>CM057458.1:744518571-745734642 GCA_016271365.2 Neoceratodus forsteri | reverse complement strand
ATTGGTTATTTCACTGGAGTCTAAATAATTTAATGCCTGTCTTCACAAGTTTCCTGTCAGGCTGCCTATTTCTCCAGTAAGCAAGATTCCTCCTCCTCTGTCTTCTCTGTTTGGGGCACCATTGTGTCATTTCATGACATATCCATCACCAATGTGATGGTAAATATTCTCCCCAAAACGTCTTTTTCTTTTTTTTTTCTTTTACTTTCACAGTTCCAATAGGACAGGGAACAGACTATAGTTTCAATAATTTTACTCTTTTCTTCACAGGTCTCCTATCCTCCTGTCCTGAATGCCTCCTTCTCCTCCAGCAAGTAAGCCATTGCTATCTTTTCTGCCAGCTAATGGACATGGTCAACATCATACCAGAAACATCAACAAAACATGCTCCATGTGGATTGTTCCCCTAAGACCTGATCTGAGACCAGTTTCTTTGTTTTACTTTCTTTTCTCTTGCACTTTACACCCTTTAATGTAGATTTACTATTCCAGCACCACCCCACCACTATCATCATGCCTGTGAAATTTGAGGTTGAAAGAATTTTAGGGAAACCAGGATTCAAACCCAAACCACCTGTATCACAGCTTCATGCCCTAACCAGTAGACTATGTTGGCTGGGCATAGGAAGCTTGCTGTTAGACATGTGTGTGACACTAACTGATCCCAGATCAGTTAAAAAGAGAAAAAAGAGAAACTGATCTCAGACTAGGTCTGTGTGGAGGATCAGAAACAGGTCTCAGACCAGGTCTTAGGGGCCTTATCTTCCTAGATCTCAAAACACCTTTTCCACAGTTAATACTGCACCTCCTCATCAGATGCAAATAGACTGCAGAAAATACTATGCAGCATCAGCAACCAAAAGAGCAACTCCTTAAAGCCTGTAGCTTCTCTCCAGTCATTTACTGAGTTGCTTGCTACCACTGCTGGTGAGATGTCAGTATTCATTAACTGCCACTGCATGCAAAACTTCTTCAACCTGCATCCTGACACAGCACATCAGCATATTAGAGCAGGCAGCATACTAGCATTCTGAGACTAGAGAAAAAATGTGGGGAATGCAGAATTTATTATTTGATTCAAACTCACTTTATGTACCAGGTAAGCACACTGGGCCAAGGCCCATTTTCAGGAATGACCCGGAGCTTCAAATAATTTGAAGCTATGATGGTATTCACAAAATACAAAATACATCGATACTACAACAAGTACAAATATGAGTACACATATTTAAAAACAATTACATACAGCAGAGCTGAACATTGCAAATGACTAAATAAAACCTTTTTAAATGTTATACTTCTTATGGCATTTACACAGTTAGAAGGCAAATAATTCTCAAAAATTGAACTCTGGACAGAAAAGGCCCTCTCAGCCATTACAGGAAGAAAACTCTGGCATGTATAAACGAAGTACATCAGAGGAACGAAGCAATCTATGTCCCTTTTATTTCTAGTAAGGCAGATAAAGGAGATTTACTACCAAGAAGTGCAAAGTTAATCATGTAACCCAAGTTGTAAAGATAGGTTAATCTGGGGGGAAACCAACAAAGGCCATCATATAAAGCACAATGGTGCATTTTGTAGGGCTTAGCCAAAACAAATATACATATAGAATTAGAAGTTTTATGAGCTAGATCCAGATCCTTTTTCACCAGTTTGGTATACTGTGATTTTATGTACACTAAACTGCTTTCCAACAGGTGTTGTGGGAGAGACTGACAGCACAAAAACATATAGAAGCACTTTAAATAAACTCTGAGACTTCAGAAAAATGTAGGAAATGAACATTCAATATATTGTGATTTTTTTGTGTACTAAAGGGCTTTACAACAGGTGCTGTCATTTGTGGTGAGAAAGTGACACAACGCAGCATACGGTAGAAATGGTAGATGTCATTTTGGGGTTTGGAGAGAAAATTGGGAAATGAGAATTTAATATATTGTTACTTTCTGTGCACCAAAGTTCTTTACAACTGGTGCCTCAGTGGGTACCTGACACAGCTAAGTGGCAGCATATAGCAGAAGCATGTATAATCTCTAGGATTTGAGAAAAAAATTGGGAATATGAGAAATTAAAATATTGTGAGTTTCTGTACACTAAAGTTCTTTACAACAGATGCTGAGGAGGGAGATTGTTACAGCCCAGCTGCAGCAGTTAACAACAGCATACAGAAATTCTGGGACTTGTGGAAAATTTGGGAAATGAGAATTTAATATATTGTAATTTTCTTTACACTAAAGTGCCTTACAAGGGGTTCTGTGGGGGGAGATGTACACAGTGCAGCAGAAAGTAGCAGCAGCATAGAGAAATTATGGGACTTGAGAAAAAAATTGCAAAATTAGACTAATACTTTGTGATTCTCTATGGACTGAAGTGCTTTATAACTGGTGGTGTGGTGGGAGAATGACACAACACAGAGAGCTGACAGCAGAATTTAAACTGGACATAGGGAACAGGCTTGCTAAGGTACACAGCAAAATGACAGCAGAAATAGCAGACAAGGAGAAAGAGAGGAATGAGACATGAATTTTATTTTGTTTATTTTTAAAATGTATTTGTTTCTGTCATTTGTAAGTCATTTATTTATTTTCACTTTGGTACTGGCTAAGTGCACTGGCATCAAGTGCCTTTTTCAGTCACTACCCGGGTGCAGTTGCACAGACATTTGAAGAGATATATCCAAATGTGCTGGTTACAGAAATGAAACATACAATCACCAGTTGCATAGCACATACTTGAGACATATGGTAGATAGAAAGTGATATAAATCTGGCAAGTTTCAGGTTGGATCTGAGTTCTGGTTAGAGCCAGTTTAAAGAGTTTAGAGAAAGGCAATGATGCATCTTGCTATCGCTACCTGTTGTAAATCTAGCAATCTTGTGATAAAGAGTGTGTTTCTTCTGTAGCATTGTTTTGTTAGCAGTTGGTGACCAAGGAGCCATAGTTAAATAGGGAGCAAATTTGCCTTTGCTATTCTGTATCTGGTTTCAGGCATTAGGTACTTACGGATTCTGCACAGAGTCAAGCCTTTGGTGAAGCAGGTTGGTGGTGTTTTGAATATGGGTATCGAAGGTAAGGATAGAGTCTAGGTATACTCCTAGATGTTTAAAGCAGCTGACTTTTTTCCAGGCAGGTACTATTATTCACATTAATGCAAAACTTAGAGGCCATGTTCTTCAAATTGAAGTTAGAACCAAACAACATTGATTGGGTTTTTGGTAGGTTCAGGACCATTTCTGCAAATTTTTGAAGCTGTTTCCCAATACATGGCTGATTTCACTGATATCTTTGTTATGCGTATATAGAACCATGTCATCTACATAGAGAAGTGTATGTACATATTTGCAGACCATTGGCAGATTGCTGATAAACATTGAAAGCAGAAGAGGCCCCAGTATGGAGCCTTGAGGGACCCCATAGCAGATCGTATTGGTACTGAAGACCACGCTGCCGATTTACACCATCTGTTATCTGTGGTTCAGATAGTCTCTGAACCAAGCTAGAGCATGAGATCCGAAGCTTAGGTCAAGTAGTTTGCTAGTTAATATGTTGTGCTTGACCAAATCAAATGCCTTGGTCAGATCCATAAACAAAGAACACATCACCAATCCCTTGTCTGTAGCATGATATATAATATCTGTGAATCCAACCAGGGCTTTGTCAGTGCTGTGATACCTTCAGAACCCATGTTGTTTCTTGCAGATTTGGTTATGTTACTCAAGATAATCAGTCAGTTGTGTGTGCACTACTTTTTCCTGCAGTTTGGCTAGTGCTGACAAAATAGAAATAGGGCAGTTGTTTTCCAATAACTTCTTCTCCCTCTTCTTGTGTAGCTGGACAACTATAGCTGTTTTCCAGAGGTCAGGTATGGTGTGGGTCGTGAAAGATAGGTTGAATATTTTGGCTATGGGGGGGGCTATCTGGGAGGGCAGCAAGTCTGAGGAACTTTGGGATCAAAACATCTGATCTAGCTGATTTATCTATTTTTAGAGAGCAACTAATTTAACAACTTCCGAACATGTGACCCTTTTGCGATGAAAATTGGGCCAATTCAGATTCTCTGCTTCCTTAGTAGGTTTAAGTTCAGGGTGCCCAGATGATCTGTATTTACTCAGATTGCAGAAAAAGTCATTGAAGAGGTGCACTGTTTTAGAAGGTTCTGCACAGCTATCTACATTTAGGTCAATTGAGATGGGTGAGGATTGTGTTTTAGTGTTCAGCAAAGAGTTAATGGTCTGCCAAAATTTTTTAGGATCACCTAAATTCAAAGTTTGCGGTTCTTTTAAGTAATGATGTTTCACCTGATGTATTGCCTGTTTGCATCTCTTTCTTGGGTGTCTGTATATGTTCCATGTATTTGCAAAAAATACCTCCCTTAGCCTCATGCCACCAGGGATGCAGAAGCTTCTCACCCCAGCCTGCCCCAACCACCTCACAAGAGGTTCTGTCAACACTGCCTTCCAAATCCCCTGCTGTCATACCTCACAAGGCCAGAGGTCATTTGCTGTCAGGGCCCCTAAGTGGTACAACTCCCTTAGCAGTGGCATCACCAACACTGCCACACTAGGCTCATTTAAATGCAAGCTGTGCCTACACATTGAGGCCCATGCCACTTGTGACTGCTATGTGTGAACCTGTGAAAGCATGGCCCCAGCCTCACCTATCTTCACCCTATTTCCCCACCTACCTTTACCACCCCACCCCTTCCTCCCCTTGCTATTCCTCCCCCTATCCACTCCTCACAACTCCTCCACTATTCTTCCCCAGTCCACTCCTCTCTCTTATCTCCACTCCCTTATCCTGACAATGCCTCTGAGCTGTATCTTACTTTCTGTACAGAAAATACCTATGTTTATATACCAAATTCCTTTGTTACTTAGCTCAAGCCTTCTTATCATTGGCACAGGTGTACGTTGCCCTATGTCCGGTCATTGATTAGTTTATGTTTCTGGTCTATTTTCTGCTCAATTAATAGGATGCATACATTATCCTATGCCTGTGCTTAGTGCTACTATCCAATGTTAGCATCACTTATAACCTGACAAGGCCTCTGGGCTACAATTATTCTATGTACACTTTGTATGTCCATTGATCTTTGTTTTATTTTACTTCATACCTAAGTAAGTAAGTTGACATGGGACATATGTAAAAGAGCTCTTGGCTCAAAGGTATTAATCTGAAATTTTGATAAATACATAAATAAATCCGATACAAGCTTGGTTAGCTTGAACTTGTCCCAGGAGTCATCTCTTTTGTGCATTAGAGTAAAAATATCACATGTGAGCCAGTTGGATTTTTTTATGCTTTACCCTGTGTGTGAGATGGGGGCATGTTTATACAGTGCTGCTGTAAATTCTGTGATGAAGAAACCCAAGGTGGAATTTGTGTCTATTGTTGTATCTAGGTAGGTCCAATCAATTAATGACAAGTCAAACAGGAAAGATGTCTTACTAAACTTGGAGCAATTCTGGTAGGTACTAAAGAAAAAAAACAGGTGTGCAAGACACAGAAAAACTTGAGGCATGGTGCTGCTGAATGAAGATGGCAGCAGGAGTGGCTAGAGCTAGCCAGAATTTAATATATTGTGATTATCTGTACACTAAAGTTCTTTTCAACAGGCGCTGTACACAGTACATCAACATGTAGTAGAAGCATAAAGAAATTCTGGGACTTGAGAAAAATTCAGGAAATATGAATTTAAAGGGACACTGTCAGATTTCAGTTGTTTGATTTTAGCCCCATTAAATAACAATGCCAGCATACATCTCAAGATCTGTAACCCATGGGCCTGCCCAGTGGCGTGGAGAGCTGAAGTGCTGGGCACTTTACCTCCTGGCACACCAAAGACTCGGGAGTAGGAATGGAACTGTGTTGCTCAGGACCAGGCCAGATGAGGAAGGATCAAGTGTCCCAAGAAGGTTCTCCTTTCTTGGGGAGGCGGGGTTAGAGTGGCATGCTGCTTGCCTGCCACTCAGCAATAGCTGGGTGGCAGCACATGCACATCACTATGCAGGTAAGGGAACCCACATGCATGGCTCCGGGGCTGTCTTCATGGAGGCAGAACTTGGATATCATGCCTACTGCATGTATATGAACCCATGGAGGAAAAAAAAACACATCAGGCAGTAGGATAAATGACTGCCCCCCCCCCCCCGCAGGCCCTGCACCGGTGGCTGGACACATCCACAAGTCCTGCAGCAGAGGACGATAGTTATGGTAAGTCCTAGAGGAGCCAGGTGACAGGGCTGGGGGGGCAGTCAGAAGGGAGTCACTGGGGGGAGAAACCAGGAGAGATAAATACAATATGACAAAAAAAGATCTATAACTCATATACACAGTGTTTGCCTATTATAAAATACTCATATTTTGCTGTTTTATGAATAATCTTACTTTTGTGTATCACAGCCAAATGCCAGGTGAGCCACTGATCCCACATGTGCACTGTTAGCATGGCATCAAATCACCTGTATACTCAAGCATGAAGGCGCTTGTTTTCAACTCATGATTGATAAATGGATTATTGGAAAGAGGACAGTTTTCCGAGTTCCCTCAAAATGACTCCCACTTTAAAATGAGCACTATAATATGCTTTATTTAGTCTTTGAATAAGAAAGTGTTACTCCGGGCCTGAGCATTTATTAGCGCTGATACTAATGTGCATGCTCAGAGTCCTAACTTGTGATTTTAAGTGTTTGAAGTGGCAGTACCTTTGATCAGGAATGCCTTGCCACCTTATGTGCATGTGGCCTCTTGGTGGATATTTTTAAATGTACTTTAAAAAGTGCTATTTCTCATTTATGCTATCTGCTTGGTTAACGAAAGTATTCTCTTTAATTTGTTTTGCAATACCTGAAAAGTTGTGTTTGCTTACTGCATTGTGTAACACACTCACAGCCTCCAGAATTGGGTGCCCTAGAAATAAAATTTGCCTTGCCTTGCATTATCTTGCAGCACATTATACCACTTTGCAACTTTGTTCCTCTTTAATGAGGCTCTGTTCACCCAGCAGTAGAAATGGAGAGATGACAAGTTTAATCCTTGCGAGCTGGCCATGTGTCAGATTGACAAGTGGATACTTTGGTTTTAAATCTCACTACTGACATGAAGGCATGAGTTAACTAACACCTGATCAGTTGATTCTTTTCAGAAAGAAATGAACCGTGAGGCTGGAATACAAGCTCAGTTCTCCATCTAGGACAGGATGAACCAATAAGAATGAAACCAATGTTCAGAGTTCCACAGTGTAAATATCATAATGCTTTATTAGTCCTTCCCCACTGATTGATTTTGTGTTATTTCTGTAGATCTATTACTTTTTTTGGGACTAAGGAAATCAGATTTGACTGGCATTATAGCACAGACATTACAGAAATTAACTATGAATGAGCTTGGTACATCCAGCAGACCTGGTTTCGAGTCCCACAACTTCCACATGCATACTGTGTGACTCTGAGCAGGTCACTTAACCATCCCAAAGCTCCTGGGTTGCCCCAGAAAACAGGCACTTGTGCCTAGTGGGCCTTACCCAGTTAACAAAGAATAAAAAAGATAATATTGGGGAAATAGTGCATTTTTAATCTGTAGCAACTCAACAGTTAATGGGAGTAATACATTCCCTTTGTTATTGTCTCTGCTTGGACTATGGGAGACAGTTATTAGATTTTTTTTTTTCAGCCATGTTTGGTAAAATTGGCTTAAGGTGCTGATGTCAGAGAGGGGGCTGAACTGCAATCTGTGTAGCATGAAGACAGATACACAAGTCAACACAGTGCATTAGCAAGTCAGGCTTACGAGAACAAAGCTAACTTCACAAAAACAAATCAGTTACAGTGGGTAGTTGTTTTTTTGCCAAATCCAGCATCACAAAAAGTTCCAAGCCCAAATGGTTGAAATACGTTCCATGGCTTGGTAGGGTGGTCTGGGTCAGGGACTGGGACACTTAGAGCATAAGAAGCAAGACAATGAAGCAGGATTTGTTGGTGTATTACTAATTAAGAGGCTATCCAGGAAAACTAGAAGGGCACTTGCTGGATAGAGATAATTTAATTTTAACGACAGGGATAGGGAATGCATTTCCTCTCAGTCACTGAGAAAAAGCAAGTGCAGGGTATCCCCTCACAACAGCTGTAGTATATAATGTTCCACCATCACTGGGCCCTGTGCCTCTAATTGATGCCTAGGGAACAGAAGAACACTCACATCCTGGGATGCAAGGGCTGCATCACAGCTAACAATATCTGGTGTAGATGGTATTGGTAGAACAGAATCCTCTGTAGAAGCTGTTGAGTAAAGGAAAGAATACCAAAAGCCCAGGGTCCAAGGGATGTTGCAAAGTGTTGACAATCCAGTAGATTTTTGTACATGTTGTACCAACAGCATGCCCGTTGACAGAGTCTGCATGCTGGGATGATGAGGTATAGGTATTAAGACACAGCAAAATGTTGTGCTGGCAGTGGCCCATAATTTAGTAATGCTGTCATGAAGTTAACATAAAGAGAGCCTTGACTAGTGCAGGTTCAGCAGCATGGGTGACACAGAGCTTAAAATGGTAGACAGGTGGGTAGGAAGGTAGGAAAAATGTCTGTTTTTATACAGGAGATAAGATTATTAGGGTTACAAAACTCTGTTTTCAAGATTGTCCTGAGTTATGCTTATGTTACACACATAACAAGGCAATACAATACAGTAAACAGTAAACATTTATATAGTATATAGTTGGCCTTTGTTTTGTATAAAAGACTTATAAAATCAGCCTACACAAAAACCTTGTGCACATTCTAAATTGTTGTGTGCATTGCATTCCAGTGTAATGTGTACATTCTGAGCAGTTGTTCAGAACAGTTCAAAGGTCAAAAATGTTTAATTTCCTCTTTCATTCAGCACCTAGTTGATTACTAACCACTGAGTACCCACATTTGTATGTTTTAACTTGTAAAGGTCTATAAATTTAATTTCAATCATAAAACAGAACAAAGAAATGGCAAGTTTTTTTTAATTTAGGGAGGTAATACTTTTGTAATTTCTTTGTACAAAACCATATACTATATAAAATAAAATATGGGCAACCACACACAGCTCAGCATGTGTTTCCATCTCAGGGATGAGATGGCAGCATGGACCTCTCGAGCTTCGCTCTCAAGTTCCATATGCTGTCATCTCAACCCCTTGATGGAAACACAGCCTTGTAGTGTACGGTTGCCTATACATTATTCTTTATGTTAAGACATCATATAAGAATTTGCTGCAGCAGAATTATGTACATTGGTAAATAGTCAAAACCTCATCATCACTCAAAAGAGTTGTTTTTGTCTGTTGTCGGGCAAATGTTTGTTCCAAATTTGTGGTACTAATGATCCCACCTTTATCTCGAAATTATCACTACTTGTAAGAGAATTAAGATTTATATGAAGCAAACAATGGTGCTCATGTCACTCAGCTCATAATATATTATCAATGTAGTACAGAAGAAAATAATATAATTTGATCATATGATATAAAATAAAACAGTGTTGTATTATATAATGCAAAATATACTGTAAGATAACATAATTCAAGGCATCAATGTGTGTAGAGAAATCTAGGTTTTGACTGAGCAACATGCACTAAGGTACTTGATATTTGGAACATCTTCAAGTTGTCACTATTAGTAGTCATGAGGACTAGAGTAGTGGTTAGCCTTGTAACCTTTGCTTAGCGCCAAATGTCCTAGACACTGTTGCCTGGCACTGTGAGAGCTGGTTTGCACAGAACCAGCACTGGATATTGTTAAAGGCCAGCTGGAGCAATAATTACAACATTAAGACCATGCCACCTATGACAAAAAGTACAGTGTCATCCATGTACATATGAATTTGTGAGAAAAAAAACCTTCATTAAAATATAGAGCCTGAGAACACCTATTGTATTAAACATGAACATGCAGCTCTCAAAACAGTATTCAAGAGACTGTGCATCTTGTTCTGTTTTTGCTTCTCTGAAACCTGTGATTAATCAGTAGGGCAAAGGGGGCATACGGTATGCCTTGAGAGAGAAACCAAGGCAGGCTAAGAATGTTGAGTGATAGGCACTGTTTACAGGTACAGTACCATTCCTAGTTTTTTTCTAAACATGCTGTTGTCAAGAAATGTAACTAAATGTGTTATACACAGATATATCTTTACAGCTAGAATGTCTCTAGCGCATTAGTTATGATAGTATCTCCAGGACAGGGAAAATTCATTTCAGGGTTGTACTACACCATTATCAGCTGGTTACTAACATCTGGATATTAAAAAAAAAGAAAGACAAAAAAAAGTTTGAGGACAACA
Organism: Neoceratodus forsteri; assembly: GCA_016271365.2. Taxonomy (NCBI): domain Eukaryota; kingdom Metazoa; phylum Chordata; order Ceratodontiformes; family Ceratodontidae; genus Neoceratodus; species Neoceratodus forsteri. Next base: position 745,724,335 of record CM057458.1, on the reverse strand, counting down.
ACTACTTTTTCAATGCAGTGCAATAGTGAATGCTGAAAGTCAAAGGATTTATCTCTGATAGTTGTCCTTCACATTGAGATTTTAGTTTACTCTTTTCATATTTTAGGACTAAGTATATTTAGTGTATTCCAAGTAATGGATTATTTTAAGTTCCGTTAACTACCATGTCACTAAATATCAATTAATGCAGTAATTTAATATTTGTTAAACTACATAAGCTATGATAGTTAATATATCCTATAATGAGTCATCATACACTCCACAATGAGGGAAACATTTAATTAACTTCCACAATGGCAAAATAAGCAAAATGCAACATGAACAATATACTCAGTACATAATGTTTTATATTTACTGGTTTTATCATGCTGCAGTGACAGCGCGGCTATGGAGACATCCCTGACAGCGACAGCCGCAATGCCAAAAAGCCGAGCATCAGCAATGCAGTGTCGGGGATGCCTCCTGTTTCCATCGGGGTGCTGCGCCCTACAAACCCCCCATTGGGGGGGGTCTGCCCCCACACCCTCCAGTCTCTAGGATTCCAACTCCGAGTCGGAGTTGGATGGGGGGGTGAAACACCCTGCGAGGCAATCCCCTGGCAGCAGGAGACCGCCACAGTGACAGGCGGATTTTGGCCGAATCCTGTCGCTGTGATGGTCTTCGCCATCGGGGTTTCGATGCGGCAACGGTATACCATAGTTACCATATTATAATATTGCAGATACTGTTGAGTAAGTGGAATCCCTAAGTGTATTACTATTTACTTAAATGAACATTTATAGAATGTAAAGCTTTGCTGATTTATGTCTCTACTTCTTATACTTAAGCCAGTTGCTCTTGAACATGAATATTAATGACTGGATGAGGTCAGGCAGCAAGTTGCTAATGCTTACTATTGGCAGGAGGTCAATGGAGGCAGTGTGCTCTAGTTGTTAGAACACTAGCTCATGAATTAGGCTATCACAGGTTCAAACCCCATTAGATCCAAATTTGGTGTGACTTTGGGAATGTCACTTATCCACCCTGTGCTGCATTCCACCAAATTATGCAAATAGAAGTGACTAAGGTCCAAACTGGTAATGAGGTTTGTCATCTCAGCTGGGCTATCATGGTTGAATACATTGTAAAATAACAACAGAAATGGATACAGCAGAAGAGAGGATGAACTACAGGAGGAACTGCACACTTTAGCGACCTGTTCTAAGAAATATGAGCTGTGCATTGTTACATCTTAGGGTAAGAAATCTTGGTCACATTTACACCTTGCATGCTACCACAGTGGACATTACAACTAAGTAAAGGAGAGAGATGAGGAAACATTTCTTCATGGAGAGGGTGGTGGCTAAACGGAACGCTCTACCTGAGGAGATGGTATCCTGTAGGATGGTGGGCAGTTTTAAAAGGGGATGGGACTGGGTGAGGGGGGAGGAGGGAGGGGTAGCTGCAATGTAAGGATGCTAGCTGCATATTCAAGCAGACTTGACAGACCATGAGGCCTGTTTCTGCTGGCAGATTTGTATGTTCGTATGTTCATAAGTAAAAGGATCTAGGGATAATTTTGGCTGACAAACTGAAGCCAGCCAGACAGCATGCTACCACAGTCAAAAAAAGCAAATGCAATGGTGGGATGCATTGGGAGGGGGAGTAAGGAGCAGGACAGAAGAGGTTATTCACCCATTTAAAGTGCTATGGTTCAGGCAAACAATCAAAACCACTCCACTATATGCATTTGCAAGTCAAAATTGAGACACGTGAAGAATATGCAGTATGTGGTGAGTGAGTCCAATTCTCCAGAATGGTAAGACTAACACTTTGTCTGGAGTAGACTTCTCCCTGTGGTTTCTTTTTCTTGCAGGTGGTGGGCCACACTGAGTTCCTATATGAAACCTTTTTAGCCGCTTAACTCTTTCCCAGCCTCTCTTGACGCTGCTTACCATTTTAAATGAAACCATTTTCTTTGGAAGCACATTTCAACCTGCCACCAACCTCTCCATGAAGAAGTGCCTCGGAGCCTCTGTCCTAAACCCTCCCCCACCTTGAGACTGTGCCCCTCATGTTTCAGTTCCCACTAAGCTCAAAGAGACCCTCCTTGTCCACCCTATTTATTCCTTTCAAATACTTGAAGATTTCAATAATATCACCTTTCTTCCTTTCCTCCTCCAGGGGGTACATGCTCAGGGCCTCCAACCTGTCTTCATACATTCTACCCTGCAAGCCCTTGGTCATCTTCATTGCCCTTCTTTGGACTGTCTCCAGGTTTATGCCCTTTTTAATGTGAGGGCACCAGTACTGTACACTGTACTCCAGATGCAGCCTCAAGAATGATCTGTATAAGGACAATATTACCTCCACTCATCTGATGTTGGTCCCTCTGGCACTACAGCCCAACATTTTATTTGCCTTGGCTGCTGCTTTCCTACTTTGCATGGAGTGTTTCAGGTAACTAGTGATCATCACTCCCAGTTCCTTCTTCTCCCCTAATGTAAATACCTGGGCCCCTCAAAGGCTGTACTCAGTCCTAGGGCCCTTGGCTGTAATGTGCATAACTCTGCATTTTTTGCATTGAAGTGTAGCTGCCAAATCCCAGACCTGTTCTCTAGTTTTTCCAGATCCACCTTTAGGTCTTGTATCCCTTCTGCTGTTTCCACCCTCCCACAGACTTGATGTCATCCATGAATAGGTAATTTTGACCCTTAATTCCATCCTCAAGGATGCCATCTTCCATTTTCTGCCTTTCCCATGTTGGAGTATGATTGTCAACATGTGCACATGGAAGCATGCTCACACTGCAGAGTCCCACAGAACCTCCCTCTTTCTACTGCTCCTATTCCACACTGCCACCAGGCCTCCACTTGGTGGCAGTCATTTGGCAGAGCATGCAATCTTCCCCTCCCAGGACAGGAGACTAGTACTTCAGATGCTCAGTCCTCTCCCCCCTTGGCCAACCCCAGCAGCCTGCACTAATTTCCAAACACGTTTTGTCAACAAGGAGTGAGGTGTGGCAGCGGCACTGGGTCATCTATCCATTTTTAATGTTATTTTTGCTGTGCCTTTAGTTTACAGGGTGTATTTAGGAAGTTTAAATTTTCTATAAAGAAGCAGTCAATGAATGAAGGAACAACATTTTCTGGGCTTTAAAAAATGTACAGTAGCATAGATCCATAAGAAGGTCCCACATCATGCTTTTCAGCCCTGTACACATGCAGTGGACATAATTCCCATACATCTGTACTGAAATTTGTCACATGGCAGGAGCACCATGAGAACCTGCACAGGTTTTTTTGTTATCAGCCAGTAGCTGTACAAGCTTTCTACTTATAATGGGGTCCTATGTTGTGCCTTGCAGCACAGTGATGTGCAGTGCTGTAATTCCCATATGTCAGCACTAAAATTTGCAATATAGTACTAGTACTGTCTGAAACTGTACAGGTAAATTGTGCTAGAAGTTGTACATTAAAAGATAAAAAAGTGTTTTTGTTTGTGACCATCTAGTAGCTGTACAAGTACTCTACTCATAAGAGGGCCTTACATTGTGTGTAGCTCTGAAATTCACTGCATAGTGTAGCATCAGACAACATTGTACGGGAAAGAAATGGTGCTAGCAGTAGTACATGAAAAGGTAAACAGTATTTTTTTGTGATCAGCCAGTATCAGTGCAAGTGTACCACTTAGTGGATGTCATGTGTAATGCATTATGCGCAACAGCAAAATATGCATGCAGTGCTGTCAAAAGGAAAACATTGTTTTTGGTTTTCATAACCAGCCAGTAGCTTTACAAGTACCCTATCCATGGAAATGTCATGCATCATGTTCAGTAGTGCAGTACCCATGCACTGCTGTCATTCCCAGGCATCAACACTGAAATTTGCTATACCATGCAGTAGTCCTAGCGGTTCCATGTCAGAATGGTGACTGCAGTAAGGCGACTGGTCAAAACGGCACCAACCCTACATAGGCAACAACTGTACAAAACATCTTTTCTTGTGGGGAGCTTCCCCCACTCCCCCCCTTGTGGGGGGCTGTGTCCCCCACACACCCCTATTATATATTCCAACTCCAGGGGGCACACCTCAGGGATGGGGAACCGCCAGTCACTAAAAATGTTGGTGCTGTAATTCAAGTCTCCATTCTGACCAGTTGCCATTGTTCAGTCACCATCTTCACAGGCCACCAGTCCTAGCATAAATTGTACAGGGAAAGTGTACTATTAGCTACTTATTAAAAGGAAAACATTGTTTTTTGTGCCCAGCCAATGGCATTATTTGCCAAAATTGCTCATTTTTTTAGAATTCCTATTTTAAAAATGATATTTGCTGAAACTGCACATTTTTTAGAACTTACAATTTTTAACAATCTTTTGCCAATGCCGAATGTTTGCTTGCTGGCATCGGCATTGGTAGTGTAGGAGTTAGAGAGCTGCATAATAGGAATAGCAGTGAAGAACTGAACTGAAGCCAACCCTGCCACCACCCTGCAGAGACTGACAGGCATTGGGGTGTGCCTTTGGGTTGCCAGGCATAACGGCAACGCCATGTCATCACACCCTACCCTGCAGACACCGACAAGTGTCATGGTGTGCCTTGGGGTCTTTGGCCCTTACGCTCACCCCATTCCATCAGGAAATACAGTGAGATGGGTGCTGTATAGGAGAATGGGGTGAACTTTGGGGTTGAAGAGTCCAAGGCACACTTCGATGCCTCTCACTGGCTGCAGGGTGTAGAATGGTATGAGCATTATAGGTGAGAATCCCAAGTCACACCCCTGATGCCCGTCAGTTTCTACAGGGCAGGGTGTTATGGTTAGAAACCCTAACACCTCAGGCATTTGTTGACATTTTCACTCCAAATTTTCAACATGGGTTTTTTGTGACCCCCACCTTATGAACAGTGGCAATATCAGTTTGTTAGCTGAAAGATGATTTTGCACAGTGACTATGTCATTTGGCACCACAGGTGTGAAAACACATTTTGAACAGGATGTGGAAAATGATAGCCGTATTGTTCATGGGGAGGTGGAGAAAATGGCAATGTTGAAAATCTGCAGTGAAAATATTAAAAAAACTGGTGAAGTCACGAGAGTGTGTAGAAACTGTGCAACGCACACCCATAATGCAATTAGTTTGGGGATTTTTTACAGCAGATTGTCAACACAGGCATTTTGGAACCTTTGCTCATCAACAGCATCATGGTGATTTTCTTAATCTGTCCCATACAGTGATGTCCCACAGTGACCACGCATTTCTGCGCTAAAAGTGCAAAAACACATTTCGGCCATGGTGTGAAAAATGGCAGCTGTACTGTTCATAAGGAAGTGTGGAAAAAAGCCAGTGGTGAAAATCTGGACTGAAAATATTAGAAATCCATGAAGTTAGAGTGTGAGTGGAAACTGCACAATGGTCACTGTAACACAGTCATTTTATGGACTTTTTTCACTAAATTTTAACATACATTGTAACACCTCTTCTCATGAACAGTGTCACTTGATTTTCTTAATCTGTCCCAGACATTGATTTCGCATACCGACTGCGCCATTGTGTGCTACAATGGGTGATGGAAGCACATTTTGGGCAAAATGTGAAAAATTACAGCTGTACTGCTCATAAGGAGGTGTGGTAAAATGGCAATGTTGAAAATCTGGAGTGAAAATATTGAAAATTCATGAACTTATGAGCGTGCATAGGAACAGTGCAATGCATGCTCGGTAAACAGTCATTTTGGGGAATTCTTTTACAAAATTTTCAACATGGGGCTTTTGGGGGCCTACCTCATGAACTCTGACACTGTCATTTTGTAAATCGGTTCCAAAAGGTGATTCCGTGCAGTGACTGAGAAATCACCTTTCGGGGCTGATTAACAAAATGACAGTGACAGAATTCATGAGGTGGGGTCCCAAAAACCCCACATTGAAAATTTGGTGAAAAAATTCTCAAAAATGCCTGAGATATCCATCAAAGTTAAAAAGACCCTATTTATTATATTATACAGCTTACCGGCATTTCCTCAGTTCGCGGTCGGCTTTGAAGAGTGCAGATGTGTTCCCGGTCCACCGAAGATCGCCATGCCAGACTCCGGAGGTAAGTATGGGGTGAGAGGGTGTGGGGAGGTAAGGTGTGCAGTGGGTGGCGCGGTGGGGAGCGGTCAGGACAGTCAGCGAGGGAATGTTTTCTTTTAGGTTTCTGTTTTTTCTTCCATGACATGGGACATTTGCCATGCTGGGGTGGGCTTCCAGCATGGAAGCTAGAAGGATGTTTGGGCGGGGGGGCAGTGGAGCCAATGGGGAACTGGGTAACCCCATCGGCCATACGGACTACTGCCACGCTGGGGTGGGCTCCCACCATGGCATGTGGTTTTCTGTTGGGGGGGGACATTGCAGCCGACGGGATTGTGTACCATCATCGGCCATACAATATGTGTGGGGAGGGCACATTGTACGTAATATGCGTGCGTCTTGGCGTCGATGGGGCGCAGCGATGCGGCTAGTTTCTTTCAAGTTGGTGTCAACGTTCAAAACTAATATCACTGGCTGTGTTCCCCCTTATTGGTGGACAGCACTCACACCCATAAATGCCGTGCCAGTATTGGCCACAACAGTGCCGCACCTCCAGAACCTGCTTCAGCACCAAGCTGCCACAATATGTTTCTTGTGCTGCTCGTAAGCAAATATAAAAATGCATAATTTGGAAAAAACATGGTTCTATTTTCTGCCATTGTGCATTTTTAACAACTCTTTTTTTTCAATGTGTAAATTCATGGAAAAATGTACAGTTTGGGGAGAAACAGAAAAGCAAAATTACATTGGATTGTGATGCAGTTTTCTGAAAAATTGTACGAATCGGCAATGTTGTGTAATTTCATATGAGTACTACATTTTTGTCCAGTACTACATATGAGATCAGATGTGTAGACTGAAAACTAAATTTGAAAACCAGAATCTTTTGGTGCTTCTTTGCCCCCCTTCCCCCACTTGTAGACATTACTTTATTTCTTACCCAGATCCCTTTTACACTCCATACTTTACTTAAGGTACTTCATAGGAGAAGCAATACATACAGCAATACTCAATCTTATGCAGTTAACATTATGATTAAGTCCAACAGAGCACACCATTCATATCATAACACCGGTAAAGATGGATACTAGATGATAGACGTAATTGAAATCAATGGTCAGGGCTCACAATGTCCCACCATTAAACTTGAAAACCATGTTTTTTTTTTAGTTCCTACACCACCAAAGTGTGAGATTACACAGAAAGAAGCATTTTATTAATCACAGTGACAGACTTAGATAAGAAAGTGTTCCTAGGATAGCCATTCAGCCTTCTTTGCTTTAGTTTCCTTTCAAGGTTTAATGCTTGTGCAAAAAAGGCTCTGCATTTCTGTGGCTAACGTCCCTGGTTTTGAGCTCTTCTTTTTCATGCATCTATTACTTTAACTCTCACTTTTATGCTTACTATTGGAGTTCATGGAGTTCGTTTTTGTGCTCACTGCTGAGACAAATGTAGTACCATGTGCCTAGACCACAGGCCATGGCATGGCACTACACATCAGGTGCTATGGAATGTGCCAGCCCTGGCAATTGTCACAATTTCAGTATGTTATTGGCAGCATAGCTGGCTCTCCAGCACACTCATCTCCAGTCACAAGACCCAGTGACCCCTGCTATGGTACAACTGCTGAAAGCAGTTCTTGTACCTATCATAGCCTTGCAATCGGGGAGAGGGGTGTTATGTTGTGCTGCAACAACACTGCAGCAGTTGAAGACTAAGGGACAAAGGTTGGAGCATTGCTGGAGATGATCCATATCTATGGAGGACAGAGTGGCATTGAGAATTCATTATGCTGACTATCAACAGGTGATTGACCTGAAAAAGACAGAGTTTCTGTCACAGTCAATTGCTACAGTAAAAAACTGACCAGCCCAGCTCTTTCGTACAGTAGACAGATGATTAAATCCTCCCTGTCTGCTGCCTGTGGGAGCTATTTCTGCAGAAAAGGTCCAAGGTGTTTTGACATTTCTTCACTGACAAAGTGTCAGCCATTAGATCAGATATTACTTCTAGTGTCCTGATTTGGACCGGGGGGTGCTCACACCAATGGTGGCATAGATCTGCCTGCCTATGATGAGTTTCAACTGGTATCTGAGGCTGATGTCTTCCAAGTGGTTTTCAGCTTGTGTCCCACCAACTGTAAACTGGACCCAGGTCCAGCGTGACTAATTCTCAGCGGCACTGAGTTCTTAAGTCCAGTTTTTGATGAGACTGTGAAGGGATCCTTGAGGGAGGGTATCTGTTGTTCAGTTCTAAAGAAGACCATGGTCAGGCCCCTTCTGAAAAAAACATCATTGGACCTTGATGTTCTAATGAATTACATGCCAGTCTCTAACTTTCCTTTTTTAAGAGAGGGTTATTGAGAAGTTGGAGGTTGAGCAACTGATAGATTTTCCAGGAGTTTATTTCAATCTATGAACCTCTCCAGTCTGGTTTAAGGTATTGGCACAGAATAGGATGGATTTTGTCAGGGAGACTCATGATCTTCTCATTGTGAGGGTCTGAGGGCTATTCTCAGTCTTAGTGCTTTTGGACCTTTCATCTGCATTTGACACAGTGGTTCATGGGGTGCTGTTGGATCACCTGAGGAATTATGTGGGCATCACGATCACAGTTTTGCACTGATCTGGTTCTTAATTGACTGGGGGGATGCAGTGGGTGGTCCTGGGAAACTTTGCCTCGGAGACACCTGTGTTGTCCTGTGGTGTTCCACAAGGTTCAGTCCTTGCCGCCATTTTATTCTCTGTGTATATGCCGCTGCTAGGGGAGATCATGAGACAGTACTTCATGGATTTTCACTGCTATGCTGATGATACTCAGTTGTACATGCCTTGTGCCCCCTGATGACACTCCTGCATCTGTGGTGCTTAGCCACTATTTGACTGAGATTAATGAATGGATGGCCTCAAACTGGTTATCTCTTAACCCAGCCAAAACAGAGAGATCATGGTTATTGAACCTGGTCACCAGGGCCTTTCTGGATGATGGATATGGCTCTTCCTATATTGGGTGGCCATTCCCTCATGGCAGCTAGTGTGGTTAGGGATCGGGGGCCATTTTGGATGACAGATTGACATTTGAACATCAGGTGTCTTCTGTGGTCTAATCTTATTTCTTTCATCTTCAGAATATTGCCAGGATCCAACTATACATAGCTCAGGATGACCTGGCAATGATTATCCATGCTTTCATCACCACTAGACTGGATGACTGTAACACTCTGTACCTAGGGTTGTCTGGACGTTTGATGCATCAACTGCAGCTAGCTCAAAATGCTGCAGCCCAGATGTTGGTGGGTTTTTCACTGAGGGACCACATCATACCAGTCCTGGCCGCTCTCTATTGGCTGCCTTTGTGTTCATGCATCACCTTCCAGATTTGCTTGTTGACATACAAGGCCATATGTAATTTGAAACCAGACTTCTTAAAAGAGCTCCTGATTCCATACCACCCAGTCTTCTCTCTCCGCTCCACTGATACTGGTTTGTTGACTGTCCCTCTGCCTGGGCTAAAATCATCTAGTGATGCAGCCTTTGGAGTGGCAGCCCCTATATTATGGAATTCTCTTCCTCATTACATTTGTTCTGCCAACATTGTGGAGGCCTTTAAAGCCTCTTTGAAAACTTTTTTGTTTGATCAAGGTTTTAATATGACATAATCTGATTCAATTTTAATTATTGTTTAATATGGTAATGTATTTAGGTTCCACCAAGCCAGTTTGACAACAAAAGCCACAATGAACATTACATCGACAGCTTCACCCCAGCAGCCTATACACCTCCAGCCAACAGGAGCGAACCACCAGCAGAGCCAAATCAACCTGTGATCAATGTGGGGGGCTGTGCCTCACACACCTCCCCTTGCGGGGGCTTCGCCACACATACTCCCTGGACAGTAAGATAATCACCTCCAGGTCAGAGGTGTAGGGGGGAAATAGCACAATACCTGTGGGGTGACAAGATGGCAGGCATTTTGATGGAATGACCATTGATCGGGTTGTAGCGCACACATTGCCGTCACTATACGGGTGTCGCTGTGCTGATGGCACACCACATATTTATGTTGTGATTGATATTTTAACATTGTAAAGCACTCAGAGTGCTCACTGGATTGAGTGCTATATAAATAAATTTAGCTTGCCTTGCCCATAATGGAAGTAAACATGTCTAAGGAGGGAGATCCACACTCACAAGGAAAGCCATCTCAACTGCCACTATGGTGTTGTCTAAGACACATCCAGTGGTAGGTTGGAACTGTTCAAATGTACAAATTGGAAGACACAATGAACTCTGAGGGTGGGATATTCAAAAGGGTTGCGCCATGCGCAACAGGGTTGCGCATGCGCAAGTCCAAAAGTGCACCATTTTGCGATATTCAGCAGGAGGCAGTTGCGCCACCGAAAACATGCTGAGCAACAGCACAATGCAAATGAAGGCATGCGCAACCGAAGGGGGTGGATCCATGCATAAAGAGCACAATGCAATATTCAAAGACTTGTGCAATGCGCAACAGCGAACAGCCGGAAATTGCGCTGACTAGCGAAATGAGCCAAAATAAAAGGCTCATGAAGGCTAAAGAACGCTACAAGGATGCCAAGTGGGAAAGAGAGAGAGAGAGAGGAGAGACAGACAGACAGACAGTGACAGGCTAGGCACGCAAGGCAAGCGTGGGCAATATAGGCTGTAGAGGCCAGCGGGGTTCTCGTGCAGTGGAAGTAGCAGTGAGGGCAGCGGGCGAACACAGCAACACCAGCCGGGGGTCGGAAGCCAGGGAGATGGACAGTGCCAGCTTCCACATGGAGGCTGTAATGAGGGGGTTGAGAATGCAAGCTGCAGGGGGATGAGGCCGTGGAAGGGCCCGTCGGCGGTATTCCCCCAACAGGCAGTACCGTGCCCGCATCAGCTATGAGCTGTACACAGATGTAGAGATCGTGGGCGGGTACCGCCTGAACAGGGCAATACTGAGGCGGCTCTGTGAGCTGTGCAGTGATGTGATGCAGGCACCCTCCCGACAGAGTTACGCTCTGTCAGTGGAGACCAAGGTGACAGCCTGCATGTGCCTGCTCGCCAGGGGGAACCTTCCAGAGGCCGACAGGGGACACCCCAGGCATCACACAGTCGGCCACGTCACGCATCCTCACCCAATTCCTCAGCGCACTGCTGCCACATGCTGCAGAGTACATCCATTTCCCCAGCACCGTGGCAGAGCATACAGCAAACATGCAGGAGTTCCACAGGGTAGTACGTATGTCTGGCGTGCTAGGGGCCATAGACTGCACCCATGTGGCCATTCGCATGCCACCTGGCCCCGATGGGGCTGCATATAGGAACAGAAAGGGCTTCTCCAGTGTCAACTGCCAGGTGGTGTGTGATGCCACTGGGCGATAATCAACGCCTGTGCCACACACCCTGGTGGAGCACATGATGCCTTCATATGGTATCAGTCCGCACTGTGCCATCGATTCGAGTGGGGACATCCCCACAGGCCACTCTAGTGGGTGAGTACGCATGTATGGAATGCAAACCAGGGTAAGGTGGGATGCCACAGGTGCCATGGTAGTGGCACACAGGGATATGGGCAATATGGACTGAACATGATACTGATCTCCACTATCTCCACACAGGTGACAGCGGATACCCACTCCGCCTCTGGCTGCTCACACACCGCACCGGTGCCCCATTACCCCATCGCAGCAACACTATAATGAGGCACATGCTTCCACACACAACATCATAGAGCGGGTGTTTGGGATGCTCAAGGCATGCTTCTGATGCCTAGACACCTCCGGCGGTGCCCTACAGTACAGCCCCCAAAAGGCCTGTGGGATATTCCTGGCCTGTTGCATCCTGCACAACATGGCCAAAGACTGTGGGATAGCCCTACAGGTTGAAGAGGGGACAGCGATGGGGACGCCAGTGGCACCGGTGTTGATGGTGATGAGCAGCCCCCAGGACGAGGGACCCCGACTGATCCGGCAGGCCCAGCTGCACCGGGACACCATCACAGAGGAGCACTATGCAGAACACAGGTAAGTCAAGGGACATGTGCAACCAACACTGTCCATGCGCAAACCACAGGCACACAGGGTAACACACCAGGGGTGCATGACGGCCAGGGAGTGGAAGGGTCCAGGCATACAAACATACCATCAGGGAGGGGTGAACACTCATATGGACACACACACACCAGGCACAGAGCGTACATGGGCAGATGCACAGCACAGCAGAACCGACATTGCTAACACACAGAACCACCGACCACCCCCACCACCTGTACTGTCCAAGTAGTTGAGTCAGATGCTGGGCACCCTTCACCATGGTGTACAGTACAATGCAGGCATCATCATGCACACGCACCTGTGGACAGCAGTTGGGAGGGTGTGCAGGTGGTCCGTGTGTCGGCGTGTTGAGCAGAGCACCCAGCAGTGCACTGCCCACCATGACACACATTGCACACAGGGCAGCACCAGACAGGGCCCGCACTGGGAGACAGGTCAGTCATGTAGCACTGTTCCACGGCCACCGCGGATGCATGGGCGGCCCTGCCGTGACCCAATAGCCTTGGCAGGCTGAGCAGGGGCCACATGGGGTGGCACTGTTGGACCACCAGGGGTCCCACTGCAGCTAACGCGACCTTGCCCACACAGGGGTCTGCAGCATGCCGAACAAACCTGCAACCAGGGTGCTCGGGATACCCACAGCAGAACCCGGCATCGACAGGCCTGGTGTCACATGATGCCGGGAATGCGGAGTGGAGAGTGAACTGTGTGGGGTGTGCGGTACAGGGGCACCTGACTGTGTGCCCAATGCATCCATGACAGAGACCACTGCCTGGGTCAGCCTGTCAATGGCAGCGGTCACATCCGTCCGCATACGAACCAGCTCTGCACGGTCCAGAGCACACTCCCTGCTGTGCCGCTCCACAGCCACAGACAGTGCCTCCATGGACATTGCAACCCGCCTGCTGCTGTACTGATTCCTGCAGCAGGCGGGTACTGCTCCATGGGTACTGTGCCCCAACGGCATCCTGTCCCCCAGGGTGTGGAAGGTCCTGATGCACAACACCCCTTGAGGGTGGGCACTGTTCGCCAGGACCAGGAATGGGTGGATCAAAGGGCGGAAGACATGTGCCACTGCTTGACACTGTACCCCCAGACCTGGTGGGTGACTGCTGCTGCTGCCCCTCCAACCGCTGTGCCCCAGGGTCCACTCGTTCCACCGCTGTGGCCGCAACAGTGCCAGACACCTGCACAGCCACCAGTGCTGACAGGCACAGCCTGGGACTGTGCCAACATGCTGGTACACAAGTTGGAACCAGAAAGGCCCAGGGGCACGTGCTGGCCTGCTGTATGTCCGTCATGGGACACACACATATCACTGCCCATTGCAGTCCTTGCATCATCAATGGTGCAGGTACGTGCTACAGCTACAGTCACAGCGTGCTGGCATGCTTGCATGCCAGACTGCTGAGACACAGGCTGTGCACCCCCCACACCCGAATCACCGACACCAGAGTTGGCGGCCCAGCGTGCATGCTGCTGCAGTGCATGCTTGCTGGTGACAAAGGTGGATGGACCCTCCTCCATGTCCAGCAGGTCATCATCACTGCCTGAACCCACCACCACCGTCTCCTGAAGACAAACAGGATCTGTAACAGAAAGAGAGTACATGGAGTGCATGAACAACCTCCCCCAACACCACCACCATGTCATACGGCAGTGATGGGCTTCCACCTGTCTGGAATCCACCTCTGGTACGCCTCAATAACGCCCACTGCATTGATGCAGCCAGTCTCTCCTCAGCTGGGGTCAGCTCCAACACCACTGGCTGGCCCCCACCAGTGCCAGCATGTGCCGCCCTGAAGGCTGCCACCTTCTCCTTCAACCTCCTGCAGTCTGTCCCCATCTTCTTCTTGCATTCCTGCACGGAGCACTGGTGGCTTCCGTGCAGGTTCATGGCCCGAGCTACCCCCTCCCATGCAGCTGCACGGGACTGAGGGGTGCCCCGCTGTCCACTCAGTAGTGGCTCCTCCTCCAGGTAGGCCTGGAAGAGGGCCTCTGTCTCTGCTGGGGTAAAGTTGGGCCTCTCCACACCCACCATCCTCACCCTCACCTTGTCTCTGCTCGGTCATGGCGATCTGTATGGGGAAGTGGACACCTGTCACTGTGCAGTCTACAGCATTTTCCCATGACCATTGTCCAGAATATCACACAGCATGCAACTCACCTCTCACCTGCAGTACCCGGATCTGGCCAGCGCAGTCAATGTCACACATTTATAGCGCAATGCATGCAAATTAGGAGTGGAGTAACTATAATGAGATGCAAATCGTGCCACTGCGCCTTTGAATGGCTGATCAGATGATTTGCATGTGCCGGCTGAATATCACGCAGTTGCGCTTTGCGCAATATGGTTGAGTCAGCTGAGCCAATGGCGAAGATCTGTGACTGTGTGGTACACTGCATTGCGCATGCCCAGATAGCTTACGCAGGCATCTGCCACGCTGCTGACGTGCTGTGTGCGATTGGCAATTCAGGCCATGGCCACCATTGTGCCAGTGGTGCTACAGCACTGGGCACTATATGGCGCTGTGGCACTACTGCGCAATAGTCCACTGTGGCACTGGTAAGCAGGTGGTCAGTCGTGCAGGATGCGTATACGTCAGATGGCGCTGTGCGTGGCCTTGCGTCATTGCCCATGACCTGGTGTCTGACCTTTGCCCCCTTGCGCTGTTCGGCTGCCATGTGTACGGCCCTATTGCGCTGTCTGGTGACAGTGCTATGTGAACTGACGGCGCTGTTCGAACAGTGTGATTGGAACCTATGGTGGTCTATTGCGCAACATCTCCACGTGCGGTTACGGCGCAGCGGGGCACCATATTGCCTGCTGTAAAGTTGGTAGCATGGCACGCAGGAGGGCAGTGCAATGGAGTCCCGTGGAAGTGCCCAACTTGGTGGCCCTGGTGGAGCCCGACTATGGGGCACTGTATGGTGAGGTTCCCCTCACCATTGCTAGGACCCAGGTCTGGCAGCAAGTGGCCAGTGACCTGGTGGGGGTCTCTGGGCAGTGCCGGTCAGCTGAGCAGTGCCGGCACCGGTACAGTGACCTCCGCAGGAGGGATCCTCAGCTTCTTGAGTGGCTATGGTCACATGCCAGGAGGGGCATGGTGCCTAGGCCAGGTGGGTGTACCATCTATGCGCCTGTATTCTCTGTAGGGGTGTGAGTGTGTTTTGGTGGCTGTGCATTGGTGATGGCTCTGCCATGGTTGGCTGTATCAGTGTGTGCAGGTGTGAGATGCATGGGTCTGGCTGTGTGGGCAGGCACTCTCACTGGGGCAGGGGGCAGTCTGCTTTGGAGTCACACTGATGTTTTTCTCAACATTTGTCTCCCACAGGACGGGCGGAGAGGATGCAGGCACGGGGTGAGGAGGGCCATGCCAGGGCCCCGGTACCAGGCGGTGGTGCTGTGGGTGGTGCGCCCCAGCAGCAGCAGCAGCAGCAGCCACAGCTGCTTGAGGAGTGTGAGTATCATTACTTCATGGATGCTATTGCATGCTGGGGGGGGCATGACCACCAGCCATGCACAACACAACCATGCACGACACAGGCGACATTCATCACTGTCCAGTGACACAGCACGTCTGTGTATGCATCACTGGTGGTCCATGCATGCACTGGGCACATGGCTGTGGGACTGGCATCGCACCACGTTGCCACATCACTTGATAGCCTTGTTTGTGCTGTGATGTACATGGCCAGTGTGTGTGCAGTGGTACATAGCTGGTGCTGCCTGGTTGGGCGTCATGTGCATGGTCACTGTGGGTGGGTGCATACTATCACAGGTGCGGGCACTAGGCTTTATGCCTTGCAGGATGGGTGGTGTTCAGGGTTTTGAACAGTCACAGCCATTGACTGTGTTCCTTTCCTAGGTCTCAGCATCCTAAGAAGGATGGAGCTGCCCTTCATCGGATCACACGTGTTCCATAGCAACACATGGGATCCTGAATGACATGTACCGCCTGGGATCCGAGACGGGCGGAGGGGACAGTGATGGCGGCAGGCAGCGCAGACCAGCCTGCCAGGCCATGATTGTGCTTCCTTCCCACTTCAACAATCCCTCCCACCCTGCCTTCCTCTCTCCAGTTGTTCACCCTACCCCTTACCCACCCCTACCTTGTACCCCACCCTCCTTGTCTTGTACATAACTGTATATAGTTGTTCTTGTTCTTGTTGTTGTATTTTATTGTTTCTACGAATATATATATTTTGTTATGACTACTGTGGTGGTCTCTGATTTGCAGCTGGCTATGGTTGCTCAGTTGCAGTGGTGAGCATGCCATCTGGGGTGGTATGGTCCTGTGTGTGTGTGTGTGTGTGTGTGTGTGTGTGTGTGTGTGTGTGTGTGGGTGTCTCCAGTGTGGCAGTGTCTTTCTGTTGGTCTTGCCATCTGCTGCCACCCACTGCTGGGTACAGGGTGGGTCTGGCTTTGTCGTTTCTCTGCTACAGGGTTGACGTGTGCCAGGCGGGATGCATGGTGTTTCCTGAAGTGCCAGTCACTGCACATGGCTGGTGTCTTGGGGTCATGGTGCAGGGTGTGCTGTGCGTGCAGGGGGCTGATGTGCACTGTGGTTGTCATCCTCTGTGTGCAGTCTCAGCCTGCCAGTGGTTGTGCTGAGCGCCATGGCCCTGCTGTGCTTTGTTGGCTTGTCCCCAGGGGCCAGTGGATCATCCGTCCCACCCCAGTGATGCTGTGCTTGGGGTGTGCAGGTGTCTTTTGGTTCTGCAGTGTTCCTGTGCCCATGTGTGGCATGTGGTAGGCCCAGCCTGCCTCCCTGGATGTGCAGTTCCATTGCTCTGCGGGGCGGGGCTCTGCTTGCACTATGGCACCTCTGGACTGCTCAGCTGGGCTGCCCTGGTTGCTCTATAGCGCAACCTTTCTGCTCAGCTTCTCCTTCCTGGTTGCACTATGGCGCAGTTTGTGCGATATTCAGACGTTGGCTGCTTGCGCAATTTGTTCTGCTCCATGTTTGAATATCGCGTCTGTTGCGCATATGTGCAACTGATTTGTGCTTGCTCCTGCTGTTTTGGGCGCAGTTTGAATATCTGGGCCTGAGTCTTTTTCTGTCTGCATTTTTCTGTTTCTATTATTCATTATAATTATTGTAAATATGTACTAATAGTAATTACTCAAATGTCTATATTACAAAATGACTGGGAAGGGCCTTATCCTTAGCCAATAGATCAGTGGTAAAATAAATACTCCCACAGGAAGGATCTGGATGAGTGGCAGTAATTCACTCTGTCGTCAGTCAGTGGGGGAGTGTTGTGGCTCCTAAAGTTGTTTTTTTCTGGTTGTGTGGCTTGTCACTGCTTGTATTTTTTGTTTGTTAGTTTTTGTGTTTTTGGACATCCTGGATGGTCTAGGTTTTCCCACTTTATCAAAGAGTTGCATAGCCCTACACATGCACATACACACACACACACACACACACACACAAAAAAAGATTGTCTTCAGGCAGGGGTAAAAATATTTTTACATAATATTTCTTAGCTGTAAATATACTGACAGTATCTAAACACTGAGGTACCCAGTATTGTTGTTTCACATCCATACACAAATAACTTTACTGCTCTCTGATTCAGTCCCCCCACCCCCAAAAAAGAGGGTTTATGTAGTATTTCTCACTTGGAAAATGATTTACAATGCCTAAGAGTTAAGGTGCCCTGGACTGTTGCTGAACAGACCTGCATAAATAACACAAACAGGTCTCTGTTACAGCCCCAGATTTTTTGTTTTATACATACATATATATCACACATATGGTAAGCAGTGGCCACTCACAATCAATGGTCAACAACAGAGATCATATAATAAAAAGCTGCACTGGAAACAAACAAACAAAAAAAATTTATTCCCCGAACATTTAGCCAAACAAAACTGAAACTAGGAGATGACTTCTTTCTCCCAACAGATTCAGCTCAGATGAATTCAGATCATCTAGTAATGAGCAGAGTAGAACCCCTCAAAATATGATCTAAAAACCTTCCTCTTAACCAAAGTCTTCTCACTTCCCTTCTACGAAGTCCTAGCACTCTAACCTAGTAAACATTTCAACAGTAACTATAATTTTTTTCTACCTAATTGGACAGATTTTGTTTGACTCTTTCTGCTTGGTCATCATTTCATTGCACATGCAATAGTGCCTTGGCGTAACATTCTACAGCAGAATACTATATATCATTTGACCATTGTTTTGGAGAGGAAATCAAACGTGATCTATTCTCTGGCATGCACTTTATGTAGTATACTGCACTTCACCTGCGAAGTACCACCAGTGTAAAGCTATACAAAGTTTCAGCTTAACAGCTTTGCTGTGAAAAATACATCACAAACGTGTAGATTTTTTTCTTTTACCAATAAGAGTAGTGGACAAGGTTTGCCCATCCCTATTAGTTCATGAATAAAGTAGAGTAATGGTTTACATGTTTTATTTATTGAAATTGTTTCACCATGAAAGGCACACTGAGCAACAAGCTACTCGTCTCTCAGTGTGATCTGGGGGGAGGGGGAACAGGGGATGATTAACACGTAGGTTATCAATTAAGTAACATTTAAACAGCAAAATACACATTGTTTACACTTTGTGTGCATTACATATGAGATCAAGGAACAACTAGGTTACAGATAGGCACATAATACACTTAGTACACATATAAGAATATACTGTAGTAAAGATTACACGGATTGAACAATTGCAGATGTATACTCACAAGAAGCAGCTAGCAAAACATTAAGTGCATAGATTCAGAGTGAGTCTGTTGAGTTTAAATAGGCCAGCTTAGTAGCATTTGCTATGTGTCGATGGTTAGGCACAGAGGGGGTGAGGGGGGCAGGCCTGAAAGTCAGGTGAAGGAGCAGTTTACCATGAAATAATTTGCCAGGGTGGTGGCGAGAGAGTTGGCAGAGGAGGAGCTTTGGGAAATGATGAAAGAAGGCTGCCTGGCCAACAGTGGTCCTCCACAGAGGGATTACTAATTGGTGGGAGTCAAGGGATCTGAGGGCATGAGTGGGGGTGGGGGCAGATATGAGCATGTTGGAAAGGTAAGATGGGAGGACACCTAACCAGTACTTAGAGACAAATTTAGTGCAGTGCATAATGCATCAGTTTTCGAGGGATGGAAATGCCAGAGACCGGTAGAGATCACAGTAATGTGTGAGGGGAGGAGCATCGAGAGCAAAGCAGCAGAAGGCATTGAAGAGCGTATCTAGTTTGGTTAAGGTGGACTTTGGGGTGATGCTGAAGACAATGTCGCCATAGTCGAAGGAGGGAAGCATCATCTTCTGGACTAGTTCATGGCATATGGTTAGAGGGAGGCTTCTACGGTTTCTGTACAGGGCACCTAGCATGGTGCACAGTTTTTTTTATGATAGCATCAATGTGGTCAGCAAAGGATAGACGACAGTTGAGCTAGACCCCTAGGTATCAGAATGAGGTGACATCGTCAAGTATTTGCCCGTCCAGGGTGTGGAAGATGGGGAAGGAGGGGAGTCTGGACAGGCATTGTCGCATGCTGAAAGTCATGGTAACAGTTCTTTTAGTGTTGAGGGAGAGCTGGTGAGAACAAATTAGAGTTGAATATTGATTAAATCAGCTTGGAGATTTGCAGCTACCACTTCTGGGGAGCTGCCTGAGGAGAAAAGATTGGTGTCATCTGCATACATCTGGATGGAGGAAGTAGAGAAGATGAGTGGTAAGTCATTTATTAAAATGGAGATCAGAACGGGTCCGAGCACTGACCCCTGAGGGACAGCAGTAGTTATGGGAAGGGGGGCAGATATAGCATTGGAGACTCGTATGGATTGTGTTCTGCCAGTGAGGTAGGAACTGAACCAGTTGGTGGCAGCAATGAAGAGACCAGATTCAGAGAGGCAGGAAAGAAGTAAAGTATGTGAGACAGTGTCAAATGTTTTAGCTAGGTCGACGAAGATGGCAGAGGTGATCTGCCCTCTATCCATACTGGTGAGTATAGTGTCAGTGAGCCTAGTCAAGGAGGAAGCAGTGGAGTGACCCTAACTGAACTCAGACTGGAAAGCCATGAAGAAGTTAGAGTCAGAGAGAAAGGAGGTAAGTTGTGTGGAGACAAGGTGCTCTTGCAGTTTTGCAAGAGTCGGGAGGAGAGAGATAGGGTGGTAGTTTGACGTGGAGGTAGACTGGCCCCCATTGGAGAAGAGGATGACTATGGCATGCTTCCATGCCTGGGGACTGCTGCAACAGTGAAGGACTGATTTAGTAGGCTGGCGAGTGGGGCAGCTTTGGCAGGGGCAGAGAGGTAGAGGAGTTTGGGGTCCAAATCATTGGGGGATTTGCCTTTTGAAGGGTTGAGTGATTGCAGGGTATCTAGGGCATCCGCTGATGAGATGTTATTGAAGAAGAAGGTACGAAGCACATAAGGCGTCTTCATTCCTTCGGTGGGTGCATATGGAGCAGCGATGGGCAGGGAAGAGAGGAGTGAAGCAGTGCAAGTGGAGAAATATGTGTTGAACTCGGCAGTGACAGCACTTGATTCCGAGAGAAGGGAGTTGTTAATATTTAGGAGCAGAGTAGGAGTTGCAGTTGGAGGAGAGAAGAGGGAGTAAGTGACCTTTCAGAATTTTGAGGGATAATTGAAGTTTCTCTGAAGGGTGGTGTTGAAATACTCAGCTTTGGCCAGTCGAGTAGCTCTGGTACACTTGTTTTGAAGCATCTGGTATGTGGAGACATCTTGTGGGTGGCTTAAGGATTTGTGGACTCTCCAGGCTTGGTCCTGGACAATTCGACATGCTATGAGTTCAGTGGTGATCCAAGGTAGGTGGTTGCCCGAACCCTTGAGCAATGCAGAGGGGCGTAAGTGTCCCAGATGTTGAGGAATGTGCTTTTGAAGTGAAGGAGGGCATCATTAATGGAGGAGATTGTAGTAGTTGTGGCCCAGTTTGCTTGGGCCAGGTCATCTTACAGGGGAACAAGGCTGAGTGATTTAAAGGACCACTGGACCAGGAACTTAGGTGATGATTTAGGGCAGTGAATTTTATGGATGAGGTAGATAATATGGTGGTCACTCAGGGAGTCTGGAAGTAGTCCAGACTTGATGACCCGGGTGAGGGTGGGTGGTCAGGGCCCAGTCTAGAAGAGAGTGGTTTCCTGATTTGGGGTTTCGGCGGGTGGGCTCAGTGATGAGTTGTGAGAGGTTTATCCCAGTTACATCAGTCCAGACTTTATTGAGGGTTGGAGATAGCCAATTGTGATTAAAATATCCCATTATATATAATTCACCTGTAAGGGTAAGGGAGGAGATTTGTGCGAGGAGGTCAGTGACAGGTGAGGAAGGTGTGCCTGGTCAGCAGTAAATACCTGCAACTTAGATTGGGATCGAGAAAGGGAGGGACAGTTGTAACAGCAGAAGTTCATAGGCTTTAGGTTCAGCCTTAGCTAGGATAATTGAATAGTGTAAGTCCAAGTTTACATAGATGGACACTCCACCACCTCTGGTGGCCCTGTCCTGATGGGCCATAGCATAGCCTGGGATGCTGACCGAAGGTTCAGTGATGTTTTTATTGAGCCACGTTGCAGAAAGGGTGATGATGTCTAGGGCATAGTGGGTAGCAAGTACTTGGAGAGAATCAAGTTTGTGGGCAAGGCTTCTTATATTTAGATGCAGAAGACACAGGCCATGAGGAAGAGGACTTCCTGTGGGCAGTGAGGTAGGGGAATGGCTAGGAAGGGAGCACATTTAGTGTGAGATGGAAGGTGTGGATAGGGGCTGGGGTTTGGGTATATGTCGCCTGCTGCAAGGAGCAGGAGGGCAAATGTTAGGTAGTGTACAGACAGTTGCATGCACCAGGAAGTGAGTGAGCATCACTTAAGTAGCAGGCAAGAATGATTTTTAGGGGCTGGGCATGGGGTGATCAGTTGAAGTAGCATCCATGACAGTGAGGGGTCGAAAACGAAGGGGCAGGGATGTATGATCAAGTGGGCCCAGACCTGGGAGTGAGGATAGATAGTCGCCAAGCTGGTGAAGTGATGGAGTCCTGTGGGAATTAGCAAGAGGGGAGTATGGGGGCTGTAGGTGGCATGGTTGAGAGGAGGGGGGGAGGAAGATGAGAATGGAAATAAGTAAGGACAGGTAGCCAGGCAGGAGGGACTAGTTCATGTGCTGCATATTCAAGTAAATTGATTTATGAGAAGTGTTAGTTTGCAACTTTTATTGGCTTGTGTGTAAAATATACCAGTTTGTGTGTAAACTATGTTTGTGTGTCAACTTTATTACATTTGTAGACATAAACCATATTGCTTTTGCATGAAGTCTATTTTGGATTGTGTGTCAGTGATGTTGGTTTTATTGGTATAAAGTATATTGGATTTTGTCTGTGTGAGCTACATTGGTTTCGTGTGTGTGTGTGTGTGTGTGTGTGTGTGTGTGTATGTATGTGTGTGTGTGTGTCCTACAGTCTCAGTCTATTAGTCTGGTGAGTATGAATTATATTGGCAAAGTGTAATAAATTTTCTGCGTGAACTATATGGGTTAGGTCTGTTTGAAGCATACTGCATTGCTTACATGTGAACTATATTGGTTGATATTCTGTCCCATTATAACGCACAAAAGTAGATGGAGCAACATGAGTTAAGAAAGGGGGTCTTCTCTGGAAAAAGATTAAAGATTAACATGGACGGTCATATGGAAGGAATTATTAGTCGTCAGTCAGGAATTAAAGTCAACTGTAATGAGTTAGCTGTGGTATGAACCAGCCAGCCATGGTGGTTTATCATGCAGACCAGTGGTCTGACATTGTTTGTTCTCACTAGCCTGACCTAAGGTCTAAGCTGCTGTCACAATCAGTAAATCTAGAAGTGAGCTTAAGTAGTCAGCAAACTTATAAATCCATGCTAAAATGCAGAGGTGTCATGCAAAAACAACTTTTCAGGGGGAAACAAAATCCATCTCTCTCTCTGGGGGAGCAATGGCATGGCCCCCTTGGAAAAACTGAAAAGCTAAATGTTTCAAAGTGCATTTGTAGTGTCCCAGGGAAATTGAGACCACCACAGAAAATAGGGGATCCTCAGAGATATGAGGGTTCAGACAGTTATGGGGACCCTGGCAGCTTAATGGGGAACCCTTGAAAAGCTTTGGTGACCCTCTGAAACACAGAACAGGCCCAACTCCAGCAGACAATCCTAGTAGTCTAAATGCAAGGTTTTAAAGAAAACCATTTTTTTTCTTTCCTCCCCCTTCCCCCTGCTCAAGACTGACACCCAGCCAGCCAAACCAGTTGGGCAACATTCCTGTCCCCAGTGGAGAAGGAAGCCAGGCTGAGCCCTCTCAGCCAATCTCTGTGGCTAGGGCAGATTCAAATCTGGAGATTTTTTTTTCTTAAGCCACTGACCCAGCTTCAGAAGGCTGACCTCTGGATGGAGGAGCCAATCCCCTGGCAGGTAGCCAGGACCACCCCAGCTTAGAGTAGGCTCTGCCAGGCTGGAGGGCGGGGAGGAAGGGTTTGACCAGGGAGGGTGAAGGACAGCAAGGCAATGGATGCCGGCTTTCCTGTTAGGAGGTTGAAGCGAATCCCCTGGGTCCCTTTGATGTAACTCCCTCCAGAAGATCCCCAGTAGCAGCCTTAGTCAGTTTTTGCAGAAATCTAACATCTAGTCAGGTCCCCCAGTGTGTCGAGTCAGTTCATTTGGCCAGGAAACAGACCCAGCGCATCTTTCATGCAGCAGTCTCCAGGAGAAGACGCCTTATTACTCCTTTCTGGTTGTGCACTCCCCAGAGTACAGAAGTCTTGGTTGAACTCCAGGGGCTCCTGCACACACCTCACACCTCATCCAGAAGTCCTCCAGTGTCTCTTCTTCAACCCAGGGAAGGTCCGCGGGAAGCCCAGTATCACCTGCACCCACTTCCAATGACCTCCAACAGCTCCAAATGTTTGCCACGACGCCCCAGGTTCGAGTTGCAGGTCGTAAGTGGTAGCCGGCTGGAAGCTGGGGCCCACCAAAGTGAGTCAGATTAGGGCCACCAGCTCAGCTCGAGGACTTAAGTCATCCACAAACTGAGTCACGCTGCCCATTCTCCCTAATAAGAGTATTGTCCCATGGTGGCAACAGTACTGGTGGCCTATACCAAGGCCTTACAGAGGATTGCCAGGCTCTGTGCCCCACTCCCTGAGGTGGCATAAGTACCGGTGGCCCACACAAGAGGCCACACCAAGGGTCACCACACTTTTGATTGTACTGCCCATAGGTGGCTCGTGTTCCAGTGATGCATCAAGAGGTCACACCAAAGATTGTCGGATTCTGAAGCTGCAGTGGTGAGGTGGTAAGGGTTCCGGGGACCTTCCTAGAGGTCGTCCAGTGGATCATCGCACCCAGCATCCTTTTATTGACTGGATACAACCTGCCCGAGGTCACCGCAGCCAACATCCCCAGAGGAGGTTCTCTTCCCCTACAACCTGGCATCAACATCCATCCTCGATCAGGCGCTGCCCTGTCGACGTTGCCTCAGCAACACCAGGAGTCACCTTCTTCCCAGGACTAGGAGATCTACAGTGTTTTACTTGGCTTTTGGTTCACTAGGGATGCCCCATTTTATGGCCTGTGTAGGAAGCGCTTCCTTAGGTTCACCCTCAGCAGTTGGCCAACCAAAATACTAGAAACCCAAGCTTGGTGCATCGGATCATTACACCTTTAAGACTTGAATAACCTGTACTTTTGTAGGACATTAGTGGGGCCAGTTTGTGATCCTGGTAACCTTATTCACTCTTTCTCATGTGTATAGTGTTAGTGAATGCTAAGTCTTTTCTGTGTGCTCCAACTGTGGCTAATAAACCTTGCATCTTGGCTCTAGAGAATGTCTCCAGCCTCTCCTTCCAGATTTATCTGGCATCACCCTTAATTATAGGGATATGAACCACCACAGCTCATCCACCACACATTCTGGTGCATTTTAGGCACTAGCTGCAAGGTCCTAAAATGTGCCAAAATTCAGTCTCTTCCCCCTGTCCAAGTTCAAAGCTGGATTCCATCTCTGTATTCTTAATCCCCTTTTGTGTTTTCTGTAGATAAGTAGCTTCTTTTTCTGTTTCTGTCTACCCTTTCATCTTTAAACTGCTACTGTACTTCCATCTCCCACCATTCTTCCTCTTTTATTTCTATTCTCCCCCCCCCCACACACACACACACTTCCACTTGTCACAGAGATCATCACTGTGACAATTAGTGGAAGCATGATTATCTTTAAAAAAACAAAGGGGACAATGCAGAATGTTCTGCAGGCAGCAAGTGACTTTCAGAGGAAGGAAAGGCTGGGCAACCAGTTTGAGAATGCTGAGTGAAGGCTCCAGAGATGTGCAGAGCATCCTAGTCTTTGCTTGGAACCCAGTTGCACCAATAGAAGCACCAGCTGATCTGCACAACTGGTTGACCAGAAGCACCACCAGCAGCAGCTGAGCTGCACCTCATGGTGAGCAGCAGCCCCAATAACATCTGATCTGCACTCTGGGAAACCAGCAGTACCAGCACCACCTGATCTATACCACAGGGTGACCAGCCTTTTCAGATTTGCAGTCCTGGGCCAACAGTACTAGCACCAATGGGAGGGCTGAAGCCCGAGATTCAATGTGGGAGAATAGGTCCTCCCACATTTCAAATAAAGGTTAGTCTCCCCCAGAAGTTCTTGCTTAGTGCATTGTGAAACACCTCATGTTTCTTGGAGCTCCTGGCTCCTGCAGCTGAGCCCTATTGGTTTCCCTGCTCTTTGCTGTTTCCCCTCACCAGCTGTTGCATCTCCATTTGCTTCTGCCTGCCATTTTTCATCTTTCCCATCTGCCACACCTTCTCCTTTAGTGTGCCCCCCCCCCATCTTGCTCCATTTCCATCTTTCTCTGTGGTGCCTCTCCTTCCCTTCTACACTTGCCACTCTGTTTTCTGTGCCCCTCTGTTACCTCCCCGCTCCCACCTTCTGTTTTTTGTCTGGTGTTTCCCGTTCCTCTGTTCCCCACTCTACCTTTCTTTTGCATTCTTTTGGTCATCTTTGCTCCCTGGGAGCCACTGCTATCCTGCTCAACCCTTCTGGGTTGCATGTGCGGTTAGCAGACCTCAGCTGACACCGGCACCCAAAACCCAAAATGCTTCCTGCCTACCTCCTTGACCTCTCATGCTCTCATGCTGCTTATGTTCGCACAGCATACATTACTCCAGTTTATTTTCCTCAATTTTTGTATTCATATGCAAGCAATTTATACCCAGTCCATCTGCAAATCTTCCATTTGATGTCAAATCGAGACCACATCATTTGCTGCTGATCACTAATGGATGTATATGAAACTCCCATGTGAACAACCGACCTACCTCTATCCTGCCACCCCTCTCTAAGGCCCTGGAATGGATAGTAGCAGACCAGCTCACTGATCATCTGGACAAGTACAACATTCTTTGCCAGCAGCAACACAGATTTAGAAAAGGACACAGCACTGCCATGGCACTTCTTGAGTTTACAGGAGCCATACACAACTCCCTTGATCAGGGTCGCCTAACCGGAGCTACATTCATCGACCTGTCAAAGGCTTTTGACACTGTCCACCACCGCCTCCTGCTTCATCAGCTACTGAACATTGGCCTCTCCATGGAATCGGTGAAATGGTTCAATAGCTATCTTGACAACGGGTCCCAATGTGTAAAAATATCAGGCATGGTCTCTGACACTAAACAGGTTCACTCCGGTGTCCCCCAAGGCTCCATCCTGGGCCCATTGCTGTTCAGCCTGTTCCTCAACTCCCTCTTCGACTCCACTTCTCAGCAAGTCATACTCTATGCAGATGATGCGGTGATTCTTGCCTCTCATCATGACCCAAGCCACCTGCAACAAACCCTTCTACACTGCTTCACCTCTGTTGAAAGTTGGTTCAAAGAACATAAGTTAATCCTTAATCAGAAAAAAACGAAGAGCATGATTTTCACCAGCTACCAAAACAAGCACAAACACCACCAACTCTCCTTAAACACCTGCCTTGGGGACTCCCTGGAGCAGGTTGACTCCTTCAGATACCTAGGAATCACCTTAGACCCACATCTGTCCTTTGGAACCCATATAACCAATGTCGCTAAAACTGTGAATACTAGACTGGGCTTACTCTACCGGCTTCATCAGCACCTAACTAAAGAGGACCTCTTTGCCACAGTTCAAAGCTCCATCATCTCCCAGATTGACTATGGTCTTGTCATCTATGGCACTGCCACTACCACTGCACTCAGAAGGATTACTACCACCCTAAACAAGGCCTGTCGACTCATCACTGGGGCTGAACGGCTCACACACACCTGTGACATCTACTCACAAGCTAACTGGCTTCAACTTGATAATAAAATTCAGTACCAAACCTGAGTGGTTGCTAAGAAAATACAGTTGGGAACTGCCCCTCCTGGGGTCTGTTCACTCCTTCAAACGAAAACCAGCTCCAGAATTACTAGGGGATCAAAGCCACAACTTTTCCGTATCCCTCGCTGCCGTACAGCCTTTGGCCAGCGTTCATTCACCTACAGGGCACCCACTTGGTTTAACAGTCTTGCCAATGATACTATCAATACCACTGGGCTAGGGGCCTTCAAATCCAGGCTCCGAAACACCCTGGTCGCTTCCAGCATCTGCGACTGTCATGGATAATGTCTATGCAACACCGCTCTGCTACCGCTCTCCTATATCAAGCTCCTTACATAACGCAACTGCCCTAGTTTGGCATCTGCCCCATCCGCTCTACTGCACCTGACAATGCCACCTTCCTGGCTGCTTCACCCCACCCCCCTCCATATCCTTACCTACCCCCCCACCTCTCCTCTCTTCTCATTTTCTTACCTCCCACCTTTGCCCCTCCCATTTCTTTCTACCACCCCCCCATTGTCCTCTTCCTTTCCACTTTACCCTCTCCCTGTCTGTTTGAAATTAATTAAATATCCTTTACCCTTATTTGTGTAACAATTTTGTCTATTGTCATGTGATACCAATGTCTTGACGTGGAACCTTTGTAAAAAAGCCTTGGGCTCAAAGGTAATTGTAATCCTAGAATTGAAATAAATAAATAAATAAACTGAAACATGCTACTGCTTGGCTTTTTACTGTTTTTATTACATGTGCCCAGAATGAGTTCTGCTTTGTCATAGTTCCCTAATCAATTAATTGTTACAGGTGATCAATCTGGCATTCAAAGCTTTTCTTTTTTATTTACTATCACATGACTAACCAACTGGATATGTCAATCCCATAATACTACCTACTAGGTTTACTCTGCTGTGTATTTGCAATCTGCTAAGCCATGACCAATTAGCCATCACATTTCCCTACAGTGGTTCATTACCTCCAGCCCATTACATGCATTTCCTCATTTGAATGCTTGTGCCTATTTATTCCTGGAGCCTAATTTTCTACTACTTTACATACTCCAATTCTTGCTATATTCATTCATCACTTCCTACTGCTTGTTTTCTCAACCCTGGATGATGGGCATTGTGTTTTATTCCCTCATTGTTCCAATTTCTTTTCCTATCACTTTGTGTGCCATGCCTTTAGTTTGTTTACTCATGTTTGTCTACAATATTCATTGTCTTCCCTTCTTGCTTCTCCACTCTCCTTCCTTGCTCCCCCCCTTTTCTTCCTGGCAATCTTCTGTCTTCCTCTTTTACCTAGGTGTCCTGCCTGCTCTTTCCTTGCTCAGCCCATACAAGCAGTCTGACAGTCTCTGCACCTAACTCTGCCTTTTGAGGTATAGAATGTAGGTAGACTTTCCCTGTTCTCGGGGATGGGAGTCCGTTTCATCCAATTTTAATCTCTACCATTGACTTTCCATAGCAGCACTCCAACAGTTTCCATCCCTAATTCTACCTTCTGAGGTATATACTGATGATACCCAGCTATACTTATCCTTTGCCCCAGGAACATCCAGTGCTCTAGATGTGCTAAACAGCTGCCTTGTTGAGATCAACAACTGGATGGCCTCCAGCTGGTTGTGACTGAACCCCGACAAGTCAGAGTTATTGGTGGTGGAGTCTAACAGAGTGCATGATAGGATGGCCTCTGAATCAGAGACTGGACTTGTTCTGGGATCTGTTCCATTGAAGGCCTCCTCTAGGGTGTGAAATATTGGCATTATTCTGGATAAGAGTTTGACTGTGGAGGAGCAGATATCTTCCACTATCTGCTCCTGTTTTTTCCATCTCAGAAATGTCACCAGGATAAAGCCCCTTGTTCTGCCTCTGGACCTCCCTACTTTGATGCATGCCTTAGTTACCTCTAGGCTTGACTGCTGTAATGCACTCTACCTCGGGGTCATGGGAGGATCTCTCCACAGACTGCAACTGCCTGGTTACTTACTGGGCAGCTGAAATTTTGCCATATTACACCGGTGTTGCTTGAGCTACACTGGCTGCCGGTCAGGTGGAAGATCCTCTTTAAAGTGGATCTTCTCACCTATAAGCTCCTACACGGTCAAGGCCCAGGTTATCTGTTAGACCTTCTTGTACCTGCTCTCTCGGTTTGCCCCCTCCATTCCTCCTGTGGTGGCCCCCTAGCGATTCTCAGGACAAGGTTGAAATTGGCTAGTGACAGGGCTTTTAGTGTTGCTGCTCCCATCCTGTGGAGTTCGCTCCCCTCTGTGGGTAAGGGGACCCCTACTTTGGAGATATTCAAGGCCCACCTTAAGGCCTTCCTATTCACTCAGGCTTTTCTGGATTGAGTTATTCATTTATAGATTTGATTTGATCATAGCTGCTGAAAATGTATTGTTTAGTTTATTGTTTATGGGTAATGTTTATATGAAGAGTTAGTATTTATACATCTATGAAAAGAATTGTTCTTTTTCTGTGTTTTTATTGATTCATTTTTTAAATATGTATTTATTTATCTGTACGGCACCTAGCACCTCTGGGATTGGGCGTCTTTTAAATAAATTTTGCCTTGCCTTTGCCTTGCCATCAATCTGCAGTCTCAACCGACTACATTCTATACCAGCAATCTGACAGTCTCTGTCCTAACTCTGCCCAGTGCGATATCGAGTGAAGGTTAGCTTGCTCTGACTACTGGGGATGGAAGCCTATTGCTTCCATCTACAGCCTCAGCCAACTACATTTTCTACCATCAATCTGACAGTCTCTATCCCTAACTCTACCTGTTGAGGTATCGGGTGCAGGTAGGCTTGCCCTGTCTACCAGTGATGGGGTTCTGGTTCATCCTGTCACATTTGTTACCAATTCCATTCTCTACCAGCTTTCTCCAGTTGCCATATATTTCATCCTCTGCTTTCTTCTTGATTCTGTGGATCCCACAGAAAGAGATTGGGGTTCACCATCTCCCTTTGGGAATGGGACCCCTGTACTCCATCAGCCTACAATTTCCTATACCAGTGCCTCATCAACAGTTACCTAACCTCCAGTCTTCAATGCATGTCCTGCACAATCTTCCAGGCCTTCTTCCTCTGCTCTCCTGGCCCATCCATGGGCATCAGACTCATCCTCCTCCTCCTCCATTGAAGTCTTGACTGTTCTAGCTTCATGTACTCACTTCACTTACTGAGCACTCCGGTACTTGGTCTCTATTCGCACAAAGGATTTGTGTACTTTGTCCTTGCTCCTTAGCATCATCTTGTTCTGGATCTTGGACCCTGTCAGCTTGTTCATCCCTGGAATCTTCCCAATTAATTGAACTTCAGGTTTTCATGGCTCCTATTGCCTTCCAGTTTCCATCCTACAATCCTGTATATCAGTGCTTGTGGCTTGCTTCCCAGCTCTGCCCCTTCCAGTCTCTGGCCCCGCAGTTCCTGCTACCACCACCTCCATCATTGATTCTCCTGACATTCCTGATCCTCTGAGTTTTCATCCAGTATTGTCTTTGTCAGCATTCCTCTTCGCTTCCCACCTCTAATGCATTGGGGTCCATTCTGAACTCCTTCCACGCGATGTGGATTCCCACTTCTACTGCACCAGGATCCATTCCGAATTCCTTCCTTGCCACGTGGCATTGACCTTCAAACTTTTTTGAGGAGGGGGAGATTTAATGCCAACAGACCCAGACATAGCCACCTTGACTTTATTTTTCTTCGGTTCCCAACAAGGGTCACTGACATTATTAACATATTCATCAATCCAAAGTCCAAAGTTTTAAATCAGCATTGAAAACTTATCTGTTCAGCCTGGCTTAGTCTGATTTTTAAGAATGTTTTAATGAATGATTTTATTATATTGTTCTAATTTTATGTATTTGACCTATTTATTGTAAAAGTGCTTTGGTTTTGGAAAAGCGCTTTTTAAAAATAAAGAATGATTTGATCATCCACATCCACATTTTCAGCTTGAATACTGTCATGTGGAGAACATGTTCCAAACACAGCATCATCATCATCATCACCCAATATATTTGTGCCACACTTTGAATCATTGGATGGCAAAGGCATGACCTCAACAGCGTCGGAAGAAATGTGACATTGTGAGTTATCGTTGCCAGGATCAGAATCATGTTCAGCTACCATGGGGATGTTAATGGGGAGTGTGACATCATCTAGACTATCAGTCACAGCTTTAGACTCAACTGTATTTTTTGAAATGGTTAACTGGTCAGAAGTGGAACTTGAGGCAGCAATACTCATGTCAGCAGAAACTGCACTAACACCGCCAGCTGGGACAACATCATCTCCTCCAACTGTGAAAGAAGCTACAGATTGTGCTGTAGAAAACATTGATGGAGAAATCCCTTTACTGATATCAGCTATGCACTTCTGCTCACTACCATGCCCATGGACAATCTTTCCACTGGCAGCAGTACCATAACCAGAAACAGCTTTGCTTGCACATTTCTTTGCAGGCATTTTGGGGGATCACCAAGAACATTCTAAGCAAATTTAGATTTATGAACTTTCAGTCTGGCCCAGTGGATGTGAAGCCAAAAAAAACCAGCAACTGTGGCTTGCAGATGGAGACTGGGCACTAAACAGATGCAAAAGCACAGACAGATTAAGATTGCACTGCACGATCAAGAAGAGATGCAGATGCAAAGTCACAAAAACACCTTAACCAGTGCTCACAAGTCACAGTCCAATCTGGAAAAGAATACCTTTTGCCATTTTGGGGGGGGTGCAAGGAACTGCAGTAACAGTCCAAAACCAAGATACCACAAAGCAGTACAAAATCACACAGGTGCAGTGGATAGCAGGTTCACACTGCTGTAATTACTCTGTAGCACAATAAAATGTGTCTGAATTGATGGCATGTGTCGCACACACACACTACAAGTAATGCGTAGCAAATTGAAAACTTCAGTAATATAACTAAATCTTTTAAACAAACTGAAATTATGCACTGCTGCACCAAAACAATCAGCAAAAAAAATGTCAAGAATTACTGAAAATATTACTGGGTGTACATTAACACAGTTATACAAGAAAAATATAACCAAAACAGAAAGACTGCCTTTTTCTCCCAGTTTTAACCTACCTCCACCGCAGATACGTCCCTCCCCCAAAGCACACTTCAAGTTTCTGTCAGTACACAGACTGAATGTTCTGAATGAACATTCAAAATCCACACACAAACTATAAACACTCGATGATATGAGCACAGGAGGGTTCCCTACAATCAATGTACTAAATTTTGAGCAAAATGGCTCAAAAAGGCTTTTTTAACAGCTTTTAGAGCATTTGAATCACAGAGCTCTGAGAGGAAACTGTCTCCATCTACCACTACACACACACTACACAGAACGGAGGCTGTACAGAACAATCTAGAGCCAATGTGACATGCAATCCCATGAATCACTGCAGCATTCGCCTTGGAGCGCAATAACAAGGCAAAGTGATGTAAAATACATTGATTTCAATATACTTCACATTAAAATTGGTGCAGAAGTGGTTAGGGGAAGGTGGAGTAATGCAAAGTCATTGTTATCAATGTACTTCACATTCCTCATAATGATGCAAAGTACTCCGCTTCGCGTTGTGGATTACTTCGCGGATTCTGTATTGCTCCGTAAATTGCTTCACAGAGCAAATTTTGGCCACTTCAGCCACCTCTACATGGAAATAACATTTGGGGGGACACAGGCCCCCCTCATGCCACAATGACATGATACAACTTCTATAATGCCTTTATTAACCCTGGTTCAAGCAACTTTTGCTTTCAGAATTATTAAATGTCAGTTGTCAAATGTAATGTCATGTTGTTAATTATTTATTATTATTTAGTTTTTGTTGACAAGAAAATGATAGCTAGGCAAGTCTTCCTATTTCCAGTCTCTTCCCAGAGGGTGGTTGGGAGATACAGATGGAAACCAATTGAAATTGAACTGCATTAAGTGGATGGTGGTATTTTAGTGTAATATATGGTCATAAAAAAAAAAAAACATTCCTAAGTGGGATGGTAATGCACTGCACTCCATTCTTCTCCACTTAGTACATTTAAGACAAGGAGTTTATTGTGGTTTACAAGCAGAAAATTAAACAGAACTTCTTCAATACCCTACAAACTTTGGAGATTATGTCCTGAAAGGTTATTGGAGTGCACTCACAGTTACCTGTTCAGAAATTAGTACCATTCACACTAAAAATGATGTTTATAACACCCCTGCTGTTGTCTTATTATGCAAATGTTTTACCTTTTTTTAGATGTTGCTCAACATAAAAATGCAAGTATGCAAAACAGCACTTTACTGAGCACTTGTACTTCATAGTAACCTGCTTTTCAAATGAATATTTGCTGGATGAACAGATGTTCTAAAACACATGAAAGAGAGAGTCTGGCCAAAAGTGCTAAATTGCAGAATTGGAACCAGCATAGCCCCAATAAGCCTAATATCAAAAAAGTAGGTCTCTAAGTTACAGTACATTGCATAAAAGTAACAAGCCATTTTGCAATCCTGATTTCATTACCTGATCAAAAACAAATTAATGAAAAGCTAATGATGTTGTCATAACAAGAAATCACAGCCTTGTCCTCTCTGTCAGCAACCTTATAGGACTTATTTTCAAAAGTTAAAGAAATGTAGTTTTAATCATTTGGAAAAAACAAACAACAAAAATGACACTGAGTTAAATACAGTGCATGCATTTTCAGAATGTTAAGATGCATGGTACTGTACTTTAGAAAACAATAGAAGGTGGTTTTACAATGCAGGGCTGGACAAAACTAAGGAATGTCAAAGTGGTGCACAATTTCAGAATGTTGGGGGACATGAAATCTCGGAATGTGGCAGGGATGTACAATCTCAGAATGCAATGGGAGCAAACATTTAGGAATTTGGTGGGAACTAAAATTTTGTAATACACCGGGATGTATTCTGATGGAATATGACTGGATGCACCATTTTATTCTGAAATTGCTTGTCCCTGCCACATTCCAGAATGGTACTCATCTACCACATTTTGAAATTGTGCATTGCATTCCCACCATGATATTTTGTGTTTCTGACCACATTCTATCACTGTTTGTTGATGCCACATTTAAAAAGTGAACATCCTCAACACATTCCAAAACTACATATGCCATACAAAATTCTGTCTTCGTCACATTCCAAAATTGCATGTCACCCCCACATTCTGAAACTGTATGACTCTGCCACATTCTGAAATTGTGTGTTCCAGTCACATTCTGAAATTTTGCTTGTATGTTGCATTTTAAAATTGTGTCACCATTATATTCCAAAATTGTGCATACCTGTCACATTCCAAAAATTCTGGTCATCACCACATTCCATAAGTTTGCATTAAAACAACATTCTGAAACTGTGTTCCCCAGGAACATTCCAAACTGGGTGTCCCTGCCACATTCTAAACATGTGTACCCCAGATACATTCTGAAATTGTACCATGATGCCATATCCCAAAATTTTGTGTTACTACCACATTCTAAAATTGTCTGTCTTCATCACATTCTGAAAATGAGCATCCACACCTGTTCCAAAATTGTGCATCCCCTCCACATTCAGAAAATGAATGTCCTTGTCACAGTTCAAAATTGCATATCCAAGCTACATTTTAACATTGTGCAAGCATCCCTGACACATTTCCAAAACTGTGAGAACTTGTCACATTCTAAAATTGCATTTCCCAGCCAAGATCCAGCATTTTACATCAAATCACATTCCAAAAATGTGGATCCCTGCAACATTCTGAAACTGCATATGACCATCACATTCCAAAATCATACATGCCAGCTATATTCTGAGATTCTGTGGTAATATCACATTGTAACATTGCATGTTGCCACTGCAATCTGAAATCAAGCATCCCCACTACATTATGGAATTGTGCAATACCATCACCACTTGCTGAAATTACTCATCCATTACAGATTACAAAAATGCACATCCTTGTCACATTTTGCAGCTATCGGTTTCCCACATTTCTAAACTGTGTATCTGCAACATTCTAAACATTTATGACATGACCACATTCTGAATTTCAGCATCCCTGCTACATTCCAAAATTGTGTGTCTCAGCTATCTTGTGACATTGTTTCATTTCTGCATTCAACAATTGCAACCTGGTAGCATTCTGAAATCTCATCCCTGCAGTTGTCTAAAAACGACACACAATGTTGGGATTCTAAAGTCAAGTTTGTCAGTGAATTCTAAACCCCACACTCCTCAAATTCTTATGTACCTTGCATTTGCTCATTATGGAAATGCATGTTTTGTACCGACCCAGTTTCAGTTTTCCTTTTTCAAATGTTTACTACAAATGCAGTTTAATGTAATATGGGATAAATAAGCTCTATAAGGTAGTTTGCAGGGAGGACAAAGCTGTGAGTTCTGGTTATGACATCATCAGTAGCGCTTCACTAAAACATGATTTTTTCTAAACAGGCAGTGAAATTTGGGTTGCAAAATGACTTGTATCTTTTAAACAAAGTGACTTACAGATCTCATTTTTGGCATGAGTTTTATTGGGATATGCTGATCCAAATTCCAAACATATTGATGCTAGAAATTTTGACTGGTCTCCCTCTTTAATAAAACACTGCATAGAAAAGATTTCAGTTTGCCTCTTTCATGCTGTATTCAAACTGGGGGAACTATGCACTGTACCTACTCCATTCACCAGGGTCCAACAGACCACTGCATGCATGCACAAAAGTGACACACATTCCTTCTTTGTAGGATCCCCCTTGCAAGTCACACAGCTACACATTGTGGTGGTCTGGGGGGAGTGTCAGAGGTATGCCCACACTCCAGTGTCATTCACAATGTCACAAAGTGCTAGGAACAAGAGGAAATCCTACTGCAGCCTGTACATGTCCCTCCAAGGGACACCCACCAGCAGCAGTGGGACTAGAACAACCACCACCCTGCTGCCCCAGCCCGCCAGACTAACAGAAAGGGGTTGGGGCAGCCATTCAGACACTCACCTCTAGTGTTAAGAAAACAGATTCCCACTCCTTCCTGGGATCCCCTTCTTGCATGCAGTAGGGGACAAACTTCAGGATCCAGGATGAGCATCTTGATCCACTCCCATGCAGCTGCATGATGGAGGGCAGGCCTGCAGACAGGCAGCAGGAGGCAGTGAATGCCAGCTGGTGTATGCCTGACAGTAGGTTTGGAGATGCTCAAACCAGGTACTCACCTCTTGCATATACCTAGCACACACGGGTGCATAGATCCCTGTGAGCAGGTTGTCCTGTAGCGATATCACAA
This sequence comes from Neoceratodus forsteri, assembly GCA_016271365.2. Lineage (NCBI taxonomy): Eukaryota > Metazoa > Chordata > Ceratodontiformes > Ceratodontidae > Neoceratodus > Neoceratodus forsteri. The sequence goes on along the minus strand of CM057458.1, from coordinate 745,687,596 downwards.
TGGCAGAGGTGTTATAAACAGCATTGTTAGTCTGAATGCTACTATTTTCAGAATAGTTCACCCTGAGTGCACTCTGATAACCTTTTAGGACATAGTCTTTGTTGTTTTATTGTTTTTTGCCAGCCAGTGGAGTGCACCAGCCCCTTGGTGCATGAGTGGGAATAGAGTAGTGGAGGTGTCTTTATATATTTTGCCAGACTGGAGAATTCAGGGGCCAAATTACTAAATAACTATACAGTCATCTCCATATACACACATTATAATCATGCATCAGGCCACTCCACTCTAAATTGGAAGGAATACTATGCTAACCATATCACCTTTCAGTAAGGAAATGTGTCTTGTTAGGCATAAATAGAAACACATATTTCCTGCTCAAGATCTGAAGTAATATGGAAGGATACACATAAACATTAAAGATCGACTTATGACGGTAATCATTCAGTCTGACAAGACCTTGACAATCCTATTGCACTGATACAGTAGTCATTTCATGCTCCTAGTAAAGTTCAGTGATAGCAATGATGACATGTTTATCCATTTAACAATAAAACAGGAGTCAGTAACTGCAGTCTTTGCTTTATGAATGAGCATGAGTGCTGAGCATGCCACACAGAATCAACCCATTGACAGGGATGGCGTGGGCAATAGTTCCAAGACATTCAGTGAGAATCCACACAATACAGATGAAGGCAGAAGAGAAGCTGCATGAGATGAACACCATAAGCAAATAGATAATAAAACAATATTTGAGATTGTTCATACAAATGCTTTGTTAACACAGTGGCCTTGCAGTACTTTAATGGGTTGTGCAGTCTGTGGCAATGAATAACAAACTATTTTAAATGGCTGACTCCAAGAGACCACTTCAGTTTGCAGTTGTTTTCCTTTGGACTATTTGTGGGAATGACAACACCCATCCAAATAGTATATTGTTGTTGACTGAGTACCCCAACCAAAAGTTAACGTACAAATACAGTGCCCATGGAAAAAGTATTCTTTTTATTATTATACAGATGCTGTGGAACAGCAACAGTCATCCACAGATCTACCATAGCTTAAACCACAAAGCCTGGGTTCTGTACTGTGTAAGTGGTGAGTAGGATGTACACTTGCCTCCGAGCCTGGATGATAAGAATGTTGAGAGGTCTTGTTCCACACCAGGATCTTAAGCTTAATAATATGGTACATAATACTGATGCTGTGGTGCAAAATTAAAAGGGGGCCGAACTATTAAGGTGCCATCATTTGCCTGAGTTATTTAACCAATGTCCCTTATACCCATCTCTGGTGACTGTCCATCTAGAATTAAAGATCTCATGGCACTTGTCTGTAAGAGTAGGAGACTACTGCTGTTGCCCTGGCCAGTATTTCCCCATGTTAATACAACTGGTCCATGTAACCCTTCATCACCACCACCCCGGATATACCTAGCAATGAGCCATGCCAGCTTAGTGTGACTTTCTTGGAAAAAAAATTAGAAATAAATAAACATGGGTGGTATAGGGAAGAAGAAAAGGAAAGACAAGATACAGCATCTAAAAAAACACAAGTGAGTGTTTCAAGAATACAGGGTTGCGTATAATGAATTGTGTTGTCTTATTTTCTAATTAAAATCATACTCTAATTGCAAATCTGATATTTAATTAACTTTGGTAATAACTAAGTTCAATACAACAATATGGGGCTAACATCCACAAGTTCTAAATTAATTGAGCAAATCATTGCTGAAACTCTGGCTCTATTGACTATGGTCCTAATGGCACAATTTGTCAAATTTCTTTGAATACATTAATAAAACAATAATCACAACTTTCTACATAAACCAAATGGAAGCACTGTCTAATTTATAGTGGGGATTTGCTACATTGACTCAGTACTTGCTGCAAACTTCAATAAATCAAATGAAAGGAGAAAATATATGGGTTTTGTCTCCTATCGCAGGGTGAAAAATTTCTTTTCGTAAACATTTGAGCTCTTTCATTTTACTTTCCATGATAAAATATGTCAAAATGTATACTCTGAAACCAAATGAAACTCCAAGGAAGTCACTGTACTCATACATTTGACACTGCCAAGAGTGTAAAATGATGCCACAGTGTTACTTTAGCCCAGTCCTGTTCCCCAGTCCACATGGTTAAAAGCTCACCAGTGCCTGCCCCCCCCCATTGTTGCTCACTTCAGTGAGTTTTTTTCCACTTGTAGTCTCCTCTCTATCCTACCTCCTGGCACCTCGCCTGTCACTCCTTCTCCTCCCTCCTCCACAACTCACCCCCGTGAAATCTGATTTCCACATTACTCCTCAGGAAATGCTGCTCACCCTTTATTCACTCAACCCTTCCAAATGTAGCCTGGATGTCCCCACATGTTAGCTCCTGCCATCACCCCCCCTTACTAACCTAAATCTCTCCTTCACCCTTTGCACTATCCCTCAGTCTTGGAAGATTGCCATGATTCTCCCTCTCCACAAAATGAGTGATGCTTCCACTCCTGGCAACTTTGTCTCTGTCTCCCTCACCCCATCTCTTCCGGGAGAAACTAGTCATTCACAAGTTGCAGTTATCCTCCACTCCTCCATGTTCTTTTCCCCATCCAGTCTTGCTTTTGATAGGATCATTCCACCATCTCCTCCCAACTTAGGGTTGCTAATTTCATCATCTCAGGGATGGATCGGGGGCATATCACAGTGGCCATTTTCGTTCATCTGACCAAAGCCGTTGATTCAGTGTCCCACTCACTCCACCTGACTAAACTGAGCTCAGCTTGGCTGGCCTTTCAGCCCCCACTGTTGACTGGTTCTGTTCCTGCCTCTCAGACTGTTGGTTCCATGTCATAATGGCGATCATGGAATAGTGATCACCGTTGTGGTGAGTGTACATTGCCAAAAATGAATTTCGGTGATGCACACTCACAGCACAGACAAAAATGGTGCCCAAGACCTACTGGTCTTATTTTTAATGTGGGGGCTGTGCCCCCGTACCCCTAGGGGGCTTCACCACCTGCACTCACCTAGTAAAGGATTCTCAACTCCGGGGGGGTGCATGATGGGGGAGGTGAAAAACTTAAAGAATTGTAAAGCCGCCTGGTGGCAAAAAAAACCCTGCACCGCAACTGGCATGAACCCTGCACCGTAGGCCTCCCAGCCGACCACCCTCCCCACCTTGCTAGCAGACTAGCTCAGCAGCTGCCACTCACACTCCCTCTCAAATAGCATCCCTCCCTGCCTCTCCTCCCCCGTGTGTGTGTGCTCGTACATATACACGCTACTTCCTGTCACAGTATTTCATCCACCCCAGTATCTGTTTGCCCCGCTGCTGGGTAGCCATGAACACAGGTGCCATAATTGAGTCACCATTTTTGTAGGTGCCCAATTTTGGTCATCTTGTTCACTGGCTACCCAGATGATCAACAGTCAGTACAGATATGGTGCGCCATCTCCCTCCACCTCACTGTCCATGCTGGGGTCACAAAGGGCTGTATTCTGTGTCCAATCCTCTTGTCCAGTTTCCTAAATGACCACCCCTCCACCTTTGTCAACTCACATATTCACATGTATGCAGATGCCACAGTTCTCTATACCTCCTGTCCCTCAACTGCAAATCTGGAAGTCTTGTTCAAGCAAGATTGTTACAATATTGTGCACTGGTTCCAGTTCAACCAACTCCAGGAAAACACAATAAAACTGTGTCTATGACCTTTGGTACCACCGTGAAGTTGGTTCATCTCCCCCTCCCCCCATGTCTTCTCCATGCTGGATGGCACACCACTTGAAATGCACTCAACTTTTAAATATTTCAGTACATAGTTATATAGCAGCCTTGACTTGCCTACATTGTTGCCATCCTTGCCAAACACTTCTCCAAACTTGGTGCCCTGTATCACAATAAGAACTGCCTATCTTCTCAGGTCTGCTGGAAGCTGGTCACCAAAATTGGTCTCCTGGATTTTGACTACAGATATACAGATGTGGCTTATGGCACCATTCCCTCCACCTCCTTTGCCAGACTGGACACCCTCCACAAAGTCGTCTCCTGCTTTGTTACCAACTCACTCTCGCATACCTACCACTGCTCCCTTTACTCCTTCCTGTCCATCCTCCCTCTTCCTGCATGTGTCCAGTCCCACTGTGCTTCCCATATCTCTAAATGCTGGTGTGGGTCACTCCCTTCATAACTATCCCATCTCCTCTCACCCATCCCCTCCTCCTACTCTTTGTGCTCAAGGGACACACACACCTTCTCCCATCCCCACCCACACTCCTCAGCCAGAAAATCTGATTTCTCATACCACCTCCCCTCCCTCTGGAACCAGCTGCCCTCCTCAATATGTATGTCCCCTTCCTTCCTTTAGATGCCAGCTAAAACTCCATCTCTTCCCCCCCCCCGCTCCTTCCAATCTTCTTCATGGACCCTTCCTTACCTTTGTCTGACTTTTGACCACCCCTTACCTCACTCTCCTCCCTACCTCATAGTTCCGGCAACCTCATTATTGTTTATCAACCTGTTTTGACTCCTTTCAGCACCAGCTCAGCCTTCCTTCACTTTTGCACTATGTACTTTTTGAGTTTGCCCAATTTGCACAGATGATTTGTATGATAATTTATTTCTCCTCCATATACAATGTTTTGCCATTTTGTCTATACTGCAATCAACTTCTGCTCTTTATGTCATCATCTCTGTAATCAAATAACCAGACTTGCTGTATTTTGTTTGTAATTGTGCTTCTCTCCTTTCCCTTCACCCCAGGTCTCACCTGGAAATAAGTCTCAGCTCAGTGTACCTCTCCCAGTTACCAAATTTTAAAATAAATACATAAACTGTATCTACTGAATATGACTTATTTGCTAGGGATATATGAAGTCCACCCACTATTCTCTGTGCAGTTTTTGTGTCAAAGTAAAAAAAAAAATCACATGTTTTGTGTAGCCTATTTTGCAAAGCAGATGGGGAGGGACTTTGCATAATCTTGTGATGGCCAAATGTTTTGGGCAAAGTCCAATATACTTTGCATAGTGCAGACCATAGAATAGGTCACATAACTGATTTACTGAACAAGAGGTTGGTCACATGGCATTATGAGCAGTGCCAGATTTGGGAGTGGATGCGGGAGGAGGTCAGTCTACCAGAGGCTCCAAAATGACAGCAAGTGAGCCCAATTGAAAACTGTGATGTGGTCTGCTAAATAAACAGTGATTTGGTCTGCTGTAGAATTGGTACTTATATCTCACATCCTTTACTATGCCCCTGAAGTCCTGATCCTTGGAACAATGCCTGTCGATCCTATAGGCTGAGGCAAATCTAATCAGAATTGTTGGTGTAGTCAAGTGGCTCCTCCTTCAATCCTGCTTAAGCTCGTCTGTTGTTCTTATGCATGAAGAGGCTGACTGCACAAGTTGGCCTCCAGAGTTACTTCAACAAACTATGGCAAGTGAGTATTTACTTTCTTTTTTTTTTCTATTCCTAGTTCCTTTCCTTTTTCTACAATCCTCATTTTTTCTCATGCAGGTGTAATTGTAAATCAGCCCCACTTCCCAAGTTGTAATAATAAATCAGCCCCACCCGAGTTACCCCCAGATTGTAACAGTAATTCACCCTCACCCCTGAGTTGTGTCCGCCCAGTTGTAATAGTAAATCAGCCCTCCTTTCCGAGTTACACCCCCCCCACTGAGTTTAATGTGTTGTATACAGGGGTGATTATGTTGCATAAAGTGAGGTGAATCATGTTTGCATTGTTCTCGTGTTCTTTTCATTTCCCTGTGTGTCAGTTCAACTGGTGCTACAGAGGGTGGTGTGCACTGGGGTAGGATATGTGGTTTTTGTTTCTTGTGGCATGGTTTATTTATATTTATTTATTTTATTTATTGAATTTTGATAACCAGGTAGACCCACTGGGCCCCGGAGGTCCCTTTTTCACGGGTGACCCGGGAGGTACAGGACAACTAGGATACACAAGTAGTAACAGATGTAGGTTATAGCATGTACAGGTGTCATATAGCAATGAACATATTACATTAAAAGGTTACAGTGATTTGCAAGTATGACCAATGGAGGAAAGTCAGAGCAACACCTAGGTTGCATTTACCCGAGTAGAGTATGTTAGGAGGAGAGTCAGTAGAAAAGGATTGAGGATGAGGTAAGTGCTCAGGCTGGAGGGTAGGAGGGAAGTGTCAGGTAACATAGCATTGGCATTGACTCGTGGCGAGCATGAGTGCCTTGAGTCTTGTTCGGAAGCTCGCAGGTGATGAAGCTTCCCTTACCTCCAGAGGAAGGTTGTTCCACAGGGAAGGGGCAGTGTGGGAAAAGGATATGCCCCCTGCCTTAGTCCTTACCCTCGGAACTTCAAGAAGAGTTTGGCCTGAGGTCCGTAGGTTGCGAGGATTTCACTTGGCAGTTATGAGCCCTGAGAGGCTTGAAGGGGGGACTGGGTTAATTAGCTTATGTGCTAGGCAGATCACTGGGTACCTGAGATGGGCTTCGAACAAAGTCCAGCTGATAAGTGCTAGAGAGTCGCAGTGGTGACTCCTAGGGTGGGACTGAGTGGCAAAGCCGACACCTTGTTGTACAAGACCTGTAACATGAAGCACTGATTTACTTCGGCATTTTTCATGCTCATTTTTTTAACGCATGTTGATTCAGTTAGCCCTCCGACTAGCCATCACCTCATCAGTACTATCTCTAATAGATTCCAGACTAGTGATCTATGCAGCTGCAGATGCCACTGCCCTCAGCAAAATAAAAGTGACCTTCAACAAAGCATGCAGGCTGCTGTCCGGTGCAGACCGGCTAACCCACTGCTGCACCCTCTATGCCCTCACTCAAATACTCATTTTGAGGAAAGGCTACTATACCAGCCCTGCCTTATGGCCACCAAAGACCCTCCTCGGACTAACGCTGCCGGAAGTTGCATCCTCTCTCCACCGTTCAACCTCCACTGTCTCCACCCACAGCACTGATAAGCCCTCCCTAGCAGTCCCAGGGTTAAGAACCTCCTTAGCACAAAGGACCTTCTCATGCAGGACCCCATCCTGTTTCAACTCCCTTCCTGCAGGTGTCGCCAGCCTCCCTAAAACTGGCGCTTTCAAAATCACCCTCAGAAACCACATACTTGCAACCTGCACCTGCCAATGCTTCCAGTGGTGAGCTGCAATTCTCTGGGCCACCACCCACCCTGAACAATATCTATTCCAAAATTGCAACATAGACAAAGTCTTGCTCCAAGACTACCTTGAATTGTTTTTACCACATAGCAATGTGTTTCTCCTCTCCAGCTTGTATATTCCTAGCAAAACCACTTATAGGCTACTCCACAGGCTTAGCCAAACCATTGTATAGGCTACTGCATGGGCTCACTGCCTCCTCTATACACTGTTCTTACCTCACTTTGCAATATCATGTATAATTGTATAAAATGTATACTCCTGAACTGTACTGTCTCCCACCCACAAAACCTGATGTAACAACCGAATGTATGATGTATGTAATGTGTTACATTGCAGTATCTAAATGTGTACCTATGACATGGATCCTTTGGAAATGAGTCTCTGACTCAAAGGGTTGTAATTCTGATTTCTAACAAATAAATAAATAAAATAAATAAATTTAGGTGAACCTACATAACTCAGAAAGAACGACACTCATTATACAGCGTGAAGCATGAGTTTTAATTCAGTGACTTCTATTTTCATGTAATTTACCTGACAATCTTTAAAAGAACGACATACATTTGGAACTGTATAGGCAAGAGATAACCACTGCTATCCAGCCTTAAACATTTTGAGCCCTCTTTTGAGCCCCCAAAGAGAGTATGTATGGAAGTTGTGCCCTCCTACATTGTCCTCTTACCCCTACTCTACTATGTGTCTTGGCTCTTATTTATTTATTCATTTATTTAGTTAAACATCAGTTTAGAAACCTTTGAGCCAGAGGCTCATTTACAAAGGTACCTCGTCACAAAGAGGACATCAGAACAGTAGTACAAGGGACACAGTATTTACAAACAAAAAAGTTACAGTTCAATTACAATTTTGTTACAATAGAGTACAATCTCCAATGAGCTAATGATAACAAAAGGTGCAAAACTTATGGTAGGGGGATAGCTGGTGGGGGTAGAAGGGAGGGAGATAGGGGAGGAGGAATAAGTAGGGAAAGGAAGGGGGGGAGCCACTCAGTGAGCATTGTCAAACAGAGTATATATATATATATATTTTTTTTTTTTTAATTTTACACTAGGCTAGCGGCAGTTGCATTTGCGAGAGCTAAGCAGGAAGTTTCTGAGCCTGGGCTTAAAGCAAGCTAAGGTTAGAGAGTTTGAGACACTGGCAGAGAGGGAGTTATACCAGTGGGGCGCACGGTAGAGGAATGCCCTCTGACCTTGTGAGGTCCTGGCTCTCGGAATAACTAGAGTAGCTCTTGACAAGCTGCGCATGATCAGGGTCAGTGCAGTACGCTGAATGGAGTTGGATAGGCCTATGGGGGATAGGCCATGCAGGGCTTTAAAGGTGAGCTGGCATGTCTGATACATGAGTCGCTCTTCCAGGTTGAGTAGGGTAGCCAGGGTGTACAGCTCACATGTGTGAGTCTGGGAGCACCAGTGATAAGTCTGCAGGCCTTATTTACTGTGAGACGAACCTTGTTGAGGGCAGTCTGATCTGCTGAGCCATAGACTGGAAGGCCATAGTCAATGAGAGACATGACAGAGGAAGTGACAGCCAGGCGGAGGGCATCAGGAGGGAGGCATTTCTTGTGCCGGTAAAGAATGCCTAGCCGTGAGTTGGCGACAGAATTTAGGGCAGATATATGTCCATGGAATGAAAGTGCAGGGTCAAAGGTTATACCAAGATATTTATAGGATTGCACCTGGTCAATGACGAGATTGGGTGTGGAGTGAACAGCTAAGGAAACTTGCTGTACTTATTTTGAGGGGTGGGAGAAAGAGCATCGTTTTGTTTTCTTAAGGTTGATAACAAGTCGGTGCTCAGTGAACCAGGTAGCTGCAGAGTCAAAGACTAGTTGGAGGGAGTTCTGTAGCAGCATGGGGTCATTGTGGGAGGCAACGAGAACAGCATCATCAGCATAGAGAAGCATCTTACCCGTACAACTGCTGGGTAGGGAGTTAAGAAAGAGTGAGAATAGTAGGGGTCCAAGAATTGAGCCCTCGGCACCCCAAGTGAATGGGGCATGTTTCAGAGAAGTACCGTTGACTTTCACACATTGGGAGGCGGGCGGAGAGATAGCTGGTGCACCAGGAAACAGGTCCTGAGGCAAAGCCTAATAGGGTCGAGGGTGGAGAGCAAAGAGGATGCTAAACAGTATCGAATGCTTTAGACAGGTCAATGAATATAGCACCAGCCAGGGCACCAGAGTCCAAGGAGGTATGGAGGAAGTTGGAAAATTCCAGGAGTGCTGTATTGGTACTATGACCTGCTCTGAACCCATGTTGTTCAGGGCAGAGAACATTGTACTTACAGACGAGTCAGAGACTTGGGATGCCACAATTTTCTAACGCCTTAGAGAGGGGGAGAGGATTGAGATGGGTTTGTAGTTACCCGGAAGAGTCCTGTCACCACCTTTATGGACAGGGGTAACTGTGGCAATCTTCCAGGCAGAGGGAATTTTCCGAGACAGAGTGATTTGTTGAAAATGCATGTAATAGGTGAGAGGACCTGATCCAAGACCTGACGTAAAGGTAGGGATCAAGTGAGTCATTACCGATGGTGTTACCTTTAGGGCTTTTAGCAAGTAAGGCCTAACTTCTTGCATGGTGACACGGCTTTGAGGTGGAAAGAGGGGCGGCAATGGGTGGTGGTACAGATGGAGGAGGTGGACTGAAAAAGTTACCAGGAAGTACTGAGTTAAGGTCGGTAAAGGAGTTATTGAGGTGGGAGGCAATGAGGCAGGGTCAGAGGAGACAGTACCATTGATGTTGAGAAGAGAAGGAGAGGGGACTGGGAGTGACCATTCAGTTGCTTGATGTTGTCCCAGAAGCACCTGGGGTTCCCCAGGAGGTAAGAAGAGGCTTGGTAGTATTCTGCCTTTGCTGCTGCGGATGGCCCAGGTGCACTGGTTACGGGCAGCAGCATAGGACTGCCTGTCAGCTGAATGGCCAGTAGCAACAGCAAGGTGCCAAAGATTGTCACGTTTAAGTTGCCACAGAAGGGCAGGGGTGATCCAAGGGGCATGTTTCACTTTGGACCTCCTAGCAGTTATGGGAGCAAAGATATCACAGGCAAAGTTAAAAGTGCTTACAAAGAAACCCAGGGCCAAGTCAATGTTGGTTGCCCTCGTTAGAGGGGACCAATCAGTGTGGGCAAGGAAGCACTTAAGGCCTTGGCTCCCTCCTGAGCAATCCAGGAAGACTGCAGGTGATTCTGAAACCAGATAGAACATGCCTATTGGAAAAGGGGGAGTGGAATCCCCCAGTAGCATCCACTTTTTAAATCCAGACACTAAAATACAGATACTGCTCCAGGTCTCCCTAATTAATGACCCTGGTTGCATGAGGTCGTTTAAGTATTAAAAAAATTCAAAATCAAAAATCTAAATAAGATGCAAGTAAATTTGTCACACTATAATCTATACTTGTTCATACTGCCCAGAAGGATCCACGATGGGTGCTCGACAAAATATTTGTCACATGCCCCATCAGCAACACCAGCAGTTCAACCACATTCTGCAGTCGGCTGCCAGTTCTCACTGTCTGTCTCTGTTTTCTTTGGGGGGCTTTGCCCCCAAACCCCCCAATGCGGAAACCTGTACCCCCAGCACCACCCTCATTTTAGGAATTATTAACTCCGAGTCAGAGCTGATTGGGGGGGTGCAGGACCCTTGACAGACAGCACTAGGTTCCAGCAGGTTTCCCACAGTGGCATGGCACTGCAATCGCTGTGGGGGACCTCGCTGGTGAAATGTCACTGTCGGGGGGGGGGTAACCACTGCTGAGAACATCAGGACTCACTGACATTTAACAAGCAAGCACAGATCTCCTCCTACAGCACCCTGTTGTCCTCCTACTGCAGTCTTGACTTTGGATGCATCATGGATGGCAATATCACTCAAGCTGATGGAGAAGATGAAATCTTCCCCAGCACCAACATCACTGCAGAAGCTCACAGATCAGCAGACTCTCCTCCTGCAGTGCTACGGTGACAAAAATGAGTACTACAAGATGGTGACCACGAATATAATTTTCTGAAGACAAAGAAGTGGAAGGCTGACCCAAACAAATAAAACACCCTGACTGCCTGGGTGACAGTACTGATGAACTGATGAGGATGATGTAGGAAACACTGTGGAGGACAGATGAGAAAGAAAGAAGAGTTACGTACTTACTGTAACAGTAGATCTTCGAGAGAATCTCTTTCATCAGGCTATATCTATGGAACTACTGTATAAGCTTCCAGGTGCTAGGACCACATGGAAATTTTTGCAAGCAGTCAGTCAGTGGTCACCCATGATGATGCCAGCCATTGGCTCATATATAAACATGGGCAGTCCCTCCTCTCATCAGTTCCCTGCTTAAGATCATTCTCAGAGGACCTCTTTATAAGGAACCAGAAGTGAACCCAGGCAAGACAGAGGGCTATATGTAGACTAGAAGAAGCTGTAAAAGCTAGAGTTTCAAGCAAATGAGAGAGAAGGAGGGTGGGATGACATGGCCTTATGAAAGAGATTTTCTTGAAGATCTACTGTTACAGTAAGTATGTAACTATTCACTCTTCTTCGAGAACATCTCTTTTATCAGATCACACCTATGGAATGAGTACCAAGCAGTAACAACAGTGAAAAGTCAGGGTGACTGGAGCCTAGAGGCTTAAGAAAGTAGGGCTTGTATTGACCTAGGCCAAAATTAGCCCTTCTGCAAGAGACAATGTCCATACTATATCATTTAGTGAAGTTGTGGACAGTACTCCAGGTGTCAGCTGCACAGATGTCAGATACCACCCCCCGGCAGGGTTCTCAATATCCTGAAGGGGGAATCAGGAAATGGCTATCCTTTCTCCTCATATTCAGTTCTTGCCTCTTCCCCTCTCTTCTCCACCTGCCCTTCTGGATCACCTGTGTGCACAACCTACCCTGTCCATTTTAATCCAACAGCACTTGCGTACTACCTCGAGCCTGCTCCTGGTACACTCATGCACTATAATGGTTCTGTTGCATTATTACTGTTTTGTATGTTTATATGTTCTTTTGTATGATTTTGGACATGTATTGTAATTTACCCAATGTTCCAGTACTATTTATTGTACAATACCTTGTGTTCCAACTGTTGCATAATCTTACAATGTTGTATTGTTTGTACTAACCACATACTATTGTAATTGATCATCCTTCACAACCCTATGTAACCCCCTCCCCCCAGGTCGTATCATGAGATGAGCAACTTGTTGTTCAGTGTGCCTTCCTGGTGAAACATTTCAATAAATAAACAAAAAAAGTCTGCAGCAGGGACATTTTTAAAACAAGAAACAGAGGTGGCCATGCCTCTTGTGGAATGATCACAAAACACCCCAGGACGTGCCTTACCATACTTCCTGAAGCAAAAATTAAAATACAGCTATCTAGCCATTTGGACAAGCACTGTTTGAAAACTGGCACACCCTCTTTCCCAAGGGTGAACAAAACAAAAAACTGCAAGGCCTTTCTGCAGTCCTTCGTGCGGTGTATATAGTATTTGATTTTTCTATGTACATCAAGAGTACGGAGTAAAGCTTCCCCTGGTTTGGCATGCTCAGTATAATAAACTGGCAGGTGGATGGTTTGATTTAACATAAGCTCAGACACCACCTTTGGTAGAAATGCAGGATCAGTATGCAAAGACACCCTGTCTTTGTCGAAAATCAAATAAGGGGGCTCACACATTAGAGCCTGTAGCTCTACAATCCTTCAAGCAGAAGTGATTGTTGCAACTAAAAATAACACTTTCTAAGAAGAAAAGCATAACCCATAAGTCATGGCTGGCTCAAAAGTAGCGAAAGTAAGCTTTTCCAAAACAAAATTCAAGTCCCAAGCCGAGACTGGATTAGAGATGAAAGGCGTCAGATGTAGAATGCCTCTCAAAAATGTATGGGCCACCTCCAACTGGGCAACCATAAGACCTTCTATAGGCACATGGAAAGCTGATACAGCAGCTAGGTGCACCTTGATAGAGGAATACTGCAGGCCTGAATCCATTAAGAGTAGCAGATACTCTAGAACCTGATTGACTTAACAGGTGAATGCATGCAGGTGGTGGGAAGTGACCCATAAAGCAAACCACTTCTCCTTCATAGAATAAGTGGATCTGGTGGAAGGCTTTATAGCAGTGATTAGAACATCAAGCACTTTTTGGGAAACTCCAAAGTGAGCAATGGCTTTGTCTTCAGGAGCAATGCATGTAGATGGAGAGATTTCAGGTCTGAATGGACAAGGGTTCCCTGTTCCTGTAACAGCAGACCCTTGCACAGGGGCAGAGACACTGGAGTTTCCACTGCTAGCTGTTGCAGTATGGGGTACCAGATCTGCCAAGGCCATAGGGGAGAAAATGAGTATCAGAGATGCCCCCTCCATTTGGAGCTTGAGTAGTACTTTATGAATTAGAGGGAAGGGAGGGAAGGCATACTGGAGCCTCCCTTGTCAAGAAAAGGACAAAACATCTCACCAGAAAACTCCAGGCCCTATAAGCAACAGTTTTGTGTTGTGTGGTGATGCAAAAAGGTCCACAAAAGGTCCCACTCTGGATGACCCCATTGTTCAAACAGGTCTTTGACTACTGAAGGCAGCAGTTCTCACTCATGCATCCTGGACAGGGACCTGCTGAGCCTGTCTGCCCAGATGTTTTTGCAGCCTGGAACATGTACTGCTGACAGTTCTAGACCATGTTCCTGAGCCCAATACCAAACTCTCATTGCTTAGTGAATAGGAATGGGTCCCCATGCTTATTTATGTAATGCATCATGCAGTCATTATTCATCTGTATTAGCAGCGGACCTGGGGACAGGTGGGTCTGGAAGGCCTGGAGCCCAACTAGAACAGCTTGCATTTCTAGAACATTTATGTGCAGGTCCTCTCCACTGGGGTCCTTTACCCTTGTCTCATGGAAGCCTAAGAGTGCACCCCAGCCCATCCCTGAAACATCTGTCATGAGAATCTGAAGAGGAGAGGGGATCAGGAAGGGAACTCCATTTAACAGGTTGCTGCATTCCATTCACCACTTGAGCACTTTACATAGAGAGGATATGACTAGTACATAGAAACAAAGAAACATAGAATTTGATGGCAGATAAGGACTGCTTGGCCCACCTAGTCTGCCCATTTCCTTACGATGGATAAGCTTCAGATTCTAGTTAATCAACAGCTTACTTCTTCCTACTCCCTACTCCCTACTAGAATTGCATTGTGTCTGTCCCATGCATTCTTGAATTCTCCCACTGTTTCTTACTCCACAAACTCCTCAGGAAGGCTGTTCCATGCAACCACAACCCTCTCTGTGAAAAAATACTTTCTAACATTACCTCTGAGCCATCCCCATCTTCAAATTGTGCCTCCTTGTTCTTGCACATCTCTTTTCTGAAAGATGCTACCCTCTTGTACTTTGTTAATTCCCTTGAGAAACTTGAAAGTTTCAATAATGTCCCCCCTCTCCCTCCTTTCCTCAAGGGTATACATATTAAGCTGCTTTAGTCTCTCCTCGTATGTCTTCTGGTGCAGATCCTGCACCATTTTGGCTGCCCTCCTCTGAACAGCCTCCACTCTGTCTATGTCTTTGCAGAGATGGGGTCTCCAGAATTGCAAGCAGTACTCCAGATGGGGTCTCACCAACTGTCTGTACAGATGGATAATGACTTCCTGTTTTCTACTGTTGATGCCTCCCCCTATGCAACCCAGTATCCCCCCAGCCCTCCTTACTGCCTTCTCACATTGCTTGCCCACCTTTAGGTCATCTGATATAATTACTCCTAGGTCTCTTTCAATTTTTGTTGCTGTTATTATCTCACCCCCAATTGTGTACTCTTCCCCTGGGTTTTTGTTTCCCAGATGCATTACCTTACACTTCTTTGCATTGAATCTGAGCTGCCATATATTTGACCAATCCTCCAACCTTGCCAAGTCCCTTTTCATCCATTCCACTCCACCTTGTGTATCAACCCTGTTGCAGATCTTTGTGTCATCTGCAAAGAGACATACTTTTCCTTCCAGGTGCTCTCCAATATCACTTATAAAGACATTAAAGAGGACCAGTCCCAGTACCAAACCCTGCGGTTCAACATCTCCCTGATGACAGGGTGGGTGCTTCAAGATTGGAAGGTGGCTTATGTGGTACCTATCCACAAGGGGGGGGCACAGAGGAGATGGGGAATGATAGACCCACTAGCCTAACATCTGTGGTAGGCAAGGTTATGGAGGGCATTATCAAGGAGAGGCTGGGGGGGGCAGCTGGAAAGGTTGGGGCACCTGGATGACAGGCAGTATGGTTTTGTTCCGGGGAGGTCATGCCAGACTAACCTGGTGGAGTTTTACAACTGGGTGATGGGTGCCCTGGACCAACATAGGCCAGTGGACGTCCTCTATCTGGATTTCAGTAAGGCGCTGGATTCGGTACCTCACAACAGCATACTAACAAAGCTGGGGGGATGGGAGTGGGGGCAGTTGCTCAGGTGGATGGAAAACTGGCTTACGGGGTGAACACAGTGAGTGTTGGTCAGAGGGTTAGTCTCCTTCCCCAGGAGGGTCATCAGTGGGGTCCCCCAGGGTGCGGTCCTGGGGTCACTCCTGTTCAATTCCTATGTCTCGGACATAGGGTGGGGTGTTAGGAGTAGGTTGAGTCACTTTGCAGATGGCTCAAAACTGGGAGCACTGGCAGCCAGGCAGGAGGGGAGAGAGGCCCTGTAGGGGGATCTGGATATACTGGGGGGATGGGCAAGGAAGTGGGGGTTGAAGTTCAATGCAGGGAAATGTAGGGTGCTGCATCCGGGGGTTAGAAACCTGGGACATCCCTACACCCTGGGGGGACCACACTGTAAGTCACATTGGGCGAGAGAGACTTAGGGATAGTGGTAGACAGCAAAATGAATAACACAGAGAATTGTTGAAGAGCTGCAGCAAAAGCAAATAGGATACTGGGCTGCATAACCAAGGGGATTACCTCCAGGAGTAGGGAGGTGATCCTCCCTCTGTATAATGCCCAGGTTAGGCCACATCTTGAGTACTGTATGCTGTTCTGGAGACCCCATCTTAAGAGGGACAGAGCGCTGCTGGAGAGGGTCCAGAGAAGGGTGATCAAGATGATTCAGGGCATGGAGGGTAGGACCTATGAGGATAGACTGGATGAACTCAGTCTGTACGCACTGGAGGAGAAGAGGAACAGAGGGAACATGACAGAGACTTTCAAGTATGTAAAGGGGATTAATAAGAGCAGAGCCAGGGAAATGTTCAGGCTTAAGAAGGGGCGTAAAAGGGGAAAAGGGGGCATAAGTGGAAGCTGGAAGGGGAGAAGTACAGGGGGGAGTGGAGGAGACACTTTTTCACAGAAAGGGTGGTGGAAACATGGAACGCACTGCCCAGGAGTCTGGTGGAAGAGACCACAGTGGAAGGATTCAAGAAGGGTTGGGACAGGTACAGGGGGAAGCTGAGACCAGGGAGGGCCACCTCTGGGGCTGGAGGGGTAGAGAAGTGAGCTACAGGATAGGGGGCTAGCTTCCGAGCAGACACGATAGACCATGGTGCCTATTCTGCTGGTTTTTACTATGTTGCTATGATACTATGATACTACTTTGGTCACCCAGTCAAAGAAATCTATTAGGTTCATCTGACATGACCTTCCTGCTATGAAACCATGCTGCCTTGGGTCCTGTGTCCCACTGGCCTCTACGTACTCAACAATTCTTTCCTTCAGAAGTGATTCCATAATTTTCCCTACCACTGAGGTCAAACTAACTGGTCTGTAGTTTTCTGCCTCTGCCCTGCTCCCACTTTTGTGAAGTGGAATCACATCTGCCCTCCTCCAGTCCTCAGTTACCACCCCATCCTCCTATGATTTGTTAAAGAGAGTAGTCAGTGGCTTTACTAGTTCTACCCTTAGTTCTTTTAGAATTCTGGGGTGAATTCCATCAGGCCCCATTCCTTTGTCCACCTTCAGTTTCAAGAGTTCTTTCAAAACCCTTTCTTCTGTGAATGGACTGGTATCGACCCCCCTATTCAGAGTGTTTCTCTTGTTTGGTTTAGGTACCTCCCCCTCCTCTTCTATTGTGAATACTGAGAAGAAATATTTGCTCAGTATCCCTGCTTTTTCACTGTCAACCTCTGCCCACATTCCCTCCCCTTTATTAAGTCTCTGTATCCCTCGCTTGGTCTTTCTTGGCTCCCTAATGTACCTATAAAAGGTTTTATCCCCCTTCTTAACAGAGTTGGCTATCTTTTCCTCATTGTGCCTTTGCTATGCTGACTGCCTTCCCTGCCTCCTTCTGCTTTAACTGATAAAGTTCTCTGTCCTGCTCCTTCTGTATTTCCTTATATTTCCTGAATGCCATCCTTTTCTCCTTAACCTTCCCTGTCACCTCTTTTGAGAACCATAGTGTTTTTTTCCTTTGTTTTGTTTTGCTGATTTGCTTCACACAAAGGCTTGTTGCCTCTGTGATGGCTGTTTTGATTACTCCCCATTGTTCCTCCACCACTCCTTCTTGCCCATTTACTAGTGCTTTTCTGAGGCACTCTCTCATTTTCCCAAAGTCAGCCCTCCTAAAGTCCAGTACTCTTGTTTTTGTGAGCTTGACTCTATGGCTGTGTTGTTGTGAACCACACTGTTTGGTGGTCACTTGTTCCCAGATGGCTACCCACTTCTAAATCTGAGATCCTTTCTCCTTCCCAATTTGAGAGTACCAGGTCTAAGACTGCTCCCTCCCGAGTGGGTTCCAACACTAGCTGTCTGAGGCATGCCCCTTGTAGGGCATCAATAATGACCCTACTCTTGGATGTGCCTGCAACAATGGTACTCCAGTTAACAACTGGCATATTCAAGTCCCTCATCAACAATATCTCCCCCTTTTCTGCCATTTTAAGGATGCCTTTATATCATTTCCTTGTCCATTCCCTTCCCCTGAGATGGGGGTCTGTACACAACCCCCATTCAGATTGTGATGCCATTTCCTGTCTCCAGGGTGATCCATAGTGACTCATCAACTTTCTGTTTACTCTTTAGTTCTGTTGCTTTAATCCCTTCCCTTATGTAGAAGGCTATTCCTCCTCCTCTTTTACCCACCCTGTCCCTCCTGTAGATTGTGTATCCTGGTATGTTGACATCCCAGTCATGGTTCTCTGTGTACCATGTTTCAGTGACTGCCACAATATCCAGGCATTCCTCTTCCATCAAGGCCACTAATTCAGGGAGCTTGTTACACAGACTGTGGGCATTGGTACTCATCACCATCCATTTTTTGATGGCCTTGCCCCTTTTAGTCCCAACCCTGTCCTTACTGCCTTTTTCAGCATTTACCCCTGTCCTGCTCCCTACTGACTTTTCTACATTGGTGTTTACCTGTCTAACTACTGTGTTTTGTGGGGGGAAGCTGGGATTTCCCTGTTCCTTTTAAGTGCCTCCCCCCTTGGCTAGTTTAAATGCTTGCCAATGAAGCATTTAAACCTATCACCTAGCATCCTGGTTCCCCCCCTGGACAGATGCAGACCATCATGCCAGTATAGGTCTGCATCCCTCCAGGTGGCTCCCCAGTCCCCAATGAAGCCAAAACCCTGAGTTCAACACCAGTTTTTCAACCATTCATTGAATCCCATGGTGTGGAATACCCTAGCATAATCCTTGCCATAGACAGCCGGCACCTCCGAGAAAGTTACCATACATGCTACTTGTCTAAGGCCCCTCCCCAACTCTACAAACTCTTCTTGCACTGCTCTGATCCCATTCACAGCCAGGTCATTTGTCCCTAGGTGGACAATGAAATACAGCTCCCTCCCTCGTGCAGCTGCTCCTGCAATCCTAAGGATTCACTTCCTGTCCCTCTAAGCCATGGCACCAGGCAGGCACCTTACATCCCTATCCCATTCCTCCCCCACTTCTACCCTGTTAATGATTGAGTCCCCCACCAGGAGTTGTTTCCTTCCCCTGTGGGGTCTAGTGCCACCCTCCTGTGGGTCTTCTTTGTGGAGGTTCCCAGCATCCTCCTTGGTCTACACTGCAGGTGCCTCCATAGAGGAACCACTCTTTGCCAGAACAGCATATGAATTGTGGAGAGGTACAACTGGAGGGATGCACCCCTGTTCCACCACCCTTTCACTCCCTGAGCCCACCTTAGTCAAACCGGTCCTCTTTCTTGGCAACCTCTGTGGTAGCTGTGTTGGCTCTGGTGGTCCCTGGGTGGGGGAAGAGGTTTCACGAATCCTAGCCAGGTCAGCCTGGAGATGGGCAACCACCTCCCTCAGACCAGAGAGGTGCCTGCAAACAGGGCAGCACTGCAGCCTCTAGAATGTCTCCAGGAACACTGCTGCCCTACAGCCATTGCACTGCACCACTCCCATCTTGACTTATTCTGTGTCCCGTCTCCTGTTGCTTTGTATGCTTATTGTCTCCTCCCTCTATGTATTTTCACACCTACTTTCCTACTGTCTATGTGCCCTTACAACTCTCGACCTTCCTGTACTCTTCAGTAGTCTCCTTCTTCCTTGCTTGGATTCAGACCTCCAGCAGCCGGGGGGGGGTGGTGAGCTATTTTTTTAGGTTCCTTCAAGGTTGATGAAACTAATGTGTCTCAGTGATCCTTCCCTTCCTACTGCCAAACAGGAAGTTCCTGTTGTCAGTCACATCCAGTGGCTATAAAAGTAGAACTGGCTTAGAGTGGGAAGGAGGGAAATTTGTAAGAAAGCTGTAGTTCTAGTCAGCTGTTATTTGCTCTGAAACCGAATGACTCTTCTTTTTTTACTTAAATGAAACCCCCTGCTTCAAATAAAGAATCTGTGTGCTTAATCCAGTCACTGACTACTGCTGAGATAGAAGTGATTTATCAGAAAGAAAGCTGTAGTTCTAGTCAGCTGTTACTTGCTCTGAAACCAAGATTCTCCTCTGTCAAAAACTAACAGGAAGCTGTAATTGGAGACACCTGCTTTTGTACTCCTAAGCTCCTAAGACACACCCCCAATTAGCTTCTCCCCTCTGCTCCTGACTCAGCAAATTAAGTTGATACAGCCTCTTCCTCAAACAGAGAAACAGTGACTTTCTTATTTTTTTTACTTAAATGAGATCCCCTGCTTCTAATAAAGTATCTGTTTGCTTAATCTAAACAGGCACTGACTACTGCTGAGATATCAGTGATTTATCAGCAAGAAAGCTGTAGTTCTAGTCACCTGTTACTTGCTCTGAAACCAAGATTCTCCTCTGTCAAAAACTAAAAGCAGAAAGCTGTAATTGGAGACACCTGCTTTGGTACTCCTAAACCTCACACCCAATTAGCTTCTCCCCTCTGCTCCTGACTCAGCAAATTAAGTTGATACAGCCCCTTCCTCAAACAGAGAAACACACAGTGACTTTCTTCCTTCTTTTTACTTAAATGAGACCCCCTGCTTCTAATAAAGTATCTGTTTGCTTAATCCCAGCAGGCACTGACTACTGCTGAAATAGAAGTGATTTATCAGTAAGAAAGCTGTAGTTCTAGTCAGCTGTTACTTGCTCTGAAATGAAGATTCTCCTCTGTCAAAAACTAACAGCAGGATGCTGTAATTGGAGACACCTGCTTTTGTTCTCCTAAGCCACACCCCCAATTAGCTTCTCCTCTCTGCTCCTGACTCAGCAAATTAAGTTGATACAGCCCCCTTCCTCAAACAGAGAAACACACAGTGACTTTCTTCTTTTTTTTTTTTACTTAAATGAGACCCCCTGCTTCTAATTATCTGTTTGCTTAATCCAAACAGGCACTGACTACTGCTGAGATAAAGGTGATTTATCAGTAAGAAAGCTATAGTTCTAGTCAGCGGTTACTTGATCTGGAACCAAGATTCTCCTCTGTCATTTGACCATTTGATTTAGGTCCTCTGTGAGCTGATCCCACTGGACTCTTACAGTCCACTGGGGAATCTACATGTGAAGTCTGGCCAATGGTATGGTCACAATGGCTACTGCCATGAGGTCCAGCAGGTGTAAGAAAATCCTTGCAGAGATACACTGGCTATCATGCACTAGCTGTGTTTGGGCAACCCGACATTTGTCCCTGTCCAGTGGCAAGACCTCTGAGCCCTGGGCCATTTCTAAAACTGCTGCTATATACTGCAGTTGCTGGAAGGTGTCAACACTGACTTTGTTATTTTGTCAGTAACCCTTAGAGCATTGAACATCTGTCTGGTTTGAGCTAAGGTCTTCAGGGAACTGGTTCCTGGAGTGGGCTTTCAATAGCCAGTCATCGAAGTAAGGGAAAACATAAAGCCCTTCCATGTAAAGGGCTGCTACCACTACTGCCAAGCATTTAATAAAAAAAAACCATGGCACAGAAGACAAGCCAAAGGCACTCTAAATTTATTATGTTCCCCTTCAGACAGGAACCTCAGATCTGGCATGGTAACACAGAGGGTTGAGATGCTATGCACCTTACCTATCAACAGGCCGGAGCACCTGAGTTCAGGAATGAGATCGGGTGCCAGAGTTGGCCAGATGGAGAGGATAGAGCTTCCAATGGACTGCTGACCTCTCCCAGGGATGGGGAGGGACACCTTCTCACTCCATGGCTGCCATCTGGTGGAGGCCAGGTGGCATTGCCAGAGTCTAAGGGGCCGTACAAGAGAGGGGATGCAGTTCTGAAGCATGAATGAACCTCTGTCTGACATCATTGTGGGTGGCCCCTGGCTGACTGCTTGCAAAAGTTTCCATGTGGTCCAAGAGCCTGGTGGCTTATAGTTCCATAGGTGTGGCCGGATATAAGAGATATCCTCGAAGAAGATCAAGAAATGCTGGTAGTGGATCTACTCATACAAGTACCCATGACAGAAAACCTCATGTTCCCCATCAGTAAAACAATTGACCACACACTATTAAAGAAATTGGACTCACAAGATACAACCAGAGTACTCGAAAGAAGGATGCTGGAGAAGTCCAACCTCATACCAGAGGACTGAAGAGACACTTGGTCAATATCGCCAAAGCTAGACTGCAAGTCTTGGCATTGTTCCATAACACCACAATACCAATAGAAAGCACAGCAGCTGTCAAAGATTCAGTGAACAAAAAAAGAAGAGTATCTCAAATGACAACATTAGATAGATGGAATGCTCACGATGGAAAACTCCGCTGCCATCTTTACCTGCAGGACCCTCCTATGATGGACTGAATCAGTAGTAGAAGAACTACCAGAAGAGTCCAATCATTTATAAGTACCTGGAACATGCATGTCAGGCTTCAAGATACCTCACGGTCATAGCCACAGACTCATTCAAATTTGGAATATGAATGTCCATAGTGGCAAACAAGGTGAGAAGAGCCCAATGGCTCAAGATATTACAGGCAGATGATGAATCAAAGTCCTTAATCATGAGACTGCTATTCAAGGGATCATTGCTATTTAGGGAAGGACTAAGATCATACTTCAAGGACTGCACCAGAGGAAAAGACAAAAATCAGTGTCAGGGACTTAAGACTACCCTCTCTCCATTACTTCCAAAACAAGTTTCATGACTTTCACACTGAAACAAGAACACAAACCCAGCAAGGGCCCAGGCAGTGGTAATTCAAACACCAGTTGGGCAATAGAGCCTACAGGTTCAAACACAAATTAAACGCTGGTGCACCGGCACAGCAGTTGGATTTCCACTTGCGATGCAGATGATCTGGGTTCAGGAATGAAAGCAGGAGTCAGAGGGCCAGCCAGGGAAGAAGGATCGCGCATCCTGGGGGCTGCTGTCCTTCTCTGGTGGAAGGGAGGGGAAGGGTGTCTGGTGCTTTATGGACCCCTGGCAGAGGCTGGGGGTACCACCATGACCAGCGCCATCATGTTAGGGGAGCAGGGCAGATGCCAGACATCATTGTACATCTCCACCCCCAGGGAGCAAACATGGAATAAACCCAGCCTCCCGACATGATGACCCACTCTGCCACGCCATCCACTGCCTCTGATGTTTGCTGGGGGGTCTTGCTCCTGTGGCCCTGACCTGGGGGCTAAACAAAGGCTTACCAACAGTGTCCATTGGGAGGAGTGTCGCTCTGGTGGCCCTGCCCAGAGGGGCAAGCCTGGGCATGGGGGCAGCGGACAGAGCAGGTCCGAGGATAGGGGAACCGGACCCAAAAAAAAAAAATTTAACAAAGGAAAAAGCAAGTGCAGAGGAAAAAGTCCCTTCAACAGGGGAAGTTAATAATGATGAAAGACAGCTTACAGTGAATGACGCATAAGTAGGAGGAAGACTGAGGTACTCTGTGAAACAGTGGGCAAAGTCAATCACAGACAAATGTATATTAGAAATAATACACAAGGGATTGTCAAAAGAAATGGCTCAAGCACAAGCTCAAACAGACTAGTACTGAGACCAGTCCTCTTTAATGTCTTTATTAATGACATTGCAGAGAGGTTAGAAGGGAAGGTATTCCTTTTTGCAGATGACACAAAAATCTGTAATAGGGTAGACACTCCAGGATGTGTGTGGAAAACATGATTAGTGATCTAGGAAAGTTACAAGAGTGGTCAAGGGTGCGGCAGCTATGATTCAATGTGAAGAAGTGCAAAATCACACACTTGGGACACAGAAACACAGGGCCCAAGTACAAAATGGAGGTGGTGGTGGTATTAACCACTACCCAACAGGAAAGGGACCTGGGACTAATCATATCTGATGACCTAAAGGTGGCCAGACAGTGTGATAAGGCAGTGGTAAGAGCTAGTGGGATGCCAGGGTGCATAGGGAGGGGTATCACCAGCAAAAAGAAGGAGGTGGTGATAACACTGTATAGATCATTGATGAGACCTCACTTAGAGTACTGTGTCAAATTTTGGAGACCACATCTCTGGAAGGACATAGAAAGGGGGAAGGGGGGAAAGGGGAAATTGTTTAACCATGAAAGGCACACTAAGCTGAAGTTTTTTTTTCCAGGTGCAACCTGGGAGCACAAGAAAGGTAAGTAACTTGCTCAGGGTCACCTAGTATGCAAGTGGGGGCTGTGGGATTCAAACCCAGGTCTCCAGGTTTGTAGCTCAGTGTCCTTAACCATTACGCTATACTACCTCCTTACACAGACAGGGTAGAGGTGGTCCAAAGGAGGGCAACCAAAATGGTGCAGCGTCTGCATCACAAGCCCTATGAGGAATGATGGAAGGACCTCAATATGTACACCTTGAAGGAAAGGAGGGAGATGAGGGAGATGATGGATATGATAGAAATATTCAAATATCTCATGGGTATAAATGAAGTTCATGAGGGAAGCATTGTTCAGAAAAAAAGATGCTCAAGAATAAGGGGACATGCTGGGGGGGGGGAGACTCGGGAGATGTGAGGAAGTAAATCTTCACAGAAAGAGTGGTGGATGCCTGGAACAGCTTCTCAGCAGAGGTGGTGGGTGTAGAAACTGTAATGGGCTTCAAGAATGCATGCGATCGGCATAAGGGAACCTTAGTGGTGGGGGGGGGGTAAAGCCGGAAATCAAGTAGGGTCTGCGGTGTTATAACATGTAGGGAAAATGATCAGATGAGGTGGGTCAAGCTGTCCTTATCTGCCATCAATTTCTATGTTTTTATGTTTTTATGTCTATGACTCATATCCTTACATCTGCCACACTGTCAACATAAAAAAAAGCACTGCAATAAGTAATGCAGAAACTAATAACAACCAAGCAATAACACCTGTACTAAGCAGGGAGGAGTTTCAAAGAGGAGGAATGTGAGCAGTGTTCAACCTCAGGTTTCTAAACCAGTTCATAAGACACAAAATGTTCAGAATGGAAACACTCACATTACCATTACTTGCAATACAACTATGCAACTACCTAACACCCACAGACTTGAAGGATGCCTACCTCCCCGTCCTGATACACATATCATACCAGAAATACCTAAGGTTCAAGATACAGAACAGACAGCTGGCCCATCAGTGCAGCAGTTGGATTTCCACTTGGGACGCCCGCGAACTGGGTTCGGGAATGGACCCGGGTCATTGGAGGGCCAGCCAGGGGAGAAGGATGCAGCGTCCCATGGACTGCTCTCCTTCTCCAGGGGGAGGGCAGGGAGAATGTCCGGTGCATGAGGGACCCCCAGTGGAGGCCAGGGGCACCACAAGCAGCCGGCATCTGAACATTAGGGGGGTTGGATGGACACAGGTCATCATTGCATGTCCCCACCCCCAAGCTTACAAAGGGGGGGGGACACCTTCGCCAGCATCTTCATAATGCCCAGTTCACTGCGCCTTCATCAGCTCCCAGCTGGCTCACCAGACCTATCCTATGTCTGCAGCGCCTTGGCCGGTGCTGCGCCCCCACCCTGGGGGGTAAGACAAGGAGGTAACCGGGGAGTCTTGGCCATATGGGAGTGCAGGGTGGTGAGGACCGTGACCAGGGAAGAAAGTCCTCATGTTGAGGCGGACAAAAAGCTCAGCAAATAAAAAAAAAAAAGATACAGAACAGACACTATCAGTACATCTGTTTACCATTCAGTCTGTCCTCCCCAGAAAGAGTATTCACCAATGTCTTTGTTGTTCTAGCAGCAAAGTTGAGAATGGAGGGGATCCAAGTGATCCCTTACCTAGATAACTGGTTGATCCGGGGACACATCCATTGCATGGTATATCATGGCTGCATCATCAATACACAAAAAAGTTGCCTTTGCCTGAACAGGCTGATAAGTCATTCAGGAACTTTAATCAACACAGTAACAAAGTGACAATATCAGCAGACAAGGGGCCAGATTTTCAAAGGGCCCTTAGACAAATGCAAGATGCATCAAACTACCTTGTGTCAATTCCAAGTGAACCAAATACTGTACGCCATATTTTGCAAGAAAAGCACTTGCTGGGGCGAAGTCCCCAAAAATGACGCCAGAGGGCCCTTGCATCAAAAATATGACACATGCAGTGAGAATGATGCAAGCGGAGAATGATGCGAGATGAGTAAAAATACGATGCATGGAGTGAGATGGAGCATAAATGGTGCAAGTTGAGTCAAAAATATGATTCATATATGAGATGGAGCAAAAATGACACATGTTGAATCAAAAGAAATATGATGCATACATACAATGGAGCAAAAAAAAGGTGTTAGTTAAGTAAAAAATGAAGCAATCTGAGTCAAAAATACAGTGCACGTGTGAGATGGGCAAATATTATGCAAGATGAGTCAAAAAATGGTGAAAATTGAGTAAAAACTACAATATATATATGAGATGGAGCAAAAATGATGCAAACTGAGTTAAACAAGCATTTGTCAATGCCGAATGTTTGCTTGCTGGCATTGGCATTGGTACTGTAGAAGTTACAGAGCTGCATAATAGGAATGGCAGCGAAGTATTGAACTGAAGCCAACCCCACCACCACCCTGCAGAGAGTGACAGGCATTGGGGTGTGCCTTTGGGTCGTCAGGCATAACGACCACACCATTTCACCACACCCTACCCTGCAGACACTGACAAGCGTCACGGTGTGCCTTGGAGTCTTTGGCCCTTATGCACACCCCATTCCATCAGGAAATACGGTGAGATGGGTGCGGTATAGGAGAATGGGGTGAAGTTTGGGCCCGAGGTCGAGGCACACCTTGATGCCTCTCACTGGCTGCAGCGTGTGAGTGGGGGTGGAATGTGATGAGCATGACAGGCAGAATCCAAGTCACACCCCTGATGCCTGTCATTCTCTACAGGGTGAGGCGTTATGGTTGGAAACCCTAATGCCTCAGGCATTCGTTGGTATTTTCACTCCAAATTTTCAACATGTTTTTTTTGTGACCCCCATCTCATGAACAGTGGCAATATCAGTTTGTTAGCCGAAAACTGCTTTTGCACAGCAACTATGGCATTTGGCACCACAGGTGCAAAAACACATTCCGAACAGGATGTGAAAAATGACAGCGGTACTGTTCATCAGGAGGTGTAAAAAATGACAATGTTGAAAATCTGGTGTGAAAATCTTAAAAAAACTGGTGAAGTCACGAGCGTGCGTAGAAACTGTGCAACTGACACCTATAATGTAACTAGTTTGGGGATTTTTTTACAGCAGATTGTTAACACAGGCATTTTGGGACCTCCGATCATGAACAGTGTCAGTGTGATTTTCTTTATCTGCCCCGAACAATGATTTCCCACAGCGACCACGCATTTCTGTGCTGAAAGTGCGAAAACACATTTCGGCCATGTTGTGAAAAATGACAGCTGTACTGTTCATAAGAAGGTGTGGAAAAATGCCACTGGTGAAAATCCGGACTGAAAATATTACAAATTCATGAACTTACAAGGGTGCATGGAAACTGCGCAATGCTCACTCGTAACCCAGTCATTTTATGGAGTTTTGTCACCAAATTTTCAACATAGCCATTTTAAGACCTCTGCTTATGACCAGCGTCACTGTGATATTCTTAATCTGTCCCAAACATTGTTTTTGCACACCGACTGTACCATTGTGTGCTACATGTATGGAAACCCATTTTGGGCGAGATGTGAAAAATGGTAGCTGTACTGTTCATAAGGAAGTGCGGTAAAATGGCACTGTTGAAAATCTGGTGTGCAAATATTACAAATTCGCAAACTTGCCAGCATGCGTAGGAACTGCGCAACATGCGCTCCTAAAACAGTCATTTTTGGGAATTTTTTCACCAAATTTTCAACATAGCCATTTTAACACCTCTGCTCATGACCAGTGTCACTGTGATTTTCTTAATGTGTCCCATACATTGATTTCGCACACCGACTGCGCCATTGTGCACTACATGGGCATAAACACGTTGTGGGCAAGATGTGAAAAATGACAACTGTACTGCTCATAAGGAGGTGTGGTAAAATGGCAATGTTGAAAATATGGAGTAAAAAATATTGAAAATTAAATGAACTTACGGCGTGCGTAAGACTGCTAGCACTTTTCGTAAAACAATCATTTTAGGAATTTTCCACCAAATTTTCAAAATAGGCTTTTGAGCCTACCTTATGAACACTGGTAGTGTTGTTTCATTAATCATTCCGGAAAGGTAATTTTGCGTAGCGGATGCGAAATCACCCTTTGGGCCCTAGTAATGCCATGACAGTGAAAGCATTCATGAGAAGGGGTCCCAAAAACCCCATGTTGAAAATTTGGGCCCAAAATTTCCAAAAATGCCTGAGATATGCAACAAAGTTGAAAAAACCCTCTCTATCCCATTATACAGCTTACCGGCATTTCCTCAGTTTGCGGTCGGCTTTGAACAGTGCAGACGTGTTCCCGGTCCACCGAAGATCATTGCGCCGAGCTCCGGAGGTAAGTATGGGGTGGGGGTGTGGGAGCAGGGTGTGCAGTGGTGCGGGTGTGGTTGTGGAGGGGCAAGGAGAAGTGCCGAGGACAGTTTTTTATTTACAGGTTTTTGGTTTTTCTAAGACTACGAGGATGAAGACTACGAGGACATTTGCCATGCTGGGGTGGGCTCCCAGCGTGGCAGCTGGAAGGCTGTTGGGGAGGGCTGGAGCTGACGGGGATTGGGCACCTGTCGGCCATAACATCAATTTGCCACGCTGGGGTGGGCTCCCAGCGTGGCAGCTGGATCTTTGGGGCGTGCAGCCGGCGGGGATTGGGCACCCTGTCAGCCATAAAACATTTTGCCACACTGGGGTGGGCTCCCACTGTGGCACCTGGATGTTTGGGCGTGCAGCAGCGGGGATTGAGCCCCTGTCGGCTATACAATATGTCTGCGTGGGGGGGCGTGTCAGCCACGCAATATGCGTGCATGCGTGTTGAGGGGGGGAGCTCTGCTCACTGAAGCGGACCTCTCCCTTTCAACTGTATGCTACTGCATTTTCAGCTGTCATAGACAGCTGGAGCAGTGATTGGCGCACTGTGACCGCACCTGCAAACACACTGACTGAATTGGAAGAGGCTGACACACCACTGGAAAACTCGGATGATGGCACTATGTTTCTTGCACATGCATGCAAGCAAACATAAAAATGGTGCAAGTTGAGTCAAAAATACATTGCATATGTGAGATGGAGCAAAGATTTCACAAGCTGAGTCAAAAATGATGCAGGTTTACTCAAAAATGTTATGCATACTTGAGATGGCACAAAAATGATGCACACTGGGTCAAAAATTATCGCAGTTAAAATGGCCTCTGGACACAATATTTTACATGCTATTAACAGCATTACGATGTCTACATTTCACTACTCTTGCAACAAGATGCCACACATAGTACCATAGTCAGGTCTGCCAACTTGCTGTGGGCCTCTGCATATGCTCTAGCATCAGTTAGACCAGCTCTGGCTGGTCTAACAGCAGGATGCACTTTGACACAGTGTCAACAGCTTTCACATTAGAAAATCAAAAAAAATAAGGGGGGATGGCACATAATTTTTTTACGCAAGCCCACGTTGCAACATGGCACACCTATTTTTTCTTTTTTTGCATGTCTGATGCAAGCCACTTTGGTGCAGACAGTTCTGCATTTAACGCAAGCAGCATTATAAAATCAGAACTGATGCAAGTTTTAACGCAGCTTGATCCTTGCATCATTATTTTCTGCACAACCACCTTGCATCATTCTCAGCCGATTGAAAATCGAACAGAAAGTATAAAAACTTGTGCAGTCAGGGAGGCAGTGCAGGGACTTACAAATGCCTCTGGAATGGGACTTCCTACACCTACTGGGACTATTGACTGCATAGATGGTTTTATGCACCAGCAAATCCTGTGGTTGCTGAGGGCCACCTTGTTAGGAGGCCCACAACTAGAGCAGTTTACCTTATTCATTTTTTAATCTTATTATCTACTTAAAACAGTAACAAAGTGCTGTGCAGCTCCTTCTGATTTGGCATCAAGATGTAATGAAATGCCTTACCAAGCTGTGACCCAGTCAATAAGAGGCAGATGGGTAGTAATAGAAGGGATAGAAAGAACAGTCCAAAAGATAAACACTGCTGTCTTCCCTAATAATTGTAACATACCACTGGCTTGTACTGGAAACATGGTGCAGATATGGGTTACAGTCAAACACATGGTGTGAAGGATGGCCAATTAGGAGGGCCCTATGACTTTACTAATCCTGCTGGGGCCACCCAAACCTTAAAGGCAACCCTGCTTGACTCTATTGATAGACACAATACCATGGGCCAGGCTCCACATGCGCCCACTACATCTCAGTATTTTTTATTATTTTTTAATTAATACTTTATTGAACATTTATAAAATACAACAATATAAAAACGTCTACATGAAACCAAGTGTTACGCTCTATAGAAATACAATCTAGAGTACCAAAATATATGAGTAGGTACACAAACAGTGCACAAACAACACACCCACAATCAGATAACCAATATAATGAGATATCGAACTATAACTCTAACAAAGAACATTGCCTACAGAGGTGTCTGACTACTGCAAACAGACATTCCATTCTATGGTATAAATAGCTCTATTAAACCTAACACAAACCATGTATCAATAAGCCTAATAGCCAAGTAAAACAAGGGGACTAGAAATGTCACATTTAATAATACATTAGAACCTCAATGGAGATGAGCTGGTATATTACTGTTTAGAGTAGTATGGGATATAAAAAAAGAATGAGAGAGAGAGAGAGAGGGAGAACGAATCCCAGAGGAAGGGAGGGGAACCCCTTCCACTTCCAGTATTGCAACCAAATCACTCATTCCCCAGGTTACAACCCAAGGGATCAATGCGGTTAACTGTAAAATCAGTATGATTTGTCTTCGACTCTTGTGAGGAGGAATCCACACCCGACCTAATGGAAGAGAAATACCCAAATAATTAACAAAGGGTGCCCAAACCTGCACAAAGGTCTCGTACCTCCCTGTTGCTATATAATGTAAATGCTCAAATCAAGCCACCCTCAACATTGCATCTAGCCATTGGTCCCTTGTAGGAACATCAGTCGAACGCCAACAGCACAAAAGCAGCCATTTGGCCTCTGTAATGGCTGTAATGAACCATAACTTCTGAATATTAGTCAAACTAGGTAAGAGAAGGGTGTTTCCCAAAATGAGCAACAAAGCATTAGATGCCACTGGGGCCTCCAGGACAGTTTCCATCACCTGGATTATATCCTGCCACCAAAGGAGTATCTTAGGGCGGTCCCATAAAATATGCAGTATCGTCCCTTCCCCATGACCACAACTCCAGCATCTGCTGTGTTGGAGTAGCCTCATTCAGTATAATACCGCTGAGGTGCAATACCAGAACCACAGGGTCTTAAGCTGCATAAGCCGGCCAGCTATACCCTTACCCTTTGTGTACAAATTACACTAGACCGTCCACCATGCCCTCTCACTCAGCGGGTATCTCAACATTTTCTCCAATCTGTGCTGTAACTTGGTTAAATCCGGGGCCTCACGCCACAAGAGTATTTGTATATAGTCCCCAATTTGGGAAGAGGCAAAGCAGACTGAGATGGGCAACAAACACCAAAAACAGTGTCCCATAAATCCTGAGGGGGCAGTAATAACCCTCCCTCTAGCCTCATTTGTAACAAATGACACAATTGCAAATAATGCCAGTGATGGAAGGCCAGAAGGGAATATTGCTGCTGATGCTACTGAAAAGATTTCAAATAGCCCCCTGAAGTGAAGAACAGGTTGCTTACCCTCAGGATGCCCCCCTCTGCCCAAGACTGCCACCTGAAGGGTGACTCTCCCATAGTTAATTGGGGGTGGTGCCATGAAAGCCACAGGGGAAAAGGAACATTCCAGTCAGTTCCCAAACAGGCTATAGCCAGCTTCCACACATATATCGTATACTCCTGGGTGAGTAATCAAGGCAATGAAGATCACTGTTCCCATAACACCTGCTCAGAAGGGCCAGGGGAAGATCATTCTGCCTTCAACTCTAACCACCAGATAGAATGGGCCATATGGTGAGAAGGCAACCAGAGCCAGATATGGCGCAGCCCTGCCACCACGTAATAGCCTTGCAGTCATGGCAAAACCAAATACTCAAGGTCGTAGGGTGCCATCAATCATGCCGATGACAATAAAAATCAGACAAAACCATACAAAACTGATACTACTAAGTGGGCGAAACCAACAGTGGAACAAATCTTATAATGTATAAAATGTGTGACTGAAACATCATGTGAATGGCCTGTATTTTCCCCCACAATGTGAGATTCAGATGCCTCCATCTTAGCACATCCTCTTTAAATAGTAGCAATAAAGGTCGCAAATTCAAGGCAGGCCAAACTCAGTATTTTATACACCTGAGACCTGTAGACACAAGTTTAAAATATAATAATCATAATAATAATAACAATAATAAACTTTATTTATAAAGCGCATTTCTGAAACCAATGCTCTGTACAATAACAAAGTGCTAAAAAGTACTAATGTCAATAAAATAGTAGAAGTCCATAAGATTCCAACAGTACAAAATACAACTAAGTTTTGCTGCATATTCACTAAATGCTTGTAGGAACAGATGCGCTTTTAAGGCGACCTTGAAGTACTTCACGGTTCTGCACTCTCGAATCTGATGAGGTCGAGAATTCCACAGGGTGGGGGCTTCATTCATAAAAGCACGGTCCCCAGATGTTTTCAGCCGTACCCTGGGAATCTCTAACAACCCCTTGTCACCTGCGCAGAGAGAACGGCCAGGGCTGTAAGGATTCAAAACTTCTTGCAGATATCTCGGACCCTGTCCATGCAGGGCCTTATAGGTCAGAAGTCCGACCTAAAAGGTGATCCGACACTGTACAGCCAGCCTGTGCAGTTTGTTCAGCACGGGAGTGATATGACTCGAACAAGGAGTTCCCGTCAACAGCCATGCTGCAGCATTCTACACCAGCTGCAAGAGGCAGATATCCACCCCTGGAAGCCCAAGGTGTAGGGAGTTGCAGTAGTCCAGGTGCAAAGTCACTGAGGCGTGGATCAATGTCGGAAGATCGCCGGATGGAACCAGGTGCTTAATCCTGGTGATGTTCCTCAAATGGTAAAAGGAGGACTTGATGACTGCCAACACTGTGAATTCAATGTCAGCCTGTCATCAAAAACCACCCCCAGGTTTTGCACCTGTTCGGAGGAAGGTAGCTGGGAACCTCTGAGCCAACGTCCAGAAGGCAACCCCACTACTGATCACTCTATCTGGTGACCTGGATCCACCACCAACACCTCAGTCTTCTCAGAATTCAATTTCAACCAGCTAGATTTCATCCAGCCCTGGATTTCCACCAAGCAGCTGTTAAAGACTGAGATCACATTATCCTGATCAGGCACAAAAGACAGATCGAGCTGGGTATCATCTGCATAGTAGTGAAACCTCAGCCCATATCATCTTACAATGTCTTAGAGGGGCAGCATATACACTGCGAACAACATTTGGGACAGCTCCAAGCCCTTGGGGATCCCACATGGCAGAGAGAATGGATCCGAGGAAAACATCCCCAACTCTGCCCTCTGGGATCTGCTGGTCAGAAAAGATTGTCACCATCTGAGGACTGAACCAGCCAGGCCACAGATGACCCTCGGGCACTCGAGCAGCACCCCATGGTCCACAGTGTCAAATGCTGAGGAGAGATCAAGAAGCACCAAGATGGAATGGCATTTCTGATCTCTCGCCATCAGAAGATCATTGAACACCCGAATCAGAGCAGTCTCAGCACTATGCCTCTTCTGGAAACCGGACTGGAGAGGATTGTAGATATTGTGAATGGTAAGATCGTTCTCCAGTTGCAGCGCAACTACATTCTCAATCACCTTCCCTACAAAGGGAAGGTTAGAGACAGTCCTGCAGTTAGCAAAGCAGTTTGGGTCCAGAGCAGCTTTCTTAAGGAGCGGTACCATCATGCTACCACTGGCTGTGCCAAAAAAATGACATGTTAGATGTCCAGAAACAATCTTAACAGGGGTACTCCAATACATTAAGAAACAACTGTAAATATAAAAAAGATGCTAGCCTACTGGGATGGGAAAAATCATGGAAATCATACTACCCACAGAAAATGGAGCAAAGCAGAGACCAGGTTACTCACCTAGGTGCTGCAGTTGAGGGCAATTTTCCACACAATGGGCTTGATCTTCAAGGCCTGGGGAATGATGCAAGGTGCCTGCATCAAACATAAATGATGCAAGTGGCACCTTGCATCAAAAGATGTGGCATACTGAATTTTCGAATACGGTCTGCTTTGAAAAGAGGAGCCACTGCGCCAAAGTGGCACTGCACTAGCCCTGCACCATAAAGAAGGGTGCACCAGGTCACAAGGGGGCTTGCGCCACGTTGGGGATGCACCATCACCTTTTTTGGGATTTTGCATACCATAGCAAGGGGCTTCACTCAGACCAGCCAGGAGGAGGTCTAAATGGACTTGCACCAGTGCCACACACTGTGATGAAGGGGGACAGGGTCAACAACTAGACTACAAAGGGCAGAAGAGGCATGGGAGGTAGCACAGGGGAAGTCAGGGAGGAGGCTGGGCATGGGAGGGAATGAGTTTACGGCCCGTGGGGTGCATTTGTTTTTATCATTTATTCCTTATTGGCTATCATGTTATAGTAGTGACCTACAACATTTTGTACTAATGCATTATACTCTTCTTACATGTCTGCTGAGTTATGCATCCTTGTTGATATTTGGACATATTACTTACCCCTACTTGGGTTTGTTGTCCATGAACTTAATATGTATTTAGATTATAAGGTATTAGTACAGAACTATGTACAGCAAACAGCATGACTTCTGAAAGGAACAGACTATTACACCAGGACTACTCTGAAGAGGTTGAAGAGACTGTGCTACAATCCAGAAAGTCCTACACAAACAAAACTTATACTGAGATTAGGTGGTGTTACCCCACTGATACACAACTTGTGGAATAAAACACAATAGATGCCAGCTTACTGCTAACTCTCTCCTTCTTGAATGATGAGACAAATAAGGGGCTAGCACACTTTTTCTTCAGGATCTGGGTTGCATTTATAGGAGTCATATGGGGACTGCATATGGGAGGTGGATCAATAGGGGCACCCAAAGATGTGGTCTGTTTCCTATGGGGAAGTTGAAAATACTACCAGATCCACAAAACCCAGAGTACTGCCATAGCTAATGAATGTAGTATTAGAAGCCCTAATTGCCTTCAAACCAAGCCAATCGGCAACTTTGTACAACCTTGCCATCAAAACAGTGTTCCTTACTGCCATTTGCTTAGCCAATAGGATAGGCGATCTGCAGGCTCTATCCTGCTGATAAGGATTTGCTGTATTCCATAATGACAGGGTCTCACTTTAAACAGTGCCGCCCTTCACCCCATAGGACAACTCTTCCTTCCATGCAGCACAGGAAATATACCTAAACACAATATCCCCCCCCAAAACTCAGGGGAGTCCTTATCTCTTGAATATGCAATAGATGTGAGGCATCATAGAGTCATAACATAGAAACATAGAATCTGTCAGCAGATAAGGACCTGATGACCCACCTAGCTTGCCCTATTTTCCCTACCTTTAGTGTCACCACAGACCCTTCTTGGTCTCCAGTCTCTCTCCCCCCCACAGCTAAGATCCCTCTGTGTCTGTCTTACGCATTCTTGAATCCTGTCACGGATTTGGCCCCACCACCTCTGCAAGTAAGCTGTTCCATGCGTCCCCCACTCTCTCCAAGAAAAAGTACTTCCTCATGCTTCCTCTGAGCCTCTCCTCTTCTAACTTCATAGCATGACCCCTTGTCATTGAGCATCTTTTTCGATGGAAAATGTTTCCCTCTTTTACCTTGTTTTTGCCTATGAGGTATTTGAATGTCTCAATCATATCCCCCCTTTCCCTCCTTTCCTCCAGGGAGTACATGTTAAGTTCCTTGAGCCTTACCCAACAGGGCTTTTGATGCAGGCTATGCACCATTTTGTTTGCCCTCCTTTGTACTGTCTCCATCCTCTGTATGTCTTTACGGAGGTAGGGCTTCCAGAACTATACATAGTACTCAAGGTGTGGCCTAACCAGTGATCTGTATAGGAGTATTATTACCGCCCTCCTTCTGCTGGTGATTCCCCTTCCTATGCAACCCAGAATCCTTCCAGCTTTCCCCACTACTTTGTCACACTGCTTCACTACCTTCAGGTCTTTAGAAAAGATCACCCCAGGTCCCTTTCCTGCTTTGTAACTGTTAATACCTCTCCTCACAGTCGATATGTTGCTTCCAGGTTTTATGCTCCAAGGGCATTATTTTGTATTTCTTTGTGTTAAAACCTGGCTGCCAAGCCCTTGAACATTCTTCCAACTTTTCAAGACAACTCCTCATTTTTTCCACTCCTTCCAGTGTGTCTACTCTGTTGCAGAGTTTTGTGTCATCTGCAAACAGGCATACTTTCCCCTCCAGCCCTTCTGCAATGTCACTGATGAAGACATGGAAGAGGGCTGGCCCTAGTACTGATCCCTGTGGTATTCCACTGGTCACTTTGCCTACTCCGGAGTGATTGCCATTTACCACCACCCTCTGACTCCTATTGCCCAGCCAATTACCACCCATTTAAACTACCTTAGAACCTACTCCTAGAATTCCCAGCTTGTTTAACAGCCTTCTATGTGGAATGATGTTGAAGGCCTTGCTGAAATCCAAGTAGGCCTTGTGAGCTCAAGACTTATCTGAAAATGACTCGGGTTCAGAATGAAAGACTGTACATGTTATTCAGTGACCACAAGCTTTGCCAACTGGCATCCAAGGACACAATAGCTACTGTAGATAGATGAAGGCAGCAATCTTAGAGGCCTACTGCATATCTGGGATGCAAATCCCAGATGTTGTGAAAGCTCACTCATCTAGAGTGATGTCCACTTCCTGGGCTAACGGAGGTCATACTATCTATGCACACCTTCTCTAGGCATGACAGACTAGACCTGATGTCAGCAGACCAAATGGATCTTGACACAGAGGTATTACAGGCAGCTCAAAGTGTCCTGTGAGAGGCAATACAAACTAGAAGCAACTACCTAAGTCTTACAAAACAGGGCACTGGCACTAAGGTCCCTTTTTCAGCTGACACCTCTTTTATGAGGTGATAAGGATTTGGTAAAAGAGGCATCCTGGTTATGATGCCACTGCTTCTCTTGTTAACATGGTGGTGCTTTTCCTTAGCAGCTTTCTGTTTATTGTTTTTCTTTCAATGATTCCCCAGGTGGGGCTCTTGGCCATAGGGAATGGTGGATTGATGGCAAGGTGTAGGGACAGGGAGCAGGTGATAATGGTGATGCAGCCTGCAATGTCAACTGTTTCTCCTCTACTGCTTTAAGTTGTAAATACAGTTCTAAGGCCTTCTTTGGATGTTTTCATGTAGCCTGGTTAAAACTCTGGCAATTTCTACAGGCCATCGCATCACGGGAGATGCCTGAAGAGCAGAAGCACATATCATAAGCATGGTCCTTACAATTCTGAACTTTACTGCAATGACAGTGATGGAACATGGGTTATTTTTCTTTCATGGGTGGCATAAAAGTTAATAAATTAAAAACAAAGAAGTAGAAGTGTTAGTAGTGCTTGCAAAGTTTGACAGCATTCTTCAGCAGTACTGGACTGATAAGCAGTTGATAGTGGGAGAAAGAAATGAGGCATGATGAGGCTGCCCATGTTATATGGGCTGTGATGATGCATGTTGATGTGTGTGTGGACCCAACTTGCAAAAGTTTCCATGTGGTTCTGACACCGATGGCTTACAGTTCTACAATGTAACTCAGTGGATGGAAAAACCTCAAAAAAGATCTGTAGTTTCAGCCCAGGCAGGCAAGCAAATTAAATCCTTCTGTAGAAGAGAGCAGAGAGTGCACACTAAGAGCCTTCACTGCCAGCTGCAGGCCATTCAGCAGGAGTATGGTACAGGAGCAGGGCAGATGAAATTTTGCAGATTGGGAAGTGTGCAGGTGGATTTCAGAAAGATTAGACAAATATTGTTTACTAAGTGCTAGTCATATAGAGGGTAGAAAATCCATATATATTATTTTTGGTTTTCCTTCAGCAGGAGGAGCAGGACACATTAGATATAGCATACTTAGAAACATGAAATGTAATTTAAATAGGTTTATTTGTCATATTTTTTCTTAATGGCTACTGGTGGTGCAGCTGAGCACAGAAATCCATGTTGTATTTGCCTACACTATGTGGGAGCCTGCCAGCTAATGAGTGAAAATTTAAGTAGACTGTAATGTGAGACACAAGGTCCGGGGGGGGTGGTGGTATGTGATTGGTCAGTGGGGAGGGGTTATGTGGCATTGTTGTTTCTTTCTTCTCTGTCACCTCAAGACTTGTACAGCACTGTGATTTGTCCACATACCAGATATGTATGTCAGATGGGTATGTAGGACTCATCAATGACTATTGTAAGTCATCACTGTTAGTGATCAGCAGTGGCAACATCCTATCATCATCTGTCATGTGTGCTATTGATGCATATACTGTAGAAAACATGAAGAGAAGAACAAGAGGAGAAAATGATGTGTAGGGGAAGGAGCAATACATGTTCCACCATGCCAGATCCATCAAGTGCAAGTTCTGCAAGCAGTGATGGTGATGGAGATTGAAGCTTTTCATGGTGGAACAGGGACTGGGACTCATAGTTCTGGGACCATGAGGATATGGGCTGGACACATGATAGTAAAGACAGAGAAACCATTTCATTAGTCCTCAGAAATCTGTTAATATCACTCCCACTGCAGTGCAAGCTGCCTTCCCTGCTAGTCATCCAGTGCTTCTGGTGATAAAACTATCCTGTGCAATCCAGGATCACACCAGTTTACCCTCTTCATTCTTCAAGTGCTTCCAGTTCCACTACTAAGGATAGAACCATGATCCATCCAGAAATGTAAGGTCTATTTCCTGAAAAAAGTCATCTTATATTTGCTGCCCAGTTTCTTAAAGTAATCCCCCATTGTCACTAGCATTTCTAAACCAGAATAGGGGAATGGGGTCAAGTGACAAGCACAGATCACACGTTCAGTTTTATGATTCATGTAAATAATAATAATATAAAAATTATAAAAATGATCATATATCAAATTATATAGCATATCATTTTATATCATACTATGTCAGATGTTATCTTCTCAAACAACTTATAATATATTCTATCATACTTATACTGTATTATCTTCTTATAAATCAAATCATATTCCTCCTATCACCTCATAAACTCTAACCCTGGTTCATTATCTCTGCCCCCACTAAGACCTCTGCTTGCCAGCTGTTTTTTCAACAGACTCCTATATTTAGGTCCAGCCCCCCCCCCCCTTCACTGCTCTTCTTCCTTACACTTTGTCCTGAAATCTATTCTTCATGATTTCACCTCTTATTTCTGATCTTGCAGCTAAATCCATTCCTGTCATTCCATCTTCTTCTCCTCTCTTTAGCTATGGCCCCTCTCACTGCCCTTCCCGCTGCTGTAGGTCCAATTTACAGTTCCCTGCCATATGGCATCTTCCATACCTACCTGCCCCTTGGCTTGTTGCCTCCCTGGTATGTACCAACTTTAAAAGTTTACAAGGCTCCCTTGCCCATTACTGCATGCCTTCTGTGTTTTTTATTGTTACTGTGTCTTTTTCTGCACATCTGTTATTGGTTCTGGTAATTTTATATATTATTAGTGTATGTTTATATTTTATCACTGACTATACCTCTATACGTATGCACCTTATTGTACATAATTTGTCCTTTAACGTTCCTCTGTACCTTTTCACGAAGTGTGCATATGGAAATGACCTATTTGTATACTCTTCTGGTGAAAATTCATTTAAATAATGAAAATTCCTAAAGATATAGTATTAATTACTCATAAGAAATAGCATATACTGCGCTGCAACTGCTGTTTACCAAATACTGTAGAATGGGATTGTATGCTCTAAATGTGTCCCTGTCCAATTTTCATGGACCACATATAAATAACCAAATATATTTTCAGCTATCAGTCATGTTGCAGTCATGTGAAATATCCATTTTTGTAACTGCAGGTACACAAACATTAAAGATTATAACTTCTACTATAACCAACAAATAGGCTGACTATGACTACTATGACTTAAAAAGCATCTATTTTGGCCCTGTGAATGAGTCCTTATAGAGCATATTCCAGTAGTCTAGTCTAAGTGGGACAAAGGCCTGCATTCAAAGTATGGAGGTCAGCAGCACACAGAAAGGAGTGTCGTCTGACAATATAATTCAAGCTGTAAAAGCAGCCCCTGACTACAGTAGAAGCCATTTAAGTGGGATGCCCTGGTGGTTGGCTTTTTGACCCAATTAAGTGACCGTCTCAATTAACAGTAGTGACAGTATTAGCATTATAATATACTATATAGTCTATGTCAGAGAACTACCTAACTGTGACATCTTAAATAAACTATTTTGCACTGCTTTTTTTGTATCCGCAGATACAGTACAGTGCAACATTGTTAACTGCAGCTCCTTTTCTTTCATAGGGTGTGTGCTGGAGTTAATTAACACTAGTCTGATCTCTCTACCTTTACCAGAACTCACTTGGTCATAGTCCCTCAATGTCAGTTGCCTTTTTTTTCTCCCTGACCTGGCTGAAGAAACAGTATCAGTTGTGAGCGACTACACACTACGTGAGCGATCAAGAGAGGAGAAACAAGTGCCTATACCTCCACAAATGTATTCTGTTTACACTCTCTCTGCCTTTTTTTTTTCCTTCCCAACCTGACCTGGTTGAAGAAACAGTTTCGGTTTTGGTTGTGAGTGAGTGAGTGAGAAGAAAGTACAGTGCGGAGATCAGGAGCGGCATCATGGAGGAATAAGTGCAGTGTGGAGATCTGGGATTGGAGTGGCAAGTGAAAAATAGAACAAAAATAGAAATTGCTGAGGTTAGTGAGAGTAAGGTGAGTGCTGTGTGCTGTGGGTGAGGGGGTCATTATTTTCACAAAGTAGCCTTTGTCAAGCAACCAGGAATTGGCAGACTAGTGTGGAGGTGTTGATGTGTGTGAGAGAATCCATTTCACACCTACTCAGCAGCTCTTGGAAAGCAGTCACTTTGACATAGCTGAGGACTAAATCGTCCCAATAATCTG
Source organism: Neoceratodus forsteri (assembly GCA_016271365.2). Lineage (NCBI taxonomy): Eukaryota > Metazoa > Chordata > Ceratodontiformes > Ceratodontidae > Neoceratodus > Neoceratodus forsteri. The sequence continues at coordinate 745,646,486 of CM057458.1, read as the reverse complement.
GCATCCCAGTCCCCTTTAAACAGACATTAACTGCATTAAAATGAATGACTACTTAATCAGTTTCTGATGAGGCATCCCAATAAAGCAGACGTCCCTATTTTCTGCATCCTGATTAAGTGGCTTCTGCTGTACCAAAGAAACCCCAGATTTAAATGCCAACTGTCCATCAAGAACTACTTCCGGACTGTGAACTTTCCTTTAAACCTTCAGTTGGACCTCATCAAAATAAGGGGAGTTTTCAAGAATGTTTTAAAGCCAGCAACTGATGATGACTTCCCACTAGCCTTGTTTTTCCAGGGTTCACTGCCAACTAATTTGAGGATAGCCAGGTTCAGATTTCTGCAAGGCATTCTTCCAGACACAGCACAGATAATGCACTTTCAGTGGCTATGTAACTATGTAGCTGGTTGTCATCAGTATAACAATGAAACCTCACACTGTATCTTCTTATGATCTCCCATAGCAAATGTATGTACACAGTGAACAACACAAGGGACAGCACAGATCCCTGCTGAATTCCACAGTCAAGAGCAACCAGGCATGACTGCAATGAATTAAGTACCTCTGATTGTTCACTGACCTGTAATTGATGCATGGTCATTTATGTATTAATTTATTCAGTTTTTGTTTACCAGATACATACAATAGGCAGAAACTGTCTGTTTTCAGGTACAACTTGGGAGCATTATAACAAGGGTGATGCAACATCAGACAGTTACAACAAGGTGATGCAAAACCAGACAGTTTACAGTATACAGCGATAAACAACATATTCACAGAAAAAGGTAAACAGCAAACAGGATATAATCACTTAAAGACAAGGTAAGCAAGACTTGTTTACAGTGTGTATTACAACCACTGGGTAAAGTGTTAAATTCAGTAGGGAAAGAGTCACATGGCAACAAATATCATTTTCTATTTATACAGCATAAATCAGAGTTACCATCTGTGGGCAAAACAGCAAAATACCAATACATTTGTGGCACGCAGAATCAAGAATAAGTTAGGGCCCCAGAAACCAGTTCGCCTCTTGGTAGAACATTTACATATGGATGTAACTAGGAAATGCATACAAAGGGAATTTTTTGAAACTCCCTGCAATGACACAAGCCTGAATCTCACTGGGAGCAAAGTATTGGAATGCTGCTGGTCCAAGATTAGTTCTCAACTTAGGTATCACAAGCAGGCCACAATCTGAGGATCTGAGTAAATACTGACTATGATGTGGCAGACGCCATTCTGCAAGCTGTTGCAGTTGCTGTTTTCTTAACATATTGTAGACTGCGGGCACTCCCTCTGCCTTAGGACACCTCCAGATCCTCTGAGCAGCATGGCCGGCACCGACCCAGCCACCGCCTGTGCTCCTAAGACCCACAGCAAAAGCTCTGAAGAGGAGACCTGAACCGCAGGCACTCCCTCCACTGTAGGACCCCTCCGGATCCTCCGAGCAACGTGGCTGGCACTGACCCAGCTGCCGCCCACACTCCTAAGGCCCACAGCACAAGCTCTGAACAGGAGACCTGAACCGCGGGTGCTCCTTCCACTGTAGGACCCCTCCAGATTCTCCAAGAGGCGTGGCTAGCACTCACCCAGCCACTGCCCACACTCCTAAGGCCTGCAACACAAACTCTGAAGAGGAGACCCGAACCACAGGCACTCCCTCCACTGTAGGACCCCTCTGGATCCTCCAAGAAGTGTAGCCGGCACTGCCCCAGCTGCCGCCCATGTTCCTAAGGCCTGCAGCACAAGCTCTGATGAGGAGACCCAAACCCTGGGTGCTCCCTCCACCGTAGGACCCCTCCGGATCCTCCGAGCAGTGCGGCCAGCACTGACCCAGCTGCCGTCTGCACTCCTAAGGCCTGAAACACAAGCTCTGAAGAGGAGACCCAAACCCTGGGTGCTCCCTCCACCATAGGACCCTTCCGGATCCTCCGAGCAGCATGGATGCACTGACCCAGCCACCGCCCACACTCCTAAGGCCAGCAGCACAAGCTCTGAAGATACGGCATTCCAACCACCAATCGGAAGCAAGTGTCTTTTTCAAGACTTGTCCTGACTGGCTGTTTCCTCTCTGTTCTTTCGTTTAACTTGGAAAGGCACCTTTCACCAAAAATGCTGTTTTTCTTTGCAACTGTGTTGCTGTCTGAAATTTCTACATTTGTACCCTGAAGTTTTACAGTTTTGCAGACTGCCTACAGGAAATTTAAATGCTGTACTAAGTGTAATTGCTAAGCTTGTCTCAATCTCCTTTCACTCTGCCCTCTCCATTCTCTTGCTAATTTCTACCCAGACCTCCCAAAGTCCCTTCTGCCCCACTGTCCCATCTGCCTATCTGCCCCATGCCCACCTATTCCAGCACAAAGCAATAACAGATCTTTCCTTGCTTCCTTAGATGAGACCCAAACCACGGGTGCTTCTTCCACCATAGGACCCCTCCGGATCCTCCAAGCAGCGCGGATAGCACTGACCCAGCCACTGCCCATGCTCCTAAGGCCAGCAGCACAAGCTCTGAAGGTACAGCGCTCCAACCACCAATTGGAAGCAAGCACCTTTTTTAAGACTTGTCCTGATTGGCTGTTTCCCCTCTGTTCTTTCTTTTAACTTAGAAAGGCACCTTTCACCAAAAATGCTAACTTTTTCTTTGAAACTGTGTTACTGTTTGAAATTTCTACATTTGTACTCTGGAGTTTTACTGTTTTGCAGATGCCTACAGGAAATTTAAATGCTGTACTAAGTGTAATTGCTAAAGCTTGTCTCAATCTCCTTTCACTCTGCCCTCTCCATTCTCTTGCTAATTTCTACCCAGAACTCCCACTGTCCCCTCTGCCTATCTGCCCCATGCCCAGCTATTCCAGCACAAAGAAATAACAGATCTTTCCTTGATTCCTTAGATGAGGCCCGAACCGCTGGTGCTGCTTCCACTATAGGACCCCTCCGGATCCTCCGAGCAGCGCGGCCGGCACTGACCAGCCACTGGGTGTGCTCCTAAGGCCCTCAGCACAAGCTATGTCCCAGCGGTGCTGGGCACTGGTGCCCCACCCTCCCCACCACTCCCACCTGGGTGGACCCTGAAATTTATAGTCTGCGAGAGACTAAGTGCACAGATTTCCATTGGACGGTTATAAGCTCTAACCACAAGGGGTCCTGGTGTTGCAATTATGCCTCAGTTTCAGTCTCCACCCATTTGTTCCTCACTTGACTGCTGGAAATCAGTTAGGCAGGATTTACTCACAACTGTTTTCAGCTTAAATATGAACAGACTCACGTTTATATCTCTGCTCACGGCTGCCTTACCTCTCTTAAACCTATCAGTAATGTCTGTACCCCTAACTATTTCATCTGTCCCTACTATCCTAACATCCACACATGATTTCTATTTCTCAAACCTCCTAATATTGCCTGTAGCTCATTGTGACTCCACTCCTGTACTGCTTAACAAGGTCTGCATCTATATGGCCGGGTGCAACCTACTAAGACACCCCTCTGCGTAATCTGACCCTGTCCCCTTTTTTGCACCACAAGTTATGATATCTCCTTATTTTAGCTATTATACTCTCCAGTGATGTACAGGTAAACCCTGGACCCATAGATACTGTAACTACTCCCAAAGGGCTCTTAATTGCTCACCACAACATCAAGAGTCTCGAACATAACTTTGCTGAACTGGAAACCTGGACTGCCCTTTACAAACCTGATATTCTCTGCTTAACAGAAACATGGCTCAAATCCCCTACCCCTCATTCTCGGTGCTCACTACCTTCCTATGATCTGTTAAGGAATGACAGAGCAGCAAACAAAAGAGGTGATGGCACTGCCATCAACTTTAAAAATCACCTCAACCTCACTGCCATTAATTCATCTCCCATAATCTAATGTGACTCGATACATGTACTTCTCACCCTTGGATCAAAAAATTACACATTGTCTGTGCCTATAACCCTCAAAAAAATTGCCTGAAATGTCTTGATGAGCGGCTTGATCAAATGTCACTTCTCTATGGAAGAAATGAGGTGCTCATACTTGGGGATCTAAACATCAACTGGCTGGGTAATACATAGGCCACGTCACTGTCCAAGATACAGAGCTTCAACCTGCATCAGCTAATATCCGAGCCTACCAGAACAGCTCTGCACTCTAACAACAGAACCCTGCTAGACTGGATAATGACAAACTGCCCTGAACACATAATCACTGCTGGAACGCTAGCTGACACCATCACTGACCACTATCCTACCTTCTGCATCTGGGGCAAAGCTGGTCCACCTCTGGTAAAGCCTTGTTTTATCACCTTCCGCAACTATGCCAACTTTGTTCCTCAATCCTTTCTACATGTTGTCTCCTGTATCGACTGGTTCACCTTGTACAAGTCTATTAATGCTCAATCTGCACCTATACATTTTTCTAACTAATTTTTTAGCCATACAGTACTATCACTGTTGCCTAGTAACACGATGTGTCAAACAGGCAAACCTGTTGGCTAAGGTCCGATCTTCTTGAAAGCTAAGGGAGAGAGATAGGAGCTGGCTCTGTTTCAAAGTTTCTGGGCTTTCAAGTGACTACAACTCCTACAGGGCTCAGCGCAATGCCTGCAAAAAGGATATTAAGCAGGCAAAAAGTTCCTACTGCAAGGACTTGCTCACAAACACTTATGGCGACTCCAGAAAATTTTGGACCAATGTCAAAACCTTCCTGGGATTAGAACAGTCCTCTACACCAAATGACATGGTTCTCAATTTGATCCATTGTAATGATCTTTGGACTATTGCAAACTTTTTCAATGCTCAATTTTCTGACCTAGCAATGTTTATCTCCTTCATCCCTGCAGCTCAAATTCCAAGTACTCCCCCTGTTAGCTCGGCCCCCCTTTTCTATTTCAAGTCAATAAAACGGGATGAAGTCTTTAGGCTACTTAGTACAATCTCGGACACCATGGCCCCTGGATCTAACACTCTTGAACCTAGACTATTAAAGCTATCTGCCCCCTTCATAGCTGACCCCCTAGCAAAGATTGTTGCTCTCTCTCTGTGCCAGAGTCTAGTTCCAGACATCTGGAAGATAGCTAGGATAACACCTGTATTTAAAAAAGGTAACCCTAAGGACCCCTCAAACTACAGACCCATAGCTATCCTGTCAGTCCTCAGTAAGATCCTTGAGAAGCTAGTAGCTTCCCAAACTATTGAATTTCTTTGGAGAAATGACATTCTAACCACTGCTCAGAATGGATACTGAAAGGGCCACAGCACTACTACGGCACTCCTCAAATTTACGTCTGATACCTTATCAGCCATGGACTTTGGCCTTCTCACTGGGGCTATTTTCATAGACATGACCAAGGCATTCGATCTGGTTGACCACTCCATCCTCCTTGCTACCTTTCAATCATTGGGCTTTGCACCCAATGTGTCAGCTGGTTTGGCAGCTACTTATCGAATAGGACACAAGGTCAAATATAACGCTACCTTCTCTGACAAGACTACGTTGAACATTGGTGTACCTCAAGGGTCCATCCGTGGCCCACTACTATTCTCCATCTTCATTAATGACATCACATCAAACCTCACTAAGACTAACTCTCTTCTGTATGCAGATGATATTGTTCTATACATTAGTGCCAAATGCACTACAGACACTAAACTGTGGCTCTCCACTGACTTTCAACTCACCCAAATCTGGTTGGCTAACTACAAACTTGTCTTAAATGAATCCAAGACCCAGGCTATGCTATTCAGAACAAATTTCAAACTCAAACATCCCCTAAACAATCTCATAGTCTCTGCCTTGGATGTCTCCTCAGTTGGGGAAGTGACCCCTTTTAAATATCTTGGGGTCACCCTCGACCCATCGCTAAACTTTGATCTGCATATTTAAAAGACCTGCAAATCTGTCAACTCCAAGCTGGGCATCACCTATCATACAAGCTGTGTGCTAACCCCTTCTGCTAGGCTAGCCATAGCTCATGGTATACTCCTTCCATCACTTACCTATGGTGTTGGCACCTATACCACTGCATCCAAGTCAAGTCTACACAAATGGGATGTCACCTGCAACAATATTTGTCACTATGCATCCTCCTCCTCCTCCTCCCACCATCTGAAACACCACTGCCTCCTATACTCAGACCTGAGATGGCTGCCACCAAATGCATCTAGGCTCTATTCTCTTGGCTCTATCACTGATAGTATTATTAGATCACATACCCCCAAGCTCCTAGCTGACTCTTTTCTCCAGCAGCCCTCTAGCTATGGCTTATGCTCTGTGGACAAGTCCCTTGTCTATATTCCCAGGCACAGCTCCTCCAAAGGGGCCAGTGCTTTTGCCTACCTAGCTCCCCAATACTGGAACTCCTTCCCCCTAGCTGTTCACCAATCTCCCTCTTACAACACTTTTAAGAAGGAGCTTTGCAATTATCTCATCTCAGCAAGCAAATGCTTCTGCTTTAAACCCCCTTAGCCCTTCCCACTCACTTTCTCACCCCTTGCTACAATTTGTTTTTCTTCTCAATACTAAGCACTTTCCTGGCACTTTGACTACTGTCTCCCTACACTTATCTAATGATATATACCTTTATAGTTTTTAACCCTTCCTCATCAACTTTTCTACTATCTTCCTCATTTCTGAATGCCTTTCCTTTTGACTATTTTTCTATATCACTAGTGCTTATTTTATGTAAGTTTATTACTTTGTTCACCTTTGCACTGTTTATGATGTTTTACTATATCCTACTTTTGCTTTGTAACAAATTGTTATCCCAGAATATCATTTGTGTGAATGTTATGTTCTTACTGTATTGTGCTGTATCCTCCCGGGTCGTGCCTGAAAATAGTCATTGTTATGGCTAGTGCACCTACCCAGTAAACAAAAACTAAATAAATAAAATAAAAAATGCTTCCTAGTGCATGGTCTCTCAAGGCTTCAGAAAGCAACCATTTTTATTTCACATGTAGTGTATAGCCATGAACAAATCTGCTGTTGGGAAGCACAAAGCAACATGTTCCATTGTACGCGACATCCCACCTTCTCAGTGAAAGCTTAGACGCTAAGGGTTCATACACTGAAATATTATACATGAGCTTTGTAAACAGTATACCATGTGCAACTAACAGGCAGACATGGTTGGTAAGGTTGTGTCTAATTCTGTAGGACAGGCCCAGCCTCGAGTTAATAGATTTGCAGGTTTTTGATATGTGCAGGTTAAAATCAAGTGTGGGATCCAAGGTAAACCAAGGATAATTGAAAGACTGCACTGCCTCCAGCAAAGTGTCATCTAGACAGGTAATCTGGAGGGGGGCTTGACAATTCCTTATTTTGGGGAGAGGGGGAGTTGAGCAGCATGGCTCGTGTCTTAGCCACATTTATGATCAGCCTATTCTATTGTGGCGAGGCTTGTATCTCCTGCAGAACATTAGACAACATCATATTTATGTTGCTTATATTATTGGAGCTGACAGTTAGTTCAAGGTCATCTATGTACAGTATAGGTGTACAGTATTTCAGACACTCATGCAGCCTATTGATGTGAATTGAGAACAGGAGGGGTCCAGATAAAAGCCTTGAAGAACCCTCATTCTAAAGGACAGAGGCTCAGAGAAGGTAGTTTTTAGTTTCACTAGCTGCTGTCTATGGTGGAGATAATTGGCAAACCAGCTATGGGAAGGGGGTGCCAGTCCAAAATTTATTAGTTTGTGGGTGAACATAGTGTGGTTCACAAGGTCGAAAGCCTTGGTTAGGTCTAGGAACACCGTGCCTTTATATTCCCCTCTACCCATGGCAGAGGCAATGCGGTTGGTAAGGGTTAGTAAGGCAGCAGAGGTGCTGTGTCCACTCCTAAATCCATACTGGTGAGGTGATAGTAGGTTGTATTTGGTCCAATATTCAGTTAATTAGGTAGCTACCAATTTTTCCAATAGTTTAAGTACAGGAAAGACAGAGATGGGCATGTAGTTACTGAGGGTTTTAGGATCTCCCTTCTTTAAGACTGGGACAATGTGGGATAATTTTCAAGCAGAGGGAACTACTCTATTCATGAGGGAAAGGTTGAACAGTCTGGTAACAGCGGAAGCAATTTCCAATGCAGTAAGCTGGAGCAGTTTTAGCTCAAACTCATTACAGCCAGCTGTTTTGGAAACAGGTATGCATTTAAGCAGTTTTTGAACTTTGGATACTTTAATTAATTTAGAGTAGAAGGGAGGGTGTGTAGCCTGATTATGAGGTGGTTGACAGAGGGGTCTTTCACTAGTGATAGATTTAGTGTACATAGACATATCACATAATTGTGCATTAAATGTATTTGCTATGGTGGAGGGATTTACAATTTATGCAACTGACATTCAAATCAAGTGGTACAGGGGAGTTATTTTTGCCAAGTATTTGCTTTACTTGTTACCAGTAGCATTGAGGGGATCCCACAGAGAAAGAGAGGAGATTTTTGTAATAGTTACTTTTACTTTGTTCTATGTGTTTTTTACACTTGGTGCAGAGTTGCCTGTGTTTTTGCAAGTTTTTTTTAATTTTTCCTGTGGCCTTGAAGATCACACATTGTTTGTCCCTGGCTTTCATCATCGTGAGCACTGTCCAATCAAGCCATTTGTTGGTGAAATCCCTAATTCTCCTGGTTGTAACTGGTACATACTTGCCTTGTACTCCTTGAAAGGTTGCATTAAAAAATTCAACAGCATTGTGAACATTATCAGTGGACAAGAGGTACGACCAGTCCAGTTGTATAAGATCAGACTTGAATTCCATGTTGTCAAGTTTAGAGTAGTCTCAAAAAGTTATTGAAAAGTTATTAGCCTTGGAGGGGGGGGAGACTGAATTTTTGCAGACCATACACTGAATATTGGGGAATGGTCACTGATTGAATCAGGCAGAATACCAGAGCTAGGAATTCTGACATTTCTGGTTGTAATTATTCAATCCAGTAAAGTAGTTGTGACCCAAACCTTCATCAGCCTAGTAGGTTCCTCAATAATCTGATTAGCATTTAATTTACTAAAGTGATGTTGAGCAGGGATCCTTTGTTTGCCTAACCAGTCTATATTAAAGTCTCCTTACATAATGAATTCATTGCCCTTAACCTGATCAGTAACTATGTCAATCAAATACTCTAGTGCCTGATACCACCAGATGGAGGTATATAGACACATAAAAGGAAGTTTTTTTACCTATCCTAATTGGAGCTTAATGTGACAATATTCCAGATCTATGTTAGCATTTGGGGAGTAGCACGGTATCATTGATACATTCAAGTGATCTTTAATATTGAATATGTTTCCACCACCCCACTTGTATTTTTGTCTATCTTGACCACAGTTACCAGTGGTGTATCTCAAGGCTCTGTTCTGGACCCCTTATTGTTTAATATCTTGATCAACTCTATGCAAACTTTTGATGGGGTATGGATAAATAAATATGCCGATGACAGCAAAATAGGTTGTATAGTAAATAACAATGACTTACAAGCTTAGTCAGATCTCATATAGAATTTTGTTCTCTGTTGTGTGCCCCAACATCACTTGGCAACAAAGCTTTGGTTGAAAGGGTCCAGAGGAGAATCACCAGGAAAATAAATAAATTTCCCTATTTGGATTACTCCAACAGACTAAAATCTCTGTGGTTGTATTCTTTAGAATACAGATCCATAAGAGGGGAACTACGTCTTGCATATAGAGCATATCATGATCCCATTGTGCTTGAAACATATTGTCTGGAAAAACAGGACACACATAACAACACACGATCACATAAATTCAAATTGGTCACTAATCTTAACAGAACAGTAAAAAAGAAAGAATTTCATAACTCAGAGAATACCACCATTATGGAACTCTCTTCCTTCTTTTGTTGTCCTTAGTGATAATATTGATCAATTTAAACTCAGACTTGATCAATACATGGGTGAAAAAAAAATTCTCATTCCACCATTAGGATATTTGGTGGTGAGTTCTAATTGGGCTTGACCCTCGAACTTGTAACTATCTATGAACCTATGAACCTATTGATGAACACATGTATCGCCAGGCAGGGTGTACACACTGTCAGGTATGGAGGGCTTAAGCTAGGTCTCAGTGAGCCCCAGAACATCTGGCTGGTAGTGCTGAACCTAAACTGTAAGCTCAGTCAAGTTGTGGAGCAATCTCCTGATATTAATGTGGGCAATTGTAAGCCCCTTGTTACCCCACCCAGGGAGGTGGATAGAGGCTAGTAGATGGACACGAGGTGGGAACTGGATTAGACTCAATGTCCCCTGCAGCAATCAATATCAGCCAGTAAAATGAGGCAGCACCACCTAGGGCACTTTAGACCAGGAGCTATCCTCCATTTAAATCTTTTGTCCACCCTCAAGGTATTAGGTATTAGATGGAGTATGGGAGGCATATTATCCCACTGATTATAAATGGGTGAACAAGCAGGTTGGGCAGAACAAATATGAACTATTTGCACAGGTAGTTACCTGAGGGTACAGTGAAGGGTATAGTCGATGTGACCAAAGCCTAATCAGAAATAAGCATAGATAGCAGTAACTATAATAGTGTAACCTGTTCTTCCTGAAACAAAACTAAATATCAAGATAACAGAAGCTGTAATCGTGCATCCTCTGTTCCTTTAATCAAAAATGAAAGCAGGTGTTTGTAAGTTGCTGCAGTTCCTGTAGACTTAGATTAGTTTAGTTTAACTATTGAGCAGCAAGTTATAGCCATATCCTAGATTTAAATAGTAATTAAGCAATAAACTAAAGCTTTAGTCTTTTTCCTCTAAGTTCAGCAGGTGGCTCAATTCTAATATACTCCACATCCTTTACATGCCACATGCTTCTGCTATAACCTGTTTATTTAATAGAAGGTTGGGGGGGGGCAAAAATCAAGCTTATGGCTAGGTCTCAACCAATCAGGTTTATTTTTTAATACCTTTTTGTAAAAGACAACTTTCTGTCAACAAATGAAATCAATTGTTAATGTTAGACCTTTTTTTTTGTTTGATGTTGTTTCACTAATGATTTCCTACATTTTATCCCCTAAGGTATGTGTCTCCATTAAAAGCTCTTATGTAGTGATGCCTTAGTGATTTCAAAATGGCATCCACGTCACCCCTACAGCAGAGCTCATCTGCAGGAATTTGCATTAATATCCATGACGGGGAGAATTTTGGCATAACTTCAAATGACATTAATAGTGTGAAAAACAAAGGGAGACATAAAATGCAGATAATGGAAACACGTGCTTTACATCTTGTCCAATGGTACAAAAGGCTTTTGGAAAGGCATGATATTATCACAGTGTCAACCATCAGAATCACAAATTATTGAAACTGTTTAATGAAGACAACTGACAACAATACATAACTACAGTAGGCATTATTCTACAGGTGTGGAAGTCTTAATAACTTATGAGTGATTCAGTCATGAGAGAGTAATGAGCAAATGTAACCAGCAGCACATCACGGACAGGGTTACATTCCCATCTCCAATCTATATAATGGTGGAATTTCACCTTCAAATTTAAACAAAATAAGATACAGTGTGCACACGTGTAACTAGAAAAATGGGACATATGCTGTCCCCATTGAATAGAATCTACTATAACATGTGCTCATTCGTTTTTACTCTCTCTCTCTGTATATATCTGTCTGTCTCTCTCTTTCACAGAAACAACCTGACATATTAATTACTGCTGTCTGACATAATAAGGCAAATCAGTATTTGCATCCAGAGACAAAAAGGGTTACTTCATGGTAGAGTGCTTCTTGATGTTGGAATATCCTGGTATTCACAGATACAAAGGCATATGCCAGAAGCAAGAATAACAACAACAAAAAAAACAACAGATCTTGCAGTTGTGCTCTGAGGACATAAATCACTGGAGAAAACAGTTGGTATTCTAAAAAAATAATTCTAGGAATGTGCTTCCTTGGAATGAATTTATAATGTGCATGGCATCTTTTTGCTAATGTAACTGTAAATAAAGTATGAACACACACCAGAAATATTACAGTCATGTAGCAATAAAATATTTAAAATATTTTTTGACAAAACATAAATGCTGTTTTCAAAACAGGTTTTGTTATGCGTTAGTGAAATGAACAGAGAGCTGCTACTTTCAGACTGTCATTTCATAAAATCTTGAGCTATCTATCAGTGTCACTAAGCAGCTCCCCTCTTAATAGACATTTTTATTTTTCTCATCAAGTGGCCAACTCAGATCAAGGATCTTAAGAAATGGATTATTAGTTTTTCATTCCTAAACTTCTGACTTCAAAATCTTTCCTGAGATTCAGATTTTTTTGAATACATTTCGTCAGCGTTTTTAAATTATCACCTATATCTGACAGCAATGAAAGTGTGTCATCAAGCCAATTTCATCTCAAATTTTAGATTCAATCTTAGCAACTATAGAGAATGTAAGTAATTTACAAATTATCTGAAATAAAAAAGTGCTTACATTTCTATTATTTTCTGCATATGGGAATTAAAATGCACATGCATGATGAGGAACTGATGGCAGTGTAGACTGAAACTCCTCATCTCCAATGAGTCAAATGCAATGTAGGCAGCAGACACAATCTCATGGAAAACTGGGTTACCGGTGCCTCCATCCTACCACCCTCTTTCCATGCTGGGCACATTGCACTACATTTTCCCCTTTCCAAATAAACCTCAAAAACCCTCCCAACCACTCTATGCCCTCCGCAAGTTGCAAGGGCTCCTGTCCAAAACCAAACTGCTTCTTACACTGCTGCTGCTTCTTGCAGGAGATGTCAAGAGTAACCTAGCCCACCCACCCCTCCCCAATCTCTACTCTACCAAGGGGCTTAAACTAATGCACCTGAACATATGCAGCTTACTGAGCAAGATCACCCTCCTTCAACCTAATGTCCTTATACTACGCCCAGATATTCTGATCATAACTGAAACTTGGCTGAAGCCCCATAATTTGGATATGGAACTAACAATCCCTGGCTTCTCACAAATTCAGCACGACCGCCAGGGAAACAAAAGTGGCGGAGGAGTTGCCATGTTCATCTCTGATCTCCTTCTACTCACACCTATACATCTCTCTATGCCCACGCTGTCAATTGACTCACTGCTGATTAAGCTCTCACTCCCACATTCAATCTTTATATATACAGTGGGGTCATACTGTGCCCCTGGCATCCCCATGCCTCTCATAATGGACTACCTGAGCACCCTTAAACAGCTAGGGTCTGGGGGTGAGCTCCTTATCCTTGGTGATTTCAACTCTAACTGGTTTTCCAGTGCCAGCTCCAAGCTTCGGTGCCATGTAGCTGCACTAAATGTGTCCCAACAAATTTCAGAGCCAACACATTTGATTCACAAGTCCCTAAACCACTCCCAACTAGACTGGGCCCTTACCTTTCACCCACACCATATTCTTGACTCAGATCTCCTTCCAGATTCACTAAGTGACCACCACATGATCTATGTGGTAAGGAGAATATTCAGGCCCAAAGCTCCCCCCCCCCATATACTGCTCACCAGCTCATACAAATGCCGACTGGTCCTTCATCCCTTAGGCCCCCTCCATAGATGCCGCCTTTGACCTTTTGAAGTCTAAATTCCTTGCTGTATGGAACCATCATGCATCATGCACCACTGAGAAGGACCTGTGTCAGGGGTGCCCACCTACCCTGGGTCACAGCCAATATTATCGAACAACTACATGCCAGGGACCAAGCATGGAAAGCCTATGAGGCATCCAATACCTTGGAAGCTCTCCAGTTCTACCGAGCTCTCCACAACTCCTGCACTAGACTCCTACATCAAGCCAAAGCAAGCTATTTCAAGTCCTCTTTCCACTCTAACTTATATCACCCTGCAAAATTCTGGAAATCAATCAAATTACTTCTCACCCCCCTAGCCAAGCCTCCCACCCCAGCCTGAAATGCTAACGGCTCCACCATCATTGACCCAGGTGAAGTGGCCTCGGCCTTCAACACCTTTTTCACCAGCTGCACAACCTCTCTCTTATTCTCACTCCCCCAGTCTCACCCAAGCCCACCAACTCCCACTCCTCACACCCCTCAGGGCTTCACCTTTCACATGGTCTCACCCACTGATGTGCTAAAAGCCCTATGGGCACTTAACCCCAGCAAAGGTAAATGTCCCTTGGGCCTTGACTCCAAAATGCTGTACCTATCTGCCCCTGCCATCTCCTCCCCACTGTCCGCTCTCCTTAATCTCTCTTTCTCACTTGCTTCAGTACCATCATAATGGAAAAGCTCTACTGTTATCCCACTCCCAAAAGGGGGTGACCCCTCTACTCCGAGCAACTACTGCCCTATCTCTCTACTCCCCATCCTGGCCAAAATCCAAGAGCGTCTTGTGCTAGACCAACTCTCCACCTATCTCAACACTTCTTTCTTTTTTTACACCCTACCAATCAGGATTCAGGAAGAAGCATTACACTGTCACCTCTCTCCTCAGGCTCACCGACACTGACCTCATGGATAAGAATCATGGGCACATCACCTTGGCTATTTTTGTTGACCTTACCAAGGCGTTCAACACTGTCTCCCACACCCTTTTACTATCCAAACTCGCCCAGGCAGATTTCTTGAGTATCTGCAACAAATGGTTCAACTCCTACTTAACAGGCATATCCCAATCTGTGAGAATCCATCATCATACCTCTGCCCCCCCTCCCTGTAACCTCAGGGGTCCCCCAAGGCTTGGTACTTGGCCCGATCCTGTTCTCCATTTTCTTGAATGACCTGCCCTCCATATGCCAACACACATCCATTCGTATGTATGCCTATGACATGGCCCTTTATTCATCAGGTCCCTCACCCCCTGAAGTGGCCTCTAGACTGCTGGAGGACTTCAATGCTGTTCAGCTCTGGTTTTGGTCTATCCAGCTCTTTCTCAACCCCCAAAAAACTATCTCCTTAATCTTTGGCTCAAGACAGAGGCTCGGCCAACTCCCCACAACCCCCACTTATCATACTATCGACGGGACTCCTTTGGAGGCAAGAACCTCCTTCTGGTACCTTGGGATCTGGCTTGGGATCAGCACCTTGACTTCTCAGTTCATACTGACTCAATACACAAGAAACTTCTCCCCAAGCTGGGCGCTGTTTATAGTAACAAGGACTGCTTACCCCTGGCAACCCGCAAAGCAATCCTAAAACAAATGATTCTCCCTATAGTTTACTACAGCGACGTAGTTTACAGTGCCACCCTCAAGTCCATCCTCACAAGACTCAACCCCCTCTTCCACTCCTTCTGTCAATTTGCTTTGGATTACAATCCCTCTGTGCACCACTGTGACCTCTACAAGATGCTAGACCTCCCCTCGCTACAGGATCAGAGACTTACCCACTGTGTGAGGATAACGGCAAAATTCTGGACGCAGTCCCTCCCCCCTACGTAAAGCTTACCTTTGCAGTTCAACCCCCTTTGGCATATTCCCTCAGGAACACTGACTCCCAGTTACTGCATGTCCCACTCATGACCACAGCCAAAGGCCAGGCTGCATTTATATACTGCATGCCTAAACTTTGGATCTCCTTGCTGGCTGACATTAGGCACACAGACAACTCTCAGCGGTTAAACCAGCTCCTCAAGTCACTTCCCCCCCTCCTGCTCATGTAATCCTCTCCACAGAAATGCCATTTATCCCCCCTTCCACCCTTAACTTTACCATCTCTTCCAGCCATGCCCCAGGCCCTAGTCCACTGCCAGTAGAAATCTAGCCTGTCATGCCTGACGGACTCGCAAATGTCTGTCCAGTGTTACTATTCTACTTAAGTTGCACATCTGGACTATGGGCCCTTGGAACTGTTAGTAGTTGATACTGTGTTAGCTGTTGTCTTAGGCTACAAGGTTGCAAGATTTGTATATACTTATAACTCGTGTTATGTTCAGAACTGTACATTATCTGCACTGTAATTTGATACTGTGTCAGCTGTTGTCTTAGGCTACAAGGTTAAGATTTGTATATACTGTATAACTCCTGTTATGTTCTGAACTGTACATTATCTGCACTGTAATGCACGTATCCCAATGTTGTACTTGTCCTCTCCCCCTTCCCTCAGGACGCATCTGGAACTGAGTGGTACCCTGCTCAGTATGCCTTCCTGGTGAAACTCTTAAATAAATAAATTTGCCTACTCTGCTCCATCATATCAGGGCTGATGCATTACTGACCATACAAACAAGTCTTTTAGTCCCTCCCTCACATCAAGTGACTCTGCATCAAATTACAGACACCAAGATTTTGATCATATATGCTGTATATTTACAGAATAATAAAAGAAATTCTTTGTGACCAAAAGAACTATCACTCAAAGCACATACGGTTTCAGAATGTTTCTTAGCAAAGACAAACATGTTAGAAATCAGGTTTTGAGAACAAAACAGTAAGAGTGACAGACCTGGGGAGGGGATTGCCTCCTTTTTTGGTCAGGTGACAGGACATAAGCAGCTTGAGTGTAGGCATAGCTTTTGAAGCGAGGTTTGGGAGAAGGTGAAGGGGTGTGCACATGGCCCTGCGTTACACTGACTGTGATCTAAGGAGGAGAGATTAGAAAGAGAGAGAAAAAAGCAGACAGACATTCAGACACTGATTGCACACTCAGGATGTACAGTATGAGAATATGAGAATGAGAAGCCGAAAATGTTACATGAAACAAAAAGCCACACGGTACAAGTGATCATGATAAGCTTTCAGCTGGCATTCACAGGGAGCATTTGTATATATACAGTATAGCAGATAAGATAAAAGTGTTATTGTTAAAACATTCTGAAAGGAAAGTTAAAGATTCTGACCACTAGGCACGTCTTTTTTTCAGAATTGATCTATGAGGAAAAATAAAAGTACATATCAGGCACAGAAGACTGTGTTGTTGTTCATAGATCAGTCACACAAAAAGTTTCACTTTTAAGATGCAGATGTTTTTGCAATCATAACCATATTCTTCCACAATTCTTCTGTATGAAGCAAAAATTTGCAGACATTGGCTTGAAAGCAAATCCCAGATGTAGTAGTGCTCCTTAAAGCATGAAATGTTTAGAACTTCTAAGTAATTTGTTCCCATTTTTATTGCTCCATCTACAAAGGCCTTTTAGTAGCTGCAGTGGCTGTTTCTGATTTACACTCTGGTGGTAAGTACCATTTTAGAAAAGTATCATGTAGTTTATGCCATCTCAACCACAAAGTTCCATAATAGAACATAGATCAATTGTTGCAACAATGTAAGAACTAAGTAATGATTTACATACATCATACATTTCTAAAATGACACTTACCACCAGCTTGTAAATCAGAAACACTCACTGAGTTAACTAAAGAGCAATAAAGATAGAAGACTATCTGAACTGTAACTCATATTAAGACAAGCATTTGTCAATGCTGAAGGTTTTCTTGCTGGTATTAGCATTGGAAATGCAGGAGTTAGACAGATGCAGAATAGGAATGGCAGTGAAGTATTGAACTTCATGCCAACCCCACCTCCATCCTGTAGAAACGGACAGGCATTGGGGTAAGTGTTTGGGTTGTCTCCCATGACGGTCATGCCATATCACCTTACCCTATTCTGCAGACACTAACACGTGTTAAGGTGCCTTGGGGTTTTTGGCTTTACAGTCACCCCATTCCATAAGGACATACGCTGAAATGGGTGCACCATAGGAGAATGGAGTGAAGTCTGGGGCCGAAAAGTCCAAGACACACCAAGATGCCTGTCGTCTGTACAGGGTGGGACATTATGGTTAGAAACCCCAATGCCCCGGGCATTTGTTGGTATTTGCACTACAAATTTTCAACATGGCCTTTTTCTGACCCGACCTCATAAAAGCATTTGGGACCTCTTCTCATGAAGAGTGGCAGTGTGATTTTGTCAATGTATCCCGAATTTTGAGTTCCAACAGTGACCATGCCATTCTGCGCCACATGTATGAAAACACAAATCGGGCAGGATGTGAAGAATGACAGCTGTACCATCCATAGGAAGGTGTGAAGAGATGGCAATGCTGAAAATCTGTAGTGGGAATATTAAAAATGCTTGCACTTTTAAGTATATACCGAAACTGAGCAACACATACATGTAACACAGATATTTTATGGATTTTCATCACCAAATTTTCAACATAGGCATTTTAGGACCTCTGCTCATGAACAGTGTCACTATGATTTTCTTAGTGTGTCCCAAACAGTGATTTCCCACAGCAACTACGTTAATCTGCACCGGAAGTGCAATAACACATTTCGGCCAGGATGCAGGGTGAGGCTAGGGTACTACACACCATGCAGTTTAATGAATGGTTGCAAAACTGGTGCAGAGCACAGGGCTTTGGCTTCATTGGGGACTGGGGGTATACATGGAGAGATGAAGGTCTATACTGGCAAGATGGTCTGCATCTGTCCACAAAGGGAACCAAGATTCTAAGTGACAGGTTTAAATGCTTCCTTGGCAAGCTTTTAAACTAGCCATGGGGGGAGGTGCTAATAAGAGGCAGGAAATGTCAAGCCTCCCTGCACAAAACATGACAGGTAGTAAGGTAAACATTGAGGTACAGTGCTCAACAAAGGGCAGGACAGGGGTAAATTGAAAAATAGACAAGGGCAAAAAGAGCAGGGATCGGGAAAAAAGGATACAGCCAACATTAAATGGAGGGCAATGTGTACCAATGCCCGTAGTCTGGGAAACAAGCTTCCTGAGCTAGTAGCTTTGATGGAAGATGAACAATTGGATATTGTGGCAGTCACAGAAACATGGTACAGGGAGAACCATGACTGGGATGTCAACATACTGGGGTACACAGTCTACAGAAGGGACAGGGAGGGGAAAAGAAGAGGCAGAGTAGCTCTATATATAAGGGAAGGGATCAAAGCTACAGAACTAAAAAGTAAAGGGGAGGACAAGAGGCACTCTGGATCACTTTGGAGACAGGGAATGGCATCACAATCTGCACAGGAGTTGTATACAGACCCCCATCTCAAGGGGAGGAAATGGATAAGAAAATTATAGAGGACATTCTCAAAATGGCTGAAAAAGGGGAGATACTGTTGATGGGGGACCTGAATATGCCAGATGTTAACTGGATGACATGTACTGCAGCCACATCCAAGAGTAGGGTCATTCTCGATGCCCTGCAGGGAGCAGGCCTTAGACAGCTAGTGTTGAAACCCACTCGGGAGGAGCAATACTAGACCTGGTACTCTCAAAAGGAGAGAGGATCACAAATTTAGAAGTCAGTAGACATCTGGGAAGAAGCGACCACTGCACAGTGTGCTTCACAATAAGCACAACCATGGAGACGAGCCATACAAAAACAAGCATGCTGGACTTTAGAAGGGCTGACTTTGGCAAAATGGGTGAATACCTGAGGAATACACTAGAAATGGCCAAAAAGGAGGGGTGGAAGAACAATGGAGAAAAATCAAAACTGTCATCATAGAGCCATCAAGCCTTTGTGAGAAACAGATAAAGAAAACAAATCGGAATAAAAAACCACTATGGTTCTCAAAAGAGGTGGCAGGGAAGGTTAAGGAGAAAAGGCTGCATTCAAAAAGCATAAGGAATCACAGAAGGAGCACGACAGGGAACTGTATCAATTAAAGCAGAAAGAAGTGAGGAAGGCAGTCAGAATAGCAAAAGCCCAAACCGAGGAAAAAATAGCCAATTCAGTTAAGAAGGGGGATAAAACCTTTTATAGGTACATTAGGGAGCATAGAAAGGTTAAGGAAGGAATAGTGAAGATTAATAAGGGAGAGGGGAGGTGAGAGGAAGGAGACAGTGAAAAGGCAGAGTTACTGAATGAATATTTTTGCTCAGTATTCATAAAAGAAGATGAGGAGGAGTTACCTAAACCAGGCAATAGAAGCACACTGGGTAGGGGGGTTGACACCAGTCCATTTACAGAAGAAAGAGTCCTGAAAGAACTCCTAAAACTCAAGGTGGACAAAGCGATGGGGCCTGACAGAATTCACCCCAGAATCCTAAAAGAACTAAGGGAGGACCTAGTGACACCACTGACCACACTTTTTAACAAATCGTGGGAGGATGAGGTGGTACCTGAGGACTGGAGGAGGGCAGATATGATTACTCTTCACAAAAGTGGGAACAAGGAAGAAGCAGAAAACTACAGACCTGTAAGTTTGACCTCAGTGGTAGGGAAAGTGATGGTATCACTTCTGAAAGAAAGAATTGTTGAGTACCCAGAGGCCAGCGGGGCACAGGACCAAAAGCAGCATGGATTTACAGCAGGAAGGTCATGTCAGATGAATCTAATAGATTTCTTTGACTGGGTGACCAAAGTAATAGCTGTACAGGAAAATAATCCGGAGTCTTGTTTATGCTTTAAAGACCTTTCTTTATTTTTCAGCATCACCCCTACGTTTTGCTTCTTTAAGCTTGATCACGGGGCTCTTTTTTTATATATCTGTTTCAAAACAATATAACAATATGTTTTAGACCATAATTGCTCTATGCTTCAAACACTTATAAATTTATCAATGAATTTAATGAGGCAAATATCTACCTTATTCAGTGTGTCTATGAACACCATAAAACATGAATAATCATGGTAAAAATGTTTCTTTCTCCTAGACAGACAAATATTTATAATTTTATATTACGGTAAAAAAACACATTTATACCATATTGTATTTCTTTTCATTTTCTAATAATACTGTTGAACACCAAACCACATATATACATTTACGTTTTTAAAGTGTCTTGTATATAATGAGTTCTATTGTTAATTATCTTATAACATCTCAAGGCTTCATTCACTTAAACTAATGTTGAAACCAAATAACCAAGCCAAAAAACGTAACCACAGTGCTTACACTTGAAAACCCCTTTATAAATAGCGTACCTTAGAAAGTCTCAAAAGCCTCTTAAACTTTCATTTTTATGTTGTTTTGAGTTTAAAACCAATCTGTAAAGAAACATAACATTCAGTACCTTCAATATATTTACTTTTTAGCCTTATGTTCAAATGTTTAATAAACGTACTGATAAATTTGTTACTCACTTGCTCTAAACTTTGTTGTATTTCACTCGCGTTCGTATATAACAACTGTTGATACCAAAAAAAAAAAAATCTTTTAATGCTTTTGTAACGCGACTAAGTTTCTCGTAATGGCGCTCAAATGCCAACTTACTTTATGTTATATGAGGCTTTCCAAGAGACGCTCACCCTCTTAAACAGCTTGAGTTTCCCGCAGGAGTGACGAAGGCACTACCCGAAACTCTCGATACTCGCGAGAGCGTTGCTAAGCAACTGAACACACATTCCATAAGCGTATGGCATGTGTGCGGTTCGCTCAAGCTGCTTTTAAATTCCGCTGGTTATTTACTAAGTTTTAAAGCTATTGCAGCATTTGTGCCCTAATGCATTTAAATGAAGGGTTACAGTATACAAAAATTAACTATTCGTGTGCTGATATAACATTACCATACAATTCCCTAGAACCCAAACACATACAAAATCAACTATATTGAAACTTTTTACGTTTTCAACTTAAAAAGCATATTTATGGACTTGTCCTATGTTGCTCCTATTGTATCAAAATAAATGCATTACATCTCGTTTACTTTGTTTATATGCTCTAAGATTTCTTCACATTAAACAATATATGTGTACTAAACACTTTCTATTAATTATGGGACACTCCAAAATTGTGCACACTAAACATATAAACATATTCAATACCCAACTAATTGATGATTATGGACTAATTTAATATGCTACAGCTAGATCATTCCCACCCCTGATTTTTGAATATAAATTATATAAATCTACTATTTTATCTTAAATGCAGGCTTGCCAATTCTGCTCTATATTCAACCCTATAATCGGGTCCAATGTTTTTAAACTAAAAATCCATTTCATTTCCACTTTTTCTAATAGTTTTTTATAATTTCCACCCCTTAATGGCTGTTTTACTTGCTCTAGTCCCCAGAACCTCAGGGAAGCTCCTGTATGTCCTGCTTCACTAAAATGTACTGCTACTGGTGATTTTTCGTTTTTATTCCTAATATCACTTTTGTGTTCCCCTATCCTAACTTTTAATGCCCTTTTAGTTTGCCCCACATGTAGTTTATCACAGGGGCATTGTAATACATAAATCACTCCTTCTGTGTTACAGTCAATATATTCTTTAATATGAAATTCTTCGTTGAAATGTGGATGTTTAAAAATAGATTTTTTACTCGTGTTGTTACACACTGCACACTTACCACATCTATTCATCCCTGGTTGTAGTGGGCCTAGTAAAAATTGTGTTCTATTATTATTCTCTTGTTTAATGTGAAGAAATCTTAGAGCATATAAACAAAGTAAACGAGATGTAATGCATTTATTTTGATACAATAGGGGCAACATAGGACAAGTCCATAAATATGCTTTTTAAGTTGAAAACGTAAAAAGTTTCAATATAGTTGATTTTGTATGTGTTTGGGTTCTAGGGAATTGTATGGTAATGTTATATCAGCACACGAATAGTTAATTTTTGTATACTGTAACCCTTCATTTAAATGCATTAGGGCACAAATGCTGCAATAGCTTTAAAACTTAATAAATAACTGTTTAATTTAAAAGCAGCTTGAGTAATCTTGCACACATGCCATAATGCTGTATGGAATGTGTGTTCAGTTGCTTAGCAACGCTCTCGTGAGTATCGAGAGTTTCGGATAGTGCCTTCGTCACTCCCGCGGGAAACTCAAGCTGTTTAAGAGGGTGAGCGTCTCTTGGAAAGCCTCATATAACATAAAGTAAGTTGGCGTTTGAGCGCCATTATGGCGAGAAACTTAGTCGCGTTACAAAAGCATTAAAAGGATTTTTTTTTTTTTTGGTATCAACAGTTGTTATATACGAACGCGAGTGAAATACAACAAAGTTTAGAGCAAGTGAGTAACAAATTTATCAGTACGTTTATTAAACATTTGAACATAAGGCTAAAAAGTAAATATATTGAAGGTACTGAATGTTATGTTTCTTTACAGATTGGTTTTAAATTCAAAACAACATAAAAATAAAAGTTTAAGAGGCTTTTGAGACTTTCTAAGGTACGCTAGTTATAAAGGGGTTTTCAAGTGTAAGCACTGTGGTTACGTTTTTTGGCTTGGTTATTTGGTTTCAACATTAGTTTAAGTGAATGAAGCCTTGAGATGTTATAAGATAATTAACAATAGAACTCATTATATACAAGGCACTTTAAAAACGTAAATGTATATATGGTTTGGTGTTCAACAGTATTATTAGAAAATGAAAAGAAATACAATATGGTATAAATATGTTTTTTACCATAATATAAAAATTATAAATATTTGTCTGTCTAGGAGGAAGAAACATTTTTACCATGATTATTCATGTTTATGGTGTTCATAGACACACTGAATAAGGTAGATATTTGCCTCATTAAATTCATTGATAAATTTATAAGTGTTTGAAGCATAGAGCAATTATGGTCTAAAACATATTGTTATATTGTTTTGAAACTGATATATAAAAAAAGAGCCCCGTGATCAAGCTTAAAGAAGCAAAACGTAGGGGTGATGCTGTAAAATAAAGAAAGGTCTTTAAAGCATAAACAAGACTCCGGATTATTTTCCTGTACAGAAATTCACTGGACACCCTTTCGGAGCTGTAAACATACATTATAAAGATATTATCATTTCCCAGATTTCATTGTTATAATGACCAAAGTAATAGACCAGGGAGGGGCTGTGGATATGGCCTACGTAGACTACCAAGGCCTTTGACACAGTCCCGCATAAAAGATTGATACTCAAGTTAGCCAGCCTGGGAGTTTGTCCCAGGGTGGTAGCCTGGGTAGCAAACTGGCTGTACAACAGGACACAGAAGGTAATAGTGAATGGAACACATTCTGAAGAAAGGGGGGGGGGTCACTAGAGGAGTACCTCATGGCTCAGTATTAGGTCCAGTCCTCTTTAACATCTTTATAGGTGACATTGCAGAGGGTCTGGAAGGAAAGGTTTGCCTCTTTGCAGATGACACAAAGATCTGTAACAGAGTTGATACACAAAGGAGGGGTAGAAATGATGAGAAGGGACTTGGCAAGGTTGGAGGAATGGTCAGACATATGGCAACTTAGATTCAATGCAAAGAAGTGCAAAGTAATGCGCCTGGGAAACAAAAACCCAGGAGAAGAGTACACAATAGCAGGGGAGGTACTAACAACAACAAAAATGGAAAGGGACCAGGGGGTAGTTATATAAGATGATCTAAAGGTGGGTAAGCAATGTGAGAAGTCAGTAAGGAGAGCCAGGGGGATACTGGGATGCATAGGAAGGAGCATCACAAGTAGAAAAAGGGAAGTGGTTATCCCCTCTGTACAGACAGCTGGTAAGACCCCATCTGGAGTACTGTGTGCAGTTTTGGAGACCTCATATATGCAAGGACATAGACAGGATGGAAGCAGTCCAGAGGAGGGCAACTAAAATGGTGCAGGGTCTGCATCAGAAACCATATGAAGAGAGACTGAGAGAGCTTAATATGCATACCCTTGATGAAAGAAGGGATGGGGGGACATGATAGAAACGTTCAAGTACCTCAAGGGAATCAACAAAGTCCAGGAGGGTAGCATCTTTCAGAAAAAGAGATGTGCAAGAACAAGGGGGTACAATTTAAAGATAGAGGGGGGACGGTTCAGGGGTAATGTAAGGAAATTTGTTTTCATGGAGAGAGTGGTAGATGCATGGAACCGCCTTCCCTGGAGAGGCTGTGGGGTCTAAAACAGTGGAGGAATTCAAACATGCATGGGACAGACATAAGGCAATTATAGTGGGGGGTGGCAGGAAGTAGGCTGTTGGTTAATTATTTTTTATTTTATTTATTTATTTAGTTTTTGTTGACCGGGTAAGTGCACTAGACAAATCCTGCCTATTTTCAGGCACGACCCGGGGAGGGGGATACAGATGAATGCCAACTGACCTTGAACCAGAACCAGATTAAGCTGTTGGTGGTATTTTGAGCGAATGAGGGAAATTTGGCCAGGACACCGGGGAAATTCCCCTACTCTGCTGGTGCTGAGTGGCCAGTAGGGGTGTGCAAGGGTCA
This sequence comes from Neoceratodus forsteri, assembly GCA_016271365.2. Classification (NCBI taxonomy): domain Eukaryota; kingdom Metazoa; phylum Chordata; order Ceratodontiformes; family Ceratodontidae; genus Neoceratodus; species Neoceratodus forsteri. The sequence goes on along the minus strand of CM057458.1, from coordinate 745,621,444 downwards.
GTCATGGCCATTACAACTTTGGAGGTGAAGGAGGAGGAGGTGGTGTTGTCGATGTTACCGAAGAGAGCCGCTGGCAAGCGGCAGTTGTGCAGCCTGAGCTCGTTTTGCAGCCGGATTCCACGGAGACCTCGGTAAGCCATGTGGCAAATGATGTGACTCGATTTCCCGATTCGGAGAGTCTTGCTCTAGCTTCAGTGGCTGAAACCCCCGAGGTCAGTTCTCTAAAAGTATCGGTGCCTTTAACTGTCATAGCAGAACGCACAGCAGCGTCCCACATGACGAAGGAGAGTGAAACCCGGAAGCGAGTGGAGCGGTTGGCGAGTTTGGCGCTAGCGGCGGTGGAATTGGTAAGCAACCGGAGGCGAGATAAACAACTGCAGGATTGGACTATGGCGATGCGGTCTCGGTCCAGAGTCGGCGCTGCAGTCAGCTCCCGGTGTACAGAAGAAGGAATTCAGGATATTAACACAGGGAAGGGCAGTTCAGTTTCGTATAGCGACGTAAGTACTGCTCAATCAGTTGTGTCCTTCCCCACTTTCCAGTTAAAAAGGAACTTGGTTTCGTGTTTAAACCTCCCATCCTTGACCAGGGGAGGGAAGTTGCGAAAGACTCAGTCATTTTTCAGACTTCGAAGGAGTCGCAAGTAGGGATGACGGAGTTTTCCTTTCAGGATTTTCAAAGACTCCCTACTACTTCTAAAAACAAAGTGTAGTCAGAGGACAGTGATTTACTGAACAGTTCACCACTTCCTCGTTTGGAACACGATGATAGCTGGTCCCCTCAGGCAGCTTTAACGGCTGCTGGATGCAAATCTCTGGGTTCAGGAATTTGGACACCAGTCTCTGCATGGGACAAGACTCTGGACTTGACTAATAATGAGCCAGAATGGCAGCCTAAGGGTACTGATTTAAAAGTTGATATTACAGAGGCGTCTGTTGATAAACGGGGGAAGTTAAGGTTCCTAATAACTTACAAAATGGTTTATTTGGTCAGCAAACCCAATCTAAAGTAGCTGTGGAAGAGGAGAGTAAGATTGAAAAACCCCTTATGTCTAGTCTTTTCTATCAGTGTAAAAGAGAGGCAGCTCCCAGGAGAAATGCTGTTCGTATTAGATATAAGGGAGGGCTACAGGACAGGCCTGACAGATATCATGTGGGCAAGACTTTACTTAAAGAGTCTTTAAAATTTTCACCACGGGATGTTTTTGCTTTTATTCATATTTCCGGGGAGGATAACTTTGACATCAGCTTTTGCTCCCCTGCTTTATTAGATCTTTTTTGGGAACGGTACTCTCAAGTTAAGTTTTCCCCCTTATGGACACCTTTTTTAGTTATCCCTTTATCAAAATCCCTGATTAAATATGTTACTGTCATGTTCAAGAATGAAGGTGTTCATGTTGACGACATTGTTTTTTGGTTATCCCAAAAATGTGACTTACAGAGTGATCCAGAACCAATCCTAGATACCGAACAGTTTTGGACAGGGGGGTGGAAATTTAAAGTAAAGTTACGTCACACAACAGCTGGTATAGAGCACATTCCTAACTCCTTTATGTTAGGTAGGGACCGGGGGGTGGTATTTTATAGCGGTCAGCCAAGAGCATGTTATAGGTGTGGTGCCAAAACACATTTATCAAGTGCATGTGATCAGCCAAAATGTGATAATTGTGGAGAAGTGGGGCATGTCACCATGTTTTGTGCTAACTCTATCAGGTGTGACTTATGTGAAGAACCCAATCATGCCTTCAGAGATTGTCCCTGGGCTGCACAAAATAAAACAGTTCAAGGGTCTTCAGAGTTTTTTATACAAAAGGCTCAAGAGGCCAGTGATCTCCAGGCTATGGGAAAACCTTTACCAAACCCTCCTTTAGGGCCCCTAAACCCTGCAACCACATTACCTACCATAGATAATACTGTTAAGGATACAGGCCTTGTCGATTTGAAGAGGAAAGGAATGGGGGACAATATTCCTGAGCTGTTCCAGCCAGTTTGTTACACAGAATCAAAGGGAACCTTATTAGACGAATTATCGGTTCCTCCAAAACCCCTACCAGTTCTTAGACGATCAAGCAGGGCTCTAAAAACTCAGTTACCTCCAGAATCTGAAGGTATCGACACCAAAACTCTTATGAGGTTCTTGGTTGGGGGGATTCGGAAGTGGAATTGGCAGACACGGATTCGCAGGTTTCAACTCAAGACGGCCTAGTGCCCCCAAAGGATGATTATAAAGGGAAAAAAAAGAAACGTAGGAAGAAGTAAAGTGGGTTTATAGGTATTCATTTGTAATTATATGGATTTAAATTTATCATGGGCTACCTTAAACACTCACAGCCTTTTAAAACCTGTGAAGAGACGTGCAGTTTTTCACTTACTTCATGACTTAAACATCTCAATTGTTTTCCTACAAGAAACTTGGATGTTTACAAAAAATCAGTGTTCGCCTTCGCTAGTGATTGGCCGTGGGGCCTTCTTATTGGTCTTTCGGGAGGACAAGGCAGGCGGTGTAGGGATCCTCTTCAATTCATATGCCTTCACTCTACATAAACTAATTGACTTATGTCCGGGAGGCGTTGATACTTGAGGAAATGGTTTCACACCTTATTCGTTTAATTAACATTTATAATCCTCAGACCAAAGCTGGCAGGGTACTATGTCTGAAACAGATACAACCTTTTTTGGTAACAACTGTCCCTATTTTATGGGAGGGAGATTTTAATTGCAGTATAGAGTCAGCCAAAAAAGGTGGTGTGACGAATAGGAAAATTTATTGTGACGCGGCATGTCTGTCAGATATTATTAAAACCGCAGGATTATTATCCTGTATGGATGTGAAGTCAAATGGGTCAAAAGGTACTTTTTTCAAGAACGGTAAAGGGTATACAATTGATTACCTCTTTGTGTCACAAAACATTCTGTTTCATCACTTACAGATAATTCCGGTAGAATTTTCGGATCATGTTTTAGTACAGGTTAATATTGGCCTTCTGACTGATAGGGGGAAACAGAAGTCTAGATGGAAACTTAACACTTCTGTGTTACAAGATAACTTGGTCCAGAACTCCATTAAACTAATTTTACAAGCAAGACTGTCAGTAAGTTTCTTATATCAGGATATGGGACACTGGTGGCAGGAAACTAAAACTGATTGTATAAAATGGTTTAAAAAACACGGTAAAGTAGTTCAAAATAATAAGTTTTTCAATTATTTAAAATTGAGAAGTCAGTTGCAATTTTTATTATCCTGTGCTAACACTTCTAGAGATGATTTCTCATCACAAATAAAGGAAACTAAAGAAAACATGAAAACTTTGCAATATGACAGGGCCAAAACGTTACATGCTATTATGACCAATCATATGCGGAAATCAGTAATCGGGGATCCTTTTGAATTATGTAAAGAGGTTAAGGAACATGTATCATTATGTTCGCTTAACCAAGGTACCAGGACAGCTTTTCCTTACAGGAGATCCGGGACATAATACATACTCATTTTCAGGACTTAGAGCCTCAAGTGTCACCTTCCTTGCATCAGATTAATACTGTGCTAGGACCTCCTATAATGCAGGACCTAGAGTCAGACCTGCTTAATAGGCTTCACCAACCCTTTTCTTCTGAGGAAATTAATGTAGTAATATCTTCACTAAAACCTAATGTGCCCAGGGCCAGAGCCTTTTCTAATCTATTTTATAAATCTTTTCAATCAGAACTGAGTCACTGTTTAACATTAGTATTTAACCATTTCTTAGAGAATGGTGTCACGATAGCCTCCTTTTCTGACAGCTTACAAATTTATATTTTAAATCAGGTGATAGGGGTAACTTCAATAATGGAGACCCATTACTTTACTTAACTCGGATTATAAGATATTGATGTCTTTGATCAATATTAGACTTAAAGAATTAGCTCAACATAGTTTTACACAAATACAGAACTGTGGTATTCCTGGTTGAGGTATTCAGTCAATTTTATGTTTAATTAGAGATTTAATTGAAAAACTTAACGAAATAGGGGGAATTGGCTATTTATTGACCTTGGATCTAGAAAAGGCCTTCGACAGAGTAGATCACACTTTTCTATTTTCCGCACTGGAATTTTTTCGAGTGCCTCCGAACCTATTATCTTTCATCAAAAATCTATATGGTTCTGGTATGGTTTTTCCATACATTAAAGGAGAGAGGGCCATGGGTTTTCAGGTAAAGTGTGGGGTGAGACAGGGTTGCCCATTAAGCCCCCTGCTGTATAATTTTTCCTTAGAACCTCTTTTAAGAGTTATGAGTTTGGTCCCTCTATGGCAGGGAGTTCGTGTTCCGGATTCTGACTCAACAATTAATATCCAAGCTTATGCTGATGATGTCTGCCTTTTCTTTACAGATGTATCACACATTAAAATATTTTTCACAAAATTTGAGGAATACGCATTAGTAGCTAATGCTAAGATTAACTTATCTAAAACCAAGGGTTTATTGCTCGGTGGTAATTTTCAACACCCAGTGGTCTGGAACTCCATTGACATATCATCTGAGCCCTTAACAATTTTAGGGGTCTTATTTAGTTCACAAAACTGTCCCGAAGAGAATTGGAATTCGGTATTAAACAAAATTGAGAGTAAGGTTATCAGGTGGAAGAGGTTCAGATTTTCTAAAATGAAGAGAATCCAGGTCTTGAAACAATTTATCCTCCCCTGTCTTCAGTATATTGCAGCAATATTTCCTTTACGGTTAAATTTGAAACTAGATTATATAGTATATATCTTTCAATTACTTTGGGGAAAAGACTTAATCCAATTAAGCAGTGTTATACATATTTAGGGATAAAGGAGGGGGGACTAGATATGGTAGATCCGGTGTTTTTCTGTTATTCAATTTTCTTTTCCTGTTCACTGAAATTTATCTTGAGTGAGACTACCAGAAAGAAGGCTCCTTTTTTTTCGAATTTATTGAGCCGCTATCTTACTGCCTGGATACAGTGTGCCCCCAAACTTTCCCATCACTTAGCTTTGCCAGTTTTTTTTAAACCAGCGGCTCAGAAATTATTTAAATGGCAGGTCACAAAACAACAAATTCTTAGATGTTCTTCTAAGGCCTTATATAAGGAATTAATGGCTGCAATCTATTCAGAAGTCCCTTGTTTTAGGAATTGTCCGAGTATTCGGAACAAGGATGTTTTAAATCAATTGAACAACCCAAGATTACCAGAATATATGTGGGAAACGCAATGGCTTACTCTATATGGTAGATTAAATGTTAGAGGAACAGCTAAATATAAAGCCAGAGAGGAGAGGATTTGCCCTTATAGTGATTGTATTAACCAAGAAGAAACTATGGAACATTTTCTTCGTCAGTGTTCAGTGGCAACTAAAATTTGGGACCATTTGGCCACGGCCTGGAATTTTCCATGGTTGGCTAGACTTACTTATGATATTCTGGTACTTGGGTTCTTTCCTGTAAGTTTACAGAAGTACGAGAAAGGGACTCTACAGGTTTTCATTGCTTGTCTTAGGTATTGCTTATGGCAAATAAGGTGTCAATGGGTTATCCATCAAAAAAAGCCTTCAGCTTTGGGTTACAGAGAATATATAACTAACGTTTTAACCAAAATATACCTTTCAGAATCACAATTGTATAATGTACGGAAAGTTAGAATGTGGTGGAAAGGTTTCTCCCATATCATTAAATTTAAATGAGATCTTTCTTTTCCTTCCTTCGATCATCTTTTAAAACATCTGAGGGGCTACCAATTAATGATGGGCTTCTCTTATGGAAAGTCACTAATTATATTTAGTGGGTTATTTATAAGGATGGAGGAAGTAGGTTGTTACTAAAGTCTAGTGTTTAAGTTTCCGTTGCTTTTTACTGCTAAGCATTAGGAATTTGATGTATAGTTAGTCCTTTTTTTCTTGGAATTCCATTTTATGAGTGTCATGTATTTTCATTTCCTCATGTCTTACGATTTTTTTTTCATGTCCTGTTTGCTGTTTGTTGATTATTTCAATAAAAATTGCCCCTACTCTTTTCGATAAGTGCCATGGGATCTTTAACATCCACCTGAACTACCACCAATCCAGGCAGATGGGACCTCGGTTTAACGTCTCATCCGGAAGACAGCAACTCAGAAGTGCAGCACCCCTCTCATGCTGCACTACAGTGTCAGTACTGGGATATTAACCCAAGTGCCAGATGTGGGAACTGAACCCACAGCCCTCTGATCTCCCGGCCTCAGAGGTGAGTGTGCTACCTACTGAGCCACTGACACTGACAATTGACACTGAAATTAAAATCTGCAGTTTATCCAGTAGGTAGGGAAATGGGCAGACTGGGTGGGCCAAGTGGTCCTTATCTGCCATCAAAGTCTATGTTTCTATGTGAAAAATGACAGCTGTACTGTTCATAAGGAGGTGTGGGAAAATGGCAATGTTGAAAATCTGGAGTGAAAATATTGCACATTTGTGAAGTTCTGAGCATGCATGGAAACTGCACAATGCACACTCGTAACACAGTCATTTTATGAACTTTCGTCACAAAATTTTCAACATAAGCATTTTAAGACCTTTGCTCATGAACAGTGTCACTGTAATTTTCTTAATGTGTCCCAAACACTGATTTCCCACAGTGACCGCGCAATTCTGTGCAGGAAGTGTGAAAACACATTTCGGCCAGGATGTGAACAATGACAGCTACACTGTTCATAAGGAGGTGTGGGGAAATGGCATTGTTGAAAATCTGGAGTGAAAATATTACAAATCTGCAAAATTGCAAGCATGCATGGAAAGCGTGCAACGCACGCTTGTAACAGTCATTTTATGAACTTTCATCACAACATTTTCAACATGGGCATTTTAGGACATCTGCTCATGAACAGTGTCACTGATTTTCTTAATGTGTCCCGAACACTGATTTCCCACAGCAACCGTGCAATCCTGCGCCGGAAGTGTGAAAACATATTTCGGCCAGGATGTGAAAAATGACAGCTGTACTGTTCATGAGGCATGGCAAAATGGCAATGTTGAAAATATAGAGTGAAAATATTGGAAATTCACAAAGTTACGAGCATGCGTAGCAACTCTGCTATGCACGCTCGTAAAACAGTCATTTCTTGGATTTTTTTCCACCGAATTTGCAACATAGACTTTTTCAGAGCCCACCTCATGAACGCTGGCACTGTCATTTTGTTAATTTTATCCTGAAAGGTGATTCCATGCAGTGACTATGAAATCACCTTTGGGTAATAATGCCATGACAGTGCCAGAATTCACGAGGAGGGGTCCCAATAACCCGATGTTGAAAATTTGGTGACAAAATTCAAAAAAATGCCTGAGATATGCACCAAAGTTGAAAAAAAAACAACTATTTATGCCATTATACAGCTTACCGGCATTTCTTCAATTTGCGGTTGGCTTTGAAGAGTGCAGACGTGTTCCTGGTCCAACGAAGATCATTGCGACATGCTCCAGAGGTAAGTATGGGGTGAGGGGTGAGGCGTGAGGAGGCAGGGTGTGCAGAGGGTGGGCGCGGGTTTGGGGGGTGGGGCCACCGGACTCGACGAGGGACCATTTTCTGGTTTGCAGGTTAAAAAAAAAAAAAACATAGCGGGACTTTTTTTGTTTTCACAGGTTCATTTAGCATGCTGAGGTGGGCTCCCAGTGTGCCACCTGACTGTTTTTTTGGGGGGCTGTAGGCAAAGGGGGATTGGTCACCCCCGTTGGCACATACCAAGGGGGGCGCAATAGCCAAGGGGGATTGGGCAACTCCCTCAGCAGAAAGCCAATGTTTTTTTTGGGGGGGGACATTATGCCAACAGGGAGTGGGCTCCCTCATAGGCAAATTAAACTGGGCAGGGAGGGGATAGAAGCTGATGGGGATTAGAGCCCCTGTCGGCAAACAAAGACAGTCTGGGGGGCGCATGATGCCGAGGAGGATTTGGCACCCCCTCGGCATTGGGAGCTGTGCAATATTGTTCATGAACATGGCAGCGGCTTGGCGCTGTGTTCACAAAGAATATTACACTAGGCAACGTTCTGCCCTGCAGTGATGGGTCACTCCCTCATTGCAGTGGAATGGCTGATGCTGCAATGATGAGGCGGCCCCTGATTGCTGTGGCGAAAATGTTACAAGTTGGTGGCACTTTTGGAAGCCAGTGTCATCAGCACACTGTGCCTCCATTGGCCTACCAGTGCCAAGCCCCCAAATGACATGCCTCCTTTGGCTGTCACAGTGCAGTGCCTCCACAACCCGCTTCTCTCCTTAGCTGCCACGTAATGTTTCTTGTGCATGCACGTAAGCAAACATAAAAAACAGGTTCAGTGCAATTCTCCTTTAAGGTGCTGGTATTCACTTCCATATATACTTTCAGAAACATATTCATATTATTCAATCATTGCACTTTACTAGAGTATACCTTTTTATTTCAGGGATTGTACCCTAAGCAAACCCAAGTTACATAAATTAAGACATTTTTTGCTTACCAAAGCCTAAAAAACTAGAAGGATTTGAATCCTGAAACATGCAGATTTGATAAGTTTGGCCCAAGACATGTGCATTTGTGGATTTTACTGTATTTGGCCCAAGATATGTGCATTTGTGGATTTTACTGTATCTCCTGTGTGGCTTTTATCTGCCAAACTAAAATAGTTGTTAAAATATCTAAGAAAAACAGTTCCATTTCTCAGTGGTTAGAAAAATTAACGCTTTAAGGATAACTGAATTTTTACAACCATATTTCTTAATGTGGTCATTCTACAAAAATACAGTTGTGTTACAGAGGGCAGGGCTAAGCAGACACTGCAAACTACATGCATATCCCTTTCTGTAATGTGTGGTCAGTAGGGGTGGGGCTATCACTCAATGTGTAGCCCCACCCCTGCCGTAAGGAGTTGTGCATGTTTTCTAACCCTTCTGCTGCCATTTGCCACAAAAGTGCCCTAACTTTATTTCAACTAGACAATGGGAGGCTCAGTCCCTGGTACAAGCTAAATTCTATATGCTGACAGCAGGATGCCCACCCCCCAGTTAAGTTCCCAGCATAAGATTTCCCCCCAACCCCACCATCCCACTACAAGAGCATCCTGACACCGGGGTGTCCAATCACCATTGCCAGCTCAAACCACCAGTTCCCTCGACCAAACACTGTGTGACACCAGGGTGCCCACTCCTGGTGACACAGAACATCTAGCCAACACAGGGATGCCAATCCCCAGTGTCGATACATTTAAATCAAAAACAGTCCCTCATCTTTCTTCTTTTTTTTAACCTGTAACAAAGAACAGCATCCTGTGATCTCTGTAGCACCACTGGTCTTTCCTTCCCCTCATCCACCCCACCCAACCTCCCACTCAGTACAAATCACCCCCATAACCTTTACTTACCTACAGGGGTCCAACGCTGTAATCCTATCTGAAACAGAGACACCTCTTCACTCTTCAGTGCTAGACCGACAACTGAGGAAGTCAGGTGTATACAGTTAATGTATTTCAATGCGTTTTGAACTTCTACTCATAACATGTTCATTTTTTTAATATTTTATTCCAGATTTTCAACATGGACTTGTAGGCACCCTACCTAATGATCATGGTAGAAGGCATTTTTCAAATTCAGCTCAAAAGATGCTTTCACAGTTGCTCCATAAAATCACTTTTCAGGCATGATTTGAAAATGCTCAACTACTGGGTTCATGAGGTGGCATCAAACAAAGACTATGTTGAAAATTTGAGGAAAAATATATTTAAAAACAACAAAGTTATGAAAGCACATGGAAATGTTTCAAAGCTCACTCTTAACTGTAGTAATTTTTAATATTATGACTCCAAATTTTAAACATAGTAATTTTTATGTTTGCTTGCAAGCATATGCAAGAAACATAGTGCCATCATCCGAGTTTTCGGAGGTGTGTCACCCCCTCTTCCAATTCAGTCAGTGTGTTGGCAGGCGCTGCCCCTCTCCACCAATGCATGCTGGAGCTGTCTATGACAAGCTCCAAAATGCAGTGGCATACAGTTGAAAGGGGGAGCTACGCTTCAGTGAGCAGCGATAAGATATTGCCTGCTCATGCGCAGCTCCCCCTTCACACACACACACACACACACACACGCATACTGCTGCTGCCCCCCCACACTCTATAGCAGCCAGGGGTACCCAATCCCCGTCGCTGTGCTGCGCTTCCCAAAGCCTTCCAAATGCCACGCTGGTGCCCATCCCAGCGTGACAGAGATATCGTATAGCCGAGAGGTGCCCAATCCCCCGTTGGCTCCACTGTCCTCATCCCCCCAGAAAGTACAGGGCGCCACGCTGGGAGCCCATCCCAGTGTGGCAACTGATGCTATGGCTGATGGGGGTGCCCAATCCTCTGTTGGCTTCACGCCCCCCCAGCCATCCTTGTGCCATGCTGGGAGCCCACCCCAGCGTGGCAAATGTCCCGCGTCATCTTTTTTAAAAAAAAAAACCCTGAAAAGCAAAAACGGTCCCACGCAGTCTCCCAGACCCCCCTCCCACAACCTGCACCCACCTACTGCGCATCCTGCTTCCCCACACCCCCCTCACCCCATACTTACCTCCGGAGCATGGCGCGACAATCTTCGGTGGACCGGGAACACGTCTGCACTCTTCAAAGCCGACCGCAAACTGAGGAAATGCCGGTAAGCTGTATAATGGGCTAGATAGGGGTTTTTCAACTTTATTGCATATCTCAGGCATTTTTTGGAATTTTTGCACCAAATTTTCAACATGGGGTTTTTGGGACCCCTCCTTATGAATTCTTGCACTGTCATGGCGTTACTCAGGCCCGAAGGGTGATTTCACAGCCACTGCATGAAATAACCTTTCCAGAACAATTAATAAAACGGCACTGCCAGTGTTCATCAGGTGGGCTCTCAAAAAGACTATTTTGAAAATTTGGTGGAAAAATTCCTAAAAATGACTGTTTTACGAGCGAGCATTGCGCAGTTCCTACGCACGCTTGTAAGTTCACGAAATTTAAATATTTTCACTCCAGATTTTCAGCATTGCCATTTTACCACACCTTCTTATGAGCAGTACAGCTGTCATTTTTCACATCTCACCCAAAACGTGTTTCCGCCCATGTAGCGCACAATGGCACAGTCGGTGTGTGAAATCAATGTACGGGACAAATTAAGAAAATCACAGTGACACTGTTCATGAGCAGAGGTCTTAAAATGGCTCTGTTGAAAATTTGGTGAAAAAATTCCTAAAAATGACTGTTTTACGAGCGTGCATTCGCAGTTCTCCATGCGCTCATAAGTTCGCAAATTTTCAATATTTTCACTCAGATTTTCAACATTGCCATTTTACCACACCTCCTTATGAGCAGTACAGCTGTCATTTTTCACATCTTGGCCAAATGTGTTTCCGCCCATATAGCGCACAATGGCGCGATCGATGTCGAAATCAATGTATGGGACACATTAAGAAAATCACAGAGACACTGTTCATGAGCAGAGGTCTTACAATGGCTATGTTGAAAATTTGGTGAAAAAATTCCTTAAAATGACTGTTTTACGAGCGTGCGTTGCACAGTTCCTATGCATGCTCGTAAGTTTGCGAATTTAATATTTTCACTCCAGATTTTCAACATTGCCATTTTATTACACTTCCTTATGAACAGTACAGCTGCCATTTTTCATATGTCGCCCAAAATGTGTTTTCGCACATGTAGCGCACAATGGTGCTGTTGGTGGTCGAAAGCAATGTTTGGGACAGATTAAGAAAATCAGTTACACTGTTCATGAGCAGAGGTCTTAAAATGGCTATTTTGAAAATTTGGTGTCAAAAGTCCATAAAATGACTGTGTTACGAGTGAGCATTGCGCAGTTTCCATGCACCCTCATAAGTTCATGACTTTGTAATATTTTCAGTCCAGATTTTCAGCAGTGGCATTTTTCCACACTTCCTTATGAACAGTACAGCTGTAATTTTTCACAACATGGCCAAAGTGTGTTTTCACACTTTCAGCGCAAAGAAGCGTGGTCGCTGTGGGAAATCATTGTTCGGGACAGATAAAGAAAATCACTGTGACACTGTGCATGATCAGAGGCACCAAAATGCCTGAGTTGACAATCTGCTGTAAAAAATCCCCAACCTAATTATATTACGGGTGTGCGTTGCACAGTTTCTATGTACGCTCGTCACTTCACCACTTTTTTTTTATATTTTTACTGCAGATTTGCAACATTGCCATTTTTTACACCTCCCCATGAACAGTACAGCTGTCATTTTTTACATCCTGTTCGGAATGTTTTTGCAACTCTGGTGCTAAATGCCGTAGTCGCTGTGCATAAGCAGCTTTCGACTAACAAACTGATATTCCCCATGTTCATGAGGTGGGGTCACAAAAAAAACATGTTAAAAATTTGGAGTGAAAATATCAACGAATGCCTGAGGTATTAGGGTTTCCAACCATAACGCCCAACCCTGTAGAGAATGACAGGCATCAGGGTGTGACTTGGGATTCTTGCCTGTAATGCTTATACCATTCCACACCCTGCAGCCAGTGAGAGGTATCGAGGTATGCCTGGACTCTTTGGCCCCAAAGTTCACCCCATTCTCCTATATTGCACCCATCTCACCATATTTTCTAATGGAATGGGTGCATAAGGCCAAAGACCCCAAGGAACACCGTGACACTTGTCCAGTGTCTGCAGGGTGGGTGTGGTGAAATGGCATGGCCATTATGCCTGACAACCCAAAGGCACACCCAAATGCCTGTCACTCTCTGCAGGGTGGTGGTGGGATTGGCTTCAGTTCAATACTTCACTGCCATTCCTATTACGCAGCTCTGTAACTTCTACACTACCACTGCCAATGCCAGCAAGCAAACATTCGGCATTGACAAATGCTTGTTTTACACCAGCTTATGAATGTGAAAGGTGTTTTTCAAATTCTGGTGAAACATAGAAACATAGACTTTGACAGCAGATATGGACTGCTTGGTCCACCTAGTCTGCCCATTTCCCTACCTACTGGATAAGCTGCAGATCCTAGTTAACCAGCAGACTACTTCTTTCTATTCCCTCTAGAATTGCCTTATGTCTGTCCCATGCATTCTTGAATTCCCCCACCAATTTTGACCCCACAACCCCCTCTGGAAGGCTGTTCCATGTGTCCACCACCCTCTCAATGAAAAAATACTTCCTCATGTTGCCCCTGAGCCACCCCCCATCTTCAAATTGTGCCTCCTTGTTCTTGCACATCTCCTTTTCTGAAAGATGCTACCCTCTTTGACTTTGTTGATTCCCTTGAGGTACTTGAAAGTTTCTATCATGTCCCCCCCCTCCCTCCTTTCCTCAAGGGTATACATATTAAGTTCCTTCAGTCTCTCATTGTATGGCTTCTGGTGCAGACTCTACATCATTTTAGTTGCCCTCCTCTGGACTGCCTCATTACTGGACTGGACACATTACTGTTAGAAGATATACAAAACATGACATCTTAAAGGGGAGGTTCTGATAATGGGAGACTTCAACATGCTAGATACAGATTGGTCAATACCAGCAGGAACATCTGCCAGAACTAGACACATAGTGGATTCCCTGCAGGAGGAGGGCCTCAAACAACTGATAAAACAACCCACAAGAGACAGGGCTGTCCTAAATCTAGCACTGACTAACAGGGAAAGGATCACAGATCTTCAGGTAGAAGGCCACCTGGGGGCCAGTGACCATCACATCATATGGTTCAAGTTTGGTCACTAGAACTAAATTATCCCATTCCAAGGCAAAAATATGGGACTTCAGAGGAGTTGACTTTGTTAAGATGGCCAACAGAGTTAAGCTAACCCTGGCAAAAAGAAATACAGGAGAGGGGGTACAGGCAAAGTGGACAAGCACTAAGGATACAATACTTGAAGCAACATCATATTGTGTTAGAGAGAAAAGAAACTGAAAAAGAAGAAGGAAGCCACTTTGTTTCTCAAAAACAGTAGCAGAAAAGGTCAGAGCCAAAAGGCTGGTCTTTAGGAAATATAAGGAAATGCAGCAGGATGAAGATAGGAAGGCATACTAAACTTCCCTAAGGAAAGCAAGGAAGGCAGTAAGGCAGACAAAGGCCCACACTGAGTAAACACTAGCACAAACAGTAAAAGAAGGTGAAAAGACTTTCTATAGATACATTAGCGAAAGGAGAAAGTCCAGAGCGGGTATTGCTAAGATCAAAGGGGATAAGGGGCACGTGAGGAGGAGGACCATGTAAAAGCATTTATCCTAAATAGATACTTCTGCTCAATATTTACTGAAGAGAAGGTAGGGCAGGGCCCACAGCTCTGTACCATGGACACAGTGGGGAGGGAGGTGTGGACTAGTCCTTCCACAAAAGAAAGGGTTCTACAAGAGCTCAATAAGCTCAGGGTGGACAAGGCAATGGGACCTGATGGCAAACATCCAAGGGTACTAAAGGAGCTAAGGGTGGAACTAGCAGAGCCATTATCAGAACTGTTTAGTGAGTCTCTGAGCACAGGAGAGGTCCCAGAAGACTGGAGAAGGGCTCATGTGATCCCGCTCCACAAGAGTGGTAGCAGGGAGGAGGCAGGGAACTACAGACCAGTCAGTCTTACCTCAGTAGTGGGCAAGATTATGGAGGCACTCCTTAAGGAAAGGATAGCGTAACACCTGAAATCCATAGGAGCACATGATCCTAGACAGCATGGGTTTACAAAAGGAAGGTCCTGTCAAACTAATCTCATAGATTTTTTTGACTGGGTAACTAGAGTGTTGGACCAAGGGGGAGCAGTTGATGTCACCTACCTTTACTTCAGCAAAGCTTTCGATACTGTTCCACATAGAAGATTGATTAATAAGCTAGGTAGGCTTGGGGTGGGTCAGAAGTTGGTCAACTGGATGGCAAACTGGTTAACAGGCAGAAAACGGAGAGTGGTGGTAAACGGTATACAGTCAGAAGAGATGCAAGTCACAAGTGGGGTATCTCAGGGATCAGTACTGGGGCCAGTCCTCTTCAGTATCTTCACCAGTGACATTGCAGATGGACTGGAGGGTACAATTTGACTGTTTGCAGATGACACCAAGATCTGGAAAAGAGTAGATGATCCAGATGGGTGGGCAGAATGAGAAGAGATCTGGATAAACTAACAAAATGATCAGAAGAGTGGCAACTGGGGTTTAACGCAAAGAAGTGCAAGATCATGCACATAGGGAAGAGAGACCCTGAAGCCACCTATAGGCTGGGAACGGAGTTGCTGGCAGTCATAAGGGAAGAAAGAGACTTGGGCATCATTATCACCAATGACCTAAAATCATCCAGGCAGAACCACTAAAGCAGTAGGTAAGGCTAGAGGGATGTTGGGATGTATTAGTAGGGGCATCACAAGTTGGAAGAGGGAGGTAATAATCCCTCTTTACAAAACACCGGTTAGACCCCATCTGGAGTATTGCGTGCAGTACTGGAGGCCACACCTTCACAAGGATAGTAACCAAACTGAGGCAGTCCACAGAAGGACAACCAAAATGGTGCAGGGACTGCATCAGAAAACATATGAGGACAGATTAACAGAGCTCAAAATGTATACCCTAGAGCAAAGGAGGGAGAGAGGTGATATGACTGAAACATTCAAACACCTTAAGGACATTAACAAGGTGAAAGAGGCTAACATGTTTCAATATAAGAAAAATAGCAGGACAAGAGAACACAGCATGAGATTAGAGGGAGGCCGATTTAAGGGTAATGTGAGGAAGTTCTTTTTCACAGAAAGAGCGGTGGATGCATGGAACGGCCTATCTCAGGAAGTGGTGGATATGAATACAGTGCAGGCTTCAAACAGGCATGTGATAGGCATAAGGGAGCAATACAGATGAGTATGAATAGATAGGCGATTGACAGAGCAAAGGCCGATGGCATATTCATAAGGTAGAAAAAGAAATGGACATACTGGATGGGCCTTGCGGTCCTTATCTGCTGTCAACTTCCATGTTTCTATGTCCTTGCAGAGATGGGGTCTCCAGAACTGCATGCAATACTCCATTTGGGGTCTCACCAACTCTCTGTACAGAGGGATAACAACTTTCTGTTCTACTGGTGATGCCTCTCCCTATGCATCCCAGTATCCCCCCAGCCCTCCTTACTGCCTTCTCACATTGCTTGCCTATCTTTAGGTCATCTGATATGACTACCTCCAGGTCCCTTTCCATTTTTGTTGTTGTTAGTACCTTCCTCCCCCCCATTGTGTACTCTGCCCCTAGGTTTTTGTTTCCCAGTTGCATTACTTTGCACTCTCTGCATTGAATCTAAGCTGCCAGACTCTTGACCATTCCTCCAACCTTGCCAAGTCCCTTCTCATCCTTTCCACTCCACCTTGTGTATCAACCTTTTTTGCAGATCTTTGTGTCATCTGCAAAGAGGCATACTTTTCCTTCCAGTCCCTTCGCAATGTCACCTATAAAGACATTAAAGAGGACCTGTCCCAGTACTGAACCCTATGGTACCCCCACTAGTAAACCCCCTTTCTTCAGAGTGGACTCCATTTCCTCTGCTTTACCTGGTAAAAATGTGCTTTTTGCACTTGTGGCACAAAATGACGCTTCAGCTGGGATTTGAAAATTTTCATTTACTGTGTTCCTGATGTGAGGTCATAAGAAGGCTATGTTGAAAATCTGGGATCAAAAGTTTAAAAAAATGATAGTCATGAAGGCATGCTGTAATTTTTCAATGCTTGCTCATGTATTTGGTAATTTTCAGTATTATGACAGCAAATTTTCAGAACAGCCATTTTTTTCACACCACATCATGAACATGATAGGTCTCATCTTCCAAATCCTGGCCTAAATGTATTTTCACACTTTTGGGCAAAATGCCCCTTCAGCCAGTATTTTATAAATGACACCTGCCATGTGTGTGGGGGGTGGGGGGGAAGAGGTATAAAAAGACTATGTTGAAATTTTTTGAAGTTACAATTTTGAGCTCAAATTGTCACCAAATTTATGAAGCAAACCTGTTTCCAGGGATGGCTGTTGGAGCAGAAGGGGCCATGTTGCCTTCTTGTGCCAGTAGCCTGAGTTTGGGTGTGAGCTCAGTGAGCCAGCTGAATGATCCGAAGCTGGGATGAAGGCCCCACTGTGTGTGGCACTGGCTCCATCCTGGGGAGGAACAGAGTGCTGTTCTGGCACACAGATAAGCACCTTGTGGCAGGTCAGAGAGCCTTCCCTCACAAGGGGTTCACGTGTTGAGGCCTGGTGAATGATAGCATGTGGGTATGACACCAGGAGCAAAGCAAAGTTAGTGAGAAGTCCATATGACTTCATAAATCTTGGAACCTGAATTAATTTGTACTTAGTATCCATAAATTAGATAAAGTCCCATTCACGATTAAGCCATTTTGGTGAAATATAGCATAAAGGCCTATTACTTTACGTAAAGAATATGCGTACTGAGATGGAGTCTTATTCTTCTTTTTTGAAATGAGGCCCGATGGGCCCATGCACTGCACTGCACTGGGACAATCTCCACTGTTCTATTTTTTTTTTCATTTCTCAGGACCTGTATGAATGAGGATATGTTTCTACTATCAGAAAAAGATCAGAAATGTATTACAAAAAGACTATAATAATGCAGACATTAGGGTTGAAGAACACAAAATGCACAGAGCAGAAAAATGAAAAAGATATTAGTGTTCTGGGTCTACAAAATCTTGGCCAAACAGTGGTGGGGTCTTCCTTGGAGTTGTCAGCACTAATGCTCACCCCCTCTTTCCAAGCAAACAGGACATACACAATCTCTTTTCTAAAGTTATCACCATCCTAGAAGGAAAAGAGTAGCTCTCCATCACCCCCTAGCTGCTGGAGGTCTGACTCTGAGCAAGTAAGAAGGAGACTACTGAGGAATATAGGAACTTACTGTCCCAGAACAGGAAGATCAGGAGCCTTAAGGGGATGGAAGCAGTAAGAAAGTAGGGAAAAAAAATATATATAAAAAAAAAATAAATAAAATAAACAGAGAGAGGAAAGAGTAAGTATACAGAACAACAGTTAAGGAACCACAAATAAAGACATGATAGGAGTGGTGCAGTGCAGTGGCTCTGGAGCAGCAGTCTTCCAGGAGACGTTCTGGAGGATGCGATGTTGTCTCATCTACAGGCACCATCTCTGGGCTGAGGGAGGAGGTTAGTCATCTCCAGGTTGAGTTGACAAGGATTCAGGGGACCTCCTTTCCCACCCAGGGACCACCAGGGCCACCACCGCTGCCTGAGAAGTTGCCAAGAAAGAGAAGCGGTTGGACTACAGTGGGCTCAGGCATGGTGAGGGTGGCTGAACAGAGGTGCATCCCTCCAGTTCTGGCAGAGTGTAGTTCCTCTATGGAGGCACCCACAGTGGAGACCAAGGAGGATGTTTGGAATCTCCACAAAGGAAACACACAGGAGGGTGGCATGGGATCCTACATGGGAAGGAAACAACTCCTGGTGGGGGACTCCATTATTAGGAGAGTAGAACTGGGGGAGGGAGGGGAGAGGGAGGTAAGGTGCCTGCCTGGAGCCATGGCTTGGAGAGACAGGGAGTGAATTCTCAGGATTGCAGGAACTGTTGCATAGGGGAGGGAGCTGGATGATTTGTCCACATAGGGACAAATGACCTGGCTTGGAAAGGGATCAGATCAGTGCAGGAGGAGTCTGTGGAGTTTGGGAGGGGCCTTAGATAAGTAGCAAGCATCGTAACCTTCTCAGAGGTGCTGCTTGTCTATGGTATGGGTGAGGGTAGGGTATTCCACATCATGGGATTAAATCAGTGGTTGAAAAACTGGTGCAGAGCTCAGGGTTTCGGCTTCCTTGGGGACTGGGGCTCCACCTGGAGGGATACAGGTCTATACTGGTGCAATGGTCTGCATCTGTCCAGGAGGGGAACCAGGATCCTAGGTGAAAGGTTTAAATGCTTCATTGGCAAGCATTTAAACTAGCCAAGTGGGGAGGCACTGAAAAGGAGAAGGGAAATCCTAGCCCCCCCCAAAAAAAATCAGGGTAGTTAGTGAGGTAAACACCAAGATAAAGCAGTCGATGATGGAGAAGGGAAGGGGTAAATGGAGAAAAAGACAAAGGCAGTAAGGACAGGGATGGGGCAAAAAAGAATAAGGCCATCAAAAAATGGAGGGTAATGAGTACTAATGCCTGTAGTCTAGGTAACAAGCTCCCTGAACTGGTGGCCTTGATGGAAGAAGGATGCCTGGACATCATGTCAGTCACAGAAACATGGTGCACAGAGAACCATGACTGAGATGTCAACATACCAGGGTATACAATCTACAGGAGGGACAGGGAGGGTAGAAGAGGAGGAAGAGTAGCTCTCTATGAAAGGGAAGGGATCAAAACAATGGAACTAATGGGTAAACAGGGAGGAGAGAAGGCTCTGTGGGTCACCCTGGAGACTGGAAATGGCACCACAATCTGCACAGGGATTGTATACAGACCCCAGTCTCAGTGGGAGGAAATGAACAAAGAAATGATAGAAGGCATCCTTAGGATGGCAGAGAAAGGGGAGATAATCCTGATGGGGGTTGTGAATATGCCAGATGTTAACTGGTGCACCTTTGCTGCAGCCAGATCCAAGAGTAGGGTCAATCTCGATGCCCTACAGGGAGCATGCCTCAGGCAGCTAGTGTAGGAACCCACTGGGGAGGGAGCAATCTTAGACCTGGTACTCTCAAATGGGGATGGAAAGTGGATCTCAGATCTAGAAGTGGGTAGCCATCTGGGAACAAGTGACCACCAAACAATGTGGTTCAAGATTAACTTAGCTGTAGATTCAAGCCATACAAAAGTGAAGGTAATGGACTTCAGGAGGGCTGATTTTGTCAAAATGGGAGAGTCCCTCAGAAAAGCACTAGCAAACAGGCAAGAAGGCGGGGTGGAGCAACAATGGGGAAAAATCAAACCTGCCATCACAGAGGCAACAAGCCTTTGTGTGAAGCAAATAAACAAATGAAAACGAAAGAATAACCAACTCAGTTAAAAAGGAGGATAAAACATTTTATAGGTACATTAGGGAGCAACAAAAGACTAAGACAGGGATACTAAGGCTGAATAAAAAAGGAGGGTGGTTTGGCAGTGAGGGACAGTGAAAAAGCAGTGATACTGAATGAATACTTCTGCTCAGTATTCACATAGGAAGAGGAGGGGGAGGTACCTAATCCAGTCAATAGAAGCACTCTGGATAGGGGGTTGATATCAGTCCTTTCACAGTACAAAGGATTCTGAAAGAACTCCTAAAACTGAAGGTGGATAAAGCAATGGGGCCTAAATACTAGTAACACCACTGACTACCCTTTTTAGCAAATCATGGGAGGATGGTGTGGTACCTGAGGACTAGAGGAGGGTGGAGTGATTCCCCTTCACAAAAGTGGGAGCAAGACAGAGGTAGAAAACTTCAGATCTGTCAGTTTGACCTCAGTGGTAGGGAAAATGGTGGAATCAACTTCTGCAGGAAAGAATTGTTGAGTACTTAGAGGCCAGTGGGGCACAGGAAACAAGGCAGCATGGATTCACAGCAGGAAGGTCATGTCAGATGAATCTAATCAATTTCTTTGACTGGGTGACCAAAGTAGTAGACCAGGGAGGGGCTGTGGACATGGCCTACCTAGACTTTAGCAAGGCATTTGACACAGTCCCGCACAAAAGATTAATAAACAAATTATCCAGCCTGGGAGTGGGTCCCAGTGTGGTAGCCTGGGTAAAACATTGGCTGGACAACAGGACACAGAGGGTAATAGTAAACGGAGTCCACAGTGAAGAAAGAGGGGTTACTAGTGGGGTACCACAGGGTTCAGTATTATGTCCGGTCCTTTGTAATGTTTTTATAAGTGACATTTCAGAGAACAGGAAGGAAAAGTATATCTCTTTGCAGACAACATAGAGATCTGCAGCAGGGTTGATACACAAGGTGGGGTGGAAAGGATTAGAAGGGACTTGGCGTGGTTGGAGGAATGGTCAAATGTATGGCAGCTAGATTCAATGCAAAGAAGTGCAAAGTAATACACTTGGGAAACAAAAACCCAGGGAAAGAGTACACAATGAGGGGTGAGATACTGACAACAACAAAAATGGAAAGGGACCTGGAGGTAGTTATATCAGATGACCTAAAGGTGGGCAAGCAATGTGAGAAGGCAGTTAGGAGGGCTGGGGGGATACTGGGATGCATAGGGAGAGGCATAATCAGTAGAAAACAATAAGTTGTTATCCCTCTGTACAGACTTTTGGTGAGACCACATCTGGAGTACTGCATGCAGTTCTGGAGACCTCATCTCTGCAAAGACATAGACAGGGTGGAGGCTATCCAGAGAAGGGCAACCAAAATGGTGCAGGGTCTGCACCAGAACACATATGAAGAAAGACTAAAGCAGAGTAATATGTATAGTCTTGAGGAAAGGAGGAAGAGGGGAGCACATGATAGAAACTTTCAAGTACCTCAAGGGAATCAACAAAGTCCAATAGGGTAGCATCTTTCAGAAAACAAGAGTGCACAATTTGAAGATAGAAGGGGGAAAGCTGAAAGGTAATGTGAGGAAGTATTTTTTCACAAAGAGGGTTGTAGATGAACGGAACAGCCTTCCTGAGGAGGTCATGGAGTCAAAAACAGTGGTGGAATTCAGGAATGTATGGGATAGACATAAGGCAATTCTAGTGGGAGGGGTAGGAGGAAGTAGGCTGTTGGTTAACTAGGATCTGTAGCTTATCCAATAGGTAGGGAAATGGGCAGAATAGGTGGGCCAAGTGATCCTTATCTGCCATCAAATTCTATACTTCTATTTTATGTTTCTATGTTATGACTGATTTGTGTTGGCAACATGGTGAGCTATACTTCTGTACCTGCAAAGACTGTAACCCTGTGAGCTACTGACTTGGGGCTGTACCTTGTCCTTTGGACAGAAAGCTACAGGCTGGGGGGGGAAGGGGGTTGGCATTAGTGTTGTCAAACTCAAGGAAGATCCCACCACTGAATCACCAAGACACCAGTGACCAAAAACCTTAATACAGTACTCACTTGCTGTAATGAACAAATGTGAGTCCAGCCTGACTGTTGGTTATAGTGGTTTTTCATTAAATTGAGGTACATACAGAAACATGGTCATTTGTGCCAAAAATGTCAATAACTTTAATTTAAATATCACAGTTGTCTAAAAACACTTCAATACATTACCAATAAATAACTAAAAATAGTCTCTTGGTCATTTTACTCTTTTAGGAGTTTTTAAAAATGTGAGTAATCTTTGTTTGACTGTTAGCAGTTTTCATAGCCAGATCACATATACATGATATGAGTTGGTGAACCTGAATCAGTTTGATAGGGTCAGCAGATTGATACTCCAGCCATTCAAAGACTTTCTGAAATTCAGTAACAGCCTCTGTGTTTGTTGGTGGACAGTTGTCACTTTCTTCACCTTCCTCCTCCTGATTCAACTCCATTTCCGCATTTCAGACAGTTGCTCATGCATCGGTATGATGTGTGATCGACCACTTGCCAATTTTCGATTGTCCCACTGTTTTCTGTTGCCTGGTTTAGCTCTGTCACTATAGCAGCAATCTCTTCCATATCATCAGGTTTGTCTTCCAGTTCCTTTCCCTGTAGTAGCACCCCTCCAAATGCCTCCCCCAATGTGGTCACCCAGTGGTGAAGAATAGTAGCAGCAGATACTTTTGACTATGCCTCCCCAGACAAATGGATAACATCTTTAAGGGAGAGTTTCTTTAGTAATTTGTTTTCATTGTCTTCAGCTGACTTTTCCACCAAATCGGACAGGAGACACTATTTTTTAAAGTTGCAATAATGCCACTGTCAGGGAGCTATATCTTGGAGGTGGTGTTCTTGGACAGAAACAGTGCTCTGATGCACCCATCCATTGATTTCAATTCAGTCTCTGGTGGGTGGGTGGATGGACAGTGATCTAACAGCAACAGTACTTTATGGGGCAGTCTGTTAGCATGGAGATGTACTGAAACAGATGGGACAAAGGTTAAATCAAACTATTTTTAAAAAATGTCTGTGATCATCCATGCATTACAGCTGTTGGCATAGCTGACCAGTAATAGGTCATTATTCACATGGTGGAAACACCTCAGTTTCTGAAAGTGACCAATGCACAATGGGGTGACCTTATGTGTACCAATGGCATTGGTACAGAACAACAATGTCACTCTGTCTTTTGACACCTTGAATCCTTTGTTACCATTAACTTCATCTTTGGCTGCAAGTGTTACATCAGGGAGACACGGCCAGAACATGCTGATCTCATTAGCATTTTACACCTATTCTGGCAGATATCCCCCCCTTGTTCAAGATGTATTTTAATTTGGGATTGAATTCTATGTCTGCAATGTCATTACAGCTCTGCTGCTCCCCTGTGATGCACACTTTCTGTATTCTGTGATGGTGCTGGAAACAGCATAGCCAACCAGCAGATGACTTAAAGTGGCTACCCTCGCCTTCGATTTCTCTGGCACAATGCTCAGCCTTTTCACAGAGTAAGCTCCCTGACATCAGAACTCTGTTTGCGCATTGGCGGCTGAATCATAGTTGTGTGGCATGATCAAGAGCATCCTCTTCTGCCCTCTGCAGCTTCTTATGGGTCAGATCCTCAAATTGGGCACATTCTGAAACAAAGTCTTTCAAAGCACCTTCTTGTCTTTGTCATGTGCAGATGGTAAATTTTGAGTACCCAGTGCTGCTGAACAGTTTTCTTAATGTTTCCCCAGCTTTCAGCCTGTTAAAAAGGCATTAGGTCAGAACAACGTATGCAAGAACAGCTCAGGCAACAATCACATCTGCAAAAAATGCTGCTGGTTTTCTTTCTGTGGGGATTATGCCCCCTGCACCCCCCATACTAAATGATCCCAACTCTGGGGGAGAGCGGATCACAGGGAAAGAAAGAATTTGTGGGGCCATGGAATACTTATTTCCATGGCCCCTTGTAAAAAAAACCCAAAAAAAACAATAGAAGTCCTGATTGGCAAAAGTGAGGGAGACCAGAGTTAGAAACCTGGTCTCCACTGCCACCCGGTCAAGTTGCTCCATGCCTCAGCCCTTCATACCACAGGTGCAGCTCTGCCAATCTATTGAATTGTCCTGCCCTTGTCCTGTGGCAGCACCACAGACAGCAACCTAGGGAGCACTTACTGCAAGCACTGTCAATCCCCTCTCGCGGTCTGTGGCAGTGCTGTTCAGTCTAGCGCTCTCTTTCCTTGCGCTATTCTGGTAGCGCTACTCTAACCAGTTACCATCAAGAATAGTAAGCTTTAAGAGGACCATTTCATTTTTACATTTCAAAAGACTGAGTTCAAAAAGCAGCAACACTGGCAGCACAGTATAAATCACCTCACAGTAAACTGGGTCTTTAATACGGTACTGCAGACAGGTGACCAACAGCTGACACTTCGGAATCAAATGACACTCGGGAATCAGCAGAGAAGATGCAAACTTAAACATTTTGATGGGAGCTGAGATGAACGTTCCTTGTAACCATGACATTATTGTAACAGAGTTTGTTATAGTGAGGGAGCACTGTATTTTACCATTTTCATAATAGTGAGGGAGCACTGTATTTTATCATTTCTCTACTTTGTGTGCTTTGCATTCATTAACCCTAATGTCTACATTAACATTTTTTATTGGCAGTGAATTTATGTTTATATGTGCAGTACACCTGTAGTGTCTCAAATATGTACAATAATGCCTTCTC
This sequence comes from Neoceratodus forsteri, assembly GCA_016271365.2. Taxonomy (NCBI): domain Eukaryota; kingdom Metazoa; phylum Chordata; order Ceratodontiformes; family Ceratodontidae; genus Neoceratodus; species Neoceratodus forsteri. The sequence continues at coordinate 745,596,777 of CM057458.1, read as the reverse complement.
AAGTTTTTTGAGTGAAAGTACTAAAAAACCAATGTGGCACAGTTCTGGCACAAAATGTAATATAGAGGGCACTCGTTTAATAATTCAATGTACCATAACTTTAATTATAAATATAATAGAGAGAAGACCTGTTTACCAGGGTGAATCGGGACATGGTGATTTGTATAAATCATGAGTAGTATAAATCAAGTTTAAGACAAAAAACAGAACTTTGAAATTAAAATAGCAATTTTAAAGTTTGTAGATAATCAGAAAGGTCCCTGAATGCAATGTAGCCCTATGCCTGAACGGATCCCTAGTACCAGAGAGGGAGGATGACTTGAGAGTGACAGGGAAAAGCTGCTGTGGATATATAGGGGTAAAAACCTATATAAAAAGGAAAAGAAATATAGTGTAGATAAGTACTTGTTCTTACTTTATGTGAAATACATGAAAGATTACAAATACATCAGGGTCAAACACCTAGACAATACCACAGGGATATCATCACCTCCACCCCCCTTTCAGTGTTAAACAGGCCTTTGTTACATAAAATATAGATCAGAACAATCTTTAAGCATTATGAGCAGGATTTTCAAAGGTAATGGACTTGAATGAATATCTAATTTAAGAAGATTTATGGACCCTATTGCATCAAAACTCGAGCATTTTGTTTTCAAAGCTGTGCCAGTTTTTGCAACACTTGCCCCACTTTTACAGCAGATTGCATCAGAAATATTATACATGTAATTGTTTTGATGCAAGCATTGTATTGCTTGGCATAATTTTGAGAAATTGCGGCAGAAGTTTAGTCACACCTAGGTATAAGCCTCAGATACAGATTTACATAACAGTTATAATTCTGTGGCAGATTTCTCTACAAGACTTGTACTATTTTGTTCTACTGATTCAGCATACAGTACAAGGGTGAAAATACTTGTCATAAAATGGCAATAAAAAAATCCTGATACGTGACTGGTCTGCTTGGACCTTCACCTGACTGCTAGAGGCAGCATGGTAGATTTAGAGGAGAGATATTCTGGGACAGCATCAGGAAACCTTAATGCACTTGAGCCATACCCCTGAAGGTACACACATAAGGTAGCATATACAGTATGCATCAAGCCAGAGAGGAAAGCCAATTAAGATTTTCCCCTGATGAAATCTCATGGTGGAAGCATAACATTTTATGTTAAAGACTTTAGAGTAGGCATGTTCATCACAATTAACAATCAAAATATCCGGGGCTTTGACTTGGACATTTGTCGTCGACAATCTGTGTAGATTTGCATTGAGTTATGAAAGCCTCACCCGAAACTGAATCATTATGGTCAACTTGGTATATTCCCTCCAGACAAGAGTTAGCACAAATGAGCTGCTATAGTCTGCAAATGTGTACACAACTTATACCCTAAGTAGCTCAGCAACCTACTAACCAGGATCACTGTGGCCCACCATCTCCAATCCCAGATAAAAGAATTGTTCTAAGTCCAACAGACTTGGAAAGTCATCTGAGACAATGCCTTCAATGAAGCTACCCTGTTTAACTGTAGCAAGATCTCTGACTCTGTCAAAGACACAAGGAACTTCTGCCATCTTGTGAGGCCTATGTTACAATTGTAGATACATAGTCATAGATACATAGATGGATAAGTACTGTGAAAGACTAAATGCCCATCAAGACAACTCTGAGGTTCCTATGTTGATTAAATCTGCCCTTTCATATTTTCCCCAGCCCCTTTTTTCCTTTTTTTTTTTTTTTTTGCAGTCCACTGCCAGGTCCCATCGACCACGTGCTCTGCCTTGACAGACACCCAACTCTCCAAACACCCCACCAGCTTACCCCCCAAGGGCAGGGGTGCTGGCAGAGACTGGCAGACTGTAAGTCAGGGACAGGAGCCGGATCCCAGTCGGTGGTGTGGATTCAGTGTGGGGGCAACATCTGTTAGTGGCAGGACCATTTTTGGAATGCTGTGCTCTCTGGGAGGCAGGACATGCAATGATGTCCATGGGATGAACCTGATGTCTGTGCCACCTCACACTAATCCAGACACCAGTCGCAGTGGAGCCCCCAGCCTCTGACAGGGGTCCATATTGTGCCAGACACTCAGCCCCCCTCCCCCAAAGAAGGAAAGCTGTCCCTTGGATGCTCAATCCTTCTCCACCCAGCTGGTCCTCTGACTCCCAAGTCCATTTCTGAACTCAGGACATCAGCATTGCAGGCAGACACCTTGCCACTGTGCTGGCTGGCCGGCACCCTTGCCTTCCTTTTGTTAGTAACTACACCCATGAAAATGTTCCTTTGGTATTTGAACTACGAGATCGTCCAAGCTTCAATTGCTTTACTGGGGAGACTGTTTCATCTGTCTACTATCCATACTGTAAGGAAATATTCTTTAATGTTTTTCTGGATTTTCCCCACTTCCAGTTTAAGATTTTGCCCCTGGTGGTTGTGCATTTCCTTGATTTAAATAACCCTGTACAGTCCACCGAATTATTTCTCTGCATGTACAGTGTTTGCATGTTTCTATTATATCACCTTTTCCTCCTGTCCTGCTAAGATTACATGTTTAGATTGTTCTCTCTACCCAAGAGTTCAGGGCTTCAAGCACACACCACCCCCATAAGAGGGATGCCACGCAGTGTAAATTCAGTTAAAATTCATACTTTATTCAGAGCACATATCCTACCTGGCTCATTGCAGACCCCCTGTTGTCCTGTGCCAAAGGCAGAGAACCAACATCATCATTACACTTAAATATCCTGAAACCTCATGTTACTAAATTATATCATTATCATAACTTTTGTCTTATTGGCTAAAGACCTTCTGATACAGATTCAAATTCTATTTTAATCTTTCTAAGCATATTAGAGTGAGCACCCAACCATTCATATAACAACATTAACTTACTTAAACCAGTGTGTAAAAAGTTTAAATAGCCTAAAAAAGTAAACAATTCTTATGTACATATAGTAGCTACAAGTGAAAACAATAAGGGGGGGGGGCATTCTTAATGATCTATTAGTGTACAGCCATTTTCAAACCAGAAACCCCAAGACTTGGCTAAATCAGATCTGTGGCTGCTTCCAGTGTAAGAAATGCATTTATTGGAATCATGTCCTTACAGGAAAATACTTCAGTAGTTGAAATGTAGAGAAGAAATATTATATTAAACAGTGTACCAAATGCAACACTGAGGGGGTGATCTATTTGGCAGTCTGTACATGCACAGCTTTCTATGTAGGGAAACAAAAAGAAGATTTATGAAATGCCTGGGGAAACATCTAAGAGCTATTGAAAACAAGGATGATAGCTATGCCACAGCTGCACATTATGAGAGCAACAGGCACAACACAACACGTAGCTTTAAATTTATGGCCATTGACAGAGTCAGCCATAATCCAAGAGGTGGGGACTATGATAACCTGATGTTAACTAGAGAAAACTTCTGGATTTTGACTCTAAAGGCAAACGAAAAAAACAAGTCTAAATACTAGCCTAGATGTCAGACCCTATTTGAAAAAACACTGATTCTACTGCTATTGAGTTAGTGTGAACTACAGACACCAGGAGTGGTGTTTTTGATTATTAATAATAAAGTGGAATGGCAGATATATTATTAAGTGCAATACTGGGATGATGGATCAACTATGAGAAGCTATATATTGCACAGAAACAGTTTAGAATTGTGTTTATGATGTTTTAAATTCACTTTGATATTCTATACACTCCTCACATTTCTTTTCCTTTTCTCCATAGCCCTCACCCCATATCCCATCCTTTCCCCCTTCCCTTTCCCTTTCCTCTTCCTTCGACCCCCTCCTGGAGTATTCCTTTACCCCTTTCCTCTCCGTACCCCACCCCACACCCCTTATTGTTTTCCCTTATAGCTACTATATGTACATATGAATTTTCTACTATTTGCAGGCTATTTAAACTTTTTCACACACTGGTTTAAGTGAGTTAATGTTATATGAATGGCTGGGTGCTCAGTCTAATATGCTTTGAAATATTAAGATATAATTTAATCTGTAACAGAAGGCCTTTAGCCAATAAGACAATGGTTCTGATAATGATATAATTTAGTCACATGTGTGGTTTTAGAGTATTTCAGTGTAATGATTATATTAGTCCTTAGCCTTTGACAAAGGTCCACGGGGGATCCAAAATGCTTCAGGCAAGATGTGTGCTCTGAATAAAGTGTGAACTTTAATTGAATTTACACTGTGTGGTGTCCCTCTTATGGGGTTGGTGTGTGCCTGAACTCTTGGGTAGAGTTAGCTATTTTGTTTGGTGCTCCACCACCCCAGTGCACTCTTTACCTGACCACATGTTTCAACTGTCCAGTCTTGCCTTACAGATCTAACCATGCAGCTCCAGGATCATTTTTATAGCCCTCTGTTGGATAGTTTCTAACTAGTCCTTGTCCTTGTTTTGATGTAGGTGCCAAAACTGCCCACAATACTACAGGTGTAGTCAAATCAGTGACATGTACAGTACAGTGGCAACATCACCTCTTAGCTATGACTAGTGAAACCCTACTGGATGACTACCAGAATTCTTTTGTTTTTCCCATATGCAGTACTACATTTGGAAGAGGCTTTTAAATTGTTAATTATTATCCCACCTTGGTCCATTTTTGCCTTTGAGTGCCATGATCCTGTCAAAGCAATTTTCTTTCTGTATTTTCCCCCGAAGTATACTTCTTTACACTTTTTGGCATTGAACTTCAATTGCCAAACTCTGGACCACCACTCCAGTATCCCTTGTCATGCTGCTAATTTCTTTATTTACTGTCTACTCTTCCACAGGATTTTGTGTCATCTGGAAACAGACTCAATTTACCCTGTAGCCCACCCTGATGTTGCTTATAGACAGTAAATGTTAAATACTATAGTAGCAGTGCCAGGACAGAGCCCAGTATCACTCCACTTGTATGTAGTTCTCTTGACATAAGAGAATTTGCCTTTCAGGACCACAGTCTGAACCCTGTTTGCTAACCTGTTCTCAATCCAACTATTTTGTCATATCCCTAGTCCTAAACCCCTTATCTTTTGTGTAACTCTCCAATGCAAGACCAAATCAAAGGACTTCCTGCAGTCCAGGTACAAAATGTATACTCAAAAGCCAGCTGTTTGAGCAACTTATGGTAACTTGCTTGTGCATCTATCTTCTGACTGCTCGTCTTATATCCCCTGCTCTCCCTTGTACATTCCCCGCTTTTTGCCACAAACATCTCACCTCTTGATAAGTAAATTTTTTTGTAACCTGATTTTATTTGTATATCTGTATTCATTTAAGCCTGTCTTTGTCATGATTGTTTACATTAGATGAAATTATGCATTTATTATAACTTTATTACCCTGCTACTGTAAAGATCCCCAGACCCTCTATGAAACTGTGGCTGGCTTTTTAAAAGTGATGATGCAAGCACAATTCTTGATGTTTGGGATGTGCCTGCATCATAATTACTCTGCCAAAATGTTTGATTGTTATTTTCAAGGATTTTGATGCACTTGCAACAGTTTACCTTCTTGATGGCAACAAAAGTCACATGCATAATTTTGCTTGATCATTATCTGTATACAAATTGTGGCAATAACACCAGCAAGTTACAACCTTGCATGATTTCCAGGAATGCACAATTATTTAGTTCAAATCTAGTTCTAAGTCTTTCACCTAAATGAGGTTATTCTAGGGTGTACAAGAACTAACATATAATAATGGAATGAATAAATAAATAAATAAATAATAAATAATTAATGGGCCTCTATGACAATTCATGCTTAGCACTGCAGACGTTTCCTTCTGAAATGTTATACCAAGACTAGGCTATGTCACATAGAATCTCATCTGAAACATGAAATCTGATGACAGATAAGGGCCACTTGACCCACCCAGTCTGTCCATTTTTTTCTATCTTTATTCTTTCCACAGACACTACTTGATCTATAGCTCTTTCACCCCTCTTACCTCTGTAATTCCCCTTGTGCCTATCCCAATCATTTCTTAACCCCACCACTGTTTTCACCCCCACTAGCTCTGCTGGAAGGCTGTTCCAGGAATCCACCACTCTTTCTGTGAAGAAGTACTTTGTCACATCTCTCCTGAATCTACCCCCTTCCAGCTTCATAGCATGTCCCCTTGTTCTAGAGCACCTGTTTTCTGAAAAAAATACTTTCTTCCTGTACCTTCTTTACCCCATGAGGTATTTAAAAGTCTATCATATCCCCCCTCTCCCTCATCTCTTCCATGGTGTACATATTGAGCTCCTTTAGCCTCTCCTTTTAGGGCTGTTGATGAAGACCTGCACCATTTTAGCTGCACTCCTCTGGATTGGCTCTACTCTATCTATGTCCTTCCTGAGATGTGATGTCCAGAACTGGGCACAGTACTAATGATGGGGTCTTACCAATGATCTACAATGGGGCAACGCTACTGCCTGCTTTCTGCTGGTGAGGATCAGGCTATGAGAATCAGTTTAATTACCCTGAACATCTTCTCACTAGTGAGCAGAAAGGAGAGGGTTGCTATGATAGAGACCTTCAAGTTCCTGAAAGTAATAAACAAGGTAGAGTGCAAAGAAATATTGAGCAGGAATGTCATAAGAAGAATATAAGGACTTGAATGGAAGCTGGTGGAAGACAGATTCAGGAGGGATGTGAGAAAGTTTTGTTTTACAGAGAGAGTGGTTGAGCCATGGAACAGCCTACCAGCATATGGGGTGGGTGCCAAAACCATTAATGGTTTCAAACAAAGCTGGGGCCAAGTAAAGGGCTTAATAATAATAATAATAATAGTTTTATTTCTATAACGCAATTCAGACATCAAAGCACTTTACATACAAAGCATTATAAAACAGTGCAATAAAATCACATACATACACCAACTTCAATTAAAATTCTTACAATTCCTAAAACTTCAAATATTAAAAGCCTGTTTAAATAGATGAGATTTTAGACTGGTCTTGAAGCTCTCCATGGTCCTGCACTCTCTAATCTGACAAGGCAGAGTTCCATAGGGATGGCCCCACGAACATAAAGGCCCTGGCACCAGATGTCTTCGACCGCACCCAGGGAACCTCTAACAACCCCTCATCAGTTGAGCTGAGAAGTCGGCCAGGGCTGTAAGAAACCAGGAGCTCTTGCAGGTAACCTGGTCCCAGGCCATGTAGTGCTTTGAAAGTCAGAAGACCGACCTTGAAGGTGGTCCGCCACTGTATAGGCAGCCAGTGCAGATCACACAGAATGGGAGTAATATGACTGGTATGAAAAGTCCCAGTCAATAATCATGATGCAGCATTCTGCACCAGCTGCAAACAGTGGACATCAAGCACCGGAAGCTCTAGGTATAGGGAGTTGCAGTAGTCAAGATGTGAGGTCACAAAGGCATGGATCAACATGAGCAAATCATCGGACAGAAAAAGCTGCTTAATTCTGGTGATGTTCCTAAGATGGTAAAAGGAGGATTTGATGACTGCTGACACCTGAGCCAGCAGTGTCAACCCATCATCAAATAGCACCCCCAGGTTATGCCCCTGTTCTGAGGTGGGCAGCTGTACACCATCGAGCCAAAGCCAAGAAGTTAACCCCACCACTGACCTCTCTATCCAGCACCCTGGGTCCACAACCAACACCTCAGTCTTCCTGGAATTCAATTTCAACCAGTTGGACTTTATCCAGTGATGGATTTCCACCAGACAGCTGTTAAACATTGAGATCACACTATCCTGGTCAGGTGCAAAAGACAGACAGAGCTGTGTATCATCTGCATAGCAGTGAACCCTCAGCCCATATCACCTTACAATGCCTCCAAGGGGCAGCAAATACACTGCCAACAACATGGGGGACAGCACCGAGCCCTGAGGAACCCCACATGGCAGAGAAAATGGCTCAGAGGAAAAGATCTCCAACACCACCCTCTGAAACCTGCTGGCTAGGCAAGAACGGAACCTTCTATGAACTGGACCAGCCAGTCCACAGATAACCCTCAGGCGCTCGAGCAGAACTGCATGGTCCACAGTGTCAAATGCTGAGGAGAGATCCAGAAGCACCAAGATGGAGCTGTGCTTCTGGTCTCTCACCATCAGGAGATCATTGAGCACCCAAACCAGAGTGGTATCAGTACTATGTCTCTTCCAGAAACCTGACTGGAGATGATTGAAGACATCGTGGATAGTGAGATGGTTCTCCAGTTGCAGCGCAACCACTTTTTCAATCACCTTCCCAACGAAGGGAAGGTTAGAGATAGGTCTGTGGTTTGCACAGATGCTTGGGTCTAAAGAAGCTTTATTAAGAAGCGGTGTCACCACTGCCTCTTTCAGGGAGCTAGAGAACTCTCCCAAGTCTAAAGAGCACCAAACAGTCTCTGCAAGGACCGGGCCCGATGGTCTCCACACACCCTAATAATAAGCGTGTAGGGACCCGGATCCAAACTACAGCAAGTTGGCAGCAATTTCTGAACAATCCACAAAGTTTCCCTATCTCTGGCCAGTCAAAAGATATCCAAGAAGACCGAGGGGAGGTGACCATACACGGACCATCACTAACCCCCATAGAGGGTGCTGGACAGATTTTCGGCCCTGATGTCAGCTACCTTATCCGCAAAGAATTGAACAAACTCATCACACTTATCTTGTGAAAATGCTCCTCGAACCTGTAGACAGGTTGGGTTGCATAACCTGTCCATGGTTTGAGAGCTGAGCCGGTCAGTTTTGAGCGGCAGCTATCTTACAGGATAGGAACTCTGCCTTCTTACGTGACATTGCTGATTGATGGCTTTGATAGTGGTCTATCAATCTAAGGTGGTCGGCATCAAGGGTCATTCTCCACCAGCGATGCTCTAGCCTTTGTCCTATCCATCTCAACTCCCTCAAGGTCCCATTAAACCAAGGGGACCGAGGGTGGAGACAGAGGGGGTGAACACAGATTTAGGCAATAGCATCCAGAGCCTCAGTGATAGCCTTATCATAGGCCAAAACTAGATTCTCTGGGTCCTCAACCACCCTCTGAACTCCCAATATGTCTAATACTGCCAAGAGACCCTCTGGGGTTACACCCCTCAATGGGTGGCATCTGACCATCTCCACAGGGGCAGGCCTATAAGGGGGGGGGCTGGACATTTAATCTTATTGTGTAGTGATCAGACCACACAACTGGCTCCACCACCAAGTCAGAGGACTCAATCCCCCAGGAGGAAGACCAGATCAAGTGTGTGACCCTGATTATGAGTAGGAGAGACAACTACCTGTGTGAACCCCAACGAAGACATAAGTTGGAAGAAGTCTTGACCAAACTGCGAGAGTTCATCGTCAACCCAGGACCATCAGCCTGGGCAACTCCAATGCCGCATCGATGATGAAGTCTGCCACTTCCTGCAGGAACAATTTCTCACCCTCTGGTGGACGGTAGATGAGAATGATCCTGCAGCCCACACCTGCTGCTATGGTGAACGGAAATGATCTGGCCTCCTCTACTGGTACACCAGCAAGGCCCAAATCCGATCTAAAACAGATAGCCACCCCCTACCCCTGCAGTCCGATCTTGAGTGGTGTATCCCCGAAAACCTGGCTGGGACCGCCGCTTCCAAAATGGGGCCACATTGTCATCAAGCCAGGTTTCAGTGATGAAATTTAGGTCTGCTGTCCCAACAAGATCAGCAGTAATTGCTGTCTTGTTTCTAATAGACCTGGCATTGCATAAAACCACTTGAGTCGGATGGGGTTCCGGGGCTGACTGAGTTATCTGCCCAGAATTACAAGATCCCTTGGGTATGGTAACCAGACATGGCAGACCACGATCTAGAGACCATTTCACCTAGGGCATCTCCTGTACCATACAACCCCAATACGGCCGCCCGCTCTCCCCTCCAGGTCGGACCCCAGTCCACCTCTGCTTCTACTAACCATACAGAAGCCTATCAGTTATAAATCCTGCGGGCAGAGGAGGAAAATAAAAGGGCCGCAGGTCCCGGAGTTCGGCAGAAGAGTAGTGCCTGACCAGGAGAGCAATAGGCCAACACATCTTCTGTCAACAATAACCCGTATTGCCCCCACCTCATAAGAAAAAAAGATATAACTCAAACACAATTTGTCCTATAAACAAAATGTCAACCCTCCCCAAAGTTTCCAACTAATAACAAAAATAAACTCAAAACTCCAAAACAGACTTTATATAGTATGTAGAGAAATACTAAATATTATGCCAAATATAGTACACTGGAGTTCTCTCACAGCTCCAGCTTAATTGTCCAGAAAGTCATCTCCACTGCCTCTCACACAGAGGAGAAAAGAAAATGTAATAAACTAGAGTCCTCTCACCACTCCAATTCAGCACTCAAATGAAAATCACCCCCACCACCTCTCATGAAGTTGGGGGGGGAAAGAACCAACAGAAAATAAAAATAAAAAAAGAAAATTATTTATCACACTGTAGCGAGGAGGGGGAAAGACCACCCCAAAACGATCTGCTGCTCCCAATCACAGACCCTTCACAGAGCCACAAGACAAAAGTACAGGATCGAGTCAGATTCAACTTCCAGATAGCATAGAACAATCCAATCAATCGAAATAGACAAGTCTACACCATAGCAGGACAGTTCTCGATAACCAGGGAGAACAAAATTCAAATCAAAACAAGTCTTCAGCATGATCCAAGAATCAGAAAATATAACAGCAGACTGGGGCGTGCAAAACTAACCACTAAGGGAGGGACCCTTCCACCAAGTGCACCCAATTCACAAACTACCCCTACCTCCCCACAACCTGCAACTACAGTCCCCCAGGAAACAACCCGCAAGACAGCCCCACGGGGGGCTTAGGAGAAGCTGAAACAAGCCACTGGCTTGTAATAGTTGTACAGCGGGAAGCAGTAGGGCAGGGATCCGGGGGTTGCAAGGGCAATAACCCAGAATAGTCTATAGCTGCAGGATAGGGTGAAACAATGCATACTGGATGGACCAATTGTCTTTTCCTGTCAAAATTTTCTATGTTTCTATGCTGTTTGCAGACTGGAGCTCAAGTAGGGTGTGAGATCAAATCTGCCTTGGATTTGACAAAGAGAGCAGGTCTGTTGTGCAAAGAAAAGGAGACAAAGTTCCTGCATGGAACTGCAACATTCGAGGAAAGGCCAAGCTATGTTTGGACTTGGACAGCAACCCTTAGAGAGTGGCATCTGCCTAGAGCAGAGATACAACTAGCCAGAAACAGCAAAATATAGCCAGACAATCACAGTCAGAGACAAAATGCAAACTGAAACCTTTTAATGTGGAAATCACAGCCTATATGGCAAACAGGTACAGGTGAGCAGCAAAGCCACTAGACTCCTCGGCTCTTCGACCATAGTCTTCTTCAGGGACTGGAGCCTTAGTGGTAATGTACCTCCTAAAATTCCACTAGTAAGTGAGCACAGTGATCCCTGATTGGGCCACTGTTTACAAGCTATTGCTCAGACATGATTGGTTTGGGGGCAGAAGGCAAGACACAGAACAACATACTGAGCAATACAATTTTGAGTATTAATATGTACAGCACCCTGTGTTTATGAGGATATGTTCTAGCATGAAAATTCCTACTATGAAATTTACAAACATTTGAACTATTGCACTTGCCTTTTACAGTTTTGTAATGGTGTTGCTGGTGTACATGTTAATAATCATGACTGTATTGCTCTGTATTTTGTTCTGTGTCTTGCCTTCCCCTTGAGTCAATCATGTCTGAGCATTAGCTTGTAAACAGTGACACAATCAGGGATCACTTTGTTCACTTGCTGGTGGTATTTAATTTGGTGCATTATCACTAAGACTCCACCACTGGCTAGGCCCTCTTTTGCTATTTTTGTGACTAATTAGGGAGTGAGCAGCTCCTGTCCAGCACTGGACTTCTAAATCCACCAATGTACACTATTTCCTGGTCCAAACTGCCACAGACTGAAGTTTATCCAGGGGATACCCAGAAAAGGATGTGTTCCAACTAGAACCCAACCACTGTATGAGCAGAGTCATAGTGAGGGCAAGACCACCTCAGCCACCAGTTTTTCATTGACGAGGCCCCCACATGGGGCAGCATCTGAGGAACTGGGATGATGAAAGTACCCATCTGTGTTAAAGATCAGTGAGGCTGAGACATTTGCCCAATGATTTGCTCATGCATGCTCCTTGAAAAGCTGCAGTGATCACTGCATGCATGCATCCAGCTCCTGAACACTGGTAGCGTCAGAACAACAGAGGAGAAACTTAATCAGTCAATGAAGACACAAGGGGTTAAAGGAGCAGCAGACGCAGGAACAGCAATTAGTGCCATAGTCCTGCAACATATACTAGCTAGATACATAGGGTGTTACAGTGTCAGAAGCCCAGGGTAGGATTGTGCCTTGTGGACAGCCTGGAAAGAAGACCACTACAGCCAATCTGGTCTTGGATTATTGTTGGACTAAGAGATTCGTTTTCTTGCAGTTTCCCCATTTCTACACATAATTGTGACTGTTTCTTCTTTTTCTCAGTGTCAAGACAACGATGTTTGTTACTAGCTTGCATGGAATTACATTAAATAACTTGAAGCTCCAACGGAACTATTCAGTTAATTAACGTGCACCTGTAAGGGCTGTTGTTGGACTGCTTCAGGAAGGACTGCGGAAAACTGCATATTTTGTTTCTTCTTTGCCTGATTATCCCTTATTCTTCCTTCCCCAGAGCCTTGTTCCTCCTTCCTGAAATAAACCTTATCCCTGTTCTTGCATTATAATCATCTGTGTACAATTGACTTATTTTGCATTGTCCTTGTAATACTCATGGGTGTTATAGCAGGGAAAATATATTACTGCAATAGTTCCAACATCCTAAGTGCTAGAGTACTGCAACAGGTTTCCCCTGGTGGTTGCAGTACATCATTCAAAGTCACACAGCCAAGTTACACCACCTCTAGGGCCATCCATCCAAGGTTCAATGGTAAAGCTTCAAAACCTTACTGAACTGTGGCAACAAGCCTAGTTGGGGTGAGGGATTACAAATGGAGAAAAGGGAAAACCAGGAAAGGAATTTTGTAAGTGATAGAAATCTCAAACCTATCCTCAACTGCCCACAAATGAGCTCCATAATGATGTGCCACCTGCTGCTGCATATCCCCATCAGTCAATGTTTACAGTACCCCAAAAAACATCATCTTGCTGTAACAGTCCAGTTCTTGTAGAAGACCCCCACCACCATGATGTTGAAACAGTCAATAAGAAGGCATGGGTATTATCTGAGGTTTGGTCATATTTTATGGCTGAACCCAAAATATCCTTTAAAAGCATGTTTAAATGATTTTTGGAAAAAGATCTGTGACTGTCAGTCTTAAAAAGCAGTGCCAGATTGTTTATAAATTGCCCCAGCCAAAAGGCTCAGGACACTGTACAAAAAAAAAATATAAACACAATATTCAAATTTACATTACAGACACAATAAATATATTAACGTGAATCATAACAGAGATATTGAAATCATAAATACTGCACTATGATAAGCTAACAAGCAGACTCTTATAAGGCTATGTATCTTAAATATCAATTAATAGCTTGCCAGAGCAGTTAGAATTTAACCCCCCTATTTAAATGCCTCCACCAAGAAGATCCTTTGCAAGCTGTTGGGGGCATGCCAAACCATAGGTGCCCCAATAGAAAACAACCTATCCCTGGACTGCTTCAGCTTCACTCTTGGACCAACTAGTGAAATTGCCTTGTTGAAGCAGAAAGGGTGGGCCAGAGCACATAAGGTCAAGTGATATTTCAGGTTTCTTGGACCAGTCCATGCAAATCTTTATATGTAAGAAGAACAGTCCTTGTATGTGGTGCGGTGCCAAACTGGCAGAATGTGCAGTTTACAGAACACTGGAGTGCTATGCCTGGAAGATTTAACTCTGGCAATCAATCAAGCCAGCAAATTCTGCACCTGCAGAAGGCAGTGCACAAACTTTCTAGACATCTCTATGTACAAAACATTACAGTTATCAAGTTTCAGTGTCACAAAGGCATGCACTAAGGTCTCCAGGTCATCATGCACTAGATATATTTCATTTCAGGTGTTATTCCTCTACTGGATAAGTTCACTATTGATCACTGTTACCAGTGACCTCTAGATTCTTTTTTTTTTTTTTTAACAAACTTTCTATTCCCTTGATGAAAGCCTTCTTCAGGACAGCCCACCCAGCCAGTGACCACCTTCACCAAAAGTTACTAACCTTGTATCCCTCATGAATTCCCCCATAGTGAGATGTGAGTTGGAGACCCATCACCCCATACTCACATCCAGATTGACCTTGCCTGGGTGGAGGCATGGGACCCACAGTGGACTAGGCATCATCCTGCTAGCACCAGTTTTTCTGTTCTCCACGTTTTCTTCCCCCCCCCCCCAGGACACACAGTGGAATAATATGCCTGCTTATGCATGCCTTCACATGCACATGAACCAAGCAACTCAGGCACCCCAGTATTTTGAAACTCCCTATTCCTCTTACCAACTTGCCTCCATCTAGCAGATGTCTGGCCCTCCTATCCTGAGTGAGGAGAGCTGTCATTTGGGCACTCAAACCCCCCTTGCCCCAGCCCATCCTTTGATGAAACAGGATCCTTCCCAACATGGGTGTTTAGTACTGCAAGTGGTAGTTCTACCACTGCACCCCTGGGCAAGCACTAGCCCCAGATTCTTAACCCTAGCCACATCTTGCAGTGGCACACCATTTACGGATGGACACACTGAAGATCCACTGGTTAAAGCCAATACACAGAATCCTGGTTTCACAATCAGTACCTCCATCTTTACTAGAGTCAAAATCAGCCAGCCGGAGGCTATCCAGTCTAAAATTTCTTGTTGACGTTGGTCTAGCTTGGAAACTGCATCATACCTTTCAGTGTACAGTAAATGGCAGATTCAGCTAAGTGTCATCTGCATAAAAGTGAAATTTCAACTTGTACTGCCTTAGGCTCTCCCCCAAAAGCAGCATGTATATGGTAAATCCCATGGGGTTTCAGACCAGCTTCTGGGGCACCCCATAGAAAATCACAGTTGGCTGCAAGAAGAAAACCCGCAATGAAATCTGATGCAACTGTCCAGAAAAGAAAGACTCAACCGAGACATGAAGATAGTATAGTACTAAGAACAACATAGAAACATAGACTTTGACAGCAGATAAGGACTGCTTGGCCCACCCAGTCTGCCAATTTCACTACCTATTGGATAATCTGCAGATTCTAGTTAACCAACAGCCTGCTTCCTCCTACTCTCCACTATAGTTGCCTTATGTCTGTCCCATGCATGTTTAAATTCCCCCACTGTTTTAGACCCACAACCTCCCCAGGAAGGCAGTTCTATGTGTCTACCACTCTCTTCATGAAAAAATATTACCTCATGTTGCCCCTGAGCCATCCCCCCTCTATCTTTGAATTGTGCCCCTTGTTCTTGCACATCTCTTTTTCTGAAAGATGTTACCCTCCTGGACTGTGTTTATTCCCTTGAGGTACTTGAAAGTTTCGATCATGACCCCACATCTCTCTTTCATTAAGGGTATACATATTAAGCTCACTCAGTCTCTCTTCATACGGTTTCCGATTCAGACCCTGCACCATTTTAGTTGCCCTCTTCTGGACCACCTCTATCCTGTCTATGTCCTTGCGGAGATGGAATCTCCAAAACTGCATGCAGTACTCCAGATGGGGTCTCACCAACTGTCTGTACAGAGGAATAACCACTTCCCTTCTTTTTACTTGTGATGCCTCTCCCTATGCATCCCAGTATCCCCCCAGTTCTCCTTCCGGCCTTCTCACATTGCTTGCTCACCTTTAGGTCATCTGATATGACTACCGCTAGGTCCCTTTCCATTTTTTCTGTTGTTAGTACCTCCCCTGCTATTGTGTACTCTTCTCCTGGGTTTTTGTTTCCCAGGTGCATTACTTTGCACTGAATCGAAGTTGCCATATGTCTGACCATTCCTCCAACCTTGCCAAGTCCCTTCTCATCCTTTCCACCCCACCTTGTGTATCAACTCTGTTACAGATCTTTGTGTCATCTGCAAAGAGGCATACTTTTCCTTCTAGACCCTCTGCAGTGTCACCTATAAAGACATTAAAGAGGACAGGACCCAGTACTGAACCCTGAGGTACTCCACTAGTAACCCCCCTTTCTTCAGAGTGAGTTCCATTTACTATTACCATCTGTGTCCTGCTGTGCAGCCAGTTTGCTACCCAGGCTACCACCCTGGGACCCACTCTCAGGCTGTCTAACTTGATTATTAATCTTTTGTGTGGGAATGTGTCAAAGGCCTTGCTAAAGTCTAGGTAGGCCATATCCATAGCCCCTTCCTGGTCTATTACTTTGGTCACCCAGTCAAAGAAATTGATTAGATTCATCTGACATGACCTTCCTGCTCTGAATCCATGCTGTCTTAGGTCCTGTGCCCCACTGGCCTCTAGGTATTCAACAATTCTTTATTTTAGAAGTGACTCCATCAGTTTCCCTACCACTGAGGTCAAGCTAACAGGTCTGTAGTTTCTTGCTTCTGCCTTGCTCCCACTTTTGTGAAGGGGAATCTCATCCTCCCTCCTCCAGTCCTCAGGTACCACCCCATACTCCCATGATTTATTAAAAAGTGTGGTTAGTGGTGTCACAAGGTCCCCCTTAGATCTTTTAGGATTCTGGGGTGAATCCCATCAGGCCCATTGATTTGTCCAGCTTGAGTTTTAGGACTTGTTTCAGGAGCCTTTCTTCTGTAAATGGATTAGTGTCAACCCCCCTGCCCAGAGTGCTTCTATTGTTTGGTTTAGGTAACTCCTCTTCTGATTCTTTTGTGAATACTGAGCAAAAGTATTCATTCAGTATCTCTGCTTTTTCACTGTCTACCTCTGCCCACCTCCCATCCCCTTTATTGATCTTCACTATCCCTTCCTTAACCTTTCTTTGCTCCCTAATGTACCTATAAAAGGTTTTATCCCCCTTCTTAACTTAGTTGGCTATCTTTTCCTCGGTTTGGGCCTTTGCTATTCTGACTGCTTTCCCCACTTCCTTCGGCTTTAACTTACACAGTTCTCTGTCATGCTCCTTCTGTGATTCCTTATAGTTCTTGAATGCCACCTTTTTCTCCCTAACCTTCCCTGTCACCTCTTTTGAGAACCATAGTTTTTTTACTCTGTTTTGTTTTCTTTATTTGTTTCACACAAAGGCTTGTGGCCTCCATGATGGCAGCTTTGATTTTTCTCCATTGTTCATCTTCCCCTCCTTTCTGGCCATTTGCTAGTGCATTCCTTAGGTATTCACCCATTTTGCCAAAGTCAGCCCTTCTAAAGTCCAATATCCTTGTTTTTGTGTGGCTTGTCTCCATGGTTGTGTTATTGTGGACCACACTGTGTGGTGGTCACTTGTTCCCAGATGGCTACCCACTTCTAAATCTGTGACCCACTCCCCTTTTGAGAGTACCAGGTCCAATATTGCTCCCTCCCGAATGGGTTCCAATACTAGCTGTCTAAGGCATGCCCCCTGTAGGGCATCAAGAATGACACTGCTCTTGGATGTGGCTTCAGTACTTGTCGTCTAGTTAACATCTGGCATATTCAGGTCCCCCATCAACAATAACTCCCCTTTTTCAGCCATTCTGAGAATGTCTTCTATCATTTCCTTGTCCATTTCCTCCCCCTGACACAGGTGTCTGTATACAACCCCTGTGAGGATTGTGGTGCCACTCCTTGTCGCCAAGGTGACTGACAGAGCCTCTTGTGCTCCCCCTTTACCTTTCAGTTCTGTAGCTTTGATCCCTTCCCTTATGTAGAGAGCTACCCCACCTCCTCTTTTACCCTCCCTGTCTCTTCTACAGATTGTGTACCCTGGTATGTTGACATCTCAGTCATGGTTGTCCATGTACCATTTTTCTGTGAATGCCACAATACCCAAGTGTTCCTCTTCCATCAGGGCTATTAGCTCAGGAAGCTTGTTTCCCAGACTATGGACATTGGTACTCATTGCTCTCCATTTTTTGTTGGCATTATCCTTTTTCCCCACCCTTGCCCTTATTGCCTTTGTCTATTTTTCCATTTACCCTTGTCCTGCCCTCTGCCAAACTCTGTACCTCTGTGTTTACCTTACTATCTGCCATGTTTTGTGGGGGGAGGCTTGACATTTCCTGCTTTCCATCACCACCTCCCTCCTTGGCTAGTTTAAAAGTTTGCCAAGGTAGCATTTAAACTTATCACCTAAGAGCTTGGTTCCCTTCCTGGACAGATGCAGACCATCATGCCAGTATAGACCTATCTCTCTCCAGGTGGACCCTCAGTCCTCAATAAACCAAAGCCCTGTGCTCTGCACCAGTTTTGCAACCATTCATTAAAATGCATGGTGTGCAGCACCCTAGCTTCACCCATGCCATAGACTGGCAGCACCTCTGAGAAGGTTACTGTGCTTGCTACCTGTCTGAGTCCCCTCCCCAACTCCACAAACTCATCCTGCACTGATCTCATGCCCAGCTAGGTCATTTGTCCCAAGGAGGACAATGATATCTAGTTCCCTCTCCTGTGATGCTGCTCCTGCAATCCTGACAGAGGACAGGGGTAGTCAGGGACAGAAATTAGCAGGGGGTAGGTGATTTAATCAGATACAGACACATAAAACATCCACAGTTATTGGTACTGCTTCATAAGGAGTTCAACCACTATTGTCTGTGCCAATCTAGAAGTGCATGTGTAATAAAAAAGTACACTGAATGAGGGATTCCAGGCCCAGGCTGAACTTTCAAATAATTACCCATGTTCTGTATGAATAATGCAACTCGGTACGCAGAATAATGACCCTTGATTTTCAGCCATTATCTATGGGAGAAGACACTGGCATTTGAAGACTATTAGAAGGAAATGAAGCCAAAAGACAGCATTCTATAACGATTAATGTTTTTTGGCATGTTATCCTTATTATTTATGATGTTGTGTGTATCACGCTGGTGACACTTCTGAAGGAGGCATACAGAGGTCATGTCATGTGCATTTTACTGGTGGCATCTATACAAGTAGTGAAAACCAAGTCTTTCTAAGTTTCACTGCCAATTGGATTATGAACAAGTCAAGTGCCACCACCATGCCAGTCCTGCCACCACCACTGCTATAACCTCCACCTGCTGAAGTTGTTATAAAGAACCAGAGGCACAGCACAGCATCCCCTTAGTACTGTAGTTGAGTGTTATTGTTTATGGTATGAGCCCAATCCTAACAAGCATCAGCATCTCTCCAACGGAAGTTCCCAGAATGACCACAAACCAAGGCAATAGAGCATTCTCTGTCATAGCATCCAAGCTGTGGAACAATCTTCCCATCCCCCTATGCTCTCTTGATTTGCACACATCCTTCAAAGACTCATTATAAAGCCTATTTAGAGGTAGCAGTAAAGTGTACTTGCGCCCCAGGCTGACTCAACTCTTATAACTGTTGTTTCATTATTGCTGCTCAAACACTACTAATTTTTGTAACTGTATATTATGTAAATGCACCTCATCTTCATTCTTAGAACAGTACCTTTACTTTCACCTGTACCCTATTGTACCTATGTAACTGAAATTGTGATGTTTAAATGTTTACCTGTCTTACTGTATGTGCCATCTGCATGGCCTTGGTGGTGCCTGAAAATGGTCCATTGGATTAGTGCGCCAACCCGGTTAACAAATAAATAAAAATAAATAAATAAATACATAAATAAACTCTGTTCAGGGACTAGAACCAATGGCTTTCTGGCCCAGAGGCTGATATTCTACCATCTGAGTCGCACTGGCACCTTTGTGATAAACATAGTCACGCCCTGGGTCTGTGTGGTGGCTGCTTGTGTTTGTCTGTGTCTGTAGCTTAGTTTTTGTGGATTTACATGTTTTTCTGCTTGTGGTAACTATACCATTCTTGTTCACTACATCCGTGAAAGTGTCCTGGACTGGATTTCTGCAAAAAAAATCATCATCAGGTATCTTTATCTTCATTTTAAAATCAATTTTTTGGAAGCTAGCCCAAGCAAAACATAAGTGAAGCAACTACATCTGACAACCTTGGTGACTCTGGGTCCTGCTGGAATCCACACTTTCGTCTGACCTGCTCCATGATCTGTATGTGGGCTTTTCAGCAACCTGTTTGAATGACAAAGAAGCATACAGACAAAGGTTTCACATCCTGCATATGTGCAGGCACAGTTAATCACCTTCAAGAATTTTAACATTTCAGTGACTCTGGACCTCAGCTGTTGATCATTCTTTTGGCTTTTGACTTATCCACCAGGTACCTATCTGCAAGCGACTGGGTGCAACTGACAAGCTACAACAAGGATAAATGGGCATATCATCCTCTATTACTAACAACGTCCTTGCTCTGGGTCCCTAGGCATGCAATGGTCCAAGCCGCATAAGCCTCAAGTGTAATTCTATTGACTCACATGTAGCAACTGTCTCTTAAACTCCTACTCCTACTCCTCTTGATATCAGGAAGTGTCCACTCAAATCCTGGCCCTGTCTCCTACAGTACAACAAAGCCTGCCAAAATGGAGGGCACAAATTACCTTAAACATCTGCAGTCTCCTCTCAAAACTGGCCTCCCTTCAAATCTTTGCCAGCCAGCACAACCCGGATATCCTTGCCATCGTCGAAACTTGGCTGACACCTAATACTCCGGCTCATGCCATCTCTATACAAGGCTACAAGATACTCAGGCTGGATAGGATCTCGATAAGGGGTGGTGGGTGTGCAATCTACATAAAGGACTACCTCACCTGTCTCCCTGGTTCTTACCCCACCACAGAAACCTCAGAGCAACTCCTCCCTATCAAGATACTACTTGGTGCCCAAAACAAAGTCCTCACGATTGCTGCTGTCTATATCCCACCAAAAGATCCTGATTCTGGCCTACAGGCTGTCCTCGAGTTTGTAAGTACACAACCTTCTGACATCGAACTCCCTTCTCCTTGGGGACTTTAATATAAATTGGCTTGCTCCTGATGCAGGGTCAAACAAAGATGCTATCCTAGCAGCAAATTTAACACAAGTGGTAAACTCCCTACCAGGAAAAACTACAAATCAGGGACCAGCACCCTCACTGACTGGATCCTTACCAGCCACCCTACCCATTATAACCAATGTAAGTGTTCTCCCTGACTGCTCAGTGATCACTCTCAATAATATGTACCTGGACAAATAAGTTTCGTAAGCCGCCTCCAAAACCATCTATAGCAGAGTCCTACCTTATGGCAACCTTATTCATCTCAAGACCTGTCTTAGGCAGATAGACTGATCCTTGATTTACAAAACTCAAGATGTTGACCCTAGCCTTGATTACTTTATTTCTACTTTCAACACTGCCTGTGACACCTATGCACCAGTAAAAAAAAGTGCAAAATCAAAGCACTCACAAATCCCTGGCTCACGGGGCGAGCTATTGGCACAACTCAAAAGTAGGGATCACCTCTGGGCCACTGCAAGAGCTACTGGCACTCTGTCAGACATTCAAAAGTATAAACAGGCTCGTAACCACTGTACTAAACAGATCCGGCGATGAAGAGCTCCTACTTCAAGAATGCCCTCTCCAACTCCTGGGGTGAAGGGAAATCCTTCTGGGACAACATAAAGAATATCATGGGTCAGCAGTCCAAATCCTCTCCTACAATAATGAATGTGGATGGAACCACTATATTAAACCCAGAGATCATTGCAAACACCCTAAATGATACCTTCACGGACCTTAGTGGTGTCCTCTCATCTGATTTCTTCACTGATGCTGACCCTCCAATTTCTACTTCTACTACTGCCTCTCCAACCAAACCACCCTTCCATTTCAAACTAGTAAAGGCACATGAAGTCTATAAATATGTAAAGAAGGCCATTTTCTAAGTCGAGCAAGCAGCGACACTATTGACCTAAACTTCTGTCCCTCACTCTGGAGGAAGTACTGCTCCCCCTCACAAAATTTTCAATCTCTCCCTCTGCTACAGCCAATTCCCTAGGAAATGGAAAGCTGCAGTTGTCACTCCGGTGCACAAAAGTGGTGATAAGTCACTGCCTGGTAACTATCGCCCGATATCAATACTACCACCTCTCTCTAAGGCCCTTGAACGCTTGGAGGCGGACCAACTTTCAGACTACCTGGAAAAGCACAACATCCTATGCACTCAGCAGGATGGATTTAGGAAAGGGCACAGCACATCGACTGCCTTACTTTAATTCTCAGGAGCAATCCACAATGCCATGGACAAAAGAAACCTAACTGGAGCAGTCTACATTGACTTAACCAAGGCATTTGATACAGTTCACCATGGCCTACTTATCAAACAACTACTATCCCTAGGGCTCTCATGGGGTCCTGGTGACTGGGTAAAAATTACCTTGCTCAAGCGCCTCAATCTGTAAAGTAGCTGGAGTTCTCTCAGACTCAAACCGTTCGCTCAGGAGTTCCCTAGGGATCCATCCTGGGCCCTCCTTTTCAGCCTTTTCCTAAACTCCTCCCAAATCCTGCCCTGAACAAATAATCCTCTATGCCGATGATGCTGTGATTCTTGCCACTCATAAAGATCCGAACCTCTTCGCCTCAACCTTCAGCATGCTTTTTCCAAAGTTGAGATGTGGTTCCTTGAACATAAGCTGGTTCTAAACCACAAAAACTAAATCCATGCTCTTCTCTAACCCGAAAACAAGAAACGGCAAGTCCCACTCACCATTAATACATACCTAGAAATACCCTTGAACAAGTGCCAATTTTCAAATATCTTGGAATCAACTTTGATCAAGGCCTAACCTTGCTACTCACATTGATAGTACAGCAAAACTATTAATCAGCGAATTGGGATTCTGTATCGGAACCGACAGCTTCTTACCCATTCTGCACTGAGGACTGCCATCCAATCCTCTATCATCTCAGTCGTTGATTATGGCTTAGTTATATCTGGATCTGCCACTACTACAGCACTTAGTCGCATTACAACATCCTAAATAAGGCCTGTCGGTTGCTCACTGGTGCACACTGATGTACCCAACATGTGAACTCTATGCTGACTCAGGTTGGTTGCAACTCTCAAACCGGATAAAGTACCTTACTCACCTGATGGATGAAAAATCCACTCTGGGCCTCACTCCACCCTGTATCCAAGACCTGTTATGCCCGAGCGCTAGCACCCGTTTTACCAGAAGATCAGAACACCAGCCTCTCCAAGTCCCCCGATGCTGGACTTCTCAGGGACAAAGATCATTTGCCTATCGTGCCCCCAGCTGGCTAAATGCCCTCAGCACTCATATTACTGCCTCCACCTCTCTAGGTATTTTCAAATCAAGGCTTTTCTCTCACCTTGCCACCTCCAGCTCCTGTGACTGCCCTGATTAAACCTCCTATTTTCTCACTACCCACCCTGTCCCGTTATTTGACAAAGACATGTTTGGGAAACCTTTTCTCCTGCTATTGTCTGCTCCCCACACCTTTCACTTACCCTCTCTGTTCTGGACTTTTTCCTATTTGTTTCTCCTAATCTGGCATGACCTCTTTCTTGTAATAATAATGTGATTATTGGTATCTCATGTCCTTTTGCACAAATGATTTGATATGTATTTGTATATGTTTTCTTGCTCTTGACTCAACACAAATTGTTGCGTTATCTATGTAACCTTTTGTACTGTACCTAATTGACATGGAACCTTTGTAAAAGAGCCTCTGGCTCAAAGGTAGTAATTCCTAGAACAATAAACTAAACTAAACTAAACAGTTGCAGTAGCATGAATAAGGTGATTAATGATAATAAGTTGTCTTGTAAACTGCAAACCAAATAATTGCTTACTTCACTTAGAAGTAAACAGTTTTTATCTTCATGCTGTTCCTTTTCTGCCATAATGCAAAGCTTGTTAATGTTTCACAGCACCACCCCTTTGCAGGTCATAACCCTATGGTCACCGTGTGCTATTATTTGTATAACATACATTGATAAGAAACTCTGAACAAGAAATTCCTTACTGTATGTACTGTCTTACTAGGCAGACAATCCTTGCCATAAGAGGTATAGCTGGAAGGAAACAGCTCTCCTCCAGGAAGAGAATCAAGTGTGTAGCCAGCTGCCGACTACCACGACTACTAGCACAAGGTGACCACAGAAAAACAAAAGAACAGAGATAAAAACTATTTGCTTCTAAGTGGAGTGAGCCCTTATTTGGTTTCAGTTTGCATAATTGTATCAGAGAAGGGCATCCCCAATAAATCATTCCTAACATAAGGATGAAGCATCATGGATCTTTTCTTTGAGTTCTGTTATGGCTTTACATCTGCCAGTCGGCCGCTGAGCTATGAGAGAGGTCAGGACCACGAAGCGGGTGCTGGAGCTGGAGCTGGACCTACACCAGACAATCAGATAAGTAAAACTTGTTGGTGGGGGCTTATCAATAAATAATGTGAAATTAATGTGATGCTGTGATTTATTTGTTTTGGAAATTTGTGAATGGGGTAGTAGTAGTAGTAGGAGTTAGAGGGAGGGCTTGGTAGGTACAAAGCCAGACGGATTCGTCAGCCATACCAGAATGCCCAAACCATGTGACTGCAGCCAGCTAATTGCACAGCTGCAGCCATGGTGAAATTAAACCCGGGTTGCTGTCTTTTTCTTTCTTCTTAGCTTTTTCTGCCAGCCAACCACTGAGCTACGAGAGAGGTCGGGGAGTGGGAGCAGAGCCTGCATCGGACAATCTGGGAGGTAAAACTCATTTTGTTGGTAGGGGCTTATGAGCAAATTATATGAAATTACTGTGATGCTGTGATTATTTGTTTTTGGGGATTTGGGATGGGAAGTAGTGGGAGGAGGACTGAGTGAGAGAGCTTGCTGGGGACAAAGCCAGAAGGACTCGGTTGCCATATGTGAATACCAAAACCATGTGACTTCAGCTGGTTAATTGTGTGGCTGCAGCTGTAGTGACTTTAAACCCAGGTTACTGCCTTTTTCTTTTCTTTTTGACTTTTTGCCTACCAGCAGCCACTGACCTATGAGAGAGTTTGGGGAGTGGGCAGAACATGCACCTGACAATCAAGAACATTAAACTTGTTCCATTGGTGAGGTCTTATGAGAAAATGCTGTGAAATTACTGTGATTTATCTATGTTGGGGATTTGGGAACTGGGGTAGTGGGATGAAGACTGAGAGGGAGCGCTTGGGGAGGGACAAAGCAATACAGACTTAGTGACCATTCAAGATTGCCAAAACCACATGCTTGCAGGTGGACAAAATACCAGGGCCAGATGTCACACACCCAAGGATCTTACTAGAACCAACAGAGGTGTTTCACACCTCTCTGTAGTCAGGAAACATGCCTCAGAACTGGAAAAAAGTGCATGTGGTGGCTCTTCATAAAAGTGTGCCGAAGGATAAACCAGCAAACTACAACTAGTCAGCCTAACACCCACTGCAGTCAAGCTGATGGAGACAATCCTTAAAGAGAGACTGATCAATGTTCTGGAAGAAAATGGGCTCCATGACATGGATCAACTTAGGCTTGTGTTGGGGAGGTCCTGCCTAACTTACATAACTGACTTCTTCAACTGGGTCAGTAAGACAGTTGGCAAGGACTAGGCAGCAGATGTTCTGTATCTGGACATCTGGACTTCAGTAAGGCTTCAATGTGATGCCTCATATGAGACTAATCAGGAAGCTGGAAGACTTGGGGGTAGCACCTAAGCTTGCAGGCTGGGTCAGAACTCCTTGCAGGACAGAAACCAAAAGGTAGAAGTTAGGGATGAATTCTCAAAAGAGAGACCTGAAACCAGTAGGGTTCTGCAGGGCTTGGTGCTCAGTCTGGTATTGTTTAACATCTTTATCAGTGACATCACAGATGGGATATGGGGTAAATTCTGTCTGTTCATGGATGACACGAGAGTCTGTGGGAGGGTGGACATGGAAGAGGTAAGACAGAAATTCAGTGGAAACCTAGAAAAGTGGTCTGCCATTCGGCAGCTGGTAATTAATTCTAAAAAAATGTCAAGTTATACAATTGGGGTCAATGATTCCAGGGACCAAATACTGGTAGGGTGCTGTGCAGGTAACCAGATCAGAGGAAGAAAATGACCTGGGAATAGTAATTACAAGTGACCTGAAATACTCTGCAAACTGAAAGAGAGCAGCAGCCAAAACTAATTTGGGCTACATAGCCAAGAGAATTACGACCAAGAAGATGAAGGTCATTCTGCTGTAGAGGTCACTGGTTAGACCACTCCTGGAGTATAATGTACAATACTGGCACTCATATCTTAAGAAGGATATCAACTTACTTGAGATGGTCCAAAGAAGGGCAAATAAGATGATTATCAAGATCAAGATCAAGATGAATATCAGGGATCCATGGGGAGTTATGGCAGCGCTCGGGGGAGGCTGATTACAGAGGGGCAGGGAAGTGATTTATTTTTGTATTTCTTTCAGTATTTTGGGATTTAAATTGATTTGAAGTTTTGCTCATAAAGGTCTTTCTGCTGCTCGCATCGGGGCAGGGAGGTAAATAACGTTCTTTTACAGGCTGTCTGTTGCTTTCCCTGAGGTTTTCAGGCAGTACTGTTTAGGAGATTTAAAGTGTTCTTTTACAGGAACTCTGTGGATTTGACTGTGTTTTTTTTTTTGGTTCAGGCATTACTGTTTTAGTGGTGCAGAGATAGGGTTGAGAACATCTGGGCTTCCCCAAGGAAATTCCAGACTGGGCCGATTGGGGCTTTCCGGTAACAAAGGGGGCCAATTTACATATATAAACAGCACACCAAGGGTAGGAGCTTTAAATAGCTCAGCTCAGTTGTCAGAAGCCAGGATCAGACATCCATACGGAGTTACAGCAGTGCTCAGTGTAGACTGATCACAGCGGGGCAGAGAAGTGGTTTGTTTTGTAATTCATTTAGCATTTTGGGGATTTAAATTGATTTAAAGTTTTGCTTATAAAGGGCTTTCTGCTGCTCACATTGGGGCAGGGAGGTGCATAACATGGTTCTTTTACAGGCTGTCTGTGGCTTTCATTAGGGTTTTCAGGCAGTACTGTTTGGGGGATTTAAAGTGTTTTTTTACAGGTGCTCTGTGGTTTAACTGTTTTTTGTTTCAGGCATTACTGTTTCGGTGGTGTGAACATCAGGGCTTTCCACATGGAAATTCCAGACTGGGCTGATTGTTTAAGGATGACACTACCTTTATAGGTACAGTTCATTTGCAACTTTCTGTGTCAATCAACCAGCACAGGTAGCAGTCTCCAAGAGGAGTGAGAGGGAAGTAGAAGTAGAAGTAGTAGAACATTCTTAAGGGGGGAGCAGGAAGCAAAAGGGAAGTGAGGGTGAACTTGAAGAGTATTTGAGGGTGCAGTTCATCAAGATAGGATGACACACAAAGTTGTGCAGTGCAGAGGGTGTGGCACAGCAATCTTCAGAAGTACATTCTGGAAGCTCCAGTTTGGCCTCATTTGTAGGCACCTCTCTGGCTGTGGGCCGAGGTGACCAGGCTCCGGGCTGAGCTGCCTGGAGTACTGGGAACCTTCGCTCCCACCCAGAGGCCACCATGTCCTCAGGCAAGGCCACAGAGGATACTGAGGCAGTGATCTAAATTGACTACAGTGGGCTCAGGGAGGGTTAGGGAGGTGGGACACTTGCACATCCCCCATCCAGTCCAACTAAAGAACATATATGCGGTTCTTGAGGAGCAGGAGTGCCCCACAAGGGAGCCAGAGGTTGAGGCTAGGGAGGATGAGCAGACCACCAGGGAGGAGGGCACATGGGCAAAACCCAGAGAACTCCAGAGAAGGAGGAAACTTATCCTGGTAGGGGACTCAATTGTTTGGCACATGGATCTAGGCACAGATAGTGGAATAGAGAGGGAGGTTAAGTGTCACCCAGGGGGCACAGTTTGGAGGGAGGGAGAGCCGATCCACAGGATCCCTAGGGCAGTAGCAAAAAGGGGTTGGATAAATGTAGTTGTCCACCAGGGGACTAATGACCTAGTAAGGGAAGGAGCTAGAAGGAGACAGTACAGGAGGAGTTCAGGGAACTGGGTAGGCAACTTGGGGAGGAGGTAAACTCTGTAACATTTTCAGAGGTCCTGCCTGTCCATGGAAGGGGGGGATGAGAAATCAATGCATCAATAGCTTCAACAACTGGTTGCAGGGCTGGCTGGTGCTGGGAGAAGGACTTTGGCTACATTGGAGACTGGGAACCACCTGGAGTGATGTGCTTGTACAAGCATGATGGTCTGCATCCTTCCAGTTTGGGAACTACAGTCCTCAATGCATGGTTTAAATGCTTCCTTAGTGAACTTTTAAACTAGCGTGGGGCAGGCCACCAGGTACAAGAAGACTCAGACAACCCACTCCCACAGGTTACAGGAGACAGAGCAGAGGACCAGGAAGGAAGGTATATGGCAGATGAACCTAGTATAATGGTAATGGACAAGATAGGAATGGGAAATCAGTACTTCAATGACACCAGAGCTGATGGAAAGAGGCTAGAGCACAAACTCACAAACAGGAGGATGGGTGGCAGCAATGCATGGAAAATCATGTACGCAAATGCCTGTACTCTGGGAAACAAAGTCTCAGACCTAGTGGCTATAATGATGAAGGAGGATCTGGACATAGTAGCCATAACCAAGGCATGGCTCACCGGTAACCACAACTGGGAGACGAACATACAAGGTTATGCACTATTCAGAAGGGACAGAATAGGCAGGAAGTATTTTTAGGTTTTCTTTTTTGTGTGTTCATTATATTGTGTAAGAATCACTGAGGTTATGGAGAATTTAGTATACGGTATGGAGGCAAATCAGATTACGGGGATGGGGGTATGAGCCTTGAGGTCAGAAATGTACATTTATTACTGTAGTTCAAGAGGCTGCATCCCTAGTGGGCTGTAGATTCTTGTTGCACCGCTACAAAACATAGCAATCATCAGCACTGCCATACCAACACAATATCCTGCAAGTTTTTTAGAGCAATAAATATTCGGGCTGACCGAAAGGCTTTTATATCTCTCAGTTTGTAGTCTGCTGTATCTTCATGCTAATTCCTACATTGCGAGACAAAGTTTTCTTTTACCTAAATTCTCAATGTTGAACCACAGAAAGGGGCCAAAATTAAGTTAACCAAATTTACCTTCTCTCACCCTTAAGATATTCATGCTGACTATGCTGATCAAGAGACAAATGTAGACCTGCAGGGCAATACAAAATAAATGCATTGATATAACTTTGAAAGATCTGCCAGAGCTAAAAGCAGGGGAAAAAGTGAACATACCAAGCTATGAGGGTGGCACATGGTGCATGACAATGGTTACTGGAGTGGCATCAATCCTCAATGATAACTCTAGAGTGGAAAATGTACAACTGCAATCAAAATCAGATCATGGGGTATCACAAGTCGCCATTCTTGAATTTTCCATGGAGAACATGTTTGCTTCACTGCTTTAATGGGGGAGTTAAGAGCATGCATTAAAGATTAGACTAGCTTTGGACAGAAATTGAAGCCTATGAAAACGAAAACTCACTTGGCAGCCTTCACTTCAAAGGTATCCCACATACCATTTCCTTTGCCTAGAAGTGCTAATCACATCCAACCAGGGTAAGAGACAGATGTTTAAATTGCCAGCATCTTGTCATACTTTCCTCCAGCAGGCTGAATCCACTCTCTCAGTAAATGCATCTGGGAATGGAAAATACCAAATACACACAAAAAACAGGCACTTAAGAGTGTGTATAAGCTGCTAGGTACATATTTAATTACAATTATAAAATGGCAAGAAAAATTACTGGGGTCTGATTGGTGAGTGTTGACCTTCAACTGGGATATAATCCCAGTACATCATACCTATTCAAAAAGCAATTAAAGATGTACTTTTCAAATTTTTTTTCTTTTCTCTTTCAACCAAGCCATTTTAAAATTGCAATAATGTACTCCATTTCATGTGTTGAGGGGATAACATCACTTCTCAGGTGTTGGAAGCCCTCATCCAGCAGCCTCATAAACAACCACCCAAGACGTGATGGTATCCCAGCATGACACATGTCACGTCATGCATTTTTGCTTAAGTTACACAGTCAGTAAACATGGTGCAGACTGTTTTTTTTTTTTTGCACCATGTTTACTGACTATGTAACTTGCAATAAATATGCCCCTAGTACCTTAATTATACTCTTGTGAGTGCAACATTTGTTGTGTATTTGTTTCTTCCTGCATGCCCTGTTGAGTGGAGGGAATGATGAGATAGAAAAGAACCACTGCACTTCTGCAGTCAGCCCAACTGAGACAAAGGAGATTGCAGGTCCAGATTCATCTGATTTTAATTCTCAAGGATACTGTCTTTGAGATACAGTATGCCTCTAAAACTCATTTAGGGTCCTAATTGGCACTAAGAGTAGTGGCTTAAGTTGGATACCCCAGCAACCACAGCTGAAGGTAGGCTAATTTTCTTCACCTCTGGCCCCAATATGTGTGCCTCTGTTCCTGTATTATGGTCTTTCTGCCAGGACCCAATGTGTCTTCCAGCCACCAGTTGTTGTTTGTTTGATGCCTCGTACTGGGCCCTTTGGTGAAGTTTCTTCTTTGTGTTTATCTACAGGTCCCCTTCCCAGGAAGAGGAGTTGGTCAGGGTACTAGGGCATCAAATACCAGAAATGGCTAGTAAGGGAGAAGTAGTAATAATGGGGTTTCAATTTAGGTGGACTGTGAAATCCTTGTTACCTCCTGCATTGGGGAGCATGTACTGCTGCATGCATTTCAGGGTGGTTTCCTAGCTCAGGGTGTCATAGAACCTACTAGAGAGAGGACTGTACTGCACCTGGTCCTGTCCAACTGTGGGCATGTTGTGGATTTGAAAGTGGAAGTCCCACTTGCAAGTAGTGACCACCAGGTGATGTGGTTCTACCTGGATATGACCAGGGTGATGATCAGGAGCAGGACAAGGGTTTCGTCTGACTGTTGTAGGATGGGAGATATTTTAGTAGGACACCTTTCTGGGATCAGAATGGAGATGGATGTGGGACAGAAATGGGCAATAATAAAGGAGGGACTTATGAACGCCACTATTGAGTGTGCCAATATAAAAAAGTAAGAAAACAAAGGCCAAAATGCCAAGCTGGTTAGGAAAGGAGGTGGCAAAAGCTGTAAGAAACAAGAGGGCAGCCTTCCAGAATTAGACACATGTTCAGAAAAAGGAGGGTATGATAGATTACTCTGCTATGTCAAGGAAGGTAGTAGAGCAGTTAGAGTGGCAAAGGCTACAAGGGATGTACAGCTAGTACAGAGGGTAAAAAGAGGGGGAAGCCTTTTTCAAAAACAGAGTAGAAAAGGAACACCAGGGATGAAATGGATTAAAAAATGGGGGTGGTTTTGCAGAGGGTATTGAAGAAAAAAGGGGAGGTACTTAACAAGTACTTCTGTTCAGTCTTCACTAGGGAGACGGTCGGACAACAGCCACAAAAGAATGGGGAGTGGGGACCAGGAGAAGGGAACTCACAGAAAGTGTAACTCAAAATTGATGAAGTATTTAAGAGCCTAAGGGCCCTGAAGGTGGATAATTTCCTTGGGCCAGATGGCATGCACCCACAGGTCATAAGGGAACTGGTGGAGGCACTGGTAGATCCCCTGGCAGACCTGTTTAACACATAACTGGAATCAGGCATCATGGCCAGGGATTGGAGAACTGCACATAGCTGTGCATCTTCATAAAAGTGGACTGAATGATGAACCAGAAAATTACAGGTTGGTCAGCCCATCCTCAATAGTGGGCAAGCTGATGGAGACTATCCTAGAAGAGAGACTGGTCATCTTTCTGGAGGGCAATGGACTCCTGGATGTGCAACAGCATGGGTTTGTGTTGGGGAGGTCCTGCAATTGCCAGACTAACCTAAATGACTTCTTCGATTGAGTCACCAATACAATGGACAAGGGCCAAGTGGTTGATCTTCTGTATCTGGACTCCAGCAAGGCCTTTGACTCTGTACCTCACAGGACACTGGTCAGGAAGCTAAAAGATCTGGGAGTGGGGGCTAATCTTGTTTGACTGGTCACAGGGCTGCTGGACAAAAGCCAACAGGTGACAGTTGGGAGGGAATTCTCAGAAGCTAGGCCTGTGACCAGTGATGTCCCATAGGCTCTGTTCTTGATCTGGCACTATTTAACATACTGTATTCAAAACTTATATCATGGATGGGATCAAGGGTAAAATCTGTCTGGTCATGGATGACGCAAAGTTCTGTGGGACGGTGGACGTGGAGGAAGGGAGACAAGAACTCGTGGAAGACATGGCTAGGTTAGAGAAATGGTTTGGCATTTGGCAACTGGGGTTAAATGCTAAAAAGTGTAAAGTTAGGTACATGGGGTCAAAAAACCCTGAGACCATATATTAGGTTGGTGGTGAGCAGCTGCATAGTCACATGAATTACCAGCAGGATGGCAGAGGTAATTCTGCCACTGTACGGAGCTCTAGTGAGACCATGCCTAGAGTACAGTGTGCAATATTGATGCCCTTATCTGAAGAAGGATATCAACTTGCTGGAAATGGCCTGGAAATGGGCAACCAAGATGATCCAGGGCCAGAAAAGCAACACCTATGAAGAGAGGCTCAGGGTTCTCAACTTGTACTCTTGTGAGGACACAAAGGAGAGGGGGCCATGACTGAGACCTTCAAATACCGTAAAGGTATAACCAGGATGAGCACTGAGGGCCTTTTCAACCTTAGTAGAAACAAAATCAGTAGGGGTAACAGCCTAAAGCTGGTTGGGGGAAGTTCAGGAGGGAAATGATGAGGGCCTTTTTCACTGAGAGGGTGGTGGCTAAGTGGAATGAGTTGCTGGAGGAGGTAGCATCCCTGAAAATGGTGGACAGACTCAAGAGAGGTTGGGACATGCAGTGGGGAAATGTTGTAGGCAGATGGAGAGAAAGGGTGAGGGGGTATTAGAGTGGGGTCAAGGGGACATGGGGGGCAGTTCTCTCTATAAACACAGTGGGAACTGCACAATCCAGTAGACTAGATAAACCATGAGACCTTCTTCTGCTGGCACATTCATATTCTTGTATCTTCACATGTCCATATTGTCCCATAACAGATTTTATTTTGTATGTCTGTTCTTCCTATAATTAAGGCTGTATTTTTTTCATGGGTGTCACAGATTTCACGATTTCCATGAAATTTAACCTATGCTGCGAAATAGGTAGTGCTGCTGTGAAAATCCTCACTTTTGTAAGTGGCGTGCCTAAATGAATGTCTGAAACATGAAAACAGGCACTTCTAAGCAATAAATACACCACAGGGCACACATTTAAAAAAATTCTGACACAGAGGAAACATAACATTAATGGTCCTGAGTGAGCAAAACTGGAAGTAAGTGAAGCATATCCCAAAGCCAAGTAACCAATCGATCGGAGCATCCTTTCCAAGTCCTACTCTTGGTGGTTACATATTACAGAGCTTGTGCCTGGTTTAGAATGTAGTGTTGTGCACACTTACCCCCACAGCCCCATCCTCGACACACAAACATGAACTTTGTAGCTACATGACCAGCATGGATGGCTCTATTTGCTGTAGACTGTGATGAGGCTGAGACTGAGCCCCTCCACATACACCCATGATCAGAGCTGCAGCGCGCCTTCTGTGCATTTAATGCATAAGCTTATGTACCACTCCTAAAAGGAATATAGTTTATGATGGAGAGGAACTTTTGAGGTTATTAAATTAGAATTTAAAAGTAGTGTCACATGGGGATCAGTTGCATAGAAGTCACCACCTATCTGCAGCAATCACTTGTCTACAGTGTCTTGCACAAAAGTATTCAATATTCTTTTTTTATTTTAATTGAATGACTTTTCTTAGACCCATGAGTTTAGGTAGTGCTGTTTGTCTAGGGCGTATTTAAAAGCAGATAATAGTTGGGTTGTGCGTTGAGAAAGTTCTCCCCACCTTATATAATGCTCATCCATTCAAGCCGTGAAATAGGGCAATTTTTCCCATGTATAAGTAGGGAAAATAGCACATTTTATCTGTGAAGAAATTGCAGCCCTACCTATAATTAACTGTACCAATGTTTTGTGATTGTTCTCCCCTACTGTTATCCCATCACCTTGGTATGCACCAGGAAATGAGCCTCAGTTTAGTGTGCCTTTCCCAGTCACCAATTTCAAAATAAGAAACTAGCTAAATAAATAAAATACTTAGTGGCACCACTAATGTGTTGGTATGCCATCTCTGATCTTTCATAATTCTTTGTTGTAGGCCTACTGAATGTCAAGCACCATTTCCTCATGTATGCATCAGTCTGCGTCTAGGTCATATTTTACCCTGGTTGTAGTGACTTGGCCTATTAGTTTCCCAAACTTTAGTCCAACATTTGGACTTGTACTCCATCAAACACAGTATCTCTTTAAGAAGACAAGAGTTGGTAGGGGGTCTCATAAACTTCTGTATTGCAATAAGGTCAGGTGGGTTATAGGTTCATAGGTGAATACAAGTTCAAGGGACTAACCCATAATGAACTTGAGACCCCTAACCAAGGTGGAGATGATATTTGTGGTCTCCCATATATGTATCAAGATTTATCTTAATTTGCTGTAAACTGGTGCGTAACACTACTTCTGTAGGAAGGGTATTCCAAATAGGAGCTGCTCTCTGGGTAAAAAAAAAATATTCTTTTTTTTACAGTTTTATTAATATTAGTCCTCAGTCTTAGTTTACGTGACCTGATATTACTTTTGGAAGGATGCCAGTCCAAGCAGATGGTCTCAAACAGGGCGGGATCTCTGGAGGTTCTGTAAATCAAACTTAATCTCCTTTTATGGAGTGATATTCCAAGGAGTTAAGACTCAATGCCCTCAATCTGCTACTATATGGGACTGTTTCCAGATTTGTGATATTCTTAATAAGCCTTCTCTGTATTCTCTTTACAGTTATTCATTCTTGTGCTGATGTTGGTGCACAGAAGGATGAGCAGAAATCCAAATGTGATCTTACTATACTGGAATAAATAGGCAAAAGTACCTCAGATTCTCTACTTTTAATATTTTTTAAAATACAGCTAATTAGTCTATAGCATGTTTTTGCTGTTTTGTTAATAGGCTTAGTAAACTTCAGATCATTAGAGATATACAGTATACACCCAACTCCTTCTCAGAGCTAACTACCTGTAACACAATGCTATTCATATAATAATTAGTTAATCTGTTGTTTTTTCCAAAGTGCATTACCTTGCATTTGGCAACACTGAATACTAATTTATTCTCTAGTGTCCAGTTTGTTAAATTGTCCAGGTTAACCTGTAGTAAGTGAGCAGATGTGAGGTAATTCACAATACATCCCAACTTACTATCATCAGCATACTGACTTAAAAACACTCCATTTGTGGCTTGTATACTGGCAATAACTATATTAAATAATATGGGTCCCAGTACAGAGCCCTTAGGCACCCCACTGGTCACAGAACTCCAGGTAGATGTAGACCCCCTGATGCTAACCTACTGCTTCCTGACTGTTAACCAAGAAGCAACCCACAGTATAATGTTGGGATGCATATTTATCTTTACTAATTGTTCAATTAATACTCTGTGAGAGACTGAATCAAAGGCCTTCTCATAGTCAAGGAAAATGACATCCACTGGTAGCCCATTGTCTAATGCTTCACTGATAGGTTCAAAAAACATGTATCACATTGTTATGGCAGGATCTTCCAGAAGTAAAACCATACTGAGTAATATCACATAAATTGTGAGTAAAGATATGACTAGTTATCTTTTGTAATATTAGTCTCTCCATGATTTTACCTATACATGAAGTTAAACTAATAGGACTGCATTGTGTCATATTTAATTTAGAGCCTCCTTATGGATGGGAATCACTGTAGCCACTTTCCACTCCATTAAAGCCACACCTTCTGAAATAGATTTATTATGCATAAAAGTAAGTATGCCATCAAGCACATAGGAAATTTCCTTTAAAAAAATAGAAGGGATGTTATCTGGTCCAACCGATGAGCTAGTTTTGAAGGAGTTGATAGCAGCATAAGTTTCAGAGATGGTGAACTCCAGGGGGGAGTCCAGGTAATTAAACTCTGTGCGTCCAGTTATTTCTTTAGGTTTATAAATACTAGTGAAGTATGAATTGAACTCTTGGGCCATACTGTAGCTTGCTCATCAGAAATTACATTATCCTTAATTTTGATAGGGCCAACCTTCAGCATATTACACTTTAAGGATCCAACATAGTTAAAAACTGTTTCTTATTGTCCTTAATAACTGTAGCAAGGTTGTACTCTAGATCTATTTTTGCTTTTCTAATGGCTGACTTAGTTTTATTTGACTTGCCGTTAAACGTATTCCAATTTAAATTAGTCTTATGTTTTTTTGTATTTATTGAAGGCCTTTTTTTTATTTCTAACCAATATTTGGATTTTTGTTGAGCACCATAAATGAAGTCTCTTATGGTTTCTATATTTCATGTGCTTGGGAATCCATTTTTTTATACAATATTCAATGTTCTCTTTGATTTTCACCCAGGCATTACCAACTGTGAGATCCCTTAAGTCCTGCTCCCAATTCCAACTTTGATAAATATATTTATTATATAGCGTGTACCCAACCAAGATGAAACATAGTGACTTGCAGTAAATGGTATGTCACAAAATATTGCTTGACAAAAGGGCTTATTTGCTACTGAATTATATGGTTCCCTGTAGCATACTGCAGCATTTCATAGTAATACTGCAACTTACTGCATATCATCCTGGCTGGTAGCACTGTAGATATTGATTTTCAACTGTAGCACAGACATAGATTTCTATCATTAATATAAAAAACTTGTTGGGGAATGCTAACATGCACCAGGTGATCAGAACGGGTTAATAGGTCCCATAAAAAAAAAAACTGAGTTCGTAGGAAGGTCAGAGGAAAGGACTGCTTTTAAGGCATAACTATTTGTGGGTTTAAAAACCTTATCAGGTAATTTAAGCAGCTGGATTGGGGTTGGTTCAGATGCATGGTGGAGACAGTTGTGCAGCTCACATCAAAATGGCCTGCTTTCAGTGACTGACCATTTAAGGGTGTGAAAACCTTATAGAAACATAGAAAGAGATAGCAGAAGTGGACCATCTGGCCCATCTAGTCTGCCCAAGAGCCAACCCCGCTCCTTTATCTGCTATTCCGGTATATAGTACCCTTGTACCTGTCACATGCATTTTTAAATTTCCCACCATTTTTGCCTCCACCACCTCCTTTGGAAGGTAGTTCCATGCATCCGCCACCCTCTCAGAAAAGAAGAACTTGCGTGTGTTACTTCTGAATCTGTCCCCCTCTAACTTCACATTGTGCCTCCTGGTTCTTGAGTGATTCTTGGTTTGGAACAAGTCTTGAACTTGCACCTTGTTTATACCTATCAGGAACTTGAAAGTCTTGATCAGGTCTTCCCTTTTCCTTCATTGATCCAGGGAATACATGTTCAAGTCAAGCAGACACTCATCATAGGATTTGTTGTGTAGTCTGTGTATCATTTTTGTGGCCCTCCTCTGCATCGCCTCCAGTCTGTTGATATCTTTTTAAGGTGTGGCGTCCAGAACTGGACACTGTACTCCAGGTGTGGCCTCACCAGTGATCTATAAAATGGCAGAATGACATCTCTCTTTCTTCTGGTAATCCCTCTACATATGTACCCTAACATACCATTTGGTCTCAGTGCTTCCTTCTCAGTTTGTTTTGACATTTTCAGATCATTTGTTATAATGATTCCTAGGTCTCTTTACTGTTTGGAGGATTCCAGTTTTCTCCTTCTAGGTAATAATCCCCTCCTGGGTTAGTCTTTCCAATGTCCATGACCTTGCACTTCTTAGCATTAAAATTTAGTTGCCCTGTTTTTGACCACAATTCTAAAGCCTTTAGGTCTGCCTTCATCTTCTCCACTCCCCCTGGAATGTCCAAACTGTTGCCTATTTTTGTGTCATCTGTGAACAAACTCACCTTACTCTCTAATTCCTCCAAAATGTCGTTAACAAAAATATTGAATAGTAGTGTCCCAGCACTGATCGCTGTGGCACTTCACTAGTTATGGGTCTTTCCTCAGGAGCCATTTACTAGAACCCTTTGTGCCCTTCCAGCAAGCCAGCTCTGTACCAATTGTACTACCTGCTTCTCTACCCCCATGCTGCCCAGCTTGTTTAGTAGTCTTCTATGTGGGACTCAGTCAAAGGCTTTGCTGAAGTCTAGGTATATTACATCTACAGCATCTCCATGGTCCACTATTTTTGTCACCCAGTTAAAAAAGTAAATTAGATTGGTTTGGCATGACTTTCCTTTAGTAAAGCCATGATGTTTTGTACCCATTTTATTTTTATCCTTGAGAAATGATATTATCCTCTCCTTGAGGATGATTTCCATTTTTTTCCCACATAGAGGTGAGGCTCACCAGTCTGAAGTTGCTTATGCACTCTTTGCTTTCACTTTTATTTATTTATTTACTGCATTTTGTTGACCCGGTAAGCCCACTGGGCCTAGAAGTCCCTTTTCCAGGGGAGACTGGGGGAAGGGGGGATACAGATGATAAGCAACTGAAACTGAACCAGATTAAGCTGTTGGTTGTATTTTTAGTAAATGGGAGAAATTTGACCAGGACACCGGGGAAATTCCCCTACTCTCCAGCAGGGGGAACCTTTGTCATTTTGCAGGAGAAGATGGAGGAAGAAGCAGCATCAGAGGGAGATGTTCAGCCGGATGATTTCATGACAAGCCTAGAAAAAATAGAATTGGCAATGGCGTAACAAGCGTTTGGTGTGGCAAGTGAAAGCAACACTATAGCAGTTACAGAGCAACTAGATGAAAACATACTGGATGATTATATGGAAAAAGAATTTCAACAACAAGAGAAAGAACAGGTAACCCTGGATGGGTTTGTTCAGCAGCAGCAACAAGGTACTGTGAATGAGTGTGATATTGCAAATTGCACCTTAAGTAAAGAAACACAACCTATTGCAAAGATTAGACATTTAATGGAATCAGAAAAAATAGCTCAGAAATGACTATATTTCTAGACAATGAAGACACAATAAATGTGAGCAACAACAAAGCCAATTCTGAATGTCAAGGAAATGTGCTGATGGAAGCGGCTGGCAGTGTTATCAGTACAGCTACTAAGTGCCTAGAGCTGAGAGGTTCCCCTTTTAAAAAGCCTACAGTTGCAGCTATATGGTGATGACTCAGCTTACACGGACAACCTAAGTCAGTATAGCCTGTAAATAACAACAATGTTGTACAGGAACCCATGACAGCAGACATATTACCTGATAGTGAAGGTTGCAGGCAGCCACAGCAACTTGAGGAAGAAGGAAAGGGGTCTGTGTCAAAAGAAGTGTTGGCGTCTGACAGTATGAATGATGATGCAGTATCATCAAAGGGGGTGCAGAATGCAGAAGTAATACACACTGAAGCGACTGTGTCACAAGGAGAGGAAAGTAGTAAATCCACACCCGATAAAGATATCACAGATACAACATTGTGGCAAGCACAAGAAAGTGAAAACAACATTGTTTTTTTGCAAAGAAAGTACCTAATAAACATAAACTAAAAGCACTACAGGACTCGTCAAATAGGATAAGTGCCACAATTCAACATAAAAATCCACAAGAAATTGCTCTAACACTAAAAACAGCAAGATGGAAGCAACTAAAAACTGGAAATTAGGTGCCAGATCCTCAGTGCAGCCTGATCCCTGGGTCTCCTAGAGACAATAATTTGGAGAAGAAACAGGGAGAAGGGTTACAAGAATGTTATTACTGATTTAGACCTAGATTTATATGCTGAAGATGTACAACATTCTCAATTGGCACCAGAGAATCTACGGAAAATGTCAATAATATCAAGCAGTAACTCAGGGGATGAAGGCTCAAGTAATACAAGGCCTACCTGGGGGGATCAAATGGATATGGAAAAACCTCCCAGGTAAAATTCTTAGAATGAAAGAATTAAAACAGACTGGGAGAACTTTAGGAAAAGTCTTTTTTTTTTTCAAACCAGTCACCAACAGTGCAACACCGTAATGTTGTTAGAATACAATATGTAGGGGGTTTAGAATTACATCCTGACAGACTCTATGTAGAAGAGAAGTCAATCAAGGAATCTATGGGATTTTTCTCAAATTAAATATATGTACTTATCCATATTGTGGGTGATACTTTATTTGATGTGAGTTTTAAAATGCCACAGAGCTTAGATAGATTTTTGGTACAATATGAAAAAAAAAAAGGTTTTCAGAATTATGGTTTTCATTTTGGGCAATCCCTTTGACCAAACCTATGATGAAAAATTTAACCATATTATTTCACAATGAAACTATTGCAGTACACAATATTACACACTGGCTCCAAACAAAATATAAAGTCATAGGGTCCCCACTGCCCATATTTGATGATGAACACTTTTGGACAGGTGTTTGGAGGTATAGAGTGAGGCTGTGAAACATTGATAAAGGCCCAATTCACCTGCCAAACAGTTTGTACAGTATCTAGGAAGAGAAAGGGGGCATTGCTTTTATGCTGGTCAACCTCAAACTTGCTTTATATGTGGCTCTTTTTCACACCTTAGCCAAGTCTGTGATCGTGTGAAATGTTATTTATGTTTTGCAATAAGACACTCCAGTTCAGAATGTAAGGAGGAGGTAAAATGTAATCTATGTGAAGAGATAGCCCATGCCTGCCAAGCATGCCCCTGGGCTACACACAATAGGTTTGACAGACCTGACCAGTATAACATTCTGTCTGAAGCCCAGAAAAAAGACATGGCTGCACAGAAAAATAAACAGCCACAGGCTCAGATGGACATAGAAAAAGAGTCAGCTCACACTAAAACACAGAATAGCCAGAGACCACAACAACAAAACACAATAGAGACAGATAACCTAGGATATAGTAGCAATCAAAGTAATGAAAATGACTTGTTACAAACAGCTGACAAAATACAAGAAAAGACAAAAACGGACACTAACCCTATTAGGAAAAAATTAGAGGAACAAGTAATTATGCCCCCACCTGAAAGAGTAACTAAGAAGAGGCCAATGAAGCAAAGACTGCCAAAATCAAAAATGGCTACAGCTTCCTCCCCTCATCAGAATATAGCTTTTAGTAATAAATATGAAATTCTTTCAGTTGATATACAATAATCAGAGCAAGGAGGGGAGTCTGAGATGTCATTGTAACCAGTTTTGATGTTAGACATGGAGGGTGATCAAGAGGATGAATCAAAGCTGACCTTAAGGAGCAGAAGAGGGGGGATTCGAATCAGAAGTAGTACAAGGTTAGGAGTGCCAGGATGGTAAACTCCTTCATGGTAAATAACCCCATTTTTAAGGTTGCATTCTTAAATGCTAATAGTTAAAAAAATGCTAAACAGAGGATAGTAGCCTTCTCTTTACTAAAGGATAGTGGATGTGATATATGTTTATTACAGGACACAAGACTTAACACAAACATATTAACTCAACAAGCTTAGAAATTATGGTGTTGGGGTCCTTCCTATTTCTCTCTTTTGGGATGGAAACATGTGATGGCTTAGGCATTTTATTTAAAGGTCAGAATTTTAGAATTACTAAAGTAGTGGACATTGTACGAGGGAGAGCCCTACTATTGGATTTTGTCTATGATAATACAACCTGGTGTATCATTAATTTGTATGCCCCAACAACAAAGAAAGGAAGAGTAGACATATTTAATGTACTGAAACCATATTTATTTACAATAAAGCATATTATATGAGGAGGTGATTTTAATTGTGTACAAGCCAAAAGTGACTGAGAAGCACGCACGAGTAAAGAGTTTTGTGATATTAATTGTTTAAAGTCAATCATTCAGACAGTTGGGTTACAGGATTCATACAGATTAATACAAAAAGACGGGGGTTATACTTTCTTTCAGGGAAAACAGTCCACAAGAATTGATTTTCTTTTTGTATCTAAACATGTGAAGACACAAGACGCATATACCAGGCTGGGTGAAATTTC
Source organism: Neoceratodus forsteri (assembly GCA_016271365.2). NCBI lineage: Eukaryota > Metazoa > Chordata > Ceratodontiformes > Ceratodontidae > Neoceratodus > Neoceratodus forsteri. The sequence goes on along the minus strand of CM057458.1, from coordinate 745,554,835 downwards.
TGACCATGTATTTTTAGGTGCTGTTTTTGGTCTGCAAGAAAGGGTTCCGTATGGTGTAGGATACTGGAAACTGAATGTGAAATTATTACAAGAGGAAAAAAATTAGTTAGAAAATAAAAACATTATTACAAGCCCGTATGACCTTGGCTGGTCTAGAAGATAATCTAACTTTTTGGTGGGTGGAAACAAAAAGAGAATTACAAAAGAATCGTAACTTATTTGGCAAAGAAAACCAGTACACAACAATACATGAAATATCTTACCCTAAGAAATCAATTAACAAAATTGTATACAGCCATAAGCACTCACAATATTCACTTGACGTCACAAGTTCAAAATATCAAAAAAAGACATGGAAAGTATGCAGTATTCCAGGGCGACATCCATGTTAGTTGAACATAGAATTTGTACTTCAGGGAAACTAGGGTTAGGAGATGCCTTTAAGAGCTGTCACACAAAAGTCCAAGATAGATTAATGTCATCAGTAAAAAATGACTATGGGAGGGAAGGTTTTACAAATCGGGATATTTTAAAAGAAGTCCATAACTACCTCTCAAAAATGTATGAAGATCCTCAGTTAGAAGAACTTAGTATTAAAAAATATATGGAACAGATTCCCAAAAATATAATTCCTTCTGAAGTACTACAACACTTAACACGTCCCATAAATAAAAATGAAGTTAAACAAGCTATAAAAAGCCTAAAAACAGATACAGCCCTAGGTATAGATGGATTCCAGGCAGAATTTTGTAAAAGGTTTCAGGAATCACTTACTAGGTTCTAGTTGAAGTTTATAATTGGATCTACTGCATAATAAAATAGAATATCATATGAACATAGCAGTTCAAATATTTATTCATAAACAAATTATCGTTCAGACCTAAAAAACTGGTGATCTTTGAGTCTTTTAAATATGGATTTTAAAATGCTGATGAATATCTTAGTGGTTAGATTGGCAACAATAGCACCTTGTCTCATAACAGTATCACAAACCTGTTCAGTAGTTGGATGGTCAATAAGTGATAGCTGATTACTTATAAGAGAACTGGTGGGACAAGGGAAAGAGGATGACCTACATGGCTATATTATTTCATTGGACCAAAAAAAGGCCTTTGATAGAATTTCGTATGTTTTTATGGATCAAGTGTTGTGGTCTTATGGGATCCCAGAAACATTTTGTAAATGGATTCAAACATTATATAAAGCAGCTAAAGCAGTACCATTAATAAATGTTTCTTTAGGTTCATATGTGTCTATTAACTGTGGGGGTCACGCAAGGATGCCCTATGAGCCCACTACTGTATGTGTTCTGCATAGACCCTTTATTAAAAATGATAGAGGCGAATGAACAGATTAAAGGTATAAGACCAAAGGATGGATCTTTAGTAGTTAAAACATCAAGATATGCAGAAGATATATGTTTATTTCTAGCAGATGAGCAGGATGGTGAAGAAACTATAAAAACAATAGATGCCTTTTCCAAAATTACAGGAACTAGTATAAACAATAAAAAAAAGCCCATCCACAGAAAAGATGATTGCCATACATAATATTCCTTGGACGGAGAAACCTATAAAAATGTTGGGTATTTATTTTGGCAGAGGAGATAATGGAGTACTCTATTGGACAGATAAAATAGAACAAGCCAAATATAAAGTCCAGATATGGAAATCATGGCAACAGATGAAAAAGGAAAAAGTAATGGTAGTTAAAACATTTTTAATCCCTATCATTACTTATGTCAGTATGATCTACCCTATACCAACCACATTAGATGTGACAATTTTAAGTCTAGTCTTTCAACTTATCCGGGGAAGGAGGCTGAACCCGATCAAAAGAAATATTTTATACCTTCCATTGCAGCAAGAGGGGTTGAATCTATTAAATCCCATTGTAATTTTCTATAGTATTTTCTTTTTTTTTACAATTTACGAGACCCCACAAGACCAAATGCAGCCATATGGACACTTTTTGCAGCTCGATGGCTAGTACTTTTATTTACCAACTGGTGTTGCCAACATAGATTAACTCCATGGAGGAAAGGGGGCCCAGAATATGTCAAACCAATGATAAGTAAACTAAAACAATAGAAAGTCATAGTGGACACTATTGATCAAAAAACAAGGAAACTAATATGTAATACGTTACAGTCATTGAATTTTCATGAAGTTCCTGTCCTTAAAGGAATAACAGATGTTCACTATCACAAATTATTAAAATTATTACAAGATAAGCTAATTTCTAACAGAATGTGGGATGTAGTATGGTTAAGTTGTTATGGAACTTTGAACGTTAAGGGCAATGCGAAACACAAACGTCAAACAGAAAGATACTGTAACAGACAATCATGTATAGTTGAAGAAGAATCAATGGAGCATTTTTAATGTTATGTCCTTATGTACAGGAATTCTGGACTCTACTGGCAACAAAATGGAAAACTAAATTGTGGGCACAACTTACCTATGATGAAATAATAGGTGGCTTCATACTTAATATGCATTACTTTGATCAAGGTGTGGTAAGAGTAATCGTACATAGAAACATAGAATTTAACGGCAGATAAGGACCGCTTGGCTGAACCCAGTCTACCCATTTCCCTACCTAATAGATAAGCTGCAGATCCTAGTTAACCAGCAGCCTACTTCTTCCCACCCCCAACCCCTAGAATTGCCTTATGTCATGCATGCTTGAATTCCACCACTGTTTTTGACTCCACAACCTCTTCCAGAAGGCTGTTCCATGCATCCACAACCCTCTCTGTGAAAAAATACTTCCTTAAATTACCTCTGAGCTGCCCCCATCTTCAAATTGTGCCCTCTTGTTCTTGCACACCTCTTTTTTTGAAAGATGCTACCCTCTTGGACTTTGTTGATTCCCTTGAGGTACTTGAAAGTTTCTATCATGTCCCCCCTCTCCCTCCTTTCCTTGAGGCTATACATATTAAGCTCCTTAAGTCTCTCTTCATATGTCTTCCGGTGCAGACCCTGCACCATTTTAGTTGCCCTCCTCTGGACAGCTTCCATCCTGTCTATGTCTTTGTGGAGATTGGGTCTCCAGAACTGCACGCAGTACTCCAGATGGGGTCTCACCAGCTGTCTGTACAGAGGGATAATAACTTCCTGTTTTCTACTGGTGATGCTCTCCTATGCATCCCAGTATCCCCCAGCCTCCTTGCTGCCCTCTCACATTGCTTGCCCACCTTTAGGTCATCTGATATGACTACCCCAGGTGCCTTTCCATTTTGTTGTTGTTAGTATCTCACTCCCCACTGTGTACTCTTCCCCTGGGTTTTTGTTTCCCAGGTGCATTACCTTGCACTTCTTAGCATTGATTCTAAGCTGCCATACATTTGACCATTCCTCTAACCTTGCCAAGTCCCTTTTCATCCTCTCCAACCCACCTTGTGAATCAACTCTGTTGCAGATCTATGTGTCACCTGCAAAGAGACATATTTTTCCTTCCAGTCCCTCTGCAATGTCGCTTATAAAGACATTGAAGAGGATCGGTCCTAATACTGAACCCTGCGGTACCCCATTAGTAACCCCCCTTTCTTCAGAGTGGACTCCATTTACTATTACTCTCTGTGTCCTATTCTCCAGCCAATTCTTTACCCAGGCTGTCATCTTGGGACCCACTCCCAGGCTGGCTAACTTGTATATTAATCTTTTGTGTGGGACTGTGTCAAACGCCTTGCTAAAGTCTAGGTAGGCCATGTCCACAGCCCCTCCCTGATCTACTACTTTGGTCACCCAGTCAAAGAAATCTATCAGATTTGTCTGGCATGACCTTCCCACTGTGAATCCATGCTGCCTTGGGTCCTATGACCCTCTGGCCTCTAGATACTCTACAGTTCTTTCCTGCAGAAGTGATTCCATCATTTTCCCTACCACTGAGGTTAAACTAACAGGTCTGTAGTTTCCTGCTTCTGCCTTGCTCCCACTTTTGTGAAGGGGATTCACATCTGCCCTCCTCCGGTCCTTGGGTACCACCCCATCCTCCCATGATTTGTTAAAGAGGATAGTCAGTGGTGTCACTAGTTCTACCCTTAGTTCTTTTAGAATTCTGGGATGAATACCATCAGGCCCCATTGCTCTGTTCACCTTCAGTTTTAAAAGTTCTTTCAGAACCCTTTCTTCTGTAAATGGGCTGGTATCAGCTTCTGTATCCAGAGTGTTTCTACTGTTTGTTTTAGGTACCTCCCCCTCTTCCTTTGTGAATATTGAGCAAAAATATTTGTTTAGTATCTCTCCCTTTTCCTAGTCACCCTCTGCCCACCCTCCCTCCCCTTTATTAAGCCTCGCTATCCCTCCCTTGGTCTTCCTTCGCTCCCTGATGTACCTATAAAAGGTTTTATCCCCCTTCTTAACTGAGTTGGCTATCTTTTCCTCGGTTTGGGCCTTTTCGGTTCTGACTGCCTTCCCAGCTTCCTTTTGCTTTAACTGATACAGTTCTCTGTCCTGCTCCTTCTGTGATTCCTTGTACTTCCTGAATGCTTTCTTTTTCTCTTGAACCTTCACTGCCACTTCCTTTGAGAACCATAGTGGTTTCTTACATTGTTTCATTTTGTTTATTTGCTTCACACAAAGGCTTGTTACCTCTGTGATGGCAGTTTTTATTATTCCCCATTGTTCTTCCACCCTCCTTCCTGCCCATTTGCTAGTGCATTCCTTAGGCACTCACCCATTTTGGCAAAGTCAACCCTCCTAAAGTCCAGTACTTTGCCTTTGTATGGCATGACTTATTGCTGTGTTTATTGTGAACCATACTGTTCGATGGTCACTAGTTCCCAGATGGCTACCCACTACATCTGTGATCCTCTCTTCATCTCCATTTGAGAGAACCAGGTCAAAGATTGCTCCCTCGAAAAGGGCTCCAATACTAGTTGTTCTAAGGCATGCCCCTGCAGGACATCTAGAATAACCCCACTCTTCGAAGTGGCTGCTGCAACTGCACTCCAGTTAACATCTGGCATATTCAGATCACCCATCAGCAATATCTCCCTTTTCTGCCATTCTAAGTATACTTTCATCATTTCTGTCCATTTCCTCCCCTGAGAAGGGGGGTGTATATAACCCTGTACGGATTGTGGTGCCATTGCCGGTCTCCAAATTTACCCACAGTGCTTTTTCTCCTCCCTGTTTACCCTTTTGTTCTGTTGCCTTGATTCCTTCCCTTATGTAAAGAGCTACTCCTCCTCCTCTTTTACCCTCCTTGTCCCTCCTGTAGATAGTGTATCCTGGTATGTTTATGTCCCAGTCATGGTTTTGTGTGTACCATGTTTCTGTGACATATATAACACATATAAAGTTTCTATTATGGCTAACCAGATGTAAATTCGTACTGCAACAGGAATATAGATCCCCGACACAATTAGTGCAAAGTGTAGAATCAGAGTTAAAGCAACATAGCAAGTCAGAAAGAAAGTTTTTATTACAAGCTGTATGGGTCAAAAGATGGAGAACAATACCTTTCCTAAAGGACAAAATTGGATAAAACATTTACAGTTTTTTACTGTATTGTTTTATGGTATTTTCTTGTTAAGAATTATAAGTGTGCGCTATAATGAATTCTCCAGTTTGGAATGTTGTATCATACTATAATAAGATTTTTATTGACTTTGTGAAAATTGTGAATGTTATATTATGCTGAGTACCTTTAATAAAACTTTCCCCTACTCTTTTCTGACAAGTGCCATGGGATCTCTAGCATCCACTTGAACTACCACCAATCCAGGCAGATGGGACCTCGGTTTAATGTCTCATATGAAAGGTGGCACCACTATTGTGCAGCACCCCCCTCATGCTGCACTACAGTGTCAGTACTGGGATATTAACCCAAGTGCCAGATGTGGGAACTGAACCCACAGCCCTCTGATCTCCTGGCCTCAGAGGTGAGTGTGCTACCTACTGAGCCACTGACACTGTGGCTTTTATGTAGTGGAATAACTGTAGCCTGTTTCCAATCCTGTGGGATCTCACCCAATTTGAGTGATAAGTTAAAAAGAACCACCAGCAGAGCTGCCAGTTCCTCTTAGTTCCCTTAACAATCTAGGGTGGATTTCGTCTTCTCTCGTAACCTTGTTTATATTGATTTTCTCCAGCTCTTCCTGGACTGTCCTTTGTAAAGATACCCGAGTATACTTCAATGCCTCCTTTATTGCCTTCTGTAATGGTAGGTCCACAACCATCCTCCTCCTTGGTGAATACAGAGCAGAAATGTTTGTTTAGGATTTCTGCTTTGTCCTTGTCATCCTCGGTGTCTCCTCCCTTTTTCTTTGTGAGTCTGACAATGCTACTTGTTTTCTTTGTCTTTTTGCTGATATATCTGTAGAAGGCTTTGTCTTCATTTTTGGCTTCATTGGCAATCCTGTTCTTTGTTGTTGCTTTTGCAGCTCTGATTTCTTTGCTTGCTTCCCTTTGTTTTTCTATGTAGTCTGCCTTGTCTTTGTTGGATCCATTTTTTTGTATTTCCTGAAAGCATTCCATTTTTCCATGACCTTGTTAGCTACCTCTTTAGAAAACCACAGTGGCTTTCTTTTTTAATTTGCTTTGCTCACCCTTTTTATGCAATGGTTTGCTGATTGTATTATGGTGCTTATCAGATTAATTATAGCAGCTGGGATGGTGGTAGGTAAAATGCCCAATATATTATATCATTCTTGGGGTAGATGTAGTCTGTGAACCAGTTTGAAGCAGCTTTTAGAATCAAAGTAACAAGTGGAAGGACATGACTAATAGGATAATGTGATGGGGCAGATCAATTGAGAGGGTTTAATAGGCATTATAAGCCAAACATGGGATGATTCAGCTGGATAACAAAGCACAACAGCTGTCCTCTGCAAGCTAAAAGGAACTCTTTGTCTCCTGAATTTCATGCCTAAGTGACAACACGAGTCATAAGCATGGAAACTACCCAGAGTAGGGGTAAAATCTGTTAGACTGTAGCCTAGAGACTGAATAGTTTGTTTTTTCTGTATAACTGTTTTCATTTGCATTTCCCTACTGAGTGTTACCTCTTTTGCATTTTATTGTATAGTCTGTAATTTAGTAGTGAAAATATTAAATATTTTACATTTAATATTCTCTGTAACTGTGCAGCGTTATACGCGACAGGTAGCAATCCATTTCAATTGATCATTCTGGTATTCTGGGGCCCAAGAGGGCAACTACTAAAATATAAATTGAGCTATGACTGATATAGAAAAGGTAAGAAGGGCAAAGGGTGGTAGATCTCTATGTAAGAGAAGGGATAAAAGCAACTGAACAAAAGAGTAAACAGGGAGGAGAGGAGGCACTGTAGGTCACTTTACAGACTGGAAATGGCACCACAATCTGTACAGAGGTTGTATATAGACCCTCAAGCCAGGGGAAAGGAATGGACAAGGATATGATAGAAGGCATACTTAGGATGGCAGAGAAAGGGGAGATACTGTTGATGGGGGACCTTAAAATACCAGATGTTAACTGGAGCACCTTTGCTGCAACCACATCAAAAAGCAGGGCCATTCTTGATGCCCTTCAGGTGGCATGCCTCAGACAGCTACTTTTGGAACCTACTAGTGAGGGAGCAATCTTAGACCTCGTACTCTCAAATGGGGACAGTGAGAGGATCTCAGATCTAGAAGTAGGTAGCCATTTGGGAACAAGTGACCACCAAACAGTGTGGTTCATGATAAACTCAGCTACAGAGTCAAGCCATATGAAAGTGAGGGTTCTGGACTTCAGGAGGGCTGACTTTGGCAAGATGGGAGAGTGCCTTAGAAAAGCACTAGCAAACAGGCTAGAAGGAGGGGTGGAGCAACAATGGGGAAATATCAAAACTGCCATCACAGAGGGAAGAAGCCTTTGTGTGAAGCAAATAAACAAATCAAAATGAAAGAAAAAGCCACTATGGTTCTCAAAAGAAGTGGCGGTGAAGGTTAGGGAGAAAAAGATAGCATTTAGGAAGTATAAGGAAACACAGAAGGAGCAGGACAGAGAACTGTACCAATTAAGGGAGAAGGAAGCAAGGAGGGTAGTAAGAATAGCAGAGGCACAAACTGAGGAAAAGATAGCCAACTTGGTTAAGAAGGGGATAAACCTTTATAGGTATATCAGGGAGCGAGAAAGACAAAGGAGGATAGTGAGGCTGAATAGAATGGATGGTGGTGGGCAGAGAGTGAGGAAAAAGCAGGGATACTGAATGAATACCTCTGTTCAGTATTCACAAAAGAGGAAGTGGGGGAGGTGCCTAATCCAATTAACAGAAGCACTCTGGAGAGGGGGGTTGATCCCAGTCCTTTCACAGAAGAAAGGGTTCTGAAATAACTCCTAAAACTGAAGGTGGACAAAGCAATGGGTCCAGGTGGAATTCACCCCAGAATTCTAAAAGAATTAAGCAGAGAACTAGTGACACCACTGACTACCCTTTATAACAAATCATGGGATGATGGTGTGGTACCTGAGGACTGGAAGAAGGCTAATGTGATTCCCCTTCACAAAAGTGGGAGCAAGACAGAGTCAGGAAACTACAGACCTGTCAGTTTGACCTCTGTGGTAGGGAAAGTGATGGAATCACTTCTGAAGGAAAGAATTGTTGAGTACCTAGAGGCCAGTGGGGCACAGGACCCAAGGCAGCATGGGTTCACAGTGGGAAGGTCACATCAGATGACTCTAATTGATTTCTTTGACTGGATGACCAAAGTAGTAGACCAGGGAAGGGCTGTGGACATGGCCTACCTAGACTTTAGCAAGGCATTTGACACAGTCCCACACAAAAGATTAGTAGTCAAATTAACCAGCCTTGAAGTGGGTCCCCGGGTGGTAGCCTGGATAAAAGATTGGCTGAACAACAGGACACAGAAGGTAATTGTAAATGGAGTCCACTCTGAAGAAAGAGGGGTTACTAGTGGGGTACTGTAGGGTTAGTACTGGGTCCAGTCCTTTTTAATGTCTTTATAAGTGACATTGCAGAGGGACTGGAAGGAAAATATGCCTCTTTGCAGATGACACAAAGATCTGCAACAGGGTTGATACACAAGGAGGCGTGGAAAGGATGAGAAGGGACTTGGCAAGGTTGGAGGAATGGTCAGAAGTAAGGCAGCTTGGATTCAATGCAAAGAAGTGCAAGGTAATGCACCTGGGAAACAAAAACCCAGGGGAAGATTACACAATGAGGGGGAGGTAGTAACAACAACAAAAATGGAAAGGGACCTGGGGGTAATGATACCAGATGACCTTAAGGTTGGCAAGCAATATGAGAAGGTGGTAGGGAGGGCTGGGGGGATACTGGGATGTATAGGGAGAGGCATCACCAGCAGAAAACAGGAAGTTGTTATCCCCCTGTACAGACAGTTGGTGAGACCCCATCTGGAGTACTGCATCCAGTTCTGGAGACCCCATCTCCGCAAGGACATAGAAAGGATGGAGGAAGTTCAGAGGAGGGCAACTAAAATGGTGCAGGATCTGCAAGAGAAACCACATGAGGAGAGGCTAAAGGAGCTTAATATGTATACCCTTGAGGAAAGGAGGGAGAGGTGGGACATGACAAAAACGTTTAAGTACCTCAGTGGAATCAACAAAGTCCAAGAGGGTAGCATCTTTCAGAAAAAGAGATGTGCAAGAACAAGGGGACACAATTTGAAGATAGAGGGGAGACGGCTCAGGGGCAATGTGAGGAAGTATTTTTTCACAGAGAGGGTGGTGGACGCATGGAACAGTCTTCCTGAGGAGGATGTGGGGTCTAAAACTGTGGGAGAATTCAAGAATGCATGGGACAGACATAAAGCATTTTTTGTGGGGGGTAGGAAGAAATAGGCTGTTGGTTAAATAGGATCTGCAGCTTATACTCTAGGTAGGGAAATGGGCAGACTAGGTGGGCCAAGCGGTCCTTATCTGCCGTCAAAGTCTATGGTTCTATGTTTCTTGGAAGTGACTGAAAGGGATGACTTGATGTCAAAGGTAAAAGGCAAGGCCTTCCACTGGGTGAGCAGTGGCAATGATGTGCATATATCCAGACTTAGACACCTTAGCAATCAGCCAGGTGGTGGCTGCATTGATCTAATAGGAGCCATCTGGTATTGCTGTGAATGAGTGGGACAGATTTGTGCCAGCAGTGCTGAAGTTTGTCTCAGTGTTACTTTGTTAATTTGAGGAATTTTTAAATGTCCTAATGCTTGTCCTTTTACTCTGGCTGGCACCTTTGCTTGTTATTTGACTCCAGCTGGCACCTTTGACACTGCCAAATATAGTTAAACTGTAGGGAACACAAATCAGGCTCTCAAAAGAGAAGCACAGCGTGAAGCAACAATTAAAAAAATTAGGGCTGTCCACCCTTCCAAAGTTCAGCCAGGCAAACTTTAGTGTCCAGATATTCAAAAGTTTACCCAGGCCCAAACCCTAGTTTGCATGTGCATGCCGGGCTTTACATGATTTGCCATATTCAAAACCCCAATTAGTGAGGGCAAACAGGGCTTGCAACCGGGCAAACTTTGGAGGTGGGCACAATGCAAATTGAAGGGCAGGGACCTGAATATTGGCACAGTCTGGCATTCAGAGTATTTACACCATGCAAGGGCATTTTGCCCCTTGTGCGGTGCAAATACCGCCGATTTAAACAGTGACTTACCATGCAACCATAGTAGTTGATGGAGGAAGTGTGGTGCCCCCCCATCCCAGTTCTGAGCCACGAAAACAGTGTCCCTGGTGTCCAGTGGTCCCTCCTCTCACACGATCCCATGCCTGATGTAGAAACATTTTATCTAGGGTGTCCAGTGGCCCCTTCCCCCACCTCTACCCAAGCACAACGCTATAATCTTTAGACAAGATGCCAGAGCTTCAGGTGCTGTTGGTAGAGGGGGGGTGGATGTGGCAGCTGTCACAGAGACCTGGACCACTTCCAGAAATTATTGGGACCTAAACCTACTAGGCTATACCAAGTGTAGAAGGGATAGAGTGGAGGGAATGGGAGAGGTGATAGCATTTATCATTAGGGATGGCATTGGAATAAGCAAGGTTGAGGAAGTGGGGGATCAGGTGGATACTCTTTGGGTCACCCTGCAGGCTCCAGGGGGTAAATGGGAGAAGATGGAGTTAGTATATAGACCACCCAGGCAGGGGGAGGAACAGGAGGAAAGGCTGGTGGCTAACCTTAGGGACCACTGTGGTAGGGGAGAGGGCAATACTGTGGTGCTGGGGGACCTGAATATGCAAGGAGCAGACTGGGGAATTATGGCATCCTCATCGGGCAGGGATCAGCGCCTGCTGGACGTCTTTCAGGATGCATTTCTTGCCCAGCTGGTGACTGATCTGATGAGGGAAGGGAGCATCCTGGATGTGGTCCTGTCAGATGGTGAGTTCATCAGAGACCTAGCTGTTGGGGACCCACTGGCGGGAAGTGATCATGCAATGGTTTGATTTTCCTTGACCTAGGGGGAGGGGTAGAACACATAAAAACAACAGTGGTTGATTTTAGAGGAGCAGACTTTGGGGTGATGGAGTGGATCCTCAGGGGCTACCCAGATGACATTAGGCCAAGCATGGGCATGGAGACCTGGTGAGGAATTATTAAAAATGGGCTCCTGAAGGCTACCAAGGCCTGCATGAGGGAGAGACACAAGTAGGGCAAATCTAAGAGGCCGTGCAGCTGGACAAGGAAGGTCCAGGATGTGGTGAGTGAAAAAAGGCTGCTTATAGCTGATACAAATGTTCTTGGAGGGCTATATCCAATGGGGAGTATAATAAGGTAGCCAGGAGGGTCATCAGGGTGGTGAGGTTGGCTAAGGCGGAGGCGGAGCTGAGATTGGCAAAGGGGATTAGAAGAGGGGAAAAGGGTTCTTCAGGTATATCGGGGAAAGAAGGAAAGGGAAGGTGCTGATTAGTAGGCTGAGGATGGGGAGTGGGTGGGTGGAGGAGGCGGGGGAGAAGGCGGAGGTACTAAATTAATTTTTTGCCTCAGTCTTTACTAAGGAGGATGGGGGGGCAGCAAGGGGAGAGGGAAGGGAGACTGGCAGATGAAGTGGACGAAATGGATGTTGAAATCCCCAATGGGATGGTGTGGGAAGCCCTCAAGGCCCTAAGAGGGGATAAAGCACCGGGCTCAAATGGGATCCATCCCAGGGTACCTCAGGAGCTGGCTGATACCCTGGCCAGACCCCTGGTGAACCTTTTTAACTCCTCCCTGCAGTTGGGGTGCCTCATGACTAGAGGATGGCCCATATCATGCTAGAAAACTATAGGTCAGTTAGCCTGACATTGGTAGTGGGCAAAGTGATGGAGGTCATCCTGAAGGAGAGCCTGTAGGGGGTTCTGAAGGCATGGTGTCACCTAGATGACCACTAGCATGGCTTTGTTAAGGGCAGATCATGTCAGACCAGCCTGATGGAGTTATATGAGGGGGTGATGAGTGTGCTGGATCAGGGCAGGCCAGTGGATGTCCTCTTTCTGGATTTCAGGAGGGCATTTGACTCGGTGCCATATCCCGGGCTACTGGGAAAGCTGGAGGATATGAGGCTGGGGGGACAGATGGTCAAGTGGATAGGAAACTGGCTAGCGGGGAATGTTCAGAGGGTGAGGGTGAGGGAGGAGGTCTCATCCTTCAGAAGAGTCATTAGCAGGGTCCCACAAGGGTCGGTACTGGGCCCACTCCTGTTTAACACCTATATCGCAGACATCAGAAGCGGCATCAGGAGTGGGATGAGCCTCTTTGCCGAAGAATCAAACTTGTGGGTGGTGGTGAAAGGGGAGGAGGGGAAGCTGGCTCTCCAGGAGGACTTGGAGATTCTGGTGTGGTGGTCACGAGCCTTGAAGCTAAAGTTTAATGCTGGGAAATATAGGGTTCTGCACCTGGGGGCCAAAAACCCTACTCATGTATACACCTTGGGGGGGGGGGGGGGCACTGCAGGTTTCTAAGGGAGGGGAAAGGACCTCAGGGTGGTGGTGGATACCAAAATGAATAACTCAGAGCAGTGTAAAAGGACTGCAGCCCAAGTAAATAAAATGCTGGGTTGCATAGCCAGGGGGATAACCTCAAGCAGTCGAGGGGTGCTCCTTCCACTGTACAATTGCCTGGTTAGACCACACCTTGAATACTGCATGCAGTTTTGGTGTCCCTACTTAAAGAGGGAGATTGCTTAACTGGAGAGGGTATAGAGGAGGGTGACCAGAATTATACTGGGGCTAGGGGCAAGGCCCTATGAGGAGAGACTGCAGGAGCTCAACCTGTACTCACTGGAAAGAACAAAAAGGAGGGATATGATAGAGGTCTTCAAACATCTCAAAGGAATGAATAAGGTAAGCCTCGAGAGGGTGCTTCAGCTGAGGGAGGTAGGGACCACCAGTAGACACTCAACTGAAGCTGGATGGGGGAGGCTGAGGGGGGGGAAACAAGGAGATGCTACTTCACTGAAAGGGTGTTGGAGTCTTGGAATGCACTGCTGGAGGTTTGGTGGCTGCTACAACTGTGGAGGGGTTCAGGAAAGGCTGGGATAGGTACAGGGGGAGAGTGCATCCCATATCCCTGCTGGGGAATAGGGGACCTTGTATGTAGGCGGGGCCAAAAACAGTGCCCTGGGAAGGCACTGATAATCCAGCAGACTCAATAGACCATATGGCCTAATCTGCTGGCTTCTTAATATGTTAGTACGTCACTCCCTGGTGTCCAGTGGCCCCTCCCCCCTAACCGCACCCAAAACAGATGTGTAAATAATAATTCCCTGGTGCCAAGTGGCGCCTCCTCCCACCCGCACCAGGCCCAATTTTATAATCATTATTCCCTGGTGTCCAGTAGTTCCTCCCCCAACCCAATCCCTGTCCCAGCACAGATGAAACTCCCACCAGTTTGTCAGTATTTCCTGCCATGGTGACAGCTGGCCCACCACTGCACATAAGAGAGGCCATTTGCAAGAAAGACCCCCCCCACAACAAAGCTCCAGCCCTCTTCCCAAGCATTGATATGCACCCTCCAGCCCATTCCTTGGTGGTGGTCAGTGGCCTCCCTCCCACCTGCAGCACTCACAACCCACTGCCCAGTCCCCCTCACCTGCCTGTCAGTGCTGGTGACTCGACAATGAGTGACACAGCCCTCCACCCACCACCTGAGCTGCCCACCATCTGACAGGAGCAGGGAGCATGGTGCTTAAATAAGCAGTGTGTTTCCTGCTCCTGTCAGATGGCAGGGAGCCAAGGTGGTGTATGAAGGGCTGTGTCACTCACCAGCAATTCACAGGCAGTGGCAGACAGGTGAGAGGGACTGGTGGGTGGGTTGTTGGTACAGCCGGTGGGAGGGGTACCACTGACCACCACTGATGGACGGGCGGCGTGGGTCACAGATCATGTTTGGGAATGGGGCCAAAGCTTTGTTTTCGGGGTGGGCTTACTTACAAATGGCCTGCAGCACAGAGGATGTGCCAGCTGTCACCGTGGGGTGGAAGTATTGACAAACTGGGGGGCTTCATCAGTGCCAGAATGGGGATCCAGTGAGGGGGTGGGACCACTGGACACCAGGGGATAATGATTATAACAATGGACATGGGTGTGGGTGGGGGGAGGAACAACTAGACACCAGGGAATAATGATTATGACATTGGGCATGGGTGTGGGTGGGAGGAGGGACCACTGGACACCAGGGAATGATACATTTAACATTGTGAATAGGTGGATGGGGGGACCACTAGACACCAGGGAATAATTATTTACACATCAGGTATGTGTGCAGTTGAGGAGAAGGACCACTAGACACCGGGGAAAGATTATGTTTAACATTGCTCATTCAGCAGGGGGAACCACTAGCACCAGGGATAGCTCTCTGGGACCTGGCAATTGGAGAGGTGCGGTGCCGTGCAATTCAGCCTTACTCCTCATGCAAATGAGCCAATAATGGAATGCAAAGAGCCCCTTAGTGCCTTGCATGCCCAATGGGTTCATTTTCATGGGTCTATTTGAATATCTGAAATTTAGTACAGTCAGTGCGAAATGCATCAGGTGACGTGGTTGGATCCCAAGGGGATCATGAGTGAGAAGGAGGGACATCCACGAGCCATTGATTGCCTGTGATTTTTTTATGCAGTAGTGTTTTACCAAGCAAGCATGTTGTGATATTCACTGAATAAAGTCAAGCACAAAGTAATGCA
The DNA here is from genome assembly GCA_016271365.2 of Neoceratodus forsteri. Classification (NCBI taxonomy): domain Eukaryota; kingdom Metazoa; phylum Chordata; order Ceratodontiformes; family Ceratodontidae; genus Neoceratodus; species Neoceratodus forsteri. Next base: position 745,539,729 of record CM057458.1, on the reverse strand, counting down.
TCATATCCAGGTATGCTTGTTTTTATTTACAACATTTAAAGCAGTGTTTTGGGACTTTACATCAAGTATAAACAGTAAGCAGGTGCTGGCTACTCTTTACTCTAAACCTCTGTCGTGCCCTATTTCGTGAGCCATGTCTGCCTAGCGTTAAGTGACTTAGTGCTGGGCTAACATGGCCCTATATTCAGTCGAATAACACTGGTGCCCTATTCCACTGAATATAGCCTCTTTGGCTACCCAGGCAAGCGCAAGGCACAGTGCAAATGTCTGAATTTCAGGCCCTAGATGTTGAACAAGGCAACATTCACTAAAGTTCTTTTATTAGTGAACAACAGTAGTTCACACTGGTTCAACCATTAAAAAGCATTAGGAAATTGGGATAAATTCAAATAGCATAATGTACTGGGATGAGGAAGCAACCAAAACAGCAGAATGATACAGTGGCCCATATAAAGGCTACTGGTTCAAAAAATTGTGTCTGTTCACTTAGTGCCAGACATGGACAATGCTTGTACACAAGGATATGTGGCTAACAATGCTCAAAATGAAATAGTTGGCAAGACCTGTGTATGCTCCATAAAATATCAGTGCAGCATCCCACAGTGAAAACTAGTAGTTCCAAAAATTTTGCCACTGCGACAGTGCCACTCATTGACAAGGCTTCCCATTATGCCATGGATAAGTGCTGTACACACTGATTTCATGGGCAACATTTCCCCCCAAATTTTTATTCAGCCTACAGTGTAGACCACCAAAATGTCACAAAACACTGTAAACTGAGGACGCCTGAGGAAAGACAGCACTACAGCAACCCACAGTGTAGAGTGCTGGCTCCAGAAATTGTGTGTTCAGTGGGACAGTGCCACGCATTGACAAGGCTTCCCATTATGCCATCGATAACTGTTGTACACATGAATTTCATGTGCAACATTGCCCCCCAAATTATTTAGTCTGCCTATGCAGGCCTGCAAAAATTCACAAAACATTGTAAAGTGAAGAAGAGTGAATAAATGCAGAAGTGCAGTGTCCCAACAATCATGTCCTAAAACAGTGCTATGCACGGAGAGATCTTCCAATTATGCCATGGATAAGTGTTGTACACACTGGCTTCATTGGCAACGTTTCCCAAAAAATATTTAATTCTGCTATGTAGGCCCACAAAAAAAATATACAAAACAATGTAATCTAAAGAAGATTGAGTGAAGTCAGCAGTGCAGCATCCAACAGTGTATGTGTATGCTACTGGTTACATAAAAGGCTGTTGTACACAGAAACCCTTCCCCATCCACTGCATCATCCTCTGACTTTATTACACATGGAAGTTTACAAGATTCATCATCCATAAACTATGGCTAATAGGGCTTCTGAAAAAAAGGGCAGACTGATTTTTATGTTTGCTTGCATGTATTGCAAGACACATATTGCCACTATATGAGTTTTCGTAGGTGTGCCACCCCCACTTCCAATGCCCTGCTCCTTTTTGCAGACACGGCTGCACCATACCAATGAATGACTGAGCTGTCTATGACAGCCATTCAGATGCAGTGCTGTACAGTTCTGAGAAAAACACCGCTACAATCAGCAGTGGTATCATGTAGGTAATTTGCATACTGCCCTCGGCAGTATGCAAATTGCCTACACATCAGAACTGCATCTGAAGTGTCATGGACAGTACATTTCTGATCCCCGTAGGATCCAGTTCCCCCCCATGAACACTTAGGTAGCACGCTGGGAGTCCACCCCAGCTTGCTCATGCCTTCCCCTCCACCTCCGCACACTGTATGACTGACGGGGGTGTCCAATTCCCCATCAGCTCCACTACCCCCCCAAAGCAAACCTCCAGGTGCCATGTTGGGAGCCCACTCCAGCATGGCAAAAGTCTGTGGCATACAGGGTGCCCAATCCCCCACCAGCTCCACTGCCCCCCCAACAAACTTCCAGGTGACATGCTGGGAGCCCACCCCAGCATGCCAAAAGTACTAAGTCATCTTTATATAAAAAAAAAAAACACACCTAAAACAAAAGAAAATGGCCCCTCGTTGACTCTCTTTGTGCCCTCCCAACCCACACCCACCCTCTGTACCCCACCTCCCACACCCCCTCACCTCATACATGCTTCTGGAGGCCGGAGGACAATCTTTGGTGGACCGGGAACACGTGCACTCTTTAAAGCCGACTGTGAAATGAAGAAATGACAGTAAGCTGTATAATGACATGAATGTTGTTGTTTTTTTTTTTCAACATTGGTGCGTATCTTGGCCATTTCTGAGAATTTTTTCACAAACATTTTCCAACACGGGTTTCTTGGGACCCCACCTTATGAACTCATCCACTGTAATTTTGTTATCCAGTCCTGAAAGGTGATTTCATGGTCACTGCGTGGAACCACCTTTCTGGACAAAGTAATGACATGACAGTGTCAAAGTTCATGAGGTAGGCCCCCCCAAAACCCTATGTTGAAAATTTGGTGAAAAAATTCCCCAGAATGACTGTTTTATGAGCGTGTGTTACGCAGTTCCTATGCATGCTCGTAACTTTGAGAATTTTTACTATTTTCACTCCAGATTTTCAACATTGCTATTTAACCACACCTCCTTATGAGCAGTACAGCTGCCATTTTTCACCTCTTGCCCAAAATGTGTTTTCGTGCAAGTAGTGCACAATGGCGCAGTCAGTGTGCAAAATCAATGTTTGGGACAGATTAAGAAAATCACAGTGACACTGTTCATGAGCAGAGGCCTTAAAATGGCTATGTTGAAAATATGATGACAAACGTCCATAAAATGACTGTGTTACAAGTGTGCATTGCGCAGTTTCCATGCATCCTTGTAAGTTCACAAATTTGTAATATTTTCAGTCCAGATTTTCAACACTGACATTTTCCACACCTCTTTATGAAAAGAATAGCTGCAATTTTTCACACCCTGGCTGAAATGTGTTTTTGCACTTCTGGCGCAGAAATGCTCAATCGCTGTGGGAAATCAGTGTTCGGGACAGATTAAGAAAATCACAGTGACACTGTTCATGAGTGGAGGTCCCAAAATGCCTGCATTGACAATCTGCTGTAAAAGTCCCCAAACTAATTACATTAGGGTTGTGCATTGGGCAGTTTCTATGCACACTCATGACTGCACCAGCTTTTTATACTTTCACTCCAGATTTTCAACATTGCCATTTTTTGCACCTTCCCCATGAATAGTACAGCTGTCATTTTTCACATTCTGTTCAAAATGTGTTTTCGCACCTGTGGTGCCAAATGGCATAGTTGCTGTGCAAAATCAGCTTTTGTGACTAACGAACTGATATTGCCACTGTTCATGAGTTGGGGTCACAAAAAAAACATGTGGAAAATTTGGAGTGAAAATACCAACGAACGCCCAGGGTGTTAGGATTTCCAACCATAACATCCCACTGTGTAGAGACTGACAGGCACCATGGGTGTGACTTGGGATTGTCTTCTGTAATGCTCATGCCATTCCACCCCCACCCATACCCTGCAGCCAGTGACAGGCATCGAGGTGTGCCTTGGACTCTTTGGCCCCAAAGTTCATACCCATTCTCCTATACTGCACTCATTTCAGCATATTTCCTTATGGAATGGGGTGAGCATAAGGCCCAAAGACCCTAAGGCACACCGTGACACTTGTCGGTGTCTGCAGGGTAGGGTGTGGTGAAATGGTGTGGGCATTATGGCCGATGACCCAAAGGCACACACCAATGCCTGTCAGTCTCTGCAGGGTGGTGGTGGGGTTGGCTTCAGTTCAATACTTCACTTCCATTCCTATTTCGTATCTCTCGAACTCCTACACTAACAATGCCAATGCAGCAAGCAAACATTTGGCATTGACAAATGCTTGTTAAAAATGTGAAGCTATCAACATTTCGGGTCAAAATGTATTTATTTATTTAAAGTTTCGGAATTACAACCTTTGAGTCAGAGACTCATTTACAAAAGCTCCATGTCTGGGCAGACAGACATGTTATGCAATATAACAACATGTATTATTACATAGTGATATACAGAGGTGATTACAATATGATGAAATACAAATACATGACTTGAATAGTTTCTTTGGGGTTACTTTTGCATCCCAGATCAATAGAGCATGCAGCATTATATGAATACATGAGTACTTTCCAAATTTGTGACAACATTTGCAGACAATGGGTATCATCTCAGATTGGATAATCAACCCTGCATCTAGGTGGAGTAGCGTGCTTAGGTGCAGCTACATGTCTCTGAGTCTAGGAGATGCCTCTTAATGCTGGCTTTGAACAGGCTTAGTCGTGGGGCCTGTGTGATGGGTGGGGAGAGTTCATTGAGCCAGGTGGGTGCCCGATAACCCAAAGACCTTTGGGCTAGCGTGGTCCTTCTAAGGGGGACTAAAGTATGTGTTTTTGCTGGGTGTCTTGGGGTGCTCCTGTGAGTGTTAGGTTTTATTAGGGGGTGAAGGCCAGTGGGTGCCATCCTCAGTAGGATTTTCTTGGCTTGGAGGCAGGTGTGATATTTTAGCCTGCCTGTGAAAGTCAGCCAGTTGGCTTTTTTGTAGAGGTGGCAGGTGTGTGTAAGTCTGTCACTATCTGTGACCAGACGGCTGGCTTTTTTAAGGGCCAGATTGATTTGTTTTAGTGCCGTGGGGTCAGCCGCTCCATATATTATTATTCCATAGTCTACCAATGATAGAACTGAGCTGCTCACTGCCAGACGTAGGGCATGGGGTGGGAGGCATTGTCTATGCCTATAGAGGGTCCCTAGTCTGGCGTTTACTGAGGCAGAGAGTTGGTTAATGTGTGTGCGATAGGTGAGTGATGTGTCTAGTGTGATGCCAAGGTATTTGAAGTGTGTTACTTGGTCAATTTTGGTGCCCTGGTGTTTGGAGATGTTTAGTTGGGAGCTATTGTAGGGGCTTTGTCGGTGTGCAAAGATCATGGATTTTGTTTTGCTATAATTTAGTACTAACTGTTGCTTCATGAACCAGCGTTCAAGTTCCTGGAAGTGAGTTTGGAGATTGTGTTGAAGGGCATTTGGGGTGGAATCTTTCCAATAGACTACTGCATCATCTGCATAGAGCAGAAGTTTAGCATTGCATGCGCTTGGGATGGTGTTAAGGAAGAGCGTGAACAGTAGCGGGCCTAGGATTGATCCTTGGGGTACACCCGACTGGACTGTGAGTTTGGAGGCTAGGGTGGTGTTTATTTTTACTTCTTGTGTCCAATCTGTGAGGTAGTTCTTGAACCAGAGTATAGTGTCTGGGGCTAGGTTGAGGGAAGGAAGTAGGTGAAATAGTAAATCATGATTTACAGTGTCGAACGCTTTGGTTAGATCTATGAAGATTGCACCTGGTAAGTCACCTGCATGAAGTGCTTTGTGGATATAGGACGTCAGCACGAGGAGTGCCGTGGTGGTGCTATGTCCTGTTCTGAAACCATGTTGTTCTTGGCAGAGCAGGGAGTGCTTTGTCAGGTACTCAGTGAGTTGGTCTGATACTATTCTTTCGAGAGTTTTTGAGAGAGGGGGAAGTATCGTGATCAGCCTGTAGTTGCCGGGATCGGTTGGGTCACCCTTTTTTAGTATAGGTGTGATGATTCCCCTTTTCCAGAGTATTGGGAATTGCCCTAGGTGTAATGATTGGTTGAATATATTAGTGAGGTGAGGGATGGTCACGTCTAGCGTTAGCCAGAAGATCTTGAGGTCTAAAGTATCACTGCTATATCTTTTGTCTTTTAAGGCTTTTGTGAGGTAGTGTTTGGTCTTATTGCAGGAGATTGATTTGAACTGGAAAGGTGGGATGCTGTGCCTAGGGAGGGTGGGTGGGGCCGAGGTGGGTGAGTCAAGAAGTTTGGTGGGAGTATGTGACTGAGGTCTGTGAAGGAGTTATTCAGAACGTTGGCTATTAAGGTGGGGTCTTGTGAGGGGGTACCATTATAGGTTATCTGGCTTGGTGGTTGGTTTTCTGTTTTCCCACGTAGTTCATTGATGTTGCTCCAGAACTTGTTCCCTGAGCCCCAGGACGTGGTTAGGGCTTGTTTGTAGTGGCTGGTCTTTGCTAGCCGAATAGCCCTGGTGCACTTATTTCTAGCCTCCCTGTAGAGCTGTCTGTCATGGGGGACTTTGGAGTTGAGTGCTTTATACCAGAGATTATCTTTATGTAGCATCTGGTCTAGGAGGGGTTGTGTTATCCATGGTGTGTCCCTAGATTTTAAAAACTTTTTGGTGAGTGGGGCATGTTTATCACAGGCTGCATTGAAGATATTTATAAAGGAGGTGAGGGCTTCATCGATGGATATGGCTGTATGGACTGGAGACCAGTCACTGGTGGAGAGGCTGTGGATAATCTTGGATATGGCTCCCTGTCTGAGGTGCCTTTGGTGGGATATTTTGGGGCATTTGGGTGGGCTCTTGTTGGAGCAGGAGACAGGAGAGTGGTCACTGAGGACGTCCGGGAGGACTTTGACATTAGATAGGTGTTTGGGGGAGTTTGTCAGGATGAGGTCAACGAGCGTATGCGTTCCTGTCCTGGGGTCCTGTCGTATGGGGGTCTGGACAACTTGAGTCAGATCGTGTGTAGTTGCTGCGTCTTTAAAGGGGTCTGATGCCTTTGATAACCAGTTTACATTAAAGTCACCCATTATTATGAGATCGCTTCTGGGGGAAGCATCGCTATATTTGCCAGTATGGAGTCAAAGGCTCCTTTTTGGTTGTTGGGTATGTTAACTGACATTAAATATAGTGGTTTCCCGTGGGAGCCAATTGTTGCCTCAATTGTGACTGCTTGGGCACCATGTTTCGAGGTTGGCAAGGGGACTAGTAGAGGCTGAAATTTTGTTCTGGCATAAATGGTGCATCCACCTCCCCTCTTACCCTTTCTATCTTCTCTGAAGATAATGTAGTCATTCAGTGCAACTGTGGAGTCTGGAACCTGAGTATTTAACCAAGTTTCGGACAGGGCAAGGATGTCTGGTGAGCATTGTGCAACCCACCCTTGAAGTAGAGTTAGCGTTTTTGGAAGGCTGCATTTGTTTAAGGAGGCCAGAATCAGACCTGTGTTACTCAGATTTTTTGCTGTTGTAGCTGGGGCCGGCCCTGGGCTTGGGTGTATATCATCAGCCAAGAGTAGTAGGAAGTAGAAGCACATGTCTGAGTGCTGTTAGCTGTAGCCACTTTGAAAGGTTTTAACTGTTGCATGGGCTTGTGTTGCTTTTAGGCGGTTTGCATGGTATGGGGATGGATTGGATAAGTAGGGCTTTTTGTCCCTGTAAAAGGAGAGGGTTGCCAAATTAGTCCTAAAGGCTCCCTTCTCAAGTGAGGAAATATCCGAAATCGTTGACTCTCTAAAACCAGACAAAGCGCCGGGCCCCGGCGGCTTCACCAGCTTATTTTATAAAACTTTCAAAAGATGGCTAATACCCTTGTTACTCCAAGTATACTCATGCTAGTATTCCCATGGGGTCAGTGATCAAACTTTGTTTGAAGCAAGAGTGATCCTTTTGCCCAAACCTGGGAAAGACCTGTCTGAAATAGGTAATTACAGGCCTATCTCACTCCTTAATGTCGACGTCAAAATGTAGATGCTAAAATCCTGGCTAACAGCCTGGGGATAGTATGGAAAGGGCTACTCAGCCCAGAACTGGCAGGGTTCGTGGCTGGGCGATCCTCGGCAGATCATTTTAGAAAGCTATTCTGTCTAATTTCCACGGCTGGGGCTCCTGAACTAGAGGCAACTCTGGTATCCCTAGACACGGAAAAAGCTTTCGACAGAGTAGAATGGTACTTTATGTTTGCAGTATTACAGAAATTTGGTATTCCCCAACGATTCATTGACCACATTTGTGTTCTTTACTCATGCCCATCGGCCAGAATCCAATGCAATAATCTTATCTCGGCCGTCTTTCCCCTATCCCGAGGCACCCGCCAGGGTTGTCCTCTCTCTCCGTTCCTCTTCAATCTGTATATCGAGCCTCTAATTAGGGCCCTGAAGTCAGACAACCTAATATAGGGAATTCATGTTGGTAATCTTGAATGCAAGATATCCGCCTTCGCGGACGACCTGCTTATACACATAGAAAACAGCACAGAATCCTTACCTTGGGTACTGCAGATCATCTCTTGTTTTAGCTGCTTCTCAGGTTATAAACTAAATAGGAATAAAACTAAAGTGTACCCCTTGTCTCCTTTTTCGCCGAGGGATTGGTGTTCCTCCTTGGGCCTACAATGGGAGGAAGATTCCCTGGTTTATTTGGGTATTAGAATCTCGAAAGACCTTACTAACCTTGCGAACCTCAATCTACTCTCCCTGCTCAAAACTATCAAAGAAGACCTAGAGAGATGGAACAAACTAACCTTGTCCTTCTGGGGCAGAGCAAACACTTTAAAAATGGCGGTTTTACCCAAAAAATTTTACCCCCTTTTTAATCTTAACATCTATCTGCCTAAATCCTTCTTTAAACCCTTACACAGAATTTGTTCAGACTTTTTGTGGAAAGGTAAAGCCCCACGTCGGGCATACGCTAAACTCACCCCCCCCAGAAAACTAGGGGGTCTCCAGCTGCCTGACTTTTATGTTTATTACCTGCCTATTCGAGCCACGAGATTCTCACAATGGGCGTCTGTAGCCGAAGTAGTCCCAGGTTCTCCCCATTGGTTAACTTTAAACTGATCTCTAATAGACAGCCACAAGATAGACTTGGAAGCTTTCTTATATATCCCCTGGTCTAAGGTCCCCCAAAATATAAAATGTACCCCGATAGGATGGGATGTGAAGGCCCTACAACAGCTCTATTCTTTACTTCATACATCTTACCTAAGGGATCTGACACAACCCTTGCTCAACAACCCAAACCTACAAATAGGTAACCGCCCAATCAATAACTTCCCAGGCAAATACCCTTCCAAAATTCGACTGGCAGGCTTTGTTTCGGCTGACTCAATGATACTGACACCTGCGCTAGCCACCAAATTCGAGGTGAGACATAACGACTTACTACGACTTTACCAGGTTCGCCAGAGTGTATGCCTTTTCTTAGGGAAAGGTCCATGGAGCGAAGGAGCCAGAGCTTTGTTAGAAAAATTGAAGAAATTAGCAGATAGCCAGAAAGCAATTTCCAAGACTTATAAGTTAATTTTGTTAGAGGTAATGCACAAATATACTCCCACAGCACACTACTGGGAGATTAACCTTATTAAAGGATGGCCAGCCAAAATCTGGGAAAAGATTTGGATTGGTACTTATTCCTACATTAAACAGGATAGACTCAGAAATAGCCAATTCAACATCCTACACAACCTTTACTTTTCCCCTGCCAAACTATCCTGGATTTACAAGTCCTCTCCTTCCGGTTGTGAGGACTGTGGCGCCTCTTTTGCCACTTTACACCATAAACTATGGGCCTGTCCAAAAATTGTTAAACTCTGGAACTCAGTCAAATAGTGGCTCGCCCCTTTTTTTAACATCTCAGCTTTTTTTAATGAAAATGCATGTTTATTAGGGATGTATGCTCAAATTCCAACCTTGTCTCAAAGGATGCAGATATCAATGATAGCTCTCGTTACCAAACTGGTAATACTCCGGCACTGGCAGTGCAGCTGGGAACCTTCGTTCAGAGAATGGTGGGATGAGTATTTAAACGCTTTAAATGCCGAAAGGTGTGTTACCAGCTTCTTTCAATCTGCTGAGAAATTTCAGAGGTGCTGGGGTGGATTTCTTGTAAACTTGAAAGACAAATATGGTTACTAGAGCGGAACGAGCCTTGAACCCCTCTAAGTTGGGGCCCCCCTCGGAGCCAGGGCAAGCTATGCTATCCCTACTCCTGTCGCTCTCTCCCTCCCTCCCCGAAGTAGATCGGGAATTTGACTTTGGCTCAATAGAAAGGGTCTCTCTTTACATATTTTAGTATCCTTCCTTCTCCCCTTCCCTGTTTTTCTTTTCACTCCTCTGATGGTGTTTCTTTCGTTGTCTCCCCCTCCATCAGCTCTCAATTAATGTTCTATTTTTGTAGGCTAACCTCAACCTCACCAAACTATTAACCTATAAGAAAAGTAAACTGGTTTGTTAGTTCTATGTATTTGCTGCCAAGTTGGGGGTGGGTAGGGTTGTTTTTTTTTTTTTCTTTTCTTCTTCTAGTAGATACTGCCACATACAAACGCTGGCTCCCACTTTTTTGGCAATGTTTGTTTGGTTTTGTATTAATTGTATGGAACTTCTAAAATAAAGTTATTTGCAAAAAAAAAAAAAAGGAGAGGGTTGAGGTTATTGAGGAGGTGAGTGTAGGGTTGTGGTGCATGGATTGCCTGCACAGGCCCACTTATGTTGTAGCTTAGGCTCAAGGTTATGTTTGAAAAGGGATATGGGTTCCTTTGTCCATTAGCTGGGGAGTTGTTACTGTGAGATGGGGGGAAGTGAGTGGGCAGCAAAAGCTATTGTTAGCATTAGGTGTATTAGTTTCATTTGGCTGCTTGACATGGTATTTTATTAGCGGGAATCTGTTTTATTTTCTTTTTTTTTTCTTTCACTCTGTTCTTCTAAGTGAGCCCCCCTAGTGTTTACTTCGTATAACCAGCAAATGGAAAAGTGAGCTGATAGGTTTTTGTGCTCAAGTGATGCAGCCTTTAAAGCTAAGTGTTGACCAAGGGTGGTGGTGGGGGCGGCGGGGCCTAAATCCCGCTGGCAAAAGAGCTGTCCTGAGGTTGGTAAGCTGCCTCCTGCAGAGACTTACTCTGTGTTCTGGGGCTTGCGGGGAAGTTTGTTCGGTCCCTCACGACCGCGACCTTGCTTTGGGGGGAGGGCTTCAGATTTCTGCCCTTCACAACCTCCTGGGTCCTCAGTCTGTGGACAAGGAAAAGGGACAGTGAGCAGGATTAAATACTGTTTATGCAGGGCATTTCTCAAAGGGGCTGGGCTTTTTTTGCAGTAGGTAGCTTAGGGAGTAAAATGGCAGGATTAAATGCTGCCCTACCTTTTAAACTTTACATTTTTTTTTTTATTTGTTTTCTCTTTGTTGCTGTGGGCGCTTAGCCTGCCTTTTGTGTAGGGGATCAGGATTCAAAAGTGGCTCCAGCAAGGTACAGTGGAACCCTGGAGTGCAGCACTACTGTTCCAGCTTCAAGCCTCTGGAGTTACAAATTTAAATGCGATTATGGAGCCAGAAGAGGTAGATACAAATAAAGGCAAACTTTTGAAAGGAGCAAGCAGAAGCTGTAGTCCTAACACAGATTTAAACAACACTGTAGATATTTTTTCTACTTTGGCGCCAGAATCAGTGTGAGTCCAGTTTAAATTAACAGTCTCCACATGTGTGGGGACACAAATACATACCATCCTGTTGGTGACAATGTTACCTGCAGTAGTGAAATAGTCTCTGAGTATGCACTTGCAGGTGACAATTGAGGTGTTTAACAACTATAGTACCTGTGTCAAAGAGGATATCAAATGATCTTTTTTTTTGATACCAGTACAATACAGGCTCATCTCCCTCTGCTAGCAGCATGTTCTCATTCAGATAACCCTGCATTATTCTCCTTGCTGGCAGATCAGGCCCTTGTTTGTCAGACAGCAACTTGCTCTGCTTTTTTTTAATCAAGCTGTCGTCAGACAGCTGTTCTCAGAGTGGTTTGTTATCAACATATGTCTTTCTGTGGAGTGCATCAGCAAAAGCATTACTAGGTCTTAGTTGACTGGAGGCAAACATGGCTGACTCCTATGATATTCAACAAGAACAGTGGCAACACCTTGGGATCCTCCTTCTTCCATCTCACCTGGCCTGTCAGTGGGATTTCAAGGAATAATGAGTGTTCTTGTTCTGTATGTGTGCTCCTGGCCTTGTTCTGTGCCATATGTAGAGTACAGAGATTAGAAGAATAAGCCAAGCTTTATAGGACAGATGATCCTTATTGCATTCTGGTGCACCAAAGAATGCCTCAAATATATCTTTGATCCAGGGATCCAAGAGTGTAGCCAGGATGCAGTGGTCAGTGCTACACATTTCTGAAATGCATGTGCCATTCCAGAAACATGTTCTTATCCTTTCTGCTAGAGTGACAGCAGTGGGATCCTCCAAGTCCTACCATTGAGCTTTCATGCGAGCAAGTCACAGAATAATCAGGGTACAGAAGTAGAGTACCGGACTTAAATCAGCTGCATATAAACAGGGCAATGAAGCAAAGTACCAGGTTTAGACCAGCTGCATTAATACTACCACTCGTCTGGCCTCCTCAAAGGGCTTCAACACAGTGCAGAGGCTCTCCATTAGGCACCACCAATTTTGCCTGATGTTTACAGTACCTCTCCCTTGCTAGTACAATGTTCAATGGCACACTGGTGGTAACCTTCTGTTGTTATAGTAACCACTGTATCATCTAGTAAGTGGAATCCACCTCACTTCCGCATCTTGTTTCAGGTGGTAGAGAGGGAAGCAGTTCCACTACTAATGTTTTGTAACAGCTTTCATGCCACCACAGAATGGCTTAAATAACCACAAACATTTTTAGCCAGACATACACAGGTCTACACAGAGGTATCTTCCTCATTTAAAAGATCCTGAACTACCACATTTTTACAGTGAGCAAAATATGAAATGTATATAATCCCCATTGACAACTCCCTTTACAATGTGCTTTGCATTATATAGAAACATAGAAACATAGAATTTGTTGGCAGATAAGGAACACTTGGCCCACCTAGTCTGCCTATTTCTCTACTCAACGGATAAGCTGCAGATCCTATTTAACCAATATCCTACTTCCTCCTACCCACCATGTGAATTGCCTTATGTCTGTCCCATGCATTCTTGAATTTCCCCTCTGTTTTTGACTCTATGACCTCCTCAGAAAGGCTGTTCCATGCATCTACAACCCTCTCTGTGAATAAATACTTCCTCACATTACCTCTGAGCCGTTCTCCCTCTATCTTCAAATTGTGCCCCCTTGTTCATGCACATCTCTTTTTTTGAAAGATGTTACCCTCTTGAACTTTGCTAATTCCCTTGAGGTATTTGAAAGTTTCTATCATGTCCCCCTTCTCCCTCCTTTCCTCGAGTCTATACATCTTAAGCTCCTTTAGTCTTTCTTCATATGTCTTCTGGTGCAGACCCTGCACCATTTTGGTTGCCCTCCTCTGGACAGCCTCCACCCTGTCTATGTCTTTGCACGGTCTCCAGAACTGTATACAGTACTCCAGATGTGGTCTTACCAACTGTCTGTACAGAGGGCCAACAACATCCTGTTTTCTACTGGTGATGCCTCTCTCTATGCATCCCAGTATCCCCCCATCCCTCCTTACTGCCTTCTCACATTGCTGGCCCACCTTTAGGTCATCTGATATGACTACCCCAGGTCCCTTTCCATTTTTGTTGTTGTCAGTATCTCAGCCCCATTGTGTACTCTTGCCCTGGGTTTTGTTTCCCATGTGCATTACTTTGCACTTCTTTGTGGTGAATCTAAGCTGCCATACATTTGACCATTCCTCCAACCTGCCAAGTCCCTTTTCATCCTTTCCACCCCACCCTGCATATCAACCCTGTTGCAGATCTGTGTGTCTTCTGCAAAGAGGAATACCTTCCCCTCCAGTCCCTTTGCAATGTCACTTATAAAGGCATTAAAAAGGACCGGACCCAGTACTGAACCCTGCGGTACCCCACTAGTAACACTTCTTTCTTCACTGTGGACTCCATTTACTGTTATCCGCTGTGTCCTGTTGTCCAGCCAGTGTTTTACCCAGGCTACCACCATGGGACCCACTCCCAGGCTGACTAATTTGTTTATTAATCTTATGTGCAGGACTATGACAAATGCCTTGCTAAAGTCTAGGTAGGCCATGTCCACAGCCCCTCCCTGGTCTACTACTTTGGTCCCCCAGTCAAAGAAATCAATTAGATTTGTCTGACATGACCTTCCTGCTGTGAATCCATGCTTCCTTGGGTCCTGTGCCCCACTGGCCTCTAGGTACTCAACAATTATTTCCTTCAGAAGTGATTCCATCATTTTCCCTACCACTGAGGTCAAACTGACAGGTCTGTAGTTTCCTGCCTCTGTCTTGCTCCCACTTTTGTGAAGGGGAATCACATCCGCCCTTCTCCAGTCCTCAGTGTACCCACTGTCTTCCCATGATTTGTTAAAAAGGGTAGTCAGTGGTGTTATTAGTTCTTCCCTTAGTTCTTTTAGAATTCTAGGGTGAATCCCATCACACCCCATTGCTTTATCCACCTTCAGTTTTAAGAGTTTTTTCAGAACCCTTTCTTCTGTGAAAGGACTAATATCGACCCCTCTATCCAGTGTGCTTCTATTGACTGGATTAGGTATCTCCCCATGCTTTTCCATTGTGAATACAGAGCAGAAATATTTGTTCATTATCCCTGCTTTTTCACTGTCACTCTCTGCCCAACCACCTTCCTCTTTATTCATCCTCAGTATCCCTGTCTTAGTCTTTCTTTGCTCCCTAATGTACCTATAAAAGGTTTTATCCCCCTTCTTAACCTAGTTGGCTATCTTTTCCTCAGTTTGGATCTTTGCTATTCTGACTGCCTTCCCCGCTTCCTTCTGCTTTAACTCTAACAGTTCTCTGACCTGCTCCTTCTGTGTTTCCTTATACTTCCTGAATGCTATCTTTTTCTCCCTTACCTTCCCTGTCACTTCTTTTGAGAACTATAGTGTTTTTTTCTTTCATTTTGATTTGTTTATTTGCTTCACACAAAGGCTTGTTGCCTCTGTGATGTCAGTTTGATGTTTCCTTGTTGCTCCACCCACCTTCTTGCCTGTTTGCTAGTGCTTTTCTGAGGCACTCTCCCATTTTGACAAAATCAGCCCTCCTGAAGTCCAGTACCTTCACTTTTGTATGGCTTGACTCTACAGCTTAGTTTATCGTGAACCACACTGTTTGGTGGTCGCTTGTTCCCAGATGGCTACCCACTTCAAGATAAGAGATCCTTTCTCCGTCACCATTTGAGAGTACCTGGTCTAAGACTGCTCCCTCCCCAGTGGGTTCCAAAACTAGCTGTCTGAGGCATGCCCCCTCTAGGGCATCGAGAATGGCCCTGCTCTTGGATGTGGCTGCAGCAAAGGTGCTCCAGTTAACATCTGGCAAATTCAGGTCCCCATCAGCAATATCTCCCCTTTCACTGCCATCCCAAGGATACCTTCTATGATTTCCTTTTCCATTTCCTCCCCCTGAGATGGGGATCTGTATCCAACCCCTATGCGGATTTTGGAACCATTTCCAGTCTCCAGGGTGACCCACAGTGCATCCTCTCCTCCCTGTTTACCCTTTAGTTCTGTTGCTTTGATCCCTTCCCTTACATAGAGAGCTACTCCTCCTCCTCTTCTTCCCTCCCCATCCCTCCTGTAGATTGTGTACCCTTTGTGAGAATATAAAACCTGGTGTTAGTAAGATTGGTTTCAGCCACTCATTAAACGTCTGCTAAAAATATAGAATGGATTTTCCACATGATGATCATTATCAAAGCCAGCAATACGTAAAGTTGCCTGCTTGTGGAGGTTGCAGGGCCCTGATGACTTATGGCTACTGCTACTGCTGCTGCTGGCACTTAACCCAGAGGAGGAGGAGAAGGAAGAGGGGGAGCTGACCCAATGGTCAGTCACTACCATTTTATTAGTAGTCTGACCACTGGCACACCTCTCAGCAGTGATGCAAACTGTTTGCACAAATGTTACTTTTAGGACATGTGCCACATTCTTGTAGACACTCTGATACAAATCTGGAAGAACCACTGTTGAAAAGTAGGTACAGCTGGGTACTTGTTACCCTGACACTGCAACTTGCATTAGTGATAGAAAACCTATATTTCTCACAAAGGAGAATGGCAGCAAGTCAGTTGCTAGCATATCAACAGTTGCTCCTGTTAACATTTTTTCCTCGGGCTGTCAGTTTTATATTTTTGGCCAGTTTCCTGGGTCTTGATCAGTGACAGTTGAGTGTTTTTTTTTCCCTGAACTTGTCTGCTGGTTTATACCTTGGCTACCCCTTGGAGTGGAAGTGGCTGGGGATTTGTGGACCCTCAGAGGTGTGGCAGTCAATAGGCTAAAGAACATATGAATGGAAAATGTTTTTTTTTTTTTTTATTTAGTTGTTTAACCAGGTATAGCACACTAAGCTGAAAGCTTTTTTACAGGAGCAACCTGGGAGCACAAGGAGGTTAAGTGACTTGCTCAGGGTCACACAGTATGCAAGTGGAAGCTGTGGGATTCAAACCCAGGTCTGGTCTGCTGGATGTCACCAAATTTGCAGCTCAGAGCCTTAGACCACTGTGCTATACTGCCTCCTATGCTATGTTGCAGCTGTGCATCTTGTACCACTTTAAGGACTATTTCCTCTTCTTCCCTAAATGGTCCATTAACATTCTTTGCCCCCATGCCTATCATGATCATCAGCAGCAGAAGCTTCAGTGCCTGTTAGTGCTACTTCTACTACTGCTGACACCATGCATTGGCATTCCTTCTCATTCTGAGATCTGCAGGACTTCAGAAAATGCCTTTTCATTGCAGACCTTCCCAGCCTTGTTCCCTTTCCTACCCCAATTCAGCTTGTCCTTACATAGAAAGCACACTACTTCTCCTTCTTTTAAACAAAGATTCTTTGTCCACTCAAAAGAAATCCCACACCAAAATCATCGGTTTGGTCTTTCTTGCTGGCATTTTCTGCTGTTGCTTATGGGGTGTGGCAACCATACCATGATCCATCTTTCAAATTATTTCCTCCTCTTCCTCCAGTAGTTCTTGAGGGTCATGGAAAGGTTCTCCTTCTACCTCTACCATGTGTCATTCTGGCCTACCTATCTCATCTGCATCTTTCTTTGCTGTTTTTTTTTTCAGATGCGTGTTTTTCCCCATGGTGTTTTAGGAGTAACTGTTACAATCACAGCAACAATCATAAGCTGTTACTCTTTCTTTTTTTTACCACCACTTTCAGTATTTTTTGATGTCTTAAATGCACCAGCCCCAAGTCCAACTCTCACTTGTTCCACTACCTTTACCTATTCCTCTTCAGAACTGTTGTTGCTATCAGTTTGATGGGTATATAATCATGATTGGGGTTCCTGTTACTAAACTCCACCAAATCAATCTGCTCCTCCACTGCCTGTGTTGCTACCTATTGCACCCTTTTTTTCTCCCTTTTTAATACAAAGATTGCTCATGCTACAACCCTTGGAGTGCCACTGGCAGTGGTTCCTACAATGTGCAATACTTTATGGACTGTTGGATTACTGTCTTCAACACTTGTAGTTCCCACTAAGGCAGAAAGTCACTGACTAACCCAGCACCACTTGCACTCTTCTTTGATGTGACTATAGGATCCCATGCCACAATAGCATTGCTGTCTGTTTTTGCTATTTTCTAAAGCTTTCTTCAGGACTCAGGGAGAGGACCTTTACCCACTTCAAAGAATGGGAATGCTTTTTTAAATTGTATTTTCTATTTTCTACTCATTTATAGGATGCCACCAAGGTACAAACTACAGTATCAATGACTGGGCACTGGTACATTGTCAACTGGCACACACTTGCTGCCCACTGCTCAGATCAGATCACACTGCAACCACACAAGTCAGAACAACATATAGGTATACTGTTTCAGGACTCAGGAAGAGGAACATTAGCAACTTGGGGGAAGGTGAAGACTGCCCTGAGAAACAAACACTGCAAATTTTTTTTTTATTATAAATTGTTTTTTATGGGATGCCACCAAGGTGTCAACTACCAGTGGCTGGGCACTGGGATGCTGCCAACTGGCACACACTTGCTGTCCACTGCTCTGATCACACTGCAACAGCATAGCTCAGGACAACACACAGACAGGCTTCTTCAGGACTCATGATAAAGAACTTCTGCAACTTAGGGAAACACACAAACTGCCACAGGAAAAAAAATAATTCTTCTGTATTTTAATTTTCTAATGGGATGCCACCAATGTGCCAACTATGAGTGGTCAGGCACCAGCATGCTGCCAGCTGGCTCACATTCACTGCCCACTCCCTTGATCACACTGCAACAGCAGAGCTCAGGATGGCACACACTCGTACAGACTGCTCCAGGATTCAGGAAGAGAAACATTAACCTCTTTGGAGAATGCACAAACTTTTTATTTATTTTATTTTTTACATTTTACTTATTACTTTTTTATGGGATGCCACCAAGGTGCCTACTACCAGAAATCAGGCACCAGCATGTTGCCAACTGGCATAGACTTGCTGCCCAATGCCCAGACTACACCGTAGCAGCACAGCAATGGAAGAAACATAGACAAAATGCTTCAGGACCCAGGAATAGGAACTTTAACCATTTGGGAGAATGTGAAGACAGACATACACAAAAAAGTATTGATGTTATTTTAATTTTGGGGGTGGATGGCACCAAGGTGCCAACTACAAGTTGATGGGTACTAGCATGCTGCCAACTGGCAAAGACTTGCTGCCCAGAACTGAACTTCAAAATCACAAGCTTCAGGCAGTGGCCTCAGTCAGTCTGTCTACGTATACCCTGCTAAAATACTAATTCTGCAATGCATTCACTGAATAAAAATGAAAACATATCTATCCAATTTGACAAAAAAAATAAATCATGTGCTTATTAGGCAATTGGGCACAAACAGACTGAAAAATCATGATCCATCTGCCCACTGTCTAAGCACACTCCAGTCCCTCCCTCTCCCAATTCCCTAAGTAAAATTCTGGTCCTAGATGCCTCCTGCTTGCAATGCATTGTTCTGCCTGAGGTTTGTGCTTTTGTATTTCCCCTTCTTTTTCCTCCTAAATATCCCCTTCTATAGCCTTGCTGTTAAACAAGTTAGATAGATCAAACTTGTGAAATTGTTGCATTTTTTAAATAATTTTCTAGCTATCTAACTAGAACTGAATTATAGTCCTGCCTGAGCTTCCTAACAGCCCAGTGTTGAGCATGAGTGAATTTTCATGCTGGCGTCATGTCATCAAGTTGAGTTTAGCCCCAAAACAAGGGTGTGACTTACACTTTGCTTTATTGTTTCAGGTGTGAACTGTGGTTCATTGCTTGTCTGGTCTCCAACTTTCAGACTGAGAAGGACCAGTTGGACCAATAGTATTGCTATCAGTACTAAACATTTGCCACAGTCAGAAAGTATGGAACACTCAAATGTTGAGGTGTCTGATTCTTTGGCTGAACCGTACTTACAGCCCTATTCAAAAGAGATGGCAGATTGCTTCTATTTTAAAACTACAAACTACTTCTCACTAAGCTTTGCTTTTTCAGTCCAAGTAATGCAGCGATTGGATTGCCATCCATGTTTAAATATAGAACAGATAGCTCAAGCATTCTGTTTTTAGAGAACTTTAGCAAACAATCTTCCATGTCCTATTCTTGAGCTGTACTCAACTATTCATGACACCAATGACATGATGTTCACCTCCAAAAACTTAATACCAGTTTTATGACTGAAACAGCATTACTTTACTGCACAGTGACCCTTGAAATAACAGACTGTTTTACATGCAAAAAATCAAGTGAAAGAAGAAAATAAATCTGACTGAGACTAAAGCAAAGATTAGCAGCATCTGTGATTTACTGAAATATTATGCACAAGCATGCATTTACTGTCATAGACAGAATTAACATAATCAAATACAGGTACTTCTATGTTCTGGATATGGAAGAAAAGTCATATAGTCTCACCTGTTGGGAGTAATGCTGCTTTTGCTGCATTTGAATCTGTTCCTCCCGAGTGACCTTTGGTTGACGTGGTAGAGTTTCTACTTCCTGGATGGCTTCTATGGTTATTTGCTGGGGCAGGACTTGAAAGAGTGATGTGACGTACATAATGATGGACTTTTTATCTGGGTGGGGAGTAGCAACATCTGCAGAAAGGAAACAGACAACAACAAAAAAAATCACCCAATGTTCTTTCAGTGCTGGGCATTTCACAGTGCAACTGGAATATACTAATCAAGTTCTCAGGAAAGTAGGCAGACTGATGAACAGAGTAACCATCTATGCATGCCCTCCAGAGACTAATTAGAGCATTATAATCAGCTTCAAATTCTAGTACTAGGCTTGCACTCTGATCGGACTGAAGCTAATTTAAAAATGGTAATTGTTTCCTCATTCAAGCAAATCACATTCCATCATAATTCGTCTAAGTTAAGTTACAAAAACTACACAGTTTAATCGATTGGTTTTCATTAGGGAGTGTGAGGGACACATGTGGGGAGTCAGAGGTTTAATTGTTGGCCTTCTACTTCCCTGTTGTTATTAAAATTTATGTGCCACAATGACCCTCAAGAGGATAAAGGCAGAGCTGAGCTCTTGGCAGTACCAGGCTGTGTTACTTCACTGAGAAGATCCATCATTTGGAGGATGAATATTTTCCCAGTACCAGGCCTGCACATCTTGCATACAGTAAAGGAATTAACAGAAACCTTTATAACAATTACATACAGAAAGACAGTGCAATTGCTTGGATAAATAAAGCCTATGAATAGCTTGACGTGTTTTTCACTTGCAACTTAAGGAATGGGTCAGCACGCTCCCTTTCTAAATCATTCTGAAACAATGCAGTTAAATGTCTATGAAGCCAACAGTCAAAAATTAGACCAGACCTTCCCAGTTATAAACCACTAAAAAAATGAAAACTTAGAGTTGGCTACATTCTATGTGCTTTCTCAGGAGTTGTACGTGAGTGGTAAAGTTAGAGTGGACTATTTAAGTGGATTTGCAGCTAGTACAGCTAGACAGGATTCCTTTTCTTAAACTGTGATGCAAATGGAACACATACTTTAATTCCAAAATGTGAAGCCATCATAATTTACTCCTGCTAATTGGCATATTTACAAGATAGAAAAAGCAGTATATTGAATTTCTGGCATTTTTTTAAGTATGGGAACTGTAATTTGTTGCTCCTAAATTAAAGATTACAGAGAAAAAACATACAATTGCCATATTTAGAAAAAAAAATGTGTGCAACATATAAAGTATGAGAGCTGAAGAAGTTTTTGCCACAAAATAGAGGCTGTGTAACAAATCTGCAAACCAAACATTTAGTAGTCTTTTTGTTGCATTTCACTGTACTTGCAAGTGCAAACTTTACAAAATGTGCCCAGGCTTGAGTAGCTAGACTGTTTTGCTGATCTGATTTAACAGGTTGAGAATGGTTTGTTTTTAAATCACTGCTAATCATATGCAAATGATAATATACTACTAGACATCTGTGATATGTAGGGACTCCAAATCAGGGGCTGGATTTTCAAATATGTCAGAGATAATGTCCTGACCTGTGGCCCCAGCCACAGGATGAAACTTCCGCACCTGCAGAGTTTTGAAATTTTGTCTGGCACAGTTGTGGGAGATGTTACACCTGGTCCCACCAGGCATAGTTTTTCCCCACAGCTGTGCTGAAAAATCATCTGCAAGTGGAGGTAAATCATGGACTGTGTACATAAAACAGCTCCACTTT
The DNA here is from genome assembly GCA_016271365.2 of Neoceratodus forsteri. NCBI lineage: Eukaryota > Metazoa > Chordata > Ceratodontiformes > Ceratodontidae > Neoceratodus > Neoceratodus forsteri. Next base: position 745,518,302 of record CM057458.1, on the reverse strand, counting down.
TGAGAATGGCACAGCCAGGTTTTTCCCCTCAGCTACGGGATTTCCATGGGCTCTGAAAATCTGGCCACATGTATCCAGCCCAAAGTATACAGCATTTCTAAAGAGCCATGCTCACCCATCCGCTTAGTCCTTGCACCTGAAGCTACTGTCACCATACTTACTCAGTATAACTCTAGCCTCCCTATCTATCAACTCATTGTTAATAGCTGCTCTACTAACACTGTTTTTTTCTACATTGTGTTCTTATAAATGTTGTAAGTTTTTAAGATCTGCACAAATGGAACCTTAATTATACATTATAATAACTCTGCTTCATTAACCCCTTCTTGGGACCCATATGAAATATACATGCTTCACCACATATGAGGATTTTCCCGATGTCAAAATTCTAAGTAAATGAATACGTGCTATTTTTTAATTAAAACAAAAAATTACGTTTCTGGGCCCACCATATGAACCTCCTGATTTCAGAAATCCCAGTCCACTCCCACCTCCCACCTTCATTATTGTTTATCCTGTCTGTATTGCCTGTGAATGCTAGAACTGGCCAGCTGATATAATTGGCAGGTGGAAGGACATGTCTTAGATATCATGCCAGGATCATTATAGTATGACAGAAAGGACAGACTGCAATAAGAATGAATAACATTTTTAAGGTGGGAACTGAGTGGTAATAGCAAGGAAAAGGAACCATGAAGGGTCATTTATAATGATCGTCTTGACTACAAAGCAGAACAAAGGACCTACCTAAACATAGCACATTGTCCTGCAAGATGTCCAGTGACTTGAGAGGCAAGACAGGCGTATGGTATTTTTCTTACCAATATATTGCTACCTAAAAGGTAACTAGGGGGTATAAAACCTGAGCAATGTTAAGTTCAATTGCCTACACAACCAGAATAATGTTATGCTTGTGGAACTATATAACAATGTTGTGGCCATTCACATTCTCTATTCCATTAGGAACTGTCACCCTGTAGAGGTACTGAAAGCAAGGAACCCTGTAAGAGAGTTCCACCCCTAGAGGTGCTGCAGGAAGGGTCCCTTGACTAAAGGTACCTTAGGAAGGAATACCCTGGAAGTAGGGAGACAAGCTGCTGGAGAAGGAGGGGAGGATGTTGGGGCAAAGAGAAAGTGCTTTAGAGGGAGGCTGGGAGGAACTGCTTATATAGCTCAGAAGAAGGTGTGGCTGGTTGCTTATCCATTGAACTGCAGGTGTAACCTTTCAATTCAATGGCCTACACAACCAGAATAATGTTATGCTTGTGCAACTATATAACAATGTTTTGATTGTTCACACTCTCTGTTCCATTAGGAATTACCATCCTGTAGGGGTACTGAAGACAAGGAACCCTGTAAGAGGGTTCCACCCCTAGAGCTGCTGAGGGAAGAGTCCCTTGGCTAAAGCTACCATAGGAAGGAACCCCTAAAGAATTGTAGCCACGATCAATGACTAGGAGGTAGAGAAGCAGACTGACAGCAACAGGCAGCTTAATGCAACAAAAATGAGACACACAAGTTAGCAGGATAGCACCAATAATATGGCTTGTGCTGATGACAGCAAGGGGCTTCCTAAAGAGAGAGGGGCCAGCTAGTAGGGCCACCATCCTTCTTTATCCAACAGCAGAACCTACCTAAGTAAGCTAAGAATATTACTAAAACTATTTAAGTATTATGATCTGTAGCATGGAGGAGAGAAGAAAAAACTATGAGGAGGAACTCTATCAGGATCCAAGACCAAGATCACCTTCTCTCCAGGATTGGGCTATTTTATTTAATGATGGCTCAGCTGCTACATTTGAAATTCAATTCAAGGGGATGGAAATATTCCAATTTGGTGGAGGGCTCTCACTCTAGCCCTCTAATGGGAATGCCAGGAAGGGTTGCAAGGATTCTCCACAACAAGCACTACCAAGATGGGAGGAGGAGGAGATTAATGACTGCTGAGGCAGTCAGCCAGCTTAGGAATCTAAAATACAAACCAAGTAAACCAGAGGAAGTTATACAGAGATGCACTGAAGATGCAATGGTAGTAAAGTAATACTACAGCGAAAGGGGAACACATGTAACCACCCTTCACAGCTAATCAAATTCTTCATCAAGAGGCACCATCATGCACAAACAGTTCCACCTGGAGTAAGGACATTCTCACTGTGGCCCAGAATGGAAGGACCCCACTCAGGCTTCACACACTCAGGATGTGAACTAGAGTGCAGAATGAGACTGTTGGCTGAAAGCAAGTTCAGAGTCAGCAAATTGATGAGCATGGTCGCCTAGTTCCTTTTAGCAATGGATCAGACCATACATGGCAATGCAGGGATTAACAGGCAATAAGCAGCATGGTAAAAACCTTTACCAAGCAAACTATACATGGCAATGCAGTGAGTAACAGGCAATGTACAGCATAGTAAACAAATAGTATGCAGAAGCATAATAGCAGTAGGAATTGCACAAACATCTCAGGGTAACCTGGTACTTTATTCAGTGAAAGGCGCTTGTCTAGTAAGATCATAGGACATGCAAAGCAAGTACAGAGGAAGGAATACAAGCCAACCAGTCCATCAATAAATGCCAATGAAAGGTGATGTAAATATTTGGAGGATTTTAGTGGCAAAGGCAATATATGAACATGAGGTAATTGAACCACACGGGACCACAACTCTCCACTGTAACACCCCCCGGTCCTCCACCATAGGAAAAACAAAGAAACTACTGTAAAGTGCCATGACCCACAAGTGGATAGTAAAACTAGATTACAGTGGTAGCTGTAGCTGAGCTGACCTCCACAGTATAAGGTTCCATGTCATGAAAGTGATTGCAAAATATCGATCGCTGTCATGGCGAGTGTACAGTGAAGCCCACCAGGATGAAGTGCTGTGTCACAGGTTTACTGCATGACAAAAGGGATTAACTCCCATTGAAACTGCATTGTTTGCCGCAGTAACTCTACTGCAGAATTCTGCAGTGCTGCGCTTCCTCCTGGTGGACTTCCCTGTATATCTTTAAAAAGCAAATTGGTGATATACACATGCTGGTGAAAAGACATCCAGCAAGTAAACAAAGTGTTTATGCAAGGGGGGGGCTGCACCCCCTGTACCACCCAGATTAAGGATTACCAACTCCAGTGGGTGCATGTCGGGGAGTGGGTGACACTCCAAAATTAATAGAAAAATACACAGCAGCAGCAGGCAGCAGCAAAGTTTTCTCCCCCATGTCCCCAGCCCTGAACCCAGTACCTCCTGCACCACAGCTAGCCACCCTCAGCACCACACCACATGGCTGTCTTGGTTGCAGCAGGCAAACTACCCCGGGAAACTCTCTCCCCTATCCCTACCCCTTCTGGTCACCCTCCCCTACAGTCGCATTTGCATAGGGTTGCTACCATTACAGGATAGCCTAACAGGATATCGCTGTAAATGAGTTGCTGTTTTGACAGTCACTCATTTACATTCACTATCATCACTGGACACCAGAGTACAATGAAGCATTGTATGAATAGTGAATAGCTTCCATCAGTAATTTGTTACAGATTTCAGCAGTAGCTGAGCTAAAGAACTGAACAAGCATAGGAATTCATAGGCATGGGTAATAATGCACTGAAACAACAATAATAATTGCTTGGTATAAGTGCATTTAAGAAGGTTTGAATCACTTGGAGAAAGTAATATAGAAATGCAGTAGATTCAGGTTTGATTCCCACTGAGTGCAAATAAACATGTTGCACAGATTTAAATCCCCAAAAGGACTGGATAAAACTGAGGGCATACAGAAGGAATTGCAAAATGAATAAATGAAACAGTGAGGTAAATAAGTAGGAAAGAACCATAGCGGAATGCAAAGCTGCTGGTAGCATCAGACTAGAGCTAGCACTGAGAGCAACCTGCAAAAGGAAGAGGCAGCAAACTGAGAGCAAGTGCCTAGGCCAGGTGCAATGAATTAACAGAAGCAGTAGCAGTAGAGAAGTTGGAATGGGAGCTAAAACATACAATAATTGCAGGCAAACTGAGGCTGATAAGCAGCTGAAAAGGAAAGGGGACTGAGCACAGGCACAGGATTAACATAGCACATACAAAGGGCAATGAAAACTCCAAAAGAAAACACAAAACAAACACACAGACACAAGAAACCAGAAAACAAGCACATGAGAAAGCACACAGTGGCCGGTAACAAAACAAATACTAACCAAGCAGGAGAAACACACAAACACATCCAGCAGAACAAAACAGGTCCCAGAACACCGACAATGGGGAAGGGGGGACAAGGCTGAAGAAGGCCATAGCAGGTCCAAAGGAAGAAAAAAGACCAGCACTGCCTCTGGCTGGCAAAGAGAAAGTGCTTCAGAAGAAGGCTGGGAGGAACTGCTTATATAGCTCAGGAAGTAGGTGTGGCTGGTTGCTCACCCGTTGAACTGTAAGTGTAGCCTTTCATAAAAGAACATACTAGATAATTTTAAGGTCATACAATATGGTTGGTAGCCAGAAAACTATTATGTTTGATTGAATATCAATGGAGAAAAATTATATTATGTGTATATTCAAAATATACTGATTTCTTCAAGGGGCTGTATATAGAGGATTAGAGCATTTACACTTTAGCTTTGTCACAAAGTTGTTTGTTCTCCACCTGTCCAATTTTACGCACTTGCTCCAACATAGTCCACACGGTATCTGATTTACATAACGTGGCTACAATAGCGTGGGACTTAACCGCACAGTCCCTATAGCATGAGTGAAAACAGTGACAGGTAAAGTATAACACGGATGTATCAGTGCTATCCCTATCACTGTTTTCACCCTCAGCATGCCTGGCTGCCATTGCACTGCCACTGTGGCTCAGCAGGTAGAGCCACAGGCCATGGAGAACCGTGGTGCCTGCGCCACCCCTGGTTCGGTTCTCACTTGCTGCAATTTTTTGGGAGGCTGTTTTTGGCCCCTTCACTTGCCCTGTGGCAGTCCCACCCTTGCCTTCCCTCCCACAACTATCACTGTTGGCAGGTTGGTGTGCCCCGCCAACTTACCCCCAAGTCCTCATTCTCCACCACCCCCCCACCCGGCTTGCATCCACCATGGAGTTCCTGCTTGTCTGCTGCCAATCTGCCCAAATATTGCCCCTTCCCCCACATGCGCCTCCATGGAGTTTGTTATATATTCCTTCAGGGCGTGCGGGGGGGGGGTGATACCCCCCAGAAAACAGTAGTTTCAGTAACTTTTCTGCCCAGCACTGTTTCAGTGGCACAGTTCTGTCCCTCACAGTTCTATCTACATTATGTTGAACTAGACCAAGTCCAAATACCCTCAGGGCTACTAGACTGGTCCAGTCCATAACTTTCTCTTGTCAGTAAATGGTAAAGATGAACGAATAATCATATACTCCAAACAGGCTGACACTTTTCACTAATGGGATGGGCATCACCGAGTATCATGTCTTTAGCGAGCAGATACGTATTGTCATTAAACTTTTATCTGTTACATTAAACTAAATGTAGTCACAGATAAATCTGGCATATTTAAGAATATGTCTAAAATATGTATGCCTGACGATAAAGTTTGAACAGTGGAATTACAGGCAAAAATCATACAGAAACATCACATAGTAGAGTGCACCAGAAAAAAAATCAAATGAAGGAAACAAAAATGGATGGTATCTCCCAAAAGAAACACAAAACTTAAAATAGAATCAACCCATAAATCCAATATTTATGCAGTGTTTGATTTAGTCAGCCACCTTAGATGTGACCCACAAATGTACAGTAAACTCTCATCCTGTCTCTCTCTCTGTCATTCAGTCAGCTCTGTCAGCTGTCTCAAAGCTGAGGGAATTCCACAGCTTATATGCTCATTTACTCTGTATTCTGTAGGAAGTACTTATACCTCCCTATATAGCTTCCAAGATTCATTTCAGCTTTACTTGTATGGGAGCTGACCTGTCTGCAAAAGGCAGATCTATGGTGTAATATAGAAACCCTAGTGCCCAGTGGCCGGAAGATAGCTGTTAGAACGGACAGTGTCATCCTACCCTTATTGTCCACTAGCAGGACATCAAAATGTCTGGGAAAGAATATGAAAAAGTGCTTCCCAGTTTATATTAGAAGAATTAAAGAGAAACATCCATGCACAGTGTCTGTCTTTGAAAGCCCATGAAACTTTTTTTCCACAGAAAATGAGGTATTATGAAAACAGATAATAATGACTAAATTTGTTTAACATTGCTACAACATGGTTGCCATTGTATGAAACATTGTAATGTCATGCAGGAATAAAATGTCCCTAACCACATTAACTCAGGTACAGCATGATCCTGCATTACATTACAAGGTTCCATAAAATGATTGCAATGTAGGAACAATACTGAATAAACTTTAGCTCAGTCCACAGAATGGGCTAGAATATGCATGCCTGATACATATCCCAGCCATGGAGTTCCTTACCTCAGTGCCTATCAACATGAGATGGCATGCACACCCTCCTCTTTTGTGCTCTGTGACTGCAGAGCACCACACGGGTGCTTGGAGTACCAAGTGGTGGTGGAGCTGTGCAGGACGGTAGGTACCCACTACCCAATTGGGTGACCAGGTTGTTACTGCAGTGGATCCACCTCTGCATAGATGGAGGACTATGGGATATGGAAATCCTCCAAGGACTACCATATCATTGTCAGGACAATAAGTGTTTATTCAGCAATACCAGACAGTGATGGAGCAAACCCCAGCCTTCCCATCCTGCACAGAGGACTGGAGGTTGCTGGACAGGGCTGATCAGGCTTCAAAGAGAATCCTGCTGTTTGGCAAAGGGGGCAGGTAAATACTACAGCAGCTTTTGGGGCCATGTAGCCTGCACCCCCTCTGCCTACCATCAACATCACCGAGGTACTCTAATGAATTGGGAGCTTTCATTACCACCTTTCTTGACCCCAGTCCAGATGTCCATGTATCTGAGTAAGTGGCTTACGATCAGGTGTGCAGAGGGTAGCATCCAAGGCTGGCGATACATGAAAGTCTCCACATGTGTTAAGGGGCAACTCCCTACACCATCAGCCACCATAGCAACCCCTTTCAAGGTACAGATCCTTCTGTGATTGGTCCCTTAATTATGTATTGTATATCTGAAAAGACTATTGCCAGCTGCAGGTAAGCCAAATTCCTTATTTAAGTGAGCATTTCATGACAGTCACTGGGTGTGAATGTTCCCCGTGATTTATTAAGATGTTTACAGTATATCATATCTTAAACTAATGTATGAAGTGTTAGTTTTCCAGTAAGACAAAATGGTTTACAAAGCTAGTGTAATAGTAATGACAGTTAGGCTAATAGGTACTTATTGGGTAACTGTCAACTTAAATAAGGGAACATCACACATTTCCTAAAAAAACAAGAGATTTTGCATACTTAATTTTGTTTTTTTGTTTAGTAAGTAACCCTTACAATGTCTTCATTAACTCAAAGCATTGTGAGATGGTTTAATCTCTTTCAACAAGACCAAATTCAATATATCAACATTCAAATGGAGAATCTAAAATCACCTGCTACTAAACATCTGAAAGGGAAGTGTTTAGATCCAGTACCATTTAACTCTTAAGTTCATTAATATTTTCCAGGTCAATTTCAACAGAGTTGAATATATTCTAGATTTTTTTTTTTTGTGTGAGAACTCCTGGGATCATAAGTAAGCCATTTTGTCATGCAGTATTCTGTGACATGTCATTCACTGCAAAGTATTGCATTGCATCCTGGCAGTTTCCACTGTATACAACATCAGTTTACTAGTTATAGCTTTTCAATTTGATGTTTGTACAGTATAAACATTTTACCGTTTGTCTTTTTTTTTATCATACATTTGCCACTGGCCAGGAACTCTTTCACCTGACTCCCAGTGCCTGATCCCTCCCCACCAAGATCGACTCACCTGCTTGGGTACCCCTCGGCTTGCACCCCTTGAGGTGGGACCATCTTCAGCTCTTTGGTGCTCCCACACAATTTCCTAATGCCCAGCAGGGAGAGGTGAAGATCAGAGTGATGGCGGGCTCAGGAGAGTAGGCTCTGGTTGTGGGGTGGGTGTCAGGGAGCAATGTTATCTGCCCAGTCACTGGGGTTATACACTTTACATTTCCCTGAAGGAGGGGATCTGCAAAGATGTCCTGGTAACGTTAGGCATGCTACAAAGCCTGATGCACCGACGTGTGCCTCCCCCCTCCAATACCCATGCATTGTGTGGTCTCAGGCTCACCGATCCCAACCATCGCTAATGGTCAGATTATCACTGAACAACACAGACCACCCACCCTGGAGGAGAGCAGTTCCTGGAATGCTCCATTCTCTTCCCTGTCAGCTGACCCTTCGATGCACCAGGCTTGTTCCTGAACTCAGGTCGTTGGTGTCACATGCAGTAGCACTAAACTTGTACCAGTGGCTGGAGCTGTTTTTCTTTTATTTAAACTTGCTGCACATGACAACTATGATTTTCACACTTTTTATTTTCGTATTTATCAGTACACCCCTGTATCAATAGTACTTTTTACTATTAAATCGAATACTGAATAGTTGATAAGAGTATTTGTCAAATAATGAATACGAATAGTGAATGAAGACAAAAGGCTTGTAGTCTTTATTATTTTCATTTATTTTTTTCTTTATTTAAGGCATGTTAAGCCGTATTTAAAAATCAAAGTGAGGGAGTGTCATTCAGTGTGCAAACCTGCATTTGGCATTTCATATTGCATAAATTCAGCCTGTGCAAAATTAACAATTAGCAGCTTTGTGAGGGTGAGACCATATTATGGACCAAATATTGGTTATGGGAATCTTACTTTAAATGCAAAAACAACTATTCAGAACTTGGACTGGTTTCAATTAGGTATCTGACCAAATGCAAATAACTGGAGTAGGCTACTATTCCGGTACAGAGCAAATACGAAGCAAATATTCATCCTATTTAGATATGTGTGTGTATTTATATATGTCTTTGGCTTCAATCCTTTGTGGTCAACATTTTCCCACTATAGCTCTTGACTCTGGTCAATATTTGTATAATACATATACAGTATGTTGAACACATCAGGCAGTTGCAGAGGAATATGATAAGGTGTACGACTAAGAGATAAAGTGGTTGTAGACAACTGAGGGGCTGAGACGTGTGCAATCACTCATCACATTTAGAGATGTGCGAAGTTGGAAAACTTCACTCCCCAGATTAATTCATGAATTTCCCTCATTTCATGAAGGTAATCTGTGGTGAGAAGTCCAGATTCATGCAAAACTGGTAACTCTGCCAAATGCTGAAGTCTGCCTGTGAATTTTAACTCAGCCAGCAGAGTTTGGCACAGATGAGATGTTCAAAATAAAACTGCCCCCCACGCCAATTGCCAGCCCAATCTTTCCCTCATGTCTAGTGGTCCCCCCCATTGTGGATCACCAGCCTGATCTTTCCCTGGTGTCTAGTTGTTCTATCCCCCTTCCCTCTGCCAAATGCTGGCAGATAATGACACTCCTTCTCTAGTGTCCAGTGGCCTTCCCTCACCAATCACCAGTCGATGTAAAAAAAAAAAAAGACACTTTCCCTGGTGTCTAGTGGTCCCCCCTTGCCAATGGCCAACCCAATGTAAATTGTTGACACTTTCCCTGCTGGCTAATGGTCCCTCCTCATGCTCACATGGGGGGAGGGACCATTGGACCCAGGAATCATTAAGATCGGGCATGGGTTTTGGTGCGATGAGGACCATTAGACACCAGGGAAAGTGTCAACAATTAACATCAGGCTGGCCATGGGCGGGGACCACTAGACACCAGGAAAAGTGTCTTTTGGTTTTTACATCAGCCAGTGATTGGTGGAGGGAGGGATCACTAGACACCAGGGAAAAAGTGTCATTATCTGTCAGCCTTTGGCGGGGGGTGGGACAACTAGACACCAGGGAAAGACTGGGCTTGTGATCGTCGAATTTGCCATTTGTAACTTCACATTGTTTTTTTGTTTTTTTTTTAAGTGCAATTTGCACCTAAAAAAACAAAAGTAAGATGAAGTTAGAAATGGTGAATTTCCTATCAAACAGGAAAATTTGCAAAACGATTCATGGAGGCAGATTTGGTGACTTCACTGGAAATTTACCAGGGAATTAAGAATTTGTTGCATCTCTTATCACATTTATTTATTTGGTTATTTATTTATTCATGTATGTATGTATTGGATTTTGTTGACCAGATTGGCTCAATGAGACTTAAGTCCTTTTTCAGGTGTGACCCAGACTAAGTTACATACAGAAGAAGTCTGGAAATCATATGGTATAAGATTGCACACAAAGGACGTAGTGGCAAAGGTAGTTACAATGGGTACAGCATTGGGGGTAAACAATAATGAATAGCATGTTCAGCACATGAATCAATAAGACAAAGTGCATGGTGCAGGTTTACAGTACAGACAGCAACAAATCATATTCATGGGATTAGTTCAAGGTCTGATGAGGGAACATTGGCAACATAACCTCTGTCTCAGTGGTGAGGCAGGAGTAGGCTCAGCGGGGGCAAGAAAAATTTAATTTTAAGGTCTGACATTCATAATGTGGTCTTACTAGTGACACATTTGTGTGACACACTCAAAACACCAACCAAGCTGCCCTAGGCTGTTTTTGTGAACTGGCATGCTCACTCTGGCATGCTGCCATCATCTCGTCATGACTCACTTGGGGCTGCTCCCTTCACATTCATGTTTATAAATTAAGAAATTGTGTTTCATTTGTGTTATATGTGTTTATTTCACCAGGAAAATGCTCAGTTGAGCAAGTTCATTTATAAGGAGGTCCTGGGTAGGACAGCACACAGAGCTTAAATGGTACAGGGTATAGAGGTATACAAGACATAGCCATATTCACAAAAGACGTATAGTCACTGAATTCATATGTTTAACAATTGATGCAGACTATGAGGAATACAAAATATTGCAGAATGTACAAAACAGTAAAGTTCATTATGTTTAACAGCTTATGGAAACCTCATTAGAGAATGATAGGCTACCCTAGTTCCTGTAAGTAGCATGTCCCCAAACAGCAGATGATGTAGAATTTAGAGATACCCAAAAATGACAAAAAAAAAAACAAATTCACATCCCCACCCCAAAAAAAAAAAAAAAATAATGAAAGTGTGTGTCTTTGGCACATCCAGCAGATGTTTTTCATTTTAGCAGTCCAATACTGCCTGTTAGGATTCACTTGATTTGAGTTTTCACTACTACTCTATTTTTTTGTTGTTGATGTTTTAAAGTATTCAAGATTTATGTCCCTGGCAACTGGTTTGGGCAGACCATTACTCTCTTTGGGTTTTCATTGTTTCCAGGTACCAGGCCCCAACTTGCTTGTTTCCAGCTTCTTGCTTGGACAACCACTTTCTTTTTTTTCTTTTTCCCAATTTTTATGCAGGGCCTGGGACTTCTGTTTCCTGGCTCCCTATTTCATCCCCAAAGTGATTTTGTAGGCTAGCTTCCTCAGTAGGGACTGTGTCCCGGAGATTCAGTCACACCCAGTGTCCACATGGTTTCTACCCAGTATGGTTCACCCTGATTTTCTGCATACATTCCTTTACAAGACCCCAGCATCCTACTCCCTGTTGCTGCATGGACTGACATCAGCTGGTCAGAGAGGGCAAAGGAATCCACAGAGGATCCTCCCCAAACATCAAGAATGAGATTTACTTGTGGATCAATCTTGTTCCCCTCCTCTAGGTTGCTATAGATTGCTAGTACCATTTTGTTCTTATCATGGGAAGACTCCTCATGATCATCTTGTCAGTGCTATTCACGGTGTCCTGGGCCCCATCTTCCAATGTCCAAAGCTGCATTAATAAATGGTTCCATGGTCATAGGCAGGGGAATTAAAGCTACTTAAGCCTTGTTCCAAAATGTTCCTGCCCTCTGGTACCACAGACAAGTTCTGCAGTAATAAGCCACATCTCTAAAACAATTGTGTCAAAAGAAATTATTTGTAACTTCATTTTTTCTTTACCTAACTCCCAGGTTTACAGAGAAAGGAGTGTCATGGGCTGAAGCCAGAGCTGCTTCCTGTACTCTATAGGAACCACAAGCTACCATGGTACCCTTCCCTCTGGTCCTCCATTAGGTACATACTGTTTATACAAAAAAAATTCTCTCAGTGTACTTCCTTTTTACCTTCTGTAACCCCCCTGCAAATGGGGGTTCCTGAAAGTCTTCCTTGCATGTGCCTAAATGCCCACTGCCAGGCTGGTATCCTGTGTATTAATGCTTTAAAAGTGTTTGTGTGAGAGTGCCTTAATGCCTCTGTGCTCTGCCTCTTTAAGGACTGCCAATAACATGGTGCTTATTTAATCTAGGAGGGGGCTGAGTGTTTTTATGCTCAAGTCCCGCCTGGGCTGTCAGATAATTGCTCCATTCTGCCATCGCTATTTGCGCAGAGGGAGCTCTGATGGAAGATGTACTTATGTGCTGATTATCTATTAACATGGCAATAGAAACATAAACATAGAAACATAGAATTTGACGGAAGATAAGGACCGCTTGGCCCACCCAGTCTGCCCATTTCCCTACCTACTGGATAAGCTGCAGATCCTAGTTAACCAGCAGCCTACTTCTTCCTACCCCCACCCCCCCAGAACTGCCTTATGACTATCCCATGCATGCTTGAATTCCACCACTGATTTTGACTCCACAACCTCCTCCGGAAGGCCGTTCTATGCATCCACAACCCTCTCTGTGAAACAATGCTTCCTTAAATTACCTCTGAGCCACCCCTCTATCTTCAAATTGTGCCCTCTTGTTCTTGCACACCTCTTTTGAAAGATGCTACCCTCTTGGACTTTGTTGATTTCCTTGAGGTACTTGAGTTTCTATCATGTCCCCCTCTCCCTCCTTTCCTCGAGGCTATACATATTAAGCTCCTTAAGTCTCTCTTCATATGTCTTCCGTGCAGACCCTGCACCATTTTAGTTGCCCTCCTCTGGACAGCTTCCATCCTGTCTATGTCTTTGCGGAGATTGGGTCTCCAGAACTGCACACAGTATTCCAGATGGGGTCTCACCAGCTGTCTGTACAGAGGGATAATAACGTCCTGTTTTCTACTGGTGATGCCTCTCCCTATGCATCCCAGTATCCCTCCAGCCCTCTTTGCTGCCCTCTCACATTGCTTGCCCATCTTTAGGTCATCTGATATGACTACCCCCAGGTCCCTCTCCATTTTTGTTGTTGTTAGTATCTCACCCCCCACTGTGTGCTCTTCCTCTGGGTTTTTGTTTCCCAGGTGCATTACCTTGCACTTCTAGCATTGAATCTAAGCTGCTATACATATTGACCATTTCTCTAACCTTGCCAAGTCCCTTCTTATCCTTTCCACCCCACCCTGTGCATCAACTCTTTTGCAGATCTTAGTGTCATCTGCAAAGAGACATACTTTTCCTTCTAGTCCTTCTGCAATGTCACTTATAAAGACATTGAAGAGGACCGGTCCTAATACTGGACCATGCGGTACCCCACTAGTAACCCTCCTTTCTTCTGAGTGGACTCCATTTACTATTACCCTCTGTGTCCTATTCTCCAGCCAATTCTTTACCCAGGCTGTCATCTTGGGACCCACTCCCAGGCTGGCTAACTTGTATATTAATCTTTTGTGTGGGACTGTGTCAAATGCCTTGCTAAAGTCTAGGTAGGCCATGTCCGCAGCCCCTCCCTGATCTACTACTTTGGTCACCCAGTCAAAGAAATCTATCAGATTCGTCTGGCATGACCTTCCCGCTGTGAATCCATGCTGCCTAGGGTCCTGTGCTCCTCTGGCCTCTAGATACTCAACAGTTCTTTCCTTTAGAAGTGATTCCATCATTTTTCCTATCACTGAGGTTAAACTAACAGGTCTATAGTTTCCTGCTTCTGCCTTGCTCCCACTTTTGTGAAGGGGAATCACATCTGCCCTCCTCAAGTCCTTGGGTACCAACCCCATCCTCCCATGATTTGTTAAAAAGGGTACTCAGTGGCGTCACTAGTTCTACCCTTAGTTCTTTTAGAATTCTGGGATGAATCCCATTAGGCCCCATTGCTTTGTCCACCTTCAGTTTTAAGAGTTCTTTCAGAACCCTTTCTTCTGTAAATGGGCGGTATCAACTTCTGTATCCAGCGTGTTACTACTGTTTGATTTATGTCCTCCCCTCTTCCTTTGTAAATACTGAGCAAAAATATTTGTTTAGTATCTCTGCCTTTTCACAGTCTCCTCCACCCACTCCTCCCTTTATTAAGCCTCACTATCCCTCCCTTGGTCTTCCTTCGCCTCCTGATGTACCTATAAAGGTTTTATCCCCTTCTTAACTGGAGTTGGCTATCTTTTCCTCGGTTTGGGCCTTTGCTGTTCTAACTGCCTTCCCATCCTCCTTTGCTTTAACTGATACAGTTCTCTGTCCTGCTCCTTCTGCAATTCCTTGTACTTCCTGAATGCTTTCTTTTCTCTTGAACCTTCACCGCCACTTCCTTTGAGAACCATAGTGGTTTCTTACATCGTCTTGTTTGTTTATTTGCTTCACACAAAGGCTCTTACCTCTGTGATGGCAGTTTTATTATTCCCATTGTTCTTCCACCTCCCTTCCTGCCCATTTGCTAGTGCATTCCTTAGGCACTCACCCATTTTGGCAAAGTCAGCCCTTCTAAAGTCCAGTACTTTTGTCTTTGTATGGCTTGACTCTATGGCTTGTGTTTATTGTGAACCATACTGTTCGATGGTCGCTAGTTCCCAGATGGCTACCCCTCTACATCTGTAATCTCTCTCCATCTCCATTTGCGAGAATCAAGTCTAATATTGCTCCCTTTCAGGTGGGCTCCAGTACTAGTTGTCTAAGGCATGCCCCCAGTAGAGCATCTAGAATAACTGCACTCTTCAAGTGGCAGCTGCAACTGCACTCCAGTTAACATCTGGCATATTCAGATCACCCATCAGCAATATCTCCTCTTTTTCTGCCATTCTAAGTATACTTTCTATCATTTCCCTGTCCATTTCCTCCCCCTGAGAAGGAGGTCTGTATACAACCCCTGTGCGTATTGTGGTACCATTGCCTGTCTCCAAATTTACCCACAGTAGTATTTACCCACAATAGTATTGTAATTTGTTTTACCTGCCTTCTCTGCAGGATGGACTTTATGTATTGCACCACCATTTTAGTTTTGGACTGCCAGTCGGCCCAAATCAGTACCTTTGGGGACTCTAAAATGGAACCTTTCCCCAGGGGTCTTGTGGGAGCAAATTTCTGTAGGAATTGTAGTTTTTACATTTTGGCACCAAAACAGACTGGAAGGGAGCCCTTGCTTTGACAGACAAATGGATCAACCAACCAGAACCTTTTGGACCACAGGGAAATTCCCAAGCCTCCTACTGCAGTGAGTAAGTCTGGAGTTAGAGTTTGCAGAGTAAACAGCTTGAGTGATTCAAGCAGCAGCTCCTGCGTAGTTTGTGTGGGAGATTGGTGGAAAGGCTGAGTCTGGCCTGTTTGCCTGCAGTCCCTCGAGACGGAATTCTTAGAAAGGCTTAATACGCCAGACTGTATCTGAATTGAGTGAGAGAGAAAAAGCTACTTAAGTGTGACCAGGCTTAAACCTGAAGAAGACCAAAGATTTGCTGTATGTGATCAGCCTGTCAGATCATCCATTCACCATAGAACTCCCAGTTTTGCCCAGAGACACTGATATTGCTGCTGGACTGTTACCCTTTTTGCGGCTTTACTATAAATGTGCTGTGTGCTGTTAGTGGGTCGTGATTTGGTTCCCCACTGTTTAATTGTACTACGCTTGCTGGAAGCTACATCCAGCCTTCCTGGACTGATTTCCAAACAGTAGTACTTGGACTGAGCCCTGCCACACTGGCCCAGCCAGCAACTTCAGGTGCAGAGAACACCATCAATGAGCGACTCACCCGGGGATCAGCCCCCTGCTCAACATCTCGAACAGGAATGACACCTCAGTGATTCGTGTTGGTCCTGCTTCTCCTGGCATACCAGTTGTCAACCTGCAGTCTCCATCTCATCCTTCCTGTGTCTTGCATTGGGTAGCATGAGTAACAATCAGGGTAGCTCCCTGCAACAACAGCTAAATCGCAAGTGTTGTCATCTGATTGCATTGTTGTGTTTCCTTTCATGAACTGAGCCTTCAGGCTCTGGATTACAAATTGTGTGTGGTTGTGCATGCTTTTTGTTTTCATCACAGGGCCCCAACCAGCTGTGATACCGGCCTACCCTGGGCAACGTTCCAGGGTAGCCCACCTTACTCCAACTGGGTACCCAGAGCGTGTGACTGTGTAGGAACTAAAAGTGCATGCATAATTGTCAGACTAGTTCAGTTTTTGAATCAATCAACCTGATTACACCCCTCTCTTGTTCAATTCCCCTGAATAAAACAGATGTAACTCTTTTTGTATTTAATCTGACTGTGGTTCTAGTTTGTACCAAAAGCACTGTATTGTTGTTATTTGCTGTGCCTAACCTTGTTTTATGGGGGTCTCCAGGGTCGAACTGGTGGAACCAACCCTGGTGGTAAGTGCAAACAGTGTGGGGATTTGTATGGCGAATAGGGACTACTGTGAAAGTGTTTGTTATGTATTGTCTAGGCCACTAGAGGGGAAAGATGGGGGTTACAGTGTCCCAGAGGGCTGTACCCAGGTTAGCCTTGCTACTAACAATCCTGTCCTCCAGGCTGAGGCACCCATTTCAGTACCCAGGCCCCTTAACCTGCAATTAGCCAAGCAGGCAGGGGTTACATTTCTGTGCTAAAGTCAGAGTTAATCCTAGCTGCCTGTTCTCTCAGCTTCAGCAGAGATGAGTCAAGTTACAGAGCCTGCTAAGCTCTTTATGAATGATCCTCCTTAAAGTACTTTCTTCCTCACTGGGAAACATGCTCATCTTCTTTGGTCTTCACTGTTTTCAGCAATGGCATAGAACTACTTCTCCCAGCTAGTCCTCCAGCAACACTGGCTACTTCTTCTTCTGCTGAGGTAAGGGTTGTCTCTGGTTCCTCTGCCTGCACTATTTCTTTAATAACTTGTCTTTTAACCTGCCTACAAGTTGTGTAACAGACATTACCCCACCTGACAAACTCACTGTTCATAATTACATCAACACTGAGATCTGGTACTACACCCACCTCTTATATCCTTTAGCCACCGTTCCAGTTCAGAATGACCCTTACCATAGGCACGGAGACCACAGTTCTGGTCATTTCTCAAATTCTGGAAAACTGACCTGGCAGAATGTGTCCCTAATGTATTAAATTTTGTTTAATTGGAAAGAGAATCACACATGTCTCTTAACCCTTGTGTTATTTTACTATCGCTAAAGACAAGGTTCATATCAACAGTGAAATTAGCAGAATGTGCTGCCACTAGGTGGTGCTCCCTCAAAGGGTCATCCCCTCACTCTACACTCCACCCCATAATTATATTTCATTTTGGCAATCATATGAAAAGTACCCTGGTTTCTGCAAAATAGACAACTCCATTCTCCTGACACCTTATTTGAGGAGTATTTTTTTCTACTTTGGGTTTAGGTGTTGGCTGGTTTGCCTTAGCTTGACCCCACTGAGTTCCCTTAAAACCATCTCATGTCTTTCCCATGGATACAGACTGATCAGCCATTCAGCCCTCTCCTTCATAATGCTGGCCATTCTATCCAACAGCCACACTTTGTACTCTTTGGACACAGTCTTCGTAAAACATTGTGTAATAAATGATACATTTATGTGTAACTGTCTCATGGTGCTCTCTTTAGCCACCTAAATGTCAGATTATTTTTGAGTCTATATGTTTTGAGAGTGAATTCGAAATGTTTTAAAAAAAAAACAGTTTTTTTTGGTTTTACTTTAACAAGGTCCATTCAATCTTCTTCATAACATGGACCATTCAATTGTCTTCATTCCATTTGGTGAATTAATCTCTGGCTCTGGCAGTAAGTAATGGCATAAAGTTAATTGACCAAGAAAACCAGTACAATTTAAATTGCCTATACAATCATTCAAAACATTCAGAAACAAATATCAGGGTCATCCTCCACCTGGAAATGTGAAAACAATTTTAAATTAATTTTGACTTTTTGGGAAGGGGATCTCCCATGACAATATTTTATGCATTGCATGGCTGGCCTGGAGGCACTGAGGGCTGAGGTGCTGGATGCCTTACTTCATGCTACGCTGGCGACCTGTGTTCAGGAATGAGCATGGGCAGCCAGGGGTTGGCAGCATTGGAGAAGGACTGAACATCTGGAGGACTGCTGTCCTTCTCTGAGGAGGGGGACATCAGTGATCGACGATTGGCTGACCCCTAGTGGAGACCGGGGGGCAGTGCACCAACACTGCAGCAAGAGGGACTGGAGGGGGCAGACGCTAGGTGGAGTGCATGTGGGCATGTGCATGCTCCTCCCATTGGTGTCACTGCATGCCCCTCCTCACAGGGGAGAACCACCACAAGAAAATTCTTGGCAGCATGAAGGCTGCCCCGATGGCCCCACCACGGTCACGCAAAAGTCAGCTCCCTCCTGGGCCCACCCTCCTGATCTCCGCAGTGGTGGGGTAAGTACCTGCTGTGATACAGCTAGATGGGGGTTGTGATGGGGAGGTCTGAGCTCTGTCCATGACTGGGGCAGCAGCTGTGAAGGTTGGCTGGAAGAGGGGAACCAAAGGCACAACTTCCCCCTGAGTCGAGGAAAGTAAAAATAAATAAACTATAAAAAACATATTTATGCTTTCTGGGGGTGTCTTCTATCACAGAATTTCAGCCTCTCTCTCCCATGTTCTTGTTTCTCTCTCCCTCTGATGCATGCATTTTCTTTCATGCTCCTTTAGCATCTGAATCTCATGGAGGCACTTCTGCTCTCAGTCTGGGGTAATGTTTCTCTTGCACCTCTTGCATCTGAATATGGTGCTGTTGCTCTTTCTTCAACTCCTCTGCCTCTGATTTTGCCTTTTGCAGATTGGACTCCAGTTTTACTTCATTCAGCCTTGCCTCTGCCTCCAGCTCCACCTTTTGGAACTCATCATCCAATTTTGCCAGTACCAGGGTGTGCTGAATTCTCATCATCTTCATCCAGTCTGGAGGAAGGATGCTGGAGATGGTGGGGATGTTACCTATGAGGGCCAGGGATGAGTTGTGGAAAAAGGACTGTGTGATGTGGTTGCACAGGTAGGTAAAGAGCTATGTTTTGAATGGCTGTAGCCCATCTTTTGTGAAACTGACTAATAATCAGATTAAGTTCACTGGGACTATGGGGAGTGAGAGGTGAGTGCTAGAGGTTTTACAGATGGGCGATACAGTTTAAAATGGTCAGGTAGTGGGAGGGTTGAGAACTGTGTGGCACAGTGGGTGGGGTTTTCTTTGTCTTCTTAAAAGAGTTCCTTTAAAGAAAGAAAGAACTCCACTGAGCAACAGATACAGTATACTGTTGGTTTACAGTTATTTATGGCCTTTGTGTATGCCCTGTTGTAGCCATGCCCCCATTACATTATGATAGACACTGGGATCAAGTTTATTTGTGACCCAAAGTCAGCACTTGGTAAGCGTAAATGCACTACATACATTTTGGTGCTCATAAAAACACTTAAAGGGGAGACCACATTTTGAGACGAAACTGACTGAGTAAAATATTCTTGAATGGACTGCCTTGCTTAAATAAATCACTATGTAGAAAAGACATATACACTCCTGTGGGCACACAGATTAGCCTAATGGATGCACTTTATATTAGATGAACCTCCAGACATTATATACCACTTGACTTGCAAATATAAAATGTAGTCTAGCCCGGCTTTTTCCGGAGTTAGTTATTAATTGGGCGGAGCTCTGGCAAGGGTGCCATCAGTTTATTACACAAGATAGGCTCTGGCTCATGCAATTTCAGATATTACATAATTTATACTACACCCCTCAAAAAATGACCAAATTTGGCCTTTTTCCCTCCTCTACTTGTATAAGGTGTGCTCAGGGGGAAGGCAATTTATCACATATCTTCTGGTTCTGTCCTAAGGTGGCTCCCCTATGGACACAAATTAGACAGAGAGCAGATCCCCTATTGGGTCTTAATGACCTGTTCACGGTTAAAATCTGCCTTTTGGGGGATTACTTTGATATCCCAATAGCTACTAGTAAATATCACATGGCTCTAATATCCATGTCAGTTAAAAAACCAATGTTCAGACACTGGAAGGATTCTGAGGAAATAACATATGTGGAGTGGCTACGGGAATTTCTGACTAATCTCAGGGTAGAGAAAATGATGGCCAGTGTTAGGAATAGAATGAAGAGATTTAATCAGATCTGGGCTCCATTAGTAACCCTTTATTCACTTCAAACTGCATAGAGGAATGGGCTGTTGGCTGTTTGGTTGCAGATTGAATAAGGCCTAGTCATGCAAACCCGGGATGGGGGGGGAGAAGTGGAGGAAGGTTTTCTCTCTTCCCCCCCTTTTTATTTATGCTGATTTGTTGGAGGGGGGAGGAGGACGGGCAAGGGGATGGGGGGAGGTGATATTTGGTTCTCCCAGTTATTCCTGGATGCACTCTGTATTTATTGTGTTATGTTGTGTTATTTGTTGTATGCTGAAAACTTCAATAAACTTTAAATGAAAAAAAGAAAAAAATGTAGTCTACTTGGTGTCACCTGGTTCTGGTTGACATATTTAACTTAAAATAGTAGTCCTGCACTAAGATTTGTTGTGTGTGTTTTTTAACATACTTAGGATTAAAACATTAGGGACTTTATATAGTGTGTGACTATGGCTATGCACTTTATCTGTTTCTATGTTATGTGCATTGTTTAAATGTTTAAATATTTATAGCACTTGTACTTTGAATTATAACTATAGCAACATTTTAGGCAGCCAAGGAGGCATTCACGGTGGGCCTGTGGAGGGAGTCATCTAAGTGCCTGGTACAGGAAGCAGTGGGGGGTAGAGTAAAGGGCCAACAGTGCAAGTTGACTAATGTTATTGTAGGTTGTGTTTAGTCTAGAGAATCCGGCAGATGTGGTTTGAGAATAGATGGGTGAGCAGTATCCAATAGGGGGAGTGGGGTGTCCTAGGCAATGCTGTGCCTCTGTTTGATAACTTTGAGGAAGCCCTCTTCAGCCAGGGTGAAATATCACTTCTGGTGCACTGCAATTATGGTGTGGCTCTTGCACATGGACTGCATAGGCACAGGACAAATTTAGTGAGAACTTTGATTGAGTGTGTCACTTCACCAACAGTTGTAACTATTTGCTAAGTTTTTATGGAAAACAAGCTGAATCAGATTTCTGAGTGAGTTGGGCTTTATATCACTGCACATTGTGCACAATAGCTAATGGGGGTGATAGGTGCTTGAGATGCTTGTCTATAAATTTTTATTGGTATCACTACTGGTCTTTAAGTGGTAGAGCAGCTTCCATTTGATTTTTTTGTATTTGCTGTACTTTTTACAACATCCCTGAGATATGTTACAGTTTATATAATGAACAAATGCCTGTTGATATAATGAACATGCATCAATTAGCCAGTTAGTGTCATTCAGTGGTATCACCTCTGAACTTCTGCCTGTCAAGTGGGGGTAAGGGATCCATTCTAAGCCTGCTGCTGTATTCCCTCTATGTTGATGTCTTTGTCAATAACACCAAAAACTTATTACAAGATGTTCAGACCCATTCATGTGCAGAGATGATACCATCAAGTGTTGCAGTGGTAAAGATACTGGTGATATTCAGTTAATGCCAAAGGAAAATGTTAATATCATTCAAAGATACTTAAACTCTACTATGCTTGCCCTGAATGTGGTCAGTCACATTATTTGGCTGTGACAGACAAATGCATCATGCAGCAGCAAAACTCAAGATTAAATTTCTAGACAAACAAACAGAAAGACAAAAAAAAACTGCAGCTGGTATCTAAATATAAATAACTGGATGTACTGTATGGCTTGATCCTAAATTAAAGTTGGAATCCCAAGTTACAGATCTAGCCAAGAAACTACAACCTAAGATTGATTTTCTTTTTAGATTGAAACACTGTGTGACCCAAGAAACCGGATTAAAATAGTTAATACCATGCTAATCCCACGCTTTGATTATGAGAATTCTCTTTATGTTAAGGAACTCGGTCTAGTTCTGTAACTCAACCCTCTCACTTCAGTGGGACATGTTTGTGTGCTTCTTTAAAGGTTTGTGACTCTCAGTTGAATAACACAGTACAGACTGCAGCACTGTTCCTGACAATAATGATACTGGATGCTTTGACTCATCTCTTAAACTACAGTGCCAATGACCTCACTGTGTGCTATGAGGGAATGTAAAGCACATTTGAATCCCAGGGAAGCAGTGGGAATGCAGATCAAATTTGGAGCAAAGTACCCAGGATCAACTGCCTGGAGACATAAATGCAATGTTCCAGTTGTCACTACAGGACTGTGTTACATGCCTCATGTATGAAAGAGGGAAGGGGGTGTCATTTCTAATGATGCTACTGTAGATTTACTGCATAAATGGTTGCTACAATTGATTCATGAAATTCTTCCTGTACTCATCACTTTCTGCTATATCACATGCTGGATTGGATGACACTAGCTGAATATAGAATCACATGCATTATGCAACTTTAGCATGCATATGATTGTATTACTCACAAGGTGCCTGCTTATTCTGAAGAAATTATCAAGCACAGAAACATATAATTTCTTGACAGATGAGGGCAGCTTAGCCCACCTAGTCTGCCCTCTTTTCAATACCTATTCTGCTACCACAAATGCTACCTGGTCTCTGGCCATCTCCTCCCCCTTTATTTTGATACCAGTTTTCTTTTATACCCCTGCCATTCATGCTTGAAGCCCACCACTGTTTTAGCCCCACCACCCCCACTAGAAGATTGTTTCAGGCATCCGCCACCCTCTCAGTGAAGAAACATTTCATCACATCCCTCCTAAACTTCCCTCTTCAGCATCATGCATGCTGACTATTTCTTTCACATCTTTGTCACTAAAATATCATCCCTTCCTGTACCTTTGTCACCCCTGCGAGGTATTTAAAGGTCCCTATCGTGTCCCCCCCTTCCAGGGTATGCATGTTTAGATCTCTCAGTCTCTCCTCATAGCACATTTGGTGCAGCCCTTGCCCCATTGTTGTTACCCTTCTTTGGATGGCCTCTACCCTGTCTATGTACTTTCTGAGGTGTGGTCTCATGAGCAGGACACAGTACTCAAGGTGTGTTCTCACCATTGTCCAATACATTGGCAACACCAACTCCCTCCCTCTATTGGTGATACTCCTCCCTATGCATCCCAGCATAATACTGGCTTTCTCTACTGCTTTGTTGCATTGCCTTGCCACTTAAATGTAATCTGTTATGATTACCCCAGGTTCATTTCCTGGTTAGTGACCATCAATACTGCCTCCAACAGCTTAATCTGTTTCAATTTCAGTTGGTTACTGTCTGTATCCCCCCAGGTCACCCCTGAAAAAGGGACTTCTAGTCCAGTGGGTCTACCAGATCAACACAATTCAATAAATAAATAAATAAATTCTGTACTCTGCCACTGGGTTTCTACACCTAAGGTGCATGCTTTTGCACTTTTTTTGCATTGAAACCCAGCTGTCATACCCCTGACAATTCCTTTAGCTTTTTCAGTTCTCTATTCATTCTCTCCACCCCCTCCGGAGTGTCCACCATATTGCAGATCTTGGTGTAATCTGCAAAGGGACACACCTTCCCATTCTTCTGCAATGTCACTTATAAAGATATTAAAGAGAACCCAGTACTGAGCCCTGAGGCACCCTGTTGGTCAGTCTCCCTTCCACCACCATCTGATGCCTATCCATCAGCCAATGATGTACCCAGTATACAATGTTGGCTCCTACTCCAAGCTTCTCAGTTCTTTATGAGCATCCTAACTTGCATAGAGCTAAAGGCTTTGCAGCCATCTAAGTAGGCAATGCCCACTGCTCCTCTCTGATCTATTTCTCTGGTCACCCAGTCAAAGAAATCTATTAGATTTGTCTGACATGATCTCCTTCCTATGAATCTGTGCTTCATTGGGTCCTGTAACCCTCCAGATGCAAAGTAATCTGCCAATCTTTCCTTTAGAAGTGACTCCATTTGTTTCCCTACTACTAATGTCAGATTGATAAGCCTGCGGTTGCCAACCTTTTCCTTGCTGCCGCTCTTATGGAATGGGACTACGTCTGCCCTTCCCTAGTCCTCTGGGTCCAACCCTGTACCAAGTGAGTTATTGGATAGGGCTATCAGAGATGCAGCCAGTCCCTCACTGAGCTCCTTCAATACGCTTGTATGTTCTCTATCCAACTCCATAGCCTTGTCCATTATCAGATTTAGTCTCTTCAGAATTCTTTCCTCTTTGAATGTTCCTGTGTCTATTTCCCTCCCTCCAGCATTTCTCTAACCTACATATAACCCATCCCTTTCTCCTTTCCACTGTGAAAACAAAACAGAAGTACAGTATTTGTACAGAATATCTGTGTTTTCCTGATCATCTCCTGCACAGTCTCCCTCTGCACCACTCAACCTCACAATTCTTCCCATGGTCTTTCTTTTTTCACTATCATACCTCAAAAAAGGTCTTGTCTTCCTTTGTTACCCTTTGGCTATTCTTTCCTCACGTTATGCCTTAGCACCCCTCAGCACCTTCTCTGTTTCCCTCTGTTTATCCTGGTGTAACTCTTTATCCTCTTCCCTTTGTGTCTCCTTCTCTCTTCTGAATGCTGCCCTTTTGCACTTACACTTGTCACTACCTCCTTTGAGAAGACTATTGATCTCTATTTCCCCCTGCTTTTGCTTACCTCTTTGGCACATAGGTTTGTTGACTTCACTGTTTCATCCCTTAATCTGTCCCATTGTCCCTCCACCTCATCTGGGTAATACATCCCTTCCAGAGTTTCTCAAATGCTTTCATCCATTTTTAAAAAATCAGGCCTCCTGATGTCCAGGACCCTCCTTCTTGTGTGTTTCACATCCACTGCCATTCTAATGTTAAACAGGCAGTACAGGGGATTACCCATGTAATCCCCAAATTTAGTCTCCCTACCTATGCTATGCCGAGGTTGAGAGACTGAATTTCAAAATCCCAATGGGGATTTGTGTTATGTGGGGGGCTTTGCCCCCTGCACCCCCCTAACTAAAATAATCAACTCCAAGGGGGAGTCGACCTCAGAGTTGGTTGTTACATTTGGGCGAGTGTCAAAAACTGTTTTAAAAAAGTTCCTGCTGCGGGAACAGAACCTCATCCACAACAGCCTGCTGGCCAAGCTGTAAGAGCATTAGTGCTCCACACCATGGGGCAGCTCAGACAGCACCTCTCTCTGCCATCCCATATGGTTACGCCAGGTGAAACCATGTTTCACGGGCATAACCTAGCATTTTACCAAGTGAAATACAATTTTGCCCAGTGAAATGACATTTGAAATATCGGGCATCCCTAATGTCAGGATACTGATGTCGGGCCTGTACATGTCAGGACTCTCAGCTTCAGTATCCCATTGGGGTACCCTGTATAGCCTAGAGATTAGAGTGACAAGCTGTGAATAAGCTGAGTACATCCAGGAGAGCTGGGTTTGATTCCCACAACCTCTACTTGCACGCTGTGTGACGTTGAGCAAGTCACTTAACTGCCCCTGTGCTCCCAGGTTGCCCCTGAAAACAGCCACTTGTGCCTAGTGGGCCTTACCCAGTTACCAAAAGGAAAAAAACCAAAACACACTGTCCAGTGATCACTGATCCCCAGATGGTATTCTACCCTGATATCAGCAATACTGTCCCTGATCATTAGCACCAGGTTCAGTATTGCCCATCATGAGTGGGTTCCTTGACTAGCTGATTCAGAAACACCCCCTGCAAAGAGTCTAGGATGACTCTGCTTTTAGCTGAGGGTGGGACTAGGAGGCTTAAAGCAATGTATTGTAGGCCAAAGAACCCCATCAGCAGTACCTCCTCCTTATCTATCATTTTGCTAATGGCTTCCCTGATTTCCTTGTCTAGATCCTCCTTCTGTGCTAAATGTCTGTAAATCACCCCAGTGTGAATGAAGGCCATGGCTGCTGTCTCAGGGTAACTGACCATACTGCTAGCCCCTCCTTATCCCTTTGCATTTGTGTTGCCTTAATACCTTCCTCGACATGTAACACAACCGCACCACCACCACCTTTCTTCCCCTCCCTGTCCTTGCTGCACTGCATGTATCCTGGTATAGCCATGTCCCATTTGTGGTTTCCTGTGTGCCATGACTTAATGATGGCCACTATGTACAGGTCTTCCTCTACCATGATAGCCTCCAGATCTGTAATTTTATTTCCAAGACTTCTTGCATATGCATACCTGGCTTTACTTGCCACATATTATTCTCACCCTGCTTGCAACCATCTCCCTGCGTTCCTTTGGCCCTGCCTCATTTTCCTCTCTTTTATTACTACATTTGAAGGTTAGGGAGGAAGGACTGGACCGGCTCTCCTCATTTGGCTAAGAATTCACAGTAATGGCCACACAAATGATGTAGGCAGAAATGCCTGCTTTTAATCAGGTCCAGTAGTCTGGAATTCCTTGCTGACTAGATCAGGCAAAATCTGGTACTATTCCATCTACTTAAGAGCTGACTACCTATCTTATGGTATAATCACTGTTACCCTTTCAAAACTATATTGTATTTTAAAGGTGTACCTCCACCCATTGCCATATGGGCTCAAAAGGTTGATGGTCATGAGTAATTAACTCCTGCTGTGAAATACAGATCCAAAAGTTTAAATTAAAATGCATGATACTTCCGCCTAGGGAATGTTACAGTTGGCTATATGATAAGTGCACCATTTCCCCAGGAAAATAAAACTATCCTACTATTAATTTATTTATTTTGTTTTTTGTTAACTGGGTGGGTGCATTGGCCCAATGGACCATTTTCAGGCATGACCTGGGCCATGATTATGACACAATAACACTGTACAAAGTAGTTACAGAACAGGTACACTAGGTAACATGATTGAAAGTAGGTACTAAAACTGGTGTGGCAAGTAAATAACACAACAAAGTTAAGTACATAAATTTGAGCAGATTGTGGTGACTGTGTGAGCAGAGACTGTAGCACAATAAGTAAGTAACAAGCATAGGTAATACATATAAAAACACTAGAGCATAAAATGAAATACAGTATGAGCAAAAAAGTGCCAGCAGTAAAGTGACAGGGTGTAGGCCACATAAGACAATCAGTACAAGTATCTTATGGAGACAATGAAAACAATTCCAGGGACAAAAGTTTGAACAGTCTGGCTACCCTCAGAAAGGTTAAGGCAGTGAACTGGGGGAACTGGAACAGGAGACTGTTGCCATAAGGTGAGACTTATAGTGGGACTTAAATGGGGGTGAGAGCCTAGAATCTTTATTAGACTGGCAGGCTTTTCCACAGATTTGAGGTGACTAAAGAAAAAGCCTTTTGGCCCATGCATGTGGAGAACTGTGGGCACTCTAACATGGGGCTGGAAGAGTTACGAAGACCACTAAAGCAAAGTTTTGGCTGGAGTAAAGAGGTGAGAGGGGATACATATTTTTCCCTAATAGATTTATCTATGAGGCAGCCAAGGAGGCATTCACGGTGGGCCTGTGGAGGGAGTCATCTAAGTGCCTGGTAGAGGGAACAGTGGGGGAAGAGTAAAGGACCAACAGTGCAAGTTGACTAATGTTATTGTAGGTTGAGTTTAGTCTGGAGAGTCCGGCAGATGTGGTTTGAGAATAGATGTGTGAGCAGTATCCAATGGGGAAATAGGGTGTCCTGGGCAATGATGAGTCTAACTACAGTGGTCAGGTAATCTTTAAGCCTATATCCGACACCTAGCTTCTGGTTTACAGTATATGCTGAATGGTAAGACCTATGTGATCAGTGAAGGTCAGTGCAGTGTTAAGGGTGACACCGAGGTATTTTAAGGAGGTAACAGATTTCAGGGGCGAGCCATTGGGTGAAAGGATATAGAGGGGGAAGTGTTCCTGGCTACCTAGTTAATCTGAATTCAAAGAGCATGGCTTTAGTCTTCTTGGCATTGAGCAGGAGTCTGTTGGTTTGGAACCACTGATGGGTGGCACAAAAGTTGTTTGTACAGTAAGTGTCGTGGAGAGTTCTGCTGGGGTTTTGATGCAATGGTATAGGATAAGGTTATCAGCATACAATAGAGAGTTGCACGTGATACTGTCCTTGAGAAGGGAGTTAACAAACAGGGAGAACAGAATGGTTCCGAGGATAGATCCTTTAGAGACCCCAGTAAAAAAAAACTCCTGGGCAGTGGAGGTTATACACTTGATCCATGCCATTACAGTTCAACCAGAGAGGTAGTCTTAGAACTAGGTGGTAAATGTGAGAGAAATAGCCAAACCCCTTGAGTATACTTAGGAGGATGTTATGGTCCACCAGGTTGAAGGCCTTGGTAAGATCCACAAAGATAGCCCCAGTGAGTTTACATTGCTCAATATTGTGGAAAACATGGTTAATGAAACAGGTCAGGGTTGTGGTTTTTCTGTGGTCCTTTCTGAAACCATGTTGTTGGGAGCAGAGGAGGTTGTACTTTACAATATGGTCAGAGATTTGCTGGTGCATGACTTTTTCCAAGATCTTGGGAGAGAATAAATATGGGGTGGTAGTTTTCCACTTGTCATGGATCACCATATTTGAAGATGTGGATGACTTTGGCTTGTTTTCATACTGGGGTGCTATTGCTGTGGTAAGGGGATGGTCAAAGACTGTAGTCAAGGGTTTGGCAATGGCGTGGGCTATGAGCTTTAGGAAGCAGGGGGAGGCCATCACTACCAGTGCTTACCCGGTTTGCGAGGCTCATAAGGAGCTTGTGAGTTTTATGAGGGGAGATGGCTTTGAAGTAAAAGGAAGGGGATATTTGAACTTTCCATGAGTGACTCTGGAGGCAGCTGGCTGGGGTCATGCAGTGGTAATTTGGCGAGATTGTCAGACAGGTCCGTAAATTTGGCACTCAGAACAGCTGCAAATTTGGATGGGTTGGTTAGGGGTCCTGTCTCAGTTGAGAGTTGAATGACAGCCTGTCAGGTCCCAGGTGCTTTCAAGGATTGTACACCTAATCAGAAATGTTTGGGTTTGTTAAGGTTGTGGGATTGGAGGCTACAAAGGTACTCAGCCATGCAAACTGTGATTGCTTTTTTGCAAGGTTTCACATGTGTCTGTAGTTGTTCCAGTGGGGGGACTTCTCATTTAGCATTTCTCTCTCCTTCATCAATTTAAGCAGGTCCTTGGAAAGCCATCTCAAGCTGCCTCTGCATACTCTCTGTGTAGTTAGGGGGAAAAGCCAATGCTGGATTGCAGTCACGGCAGTGGTAAAGAAGCCCAGTGCAGAGCTGACATCAGTCATTGTGCACAGGACCAGCGAGTTGACTGCTGTAATGTCTGAGCGGAAGTGGGGGTCATTGTATTTTGAGAAATCTCTGAATGACAGGTATTTGAGGGTCAGGTCAGGGTGGTTGGAGAACCAATGCAGAAAGTCAGGGAGTAGTCACTGATGGAGTCAGATAGGACATCAGCATGCAGGACCCTATTCTCATAACTTGTCAGTATCCAGTCCAGTAGGAAGTGATTCAAGGAATGGGTGCTTGGGCAGGTAGGGGTGATAATGAGCTGGGTGAGGTTCAGTTGTTTTAATAGGTCAATGTACACCAGCTGGGTGTTGTTTAGCCAGTTTAGCATGAAATCACCCAGCATGATGATCTCCATAGAGGGGGGGAGAGGAGACCAATGCCATTCAGTAGGTGGGTTAGGCTGGTCTTGGAAGGATTATAGCAGCAGCCAATATACACCTTTTTTTTTTGCAACCCCAAAGGATAATTTGGAAATTAGCTATTTGCTACTAGAGAAAATAGGTGAGCAGCAGGAGGCAAGGGTGGCAGTGAGTGGGGTCCTTGGAGTAAAGGAGCACTCCACCTTGCTTTCTGGATCCAGGACAATCTTTTCTTAGCAGGGTATAACCACTCAGGCAACAACTAGTATCTGGAGTGGCAGGCATCAACCAGGTTTTGGTGACACCCAGGATGTTGGGGTTATACAGAGAGGCCCACGCCTCTATCTCATTGAGTTCAGACAAGAGGCTGCAAACATTGTGAGGCACAATTTGTAGTCCATGCTTGCTCAGCCATGTGGAGTCATTGTGGGTAAGAGGGGAGGTTGGACCTGAGTTGCTCTCAACATCCCCTGCTAGTAGTAGCAGTAAGATAGGAATGAAATGCTTGGGACTGCAGGAGGCAGGGAGTGGGACCCCAGGGAGGTGAGTGTGGACAAGAAGGCACTCAGGAGGTGATGCTCTTTCTTGTTAAGGAGGATAAGGAGAAATGGGGAGTATGAATAGGGCCCCAGTGCTCAGATGGAGGTAGGAGGGAAGTCTGGCTTTTTCTGAGTGAGAATTGAGAGAGGGTGGCTTGATCTATGGCCAAGATGAGGGTGCTGAGGTCAGATATCAAGAATATTCTGGTAATGATAGAGATCATTGGCACGTTTGCCACTAGGGATTTAATTTTACCTGGAGAGTGAACCAGGGCAGAAAGTAGTGGAGTATACTGGGAGGCTGCAATCCTGTTAGGGGCAGGAGTCATTACAACTATCAGATAAGAGCTTAGGTGAGGGTAGAAGATTCTGAGGGGGAATTTCCAGTGTTAGGAGGGTTGACCAGTTATAAGATATGTGCCAGTGGTCATGAAGTGTATAGTATTAGAGGTGTAGTTGACCTTCTGTTGCAGGGTGTAATCTATAAAGTATCAGCTGACTCCAACACATCTTTTAGCAGGCTTTATTCACAGAGTTTTCCACACTCCTACTCTGCTAGAGTGCTTGCATAGTACTAAGAAAAACCCTTGCTCTCTGCCCCCATCGAGAGCATCTACCAGTCCTCTACAGGTTCTTATAAGCCTCAAAAGACAAATATTTTAACAGCTTGAACATTACATTCCTCCCCTTCTTAGGAAAAATATTTAGTTAAAAAAAAAACAACAACACATTCATTGAAATATACTTTGGATGCAGCATTTACATTTCAGTCAATCGAGCAATGAACAAAACAATAACAATATGAATCCCCCCAAAACAAACTTTACTGAAGTTATTTACAGGATTTTTTTTTCAGATTCATACAGCACAATGAACTGGACTAAACTGGCATATAGTCCTTAAAATGTTCAGTGGATTTTCTGTTCTGTCTTTTGGGATTGTGCAGTGAAGATTCAGGTAAAGGTGCTACTGGTAAATCAGGACTGTCATTAAGTGGATTAGTCACAGGAGATACTGCAGGTGTTGAACCAACTGACAGATGGCATTGGCTGCTTTATCTGTGTTTCTAACTCCTCCTTTGAGTCATGGTACTGGCTAGCATCATTGTTAATCTTCTTGAAGAAGTATGAGTTCTGTGTGATTCAGTGATCTCTCCTACATGCTGTCACCATGGGCCCTTTTTGTGCCACAATTTTATACAGATGTTTGCTGAATAAAACTGGCTATTTCCCCATGGACTTTGAGTTTTTAACTAACACTGTGTCTCCTTCTGCCAGTGTTGAGGGCTTCACATACACCTTGTTATCAGTATGAGTTTTCATTGAATCTTTGGCTTTCTTATCACGCTTTATAAATTCATGCAGGTGGGCCAGTTTTTGTTCTTGCATCTCAGGGAGTTTAGTCTTTACTGGTCTAGAAAACAAAGCAATTGGTGGGGAAGAGCCATGTGTGCAAATGATCGAAGTTTGGGTAACAAGATGGTGGACCTAGAGGCCACCATGGCAGCATGAGACCTGGATATAGTAGCAATCACAGAGACCTGGTGCAAAGAACACCAGGACTGGGAGGCAGCCATACCAGAGCATGTGCTATTGAGGGGGGACTGGGAAGGAAAAAAGGGTTGAGGGGTGGCTCATTATGTGAGAGAGAGAACATAAAGGCCACAGAAGTACAAGGGGGACAGAGTAAAGTGGAGGTACAGTGGGTCACCCTGGAGACAGGAAGGGGGGCCACTATTATGATAGGGGTGATCTACAGACCTCCAGCAGAAGGAAAGAAAGGAGATAAGGATATGATGGATGAAATACAAAGGATGGCTACAAGGGTGAGGTACTGCTAATGCGGTACTTATGGGGTATTTCAATCTACCAGATGTGGATTGGAGCCTATCTGCTACAGCATCAGTTAGAAGTAGGGGAATCCTAGAATCCCTGTAGGGGGCATACCTCAGGCAACTATTTAAAGAACCAATTCATGAGGGGGCATTACTGGACCTGGTACTGTCAAACAGGGATAGTGTTGCTGATGTCACAGTGGAAAGCCAGCTGGGGACCGGTGATCATCGCATAGTGTGGTTCAGCATATGAACAGGGTCAGAACTGAGCCAGATTAAAATGAGTGTCCTGGACTTCAAGGGGGCAGATTTCAAGAAAATGAGAGCGTGCCTCAGGGAAGCCCTAGCAGGAATAGGGAATAAGGCTGAGGTAATGGAAACGTGGGAAGAATAAAGCAGGCCATCGAGAAGGCAACAACCCTCTGTGTCAAGCAGGTTACAAAGAGCAAGAGAAGTCACAGACCACTATGGTTCTCCAAGGAAGTAGCAGATAAGGTAAAGGAAAAGAAGCAGGCATTCAAAAAGTACAAGATGACACAGAAGGACGAGGACAGAAAGAGTTATCAGGAGAAACAAAGGGAGGCAGGGAAGGCAGTTAGGGGAGCTATTTGTAATCTGTGTGACTATGTACCTGTTGAATTTACTCAATAATATCTGTTCTGTTTTATTTCTATGATGTGGAACCTTTGTAAAGGAGTCTCTGACTCATAGGTATATCCAAATACTCAATAAATAAATAAAGAACAAATGGAGGAAAACATTGCCAAATCAGCAAAGAAGTGGATAAAACTTTCTTCCAGTACACAAGTGAAAATAAGAAAAGCAAGGCAGGGATAGTAAGACTAAAATGGGATGGGAAAGTGTGGAAGAAGACCAGAAGAAAGCTGACATACTGAATAAGTACTTTTTAAGCAATAAGGTATGATTAGGGAGTAGGTTAACAGTCTGTTTATCATCCCCTAGGGGTAGTGGCACGAGGCACAGATGAGTGCTAAATTGCCCCTATGGGGTGATTAACTAACTGTTAATCTAATGCCTTGGAGTGCCTTATTGCTATTATTAAAATTATTCCAAAAGTAACGTTTTACAAGTGCACTTTTTGACTATTTTCCTCATTGAGAGGGAGATTTGTAATATACAGAGGTGATCACACAGAAGTATACTGGTAGCACAGTATACTGCTACCACACAAATGCACGGTACCATTGAATGACATGTATACCACTACTGTGCAATGATGCGTGGTAATGGTATACTTTTGTGCGATCACCACTAGAGAAGCAGCGAAGTTAAATTCCGCCAGTGAAGTAGACCACTTCGTGTTACTTTATGGCTATGCAAAGTGCCCATTGAAAGCACTACTTTGCCACTTTTCCTTGTGATGATGGTGATAATAACTTTGTGTAAAGGTGGAGTGAGAATTTACAGGCAGCCCACACACATCATGTGGCTTACACAGTCTAGGTCACATGCTTCAGGCAGGCAGGAAGTGAATCATGCTTGAGTTTTCCTGCAGCAGCAGCCCCTGGCTCCAAAAGCACCTGCCCCCCCACCTGTGTCTGGTCTTCCCCTCACCTCATTAGTGTGGGAGTTCTTTACTACACTGCCTGGGGACAGCAGTGTAGTGAAATATAATCTGTGTGGTGTGGAGGTGCACCGTAGCCCCAAAGGAACTCATCTTGGCACAGGTGATCAGCACACCCACTTGTACAACCACCACTGTGTACAGTGGCAGGCCAAGGTTGCAGAACAGGGCAGTAATGAACCTGCTGGCCCTGCTGGGGAAGAGTGGGCAGCACAATGTCCACCTGCATGTGGTGATGTGAAGCGGGGGAGGGCAATGGATCAAGTGACTGCTCCTCCACTACAACCTGCAGCAGATGACAGTGGCAACCCTGTCCAACTACCTGCCACACAGGCCTATTTGGGCCTGATGTGGAGTGAATTAGAGGCTATTAACCACCATCTTGAAACGTTGAGCAGCAGTTGGAGCGAATTGCGGGGCACCAGCTACAAATTATGGGGATTATTCAACTGCTCTTGCATCAGAACGTTGATCATTAGTTTTATTTTGTCCTTGCACCTACCACCCTCTGTGTGAAAAAAATAGTCCCTGATGTTTCCCCTAATCTGTCCCCCTCTAGCTTCAAATTTTGGGCCCTTCCTCATGCACATCTCTTTTTCTGGATGATGTTACCCTCTTGTACATTGTTGATTCCCTTCCAGTACTTGATATTTTTTATCATCCCCCCCCCCGGGTCATCATTATCATCATCATCATCATCATCATCAATAACAGGAACCCCTACATCACAACTTTTTTGAGGAGGGGAGGATTTAACACCAACAGACCCAGACACAGCCACCTTGACTTTCTTTTTCTCCGGTTCCCAATCAGCTTATCATCATAACTGAAAAAAAAAATGTAACTGCTGTGATTCATGAAGAATGTGATTTGTCTCATGAAGAGTGACTGGTGTGACATGACTAATGAACTGTGCACAAATACCTACGGCTATACTTCCCTGACCTGTACCGCCCAAAACACCCTGACTTGAAAACATATATTAATGAGTACAATGGTCAAGCCAAGATACTATAAAACAGACTTACATGCAACTTACAACCCCAAAAGTTAAAGTTTTGTAATTCGTGAATCATCATGACCATAACGATGAAGAATGCAATTTGTATCGTGAGTGACTTGTGACGATCACCTTGATTTAAAAATGCACATTGATGAGTACAATGTTGATGCAGAGATATGCACCACACGGTAGTCTGAAGGGAAGCCAAACAAACAACTGTAACTTAAGTGACAGATGGAGATTGGGCCCTAAAGAGATGCAAATGCACAGATAGATTAAGATTGTACTGCGCACTCAAGAGATGCAGATGCAAAGGCACATCAACACTGTAACCAGTGCTGACAAGTCACAAATCCAAATCTGGAAAAGAATACCTTGTGCCGGTTGGGTGAGGTGGCAGTGAACTGCAGTAACAGTCCACTACCAAGATACCATAAAGCAGTACAAAATAATGCAGGCGCGGTGGATAGCAGGTTCACAGTGATGCAATTACTGTGTGGCACAATAAAATGTGTCTGATTGGATGGCATGCATCGCACTCACACTCCCACATACACACTACAGGTAATGCGCAGCAAATTGAAAACTTCAGTAATATAACCAAATCTTTTAAATGAACTGAAATTATGCACTGCTGCACCACAACAATCAGCACAAAAATTTCAAACATTACTTAAAATATTACTGTGTATATTAACACAGTTATACAAGAAAACTATTACCAAAACAGAAAGACTGCCTTTCTCCCAGTTTATCTACCTCCCTCCACCACAGATTAGGGCTGTACATGGGCCGAATAGTATTTTCTGAATACCACAAACAGTAGGCTTCCCGGATATTCGGATGCATTTTCCGAATAGTTCACTATTTCTGCCACTATTTGGGAACTACTATTACGTGAGATTTCCGCTTTGTTGGCCAATCAAAAACTGTTTCTTGAGCTCAGAGGCAAGCACACAATGTGACTTCCTGACTCTGAGCTGGTAGAAGACAGGAGACAGTGGTTTCTGAGAGTTGCTCTGAAGTACTTTTGAGACCTTAAACTTGCCAAAAAGAAATAGATTTTTGCTTCACAGGCTTTTTTGGGTCAGTATAGTTTTTTTGATCAGTGTCAGAAAAGCTATGTTTGGCTTTCTGACAGGTATTTTGTCCTTATTTTCTGTACTCAGTTACAGGGACTAGGAGGGCTGCCATTCACTTCTCTGCTGCTGTCTGACATAGCTCCAGTGTGATTTTTTGGTGGAGCACATTTTATTTTGTGGTTTTTTTTTGCTGTTGTCTGGTTCCAGGCTTGGTTCCCTGCATGACTGATGAGGGTGTCTGCTAACTCCCCCTCCTGCAGGTCACTGCTTATAATATGCTGTATATGTGCAAAATATTTGATTTTGTGAGGCTGCACCCTGCATGTGCATGCTTTATATATTTTTTTCATGAGGCAGGTCCACACGTGTGCACAGCTGTGTGCACACAGATTTTGAAATAAACTTCTTCGGTTCTAAGCCAGTCAGGCTTGACTCACTGAATTAATATTGTTAGTCTCCTCTGGTTCTGGGGATAGATCCCTGTACACATGAGGAGGAGAAGAAGAAGAAGAATAATTAGCATTTTTGTAGCGCTTTTCACACACAGTGCATCCCAAAGCACTTTACAAGCAATGCTAGACTGGTAGTGAAGTGACTGAATGTGTGGGTGGCGGCCATATCGCACATCATCACCCACACACAGCCTGGATAATTGCATGAACTGGTTTATGGGAAGGGGAATGTTGGCCAGGACACTGGGAATGTTCCCTACTCTTTGCAAAGAGTGCCTGGGTTCTTTTACTTCCACCTGGACACCCACCAGGACAACACCAGGATGGTCAGAAGGGACCTCGGTTTAACGTCTCATCCAAAAGGTGGCACACCCCAGCAGTACAGCACCCCTCAATACTGCATTTGGATGCCAGTGATTTTTAGGTGCAAGTCCAATCCCAGTGTGGGATGAGAACCCACGACCTTCTGGTCCAGAGGTGGATGTGCTACGAACTGAGCCACGCTGACACGGCAGCTGACTCTTCCCCCCTACTTCTACAGCCCACTGCACACAATTAATCTGTGCTTGTGAAATATATCCCCCTGCGAGTCTGTGCCATGTGTGTGCATGCACAGTTGTGCACATGCATTTTTTTTGTTTGTTTATTGTTGTTTTGTTTACTAAACTATTGCACTTAGTGGGGCCGGCTTGTCTCACTGAGTTAACTGTATGTCATCTGTCTGTTCCTTGCTCGGTTCCATGTTTGACTAAATAGATTGCCCCTTTCTTCTCCTTCTTAGTAGCAGTGTTTTTCTTTACTACTACTTGTTTGTGGTGCAGTATAACTGGAAAGGTTGGTGTATTACTGTAGTTCCACAAGCACTAAGTAAAGCGTCACACACACAGGTACTACATAGTAATAGTTTGTGTTTTACCCAGTAACCAGTAGTGACCTGATCCAGCATGTCTTTAGCAATCTTGTAAACATGCTTGGTCCAGCCCCAGCAAAGCATCTGCACCGCTGGCCCCAAGTGGTGAGGGACAGGATGATAGACCACAAACATACAGCACATCCACATTATTACTGCTAGTGTTGTCCCTGGGCTGCCAAACCCCCAAACAATCTATGTAGAACAAAGGAAGCACTCAGCGGGGGATTGCAGTAATAAAATACAGTTAAGAGCAGTGAAGCATAAGGTTGCCAATACATTTGTTTGTGCTAAGACTGGAGGATGCCAATAGAGCCCTGGTGCTTTGACCAGAACCTGGTCTTTGTCAGGGTGCATGTCGGGAACGTACAAACATGCTATGAATATACAACCCTTAAAGAAACACACACTATAAATAAGTTAAGTTAAAATGAATGACACTGAGATGCCCTTGTAACAAAACAATCCACAACTAACATACCCAAGGATGAAACACTGCATCAAGATTATAGAACATAGTTCATACTGTGGTGCCAGACAGTACGCAATGCAATATCTTGCAAAATTGCTGTAAAATGACACAGTATGTTGCAAGGAGCAGTGTAATTTAATGGCAATTAAGCCCTCCAGTCATCCAATATTTTGTGGCATGTCATTTACTGAAAAGTACTGAATTGCATCTTGTCTTGATCCACTGTAAATTATTTATATACAATACAATTCCAGAGAAGGTGGTGAGATAGACTACATAGACAATGACATACAGGTGTCTCTCTTTATTCGATGGGCTCAAATATTGTTCTCCCCAAGCAAGCCTTTTAGTTCTTGTAGCATTGGTAATAGTACAACTACCACTAATACCATTAGCAGTACTACTACTGCTAGTATCACCACCTGTCCATCTGTACATTCACTGTCACATCCTGTTGTGCAGTAGTAGGGGGGAATTACAGCATACATGCTTTGTGTAGCAAGCAGCAGACACCACCACCAGTGTCCCCACTGCTACCATTATGGCTGCTAAATCCACAGCCAGTGTGCTTCCCACCACCACCAGTGCCATTCTTGCAGCAGCCACCCTTTCAGCTGTCACCACTACTGCAGCCACTGCTACCACTATTCCTATGCCCATGGATAAATCACCTTCTATCC
The DNA here is from genome assembly GCA_016271365.2 of Neoceratodus forsteri. Classification (NCBI taxonomy): domain Eukaryota; kingdom Metazoa; phylum Chordata; order Ceratodontiformes; family Ceratodontidae; genus Neoceratodus; species Neoceratodus forsteri. The sequence continues at coordinate 745,480,033 of CM057458.1, read as the reverse complement.
CATGTCTGTGACCATGAATACCCTCTAGTGCTGACCCAATGCAATGCTTGATATTGTTTTCAGAGTGCTATGTGTGTGTTGTGGTGGATCGAGTGTGCCACATGAAGCTTGTGTTGCATTAGTGAGAGCTCAATGTTGGTGGCTGAAGTATCATTGAGGTGTATATGGTATACCAGGTTCAATGGGTGATTAATGGTGTTGCTGAAGTACTTTTTTAAAGTTTCCTTAAAAAAACACCTTTTCTGGCCGAAATGGTAACAGGTTTCAAAAATGCATGGGATAGACAAAGGGGGACTTTAGTAACAGGGCTAGGGATTTAAGGCTGGAGATCAATTAATGTCTATGGCAGCACAGTCAATAGTGACTTTATGGCAGTCTAGGTGGGCCAAGAGGTCCTTTTCTGCTGACAGCTTCTATGTTTCTATGGAAAACCAGTTGTGCAGTGTGAAGTGGCATGACAATTTCTGAAGAACGGGTATGTCACTTATTTCCCATTCTTTTGTTCAGTAGTTGCAGCCTTGACTGCTTTCTTGACAGTTCTCTTAAACCTTTTGACATCCCCATTTGCTCTGGACCAATAAGAAGTGATCTTTTTGTGATGGGATCCCAGGTATTTGGAGAACAACTTGAAGTCATGGCTATTGAAAGGAAGACTATTGCCTGACTTTAAAATTCTGAGTATACCAAATTCTGAAAACACCTTGTCAGTCCTAGGAATTACAGTCCCAGCACAAGTTGATTTAATTACATCCACAACTGGGAAGTGGCAGTAGTCATCAGTAAGTACAAGCAGGTACTCACCCATGGGAAGTTGAGAAAAATCAACACTAACCTCCTACCAGGGTGATTTGGGTAACTGTGGCATCACGAAGGGTTCAGGTTTTGTCTCAGGAATCACTATTTGACATGCAAGGCATGATTTCATTGTCTCTTCCACCATCTTGTCAATCCCAGGGAACCAAACCTTTTTTCTCAGTGAGGTTTTGTTTTTTTACACCAGTCCTAAGTGTGCAAGGTACTGCTTGCTTTTGATGTTTTTTGGTATGATCAGCATGTTTATTTATTTATTTATTGAAACGTTTCACCAGGTAAGGTACACTGAACAACAAGTTGCTCGTCTCCCGGTACAACCTGGGGGAAGGGTGAAGGGAGTTACATAGTAACAATGAACACGCACAAATTACACAATAGCATAGAAAACATAGGGAATGAGTGATCAACATATTAGCAAGCAGAACAAATAATTGCAGGGTAGAGTAGATTAAAATCCTGTAGTTATATCTTCGAGGAGTGACAGACTCACCGATAACGTAACAGCAAGTGGGACCAGTGGACTAACTCACTTCAGGCTATAGTAGCAGAGAGCAGACAAGTGGTGGTGAAATAATAAAGTAATAGAGAAGTGAGTCAGAGCCTGGGGCTAGATCAGCAGGTTCAGAAGATAGGAGGGGGAGGGGGAGTGGGGCGCGAGAGAGAGAGAGAGAGAGAGAGAAAGAGAGACATGGAGATGATATGAAGCAGGCATAGATAATAGGAGCTGGGATTGGCTCCAAAACTTTAAGTGTATCAATTTGGTTGTGGTTAGGCAACCAGGGCATCAGGTAGGGTGTGAGACAAGAGAAGAGGGGGGAGAGCTAGGGGCAAGTGCAATTTATAGAGAGGAAGTTGTGTAGAGCTTGATTTAATGAGCCAGGCGAGGAAGAGCATCGGATTTGAGTAGGAAGAGCATTCCACAATTTAGGGAGACAATAGGAGGGGGAGGCCTATCCACTAGAGGTGGATCTCCAGGGAACAGTCAGAGTTCTGTGGTCATGGGATCTTAGAAGTCGAGAGGGAGTGGATGGGGGGGAGATTTGGGAATATAGATAGGGAAGGAGTGTACCAAGCCAGTACTTAGAGATGAAATTTGTGCAGTGATGCAGTTGCCTATTTGTCAGGGAAGGGAAGGCTAAAGCTCGGTACAAGTGACAGTGATGGATAAGAGAAGGTGCATCCAGAGCAAACCAACAGAAGGAGTTGAAGATGGTATCCAAGTTAGCTAAGGAGGTGGCAGGAACTGAGCAATAAATGATATCGCAATAATGAAATATCGGGAGGATAATTTTTTGGATCAATTCACGTCTTGCCTGGGGAAGAAGGCAGGGGTGGTTTCTGTATAAGGTGCTGAGTTTGGGGTGAAGCTTTTTTATTATGGCATTTATGTGGGCTGAGAAAGTGAGATGTTGATCCAAACAAATGCCCAGATACCTGAACGACTCGGTGGCAATTATGGTTGTACCATCGAGGGTAGTGAAAAAGGGGGGAGATTGGAGTTTTGACAGTTTCAGGTGCATGCCGAATGTCATGGACACAGCTTTCTTGGCATTTAGGAAGAGTTAGTGAGATTGAAACCAACTCTGGACATTATTGAAATTGCTTTGGAGCCTGGAGGTGACATCCACGGGTGAAGACACTGAGGAGAAAAGAACTGTATCATCAGCATACATATGTAAAGAAGATGAGGTGCAGACAGATGGCAGGTTGTTTAGAAAAATGGAGAAGAGAATTAAGCCTAGTATAGACCCTTGAGGGACACTAGGGCATATGGGTAGAGGAAGGGAGAGGTAGTCGGATATTTTTACAGACTGTAAGTGGTTGTTTAGGTAGGCGTTGAACCATTTTATGGCATGTTCAGACAGCCCTGCTAATGAGAGGGAGCAGAGCAAGAGGGAGTGGGATACGGTGTCAAAAGCTTTAGCAAGATCAATAAAAATGGTAGTGGCGATGTGACTGCAGTCCATGCCTGTCAGGGTTGCATCAGTGATTTGTAGTAGCGAGGTAGTAGTGGGTGATGTTTACGGAACCCAAATTGATATTGGGTGAAGAAATTAGTGTCAGAGAGGTACGTGGATAGTTGGTCTAGGACTTTATGTTCTTGTAGTTTGGCTAACATCGGGAGGAGAGAAATAGGGCGGTAGTTCTCGGGGGAGGAGGAATCACCACCCTTAGGGAAGGGGAGGACGATTGCATGTTTCCAATCAAGGGGAATTTCCACCAATTGAAATGAGAGATTGAGAAGAGCAGTCAATGGGGGAGCAATGGCCGAGGCAGACAGGTTTAGTAACTTCGGCTCCAAACCATCAGGGGAGTTACCTTTGCATGGGTTGAGGGCCTCCAAGGCTGTCAGCATGTCAATTGTCAGGATTTTAGAGAAAGAAAAACTGAGCAGTGGGGCTGGAGGTCTCCTAGTAGATGTGGAGGATGATTTATTTATGGTTGGGAGGGAGCCTAGCAGGGCAGAGGCGCATGAGGTGAAATGCGAGTTGAAAACTGTGGCAATGCTAGGGTGGTCAGAGATGACAGTATTGTTTAGTTGGAGGAGGGGGAGCCTGAGGAGAGAAAAGAGGGTGAATTACCTTCCAGAGTTTGGATGAGTTGTTAATGTTAGCACTGAAGGTAGAGCTGAAGTACTCAGCCTTGGCCAGTCGAGTGGCTTTTGTGCATTTGTTTCTGAGGGTGCGGTAGGCCTCATAATCTTTAAGAAGCTTAGTACTTTTATGGAGCTTCCAGGCTGCATCACGAGCCCTTTGGCAAGCAATGAGTTCTGGAGAGATCCAGGGGAGGTGGTTTCCACGGACGTGAACCCGGCAAAATGGTGCATGTTGATTTCAGACTTCAAGGAATCGGTCTCGGAAGTATTTTCCATCTTAGAATAAAATTTCTATTTGCCCAAATGGTCAGTTCATTTGTCACATGCTCAGAAGAGGTATATGCTTTGGCATTAATCTGAGATCTGTTGAAGTTAGAAACCATTTCCCAAACTGTACAGCTTCTGCTATGGCTTGCAGAGTGGGATCGTTGCGTGTCGCAGACAGAATGTCGTCCAGGGACGTTGCTACTGCTGTTGCATGTTCCACAATATGATTCACATATTCCTCTGCAAATTTTCCCTTCGCACTGTGAAGGCTTTGTTTCCTTTGGTAGATGATGTGACATATTGTAATCAACAGGGTTTTCACTGCCTGACCAATAAACAGCTGTCACATTCTATGACTGAAGTCATAATGACTATCTCTCTATGTACGCTGGAGGCTTCGATCTCAGATTGACATATATGGCCACCAGTGGCTTGTGATCTGTATATATGGTGAATTTTATCCCAAACACATGTAACCCCCCTACAAATTTGGGGTGTACTGGAATGTCTTCCTGGGCTTCTAAAATGCCCGCTGTCAGGATGGTGTCCTGTCTGCATTAGTGCTAGCTGTCTGCATGAGAGTGCTCTAGTAAGCTTCCATGCCTGTCTCTTTAAGAGAGCACCTATGCTGTGTTAGAAAATCAGTCTGGGTTGGGTATGAGTGATTTAAGGCTCGTGACCAGTGAGACAGTCCATTATTCTGCTCCGTTCTGCAGTCACTATTTTCACAGAGGGAGCTCTATTAGGGAAAGTGATTATTTACCGTTTGTTTGTTTTAGCAATAATAATAGAGGAGTTTGTCTAACTTGCTTTCAAATGCAGCTTGAGCGTTTGAATAGGAGCCAGCATTTTGATTCTGGATTGCCAGTGTTGGACCAATCTAACTAACCTCATGGGACCTAAAAATGGAAACTGTCCCCAGAGGTCTTGTGGGAAGGAAATTCTGTAGTATTTGTAGTTTTAAGTGTTTGGTGCCTAAATGGATCTGGAGGGGGAGCCCTTTCTGTGACAGACAGTTCCCTCAGCCAACCTAACCTTTTGGTTTGCTGGAAAATCCCCAGAACTGCCTGAAGCAGTGTGTGAGTTGAGAGTTGGAGTTTGGAGAGTGAACAGCTCGAGCCATCGAGCAGCTGCTCCTGGTAGGAGCATAGGGGAATCAGTAGAAAGAGTCTGCTGGCCTGCCTGTCACGTCTTCAGCCTGGAGTATCGCCTTGTGTGTGAAAGTCAGATTTTTCTGATTACTGGCTGAGACCTGCATCAGAAGAGAGAAAAGTGTGTTATTGCTACTTGTGAGTGGACTGAAGACTTGCTCCAGAAGTGATCGGCCCACCGGATGTGAGAAGTGAGCCTCAAATCAAAAGGTTTGCGCAGTGAAGCTATGATTGGCAAACGGATTTCATCCAAACCGTGGCTACGAGAGTGAAGTGTTGTAGATGTGCTGAATGTGTTTCGTGGGTCACAATTTGGTTCCCCATGGCAAGTTCTGTTATGCCCACTGGAGGGTTTTCCAGTGCCTCACCATGGACATCATTTGAACTGTTCTTTCTGCCTGGGCCTTGCCATCTCAGCCTAGGCCACTGCTCCTGATTCAGAGACAATCTCCGAAAAAGACCCACTTGGGGATTTGGCTCCTTGCTCACCACCAACGGACAGGTAGTGACCACTAGGAAGTGAGTCATGTAGGCCCTGCTTTCTCTGGCATTCCAGCGCAACACCACAAGGTCTTCATCTCACCTGTCCTGTATCCTGGTCTGGTTATTGTGAGTATAAAACAGGGTAGCTCCCCTTCAACAATAGCTGAAATCATAGTGTGTCATCTGATTATCTTGCTTTGGGTTTATTGCAATGGACTGAGCCATCCGTCTCTGGATTACAAATATTCGGGTTGTGTGCACGTTAACTGTTTTTCCTCACCAAGGGCCCCAACAACAGCTGCAATGCTGGCTTGCTTCGGGCTAGCCTGTCCAACATACTGGGTAGCCAGGATTGTGGGACTGTGTTAAAGGAATTTACAGTGCATGCTGACTCTATCTGAATTCCATCAGAAGTGTCAATCATTTGCTAGATTTATGCCCCACGCTTGTTCACTCCCTCTAAATAAACCAGATGGTTGATGTTCATATTTAATCTGTCTAGTGTGTACCTTATTGGTTGGGTTACAACCTTACTATTGTATTATTGCATCATGGATTTTATTTTCCAGGAGGGTCTCCAGGGCCATTGCAGAAGATCCAGCCCTGGTGGTATGTGCAAGGAGTGTGAACATATCATTACTGTCAATTGGTAAATGTGAATGTTCTGTTGCTAAACTATTTGGGCCACTAGAAGGGTTGGTGGGCAGTTATAGCACCCTGGTGAGCTATACCAAAGCAGCTACCCTACCCCAATACCATTTCTCCGGGTGGAGGCACCTGTTCACAGAACTCAGGCCCCTCAACCTGTGTATAGTTGTGCAGGCAGGGGTAGAAGCCCATAGGATAGCACTACCTAGGGGGTTATATGCATAAATTTGGAAATGCTCACTGCCCAAACCACTGCTATTGCCTCCCTTTCAGTCTGTGAATAGCAGTGTTCCACAGTTTTAAGTGCATGCCAAACAAATGCCACAACATGACTCACAGGACTGTTTTCACTGTTTTGTGCAAGGATGGTGGTGAGGCCTACTGGACTTGCATCCACCAACATTTTTGACTGTTTCTTTGAATCAAAGTACCTCATGACAGGTGGACTGATGAGTTCTTCCCAAAGTTGACACAATGCCTTCTCATTCTTTGCTGACCATTCCCATTGTACATCTTTCTTGATAAATTATTTCAATGGTTGTGTCAATGTTGTGTAATTTTAAATGAATCAAGTGCAGAAATTAACCATCCCAAGCAGGCTTATGATCTCAGAAACATTGGTAGGTGTGTCGAGTTCACGGATTACTTTAACTTTCTTGGGTTCTGCCATCATACCCCCCTTTCTGTAAAAATATATCCAAACTATTCAAGAGTGTTTTTGCCAAAAACACATATTTGTTTGTTAAGCGTCAGTCCTTTCTCATGCAGCGTCTGTAACACAGCTCACAGATTTGTGTTATGGTCCTTTGGGGATGTACCATAGACAAGAATGTTCATCAATAATGTTTAAAGTACCTTCCAGGCCACTCAGAGTTTCATGGATTGTGTTCTGAAATATCTGGGCTGTACCTGATATGCCGAAGTTTAAATGCTTATACCTCCTTAGACTGACATAAGATGAGAATGTAGTTATATAGCGTGATTCTGGGGGAACTCAAGTTGGTTATGCCCCCTGGTTGAGATCCAGCTTGCTGAAAATGTTGGCACCATTCAGGTCATTAATGATCTTGCTGATCGTTGATGTCACATGGTGTTCTAGCTTTATGGCTTTGTTTGCTTGACGCATATCCACACACACACACACAGACTTACCCTGGACTTTTAAGTTTTAGTACCACTATCACAGGCAACACCTATGGTGTTGGCCCTTCAGTCTTCTCTGTCACATTTAAACTTTCACTGCATTTCAGCTGGTCCTCCAGCTCTTTTTGAATGTGGAACAGGACTCTGAAATGGGGTTGTGTTACAAGCTGAACTGTCAGATCAATATGTAATTTTCCTTGAAAATCTTTAAGCCTACCTAGTACATAAATAGGTTATCATATTGTAGGAACAGTTTGCTTGAAGATGTTTCAGTAGGCTGTGATTTATTAGCCTCCTCCTGTTTAGTAACCTGCTGTATTATTTTGATAAAGTCGACATCTTGTGAGGTCTTCCAGCCGAGTAATGACCCACCTGCCCCTTATACCACATAGAAAGTCTCTTGGTAGATTAATCTTTTGGACTCAACAGCAGCATGAAATTTACCCTAGACAGGTAGATTTTTACCTCTGTTTTCATAAGTTATGGTTGATGGGTCATGTTAAGGAAGTCAAATTCATCAGTCACATTAATCATGGCATCTGAATCCGCCATAATATTTTTGAGCTAACCAAAAATTTGACATCAGATGTGCTTGCAACTTTCTGTCACCAAGGCTGTGTACTGTGATGGTATATGTGTGTGTGTGTGTGTGTGTGTGTGTATATATATATATATATATATATACACACACACATAATAAAGCTAAATGTTGTATATATATATATATATATATATATATACACACACACACACACACACATATACAGATTTGACAGCAAGAAGACAATGTAGAAATGCTGCAGAATATCACAGAATGTTGCAGTTTACTGGAGGGGCCATTGTAAGTCAATGGCAATTAAGCCCTTTTGTCATGCAGGATTTTGTGACATGTCATTACTGCAAGTTACTGCACTTCATCATGGTTGACTCCAATGTATATACAGATGTGACAGCCAGGATGCAATGCAGAAATGCTGCAGAATATCACAGAATGCTGCAGTTTACTGAAGGGTCCATTGTAAGTCAATGGCAATTCAGCCCTTTTGTCATGCAGGATTTTGTGACATGTTATTATTGCAAGTTACTGCACTTCATCGTGGCTGACTCCACTATATAGGTATCTTCATCTGAACTGGTCTCATTAGCAACTGCGTGCAACTGATTTACAACTGGTTGGTGCTTCATTTTTTGCTTTCCAGTGATGTTTGGTGGCTTTGATTTAGAGCATGCTGCAAAATGGTTTGCTTTTCTGCACTTACGGCAATCTTTCCCAAAAGGAGGGCATGTTGTCTTACCACTGGAGTGTGGATATACCCCACCACAGTTTCTGCGTTTTATATAGCCAGCATTTCTATTAGAAAAATGTGAATACTGTTTGGGATGGTTGTCCTCTGATTTGTTTGGTGTCACTTTGTTTACAACATAGCTATAACGCTCAATTCCAGCTGCTTGAGCCTCAGATAGTTCAACTGCTTTGTTTACATCAAGCAGCTTGGTTAAAGTCATGTCAGGATCCCCAATATCCTTCTATGAAGCTTGTTTTCCACAATCTGAATTTTTGCCTAACAATCCACATCAGTAAACGTTGCTGCTAACTGCCTCAAGTGTGTGTGATAGGAAGCTTAGCTTTCTCCGCTGTCATGTTTTGCCTGCTGAAATACATATGCTTCATACTGTATGTTCTGCTTAGTAGTAAAGTATGCTGTCAAGGCATCTATAGGCTTATCCAGTTCAATCTTATCTTCCCCTGGTGTGGTATCTGGTAGTATATAAAAAGTATAATTTACCTGCTCATCAATGTAGTACAACAAGATAGCTACTTGTCTCTTGGGGTCTCCTATGTTCAATGCAAGCAGCTGATTCTTAAATCTTGCCACCCACTTTCACTTACACCAATGGTTAGTACTCATGAACTCACATCAAAAGGAGGGAAAAACTGGAAGTGCTCTTGCCATTGTCTTCTGCTTACAGCTATGTTTCCTCCTCCTTTCTGTATATTTATTTTAATTCCTTTATTTTGTTTACCTTCACTTGTAAGGTTCATTATAGAGTATCCATTGCAAACTAGTTTGCCATTTAATCAATCATTGCCATTGTAAAGAATCAACTGACTCCAAGACATCTTTTAACAGGCTTTATTCACAGAGAGTTTTCCACACTCCTACTTTGCTAGAGTGCTCGCATTGTAATTAAAAAAAATCCTTGCTATCTGACCTCACCTAGTGCATCTACCAGTCCTCTACAGGTTCCTATGAGGCTCAAAAGGCAAATACTTTAACAGCTTGACTGTTATATATTCAGCTAGAAATTAGCATCACTACAACCAACAGATGCACAGCATCAGAAACAACCTAGCAATGGTAGAAGGAACTAGTAACAGTGAGGCTTGGGAATAATTATACATGATTGTACTAGGAAGTATTCAGCTGTAGTTAAAGCAGCTCTACAGACTAACAGGTACCCAAAGAGATCATGTTTCAACACCTATATGTAATAGAAACCATTTATAGACATCTTAGATAGGCACAAGCTATATAGTGCGCAGAGCCCTGATGTGGTTCCAGCACCAGGCAGGTTAGTTTGTCATGGCACTTAGCTGGTGTTAGAGCATGACATAGAATACAATAAAGGATAGCCTTAGGCACAACAGTCACAAGAGTAAGTAGCTACTAATTACTAGGCTTAAGACAGTGGTACAGTTCATAGGATTACTATAAGCAGTTATTGGCCTTTTTCTGCGGTCAAAGCATAGCACTCACTCTAGGCTTGTACAGACACCTGCAGCATGTCCTGTTATCATCATGTGTGCTCCAGCTGACACTTGCAGATTCCTACTGTTCTTTGCATGAGTCCTTCACATGAGGGCTGCAAGCTGGAGGGCTGCTTGGGGTGGAGAGCTTTTGTATGAGGGAAAGTGGCCTGCCTTCTGTCCTTAGCTGGCCCCCTGATTGTTGGAGCTCAGCTCTGTGCTGCAGGATGAGAGGGTCCTTTGTTTGTCACAGCAGTGGCATGGAGAGGTTATTGTTGGGGAAAGAGCAGCACAGAAACAGCAGGGAGCTACTCTCTCAACCCCTTCCCATCTGGCCTGTTTCAGAGCAGAAGAGCAGCGTGGGGCACCAGTAACTATCCTCATGATGTAATTCAGTCTCAAACATATGCAATAAATGCAGTATTGAAGACACAAACAGGTATTTTATTGAAGAAGGGGACGCAATTCTCTGGGGTGGAGTGGGATAAGGTTAAGCAATTCAAATAATAATAATCAGCAATGGATAGTTGCTATATAATATATGCCTATCCCTTCACTCACTCTCACTTCCCTCATGATAATGGCCCTATCTCTAGGTCCCCCTTTGTGGGGAAGTTGATGCCAGATGACTCGTATCACTTTCTTTGACTGGGTGTCCAGGGAAATAGATCAGGGAAGGGCAGTGTACGTGGCCTACTTGGACTTTAGCAAGGCCTTTGACACTGTGCAACACAGGAGTCTGATAAAGACATTAGACAGTCTAAGGGTAGGATCCCAAGTGGTAAATGGATAACAAACTGGTTAATGGATAGGTCACAGAGGGTGGTTGTAAATAACACTAACTTTAATGAGGGGAGGAGAGTGCCCAGCAGGGTGCCACAGAGTGCAATACTTAATCAGTCCTTTTTAATGTCTTCATAAGTGACACTGAAGAAGAGCTGGAAGGGAAAGTGTGCTTTTTTTTGTAGTTTAAACCAAGATCTGTAATAGGGTGGATACTCAGGAGAGTGTGGAAAGAATGAGAAGAGATCTGAAAATTTTAGGAGTGGTCAAGTGTATGGGAACTGGGGTTCAGTTTCAAAAAGTGCAAAATCCTGCACATGGGGCATAGAAACTGAAGAGCTTAGTATAAAATGGGGGGCTGGGGTACTGTCAGTCATTATGCAAGAGAAAGGGACCTTTGGGATAGTATGTGATTACCTCAAAGTAGCAAGGCAGTGGGCAGGGCCAGTAGGATGCTGTGGTGCATAGGGAGAGGTATCACCAGCAGGATGAGACAGGTGGTATGCCACTGTACTGTATATGTCATTAGTAAGACCACACCCAGAGTACTGTGTCTAGTTCTGGAGGCCACATCTCTGAAAGGTCATAGACAGGTTGGAGGCAGTCCAGATGAGGGCAACTAAAAATGGTGCAGGGTTTGCAAAAGAAACCATACAAGGAGGGATTGTGGGATCTCAACATGTATACCCAGGAGGCAAGAAGATAATGGGGAACATGACAGAGACTTACAAGTACTTCACTGGGATTAACAGGGTACAGGTGGAGAGCCTGTTTCAAAATGAGGAAGTGCAACAGAACAAGCGGGCATGCAACAAACCAGAACAGAGGGCTTATGAGTAACATGAGGAAATAATGCTTCACTGAAAAGCTGGCAGATGCCTGAAACAGCCTGCCACCAGAGGGAGTAAGGAAAGAAAACAGAGGGAGTTTCAAACATGCATGGGATAGGCATAAAGTAATATTTGTAAATAAGCAGGGAGGGGGGAGAGTCACCAGACAGCAGCTTGGGTCTTTGAAGACAGAATAGGCAGGAAATATCTGGGCAGACTCGGTGGGCCAAGAATCCGTTTCTGCAAACAAATTTTATTCCTGTATTTGTAGAACCTCACTGGTAAACGTTATACCTTTATCAATCTGTTCCCCTGAAGATGTCCTGGTGAGTCACTGGGTACCCACCTACTCGGCTGTAAAGTCATTTATTTTGTGTCCAACTCCATATTTACAATCATAACGCCCCTGGATGGGATAAAGTAGGTGTCCAATTGCATCAGGGTTGTTCCTGAGGTGGCAGTGCACATGCCTGATCTCTTGCTGGTTGCTATGGCTTATTGCAATGTGGAACCATGATCAAAATACATGCTGTTGCTAAAGCAAGGAATATCCTTGTTCCTCCTCACCTATACTCTCCTATGCTAAACCCACTCTGCTGGCTGATCCATCAGCACAGTGGTAGCTCTACCACTTGCTACACTGGCAACCTGAGTTCATGAATGAGCTCGGGTCTTCAAGGGCTGACCAGGAAGAGGAGGACTGAGCATCCCAACAGATGCTCTCTTCCTCTAGGTAAGGAGGGCTCCAAGCTTTCCTGTGATACTGCTACCTGGAGTTCACAAGTGGCAGTGCAGATGGAGAAGGAGGTGGGTGCGGGGGACGTTGTGGATGCTGGTGTGTGGACATGCAACAAATGTGCCAGATGCACATTGACATCAGTACACATGACGTCCCTGTGGGAGGAAACCAGGGGAAAAATACCCCCCGTGGCACCAGTACCTCGGCATTGATGACAGCCCTGGTCTACTCAGGTTCCCCTGCCTTCAGCAGCTTTGCACGCTGCTTGACACAATGTTTGATGTCCAGGTACCTCCTTCACCCTCAGCTCACCTCCTTCCCCCAACTCAAGCCTGCCTAGGGGTGAAGCCACAACACCATGAAGGTAGGTGCCTAGGACTGGAGGCAAGAGGGTATTGGGAATTGCCTGGGAGTTCAGAGGGACTAGGTGAGGAGCTGAACAGGTAGAGCAGGGACAAAAATGCCAAGTAAAAAAAAACACTCAGGCAAGTCTGGCAAGTGGTCCAGACATGCAGATTTGATGGCACTGACTACAGGGCACCTATTAAGGTAAGCCCCCACCATGGAGGTGGGTTACAAAGGTATTTGCCAAATCATTATTTATAGTATCAGTACCTACAGTGACATTTTATTTCAGAAATAATCTATTATCTAACATGGTTGAAGTTAATTACCCACTGATTTCTGATAATTAAGAAACATTGTTTACCTCCCCAATAATGCCCCTCCAGTGAATAATGGATGACTAGCAGTTCAATTCACACATAGTTATTTGCTAAACTGACGTGGCTTCTGTGAATAATTACTAACTTACAGTTGAATTCTCACCCTTTCATTCATTTAAGTGATGTCACACACTGTATTACCTGCATGAAAAACCAAAGGAAAAACAACCAACTTGGAGCACAGCCAAAGTAACATTGTACCCCCTCCTGACATAATAGTGTCAAACCAAATGAAAAGCGACACTTTTGAAAAACAACAATGCAGAAATACAGAAAAAAAAAATGCCCATTAGCCTATAACAACCCTCATAAATGAAAATGAAAAAAAAGAAACTAGAGGACTCTCTTAAGTATACCCGGGTCGCCCCTGAAAAATGGACCTTTGGGGCTCAGTGGGCCTACCCGGTTACCAAACTTTAATAAATAAATAAATACCTGTCTGAATGCATTCAGTGCTCAAGCAATCAAGAAACATTTGTTAATCAACTCATAAAAATTAAGCAGTAAACCTGCGAATGAAAAATATCTAATTGTAGCATGCTAGACCTTGACCTGTGACCCTAAAAAAATCCTCTATCCATTTTCAAATATATAGCTTTCTTTACTTAAGAAAAGCAGAGAACTAACATTTTTGTAGAGGAAAGTACATGCTGCTTTAGTTTCTCAGGTAGCTAGTCAAAGAACCCACTATAGGTGAGGCAGTGTGGGACCAGGTGCTTACAAACAGGGAGAGCACTGCAGATGTCACAGTGTGCAATTCCCTGGGTACTAGGAGTCACTGTACTGTGGCCCAGATACTCAAACTGCGCCAGGCTGTGGTGCAAGCTTGGGTGCAGAGCAACTTGACTGCGCAGGGGCATTGACTGGGCAATATTCAATGGAGCTACACCATGGCACAGCATCGTTGAATATCGCACCCTGGCCAACTGCAGTGTGCATGGCGCAGTGGCACTGCACCAGTGCAAGTGGCCAGAGTGGAGCAGAGGGATGCGCTAGTGCAAGTTCCATTGCACTATGCGCAACCCTGATATTCAAAAGTGCACATGCAAATGGGGCCATAATGTATGCAAGGTGCAAATGGGGCCATTTGCATGTCATTATGGCCCCATTTGCATGCAGGTGCGCCAATGCCTGGTGAAGTGCGCCTGGCGCCCTGCCAGGCAGCAACCATTGGGGACCGATGCCCCTGCACAGCGCGGCAATGTGCCCCACAGCCCAATCGCAGGCTTCAGTATAAATAGAAATCATTCAATATCCCTGGTGGTCCAGTGGACAGCTGTCTGCCCGATCGTGGGCTTCAGTATAAATGAAAAAATAGATTCCAATATCCCTGGTGGTCTAGCGGTACCCCCCCTCCCCACCTGCCCACTGTGCCCCACCGCCCTGCTCCCCCCTGGTTAGCCAGCAGGCGGCAGCACCCCACACACCTGCCGCCCTGCCGCCCGCCGATTGACACCGTGGGTGGGGCTGTATGCCCATTGGTCCACAGCGTGAGCTAATGGGCGTGCAGCCCGTGCCGTACTACACATTCAGATATGTGAATAGATCCCATTCACATATCTGGAATATATTACAATGAGCTGCGCCATAGCTCGCTGTGAACAATGATAACTGAACCTACCTACGGTGTCGATCGGCTGGAGTGAACGAGGAGATATGATTGAAATCTTCATGTACATGGAAGGTATAAACAAGACAGGCACAGAGAGGCTTTTCAGTTTAAGGGAGTGGAGGGACACTTAAGGCCATGATCTGAGACTGTAGGGGGTAAAGGTTCAGGTGGGAGACGAGAAGACACTTTTTTATGGAGAGGGTGGTGGCTGGGTGGAACTTGTTGCCAGCAGAAGTGGTATCCTGTAAAACACAGGGTTGCTTCAAAAGAGGCTGGGACAGGGCAAGAGGGAGGGTCATGGAAGGGAGAAGGGGCATCTGCAGAATAAGGGCTGCTAGACGCACAGTCAAGCAGGCTCGATAGACCATAGAAACATAGAATTTGATGGCAGATAAGGACCGCTTGACCCACCTAGTCTGCCCATTTCCCTACCTGATAGATAAGCTGCAGATTCTAGTTAATCAACAGCTTACTTCCTCCTACCCCCCCCCACTAGAATTGCTTTATGCCTGTCCAACGCATTCTTGAATTCTTCCACTGTTCTTGACTCCACAACTTCCTCAGGAAGGCTGTTCCATGCATCCACAACCCTCTCTGTGAAAAAATACTTGCTAACATTACCTCTTAGCCGTCTCCCCTCTACCTTGAAATTGTGCCCCCTTGTTCTTGCTCATCTCTTCTCTGAAAGATGCTACCGTCTTGTACTTTGTTAATTCCCTTGAGATACTTGAAAGTTTCTATCATGTCCCCCTTCTCCCTCCTTTCCTCAAGGGTATACATATTAAGCTGCTTTAGTCTCTCCTCATATGTCTTCTGGTGCAGACCCTGCACCATTTTGGTTGCCCTCCTCTGAACAGCCTCCGCTCTGTCTATGTCTTTGCAGAGATGGGGGTCTCCAGAATTACACGCAATAATCCAGATTGGGTCTCACTAACTGTCTGTACAGAGGGATAACAACTTCCTGTTTTCTACTGTTGATGCTTCTCCCTATGCATCCCAGTATCCCCCCCAGCCCTCCTTACTGTCTTCTCACATTGGTTGCCCCCCTTTAGGCCATCTGATATAATTACTTCTAGGTCTCTTTCGATTTTTATTGTTGTTATTAACTCATCCCCCATTCTGTACTCTTCCCCTGGGTTTTTGTTTCCCAGATAAATTACTTTGCACTTCTTTGCATTGAATCTGAGCTGCCACATATTTGACCATTCCTCCAACCTTCCTAAGTCCCTTTTCATCCTTTCCACTACACCTTGTGTATCAACCCTGTTGCAGATCTTTGTGTCATCTGCAAAGAGACATACCTTTCCTTCCAGGTGCTCTCCAATGTCACTTATAAAGACATTAAAGAGGACCGGTCCCAGTACCTAACCCTGCGGTACCCCACTAGTTACCCTCCTTTCTTCACTGTGGACTCCGTTTACTATTACCCTTTACGTCCTGTTGTCCAACCAGTTTTTTATCCAGGCTACCACCTTGGGACCCACTCCAAGGCTGGCTAACTTGTATATTAATCTTTTGTGTGAGACTGTGTCAAATGCCTTGCTAAAATCTAGGTAGGCTATATCCACAGCACCTCCCTGGTCTACTACTTTGGTCACCTAGTCAAAGAAACCTATTAAGTTTGTCCGATATAACCTTCCTGCTGTGAAACCATGCTGCCTTGGGTCCTGTGCCACACTGGCCTCTAGGTACTCAACAATTCTTTCCTTCAGAAGTGATTCCATCATTTTCCCTACCACTGAAGTCAAACTAACTGGTCTGTAGTTTACTGCCTCTGCCCTGCTCCCACTTTTGTGAAGTAGAATCACATTTGTCCTCCTCCAGTCCTCAGGTACCACCCCATCCTCCCATGATCTGTTAAAGAGAGTAGTCAGTGGTGTTACTAGTGCTACCCTTAGTTCTTTTAGAATTCTGGGGTGAATCCCATCAGGCCCCATTGCTTTGTCCACCCTCAGTTTCAAGAGTTCTTTCAAAACCCTTTCTTCTGTGAATGGACTGGTATCATCCCTCTATTCAGAGTTTCTCTCTTGTTTAGTTTAGGCACCCCCCTCCTCTTCAATTGTGAATACTGAGCAGAATATTCATTCAGTATCCCTGCTTTTTCACTGTCACCCTCTGCCCACATTCCCTTCCCTTTATTAAGTCTCTGTATCCCTCCTTTGGTCTTTCTTCACTCCCTAACGTACTTATATCATGTTTTATCCCCCTTCTTAACAGAGTTGGCTATCTTTTCCTCAGTTTGTGCCTTTGCTATTCTGACTGCCTTCCCTGCCTCCTTCTGCTTTAACTTACAAAGTTCTCTGTCCTACCCCCTTCTGTGTTTCCTTATATTTCCTGAATGCTATCCTTTTCTCCTTAACTGTTCCTGCCACCTCTTTTGAGAACAATAGTTGTTTTTCCTTCATTTTGTTTTGCTGATTTGCTTCATACAAAGGCTTGTTGCCTCTGCGATAGCTGTTCTGATTATTCCCCATTGTTCCTCCACCCCTCCTTCTTGCCCGTTTGCTAGTACTTTTCTGAGGCACTCTCTCATTTTCCCAAAGTCAGCCTTCCTAAAGTCCAATACTCTTGTTTTTGTATAGCTTGACTCTATGGCTGTGTTTATTGTGAACCACACTGTTTGGTGGTCACTTGTTCCCAGATGGTTACCCACTTCTAAACCTGAGATCCTTTATTCTTCTGCATTTGAGAGTACCAGGTCTAAGATTGCTCCCTCCCGGGTGGGTTCCAATACTAGCTGTCTGATGCATGCCCCCTGTAGGGCATGAAGAATGACCCTGCTCTTGGATGTGCCTGAGATGCGGGTCTGTACTCAACCCCCATGCAGATTGTGGTGCCATTTCCTGTCTCCAGGGTGACCCATAGTGACTCATCAACTTCCTGTTTACTCTTTACCATGGGGCCTTTATCTGTTGGCTATTTCGTATGTTTGCATGTAAAAGTCAGTTACATAAACATTTCAAGAAAAATTGAACAAGCTGTTCTTTTCCTAATTATAATGTAACCACCCATGGGTGGGCCTTACCTTAGTTGCCTCCCAGCCACTCACTGCTGCCAGTCCCGGTCCTAGTTGCCTGCATAATGTTCCTGCCAGCCACCAGGGTGATAATCCTATGTGGAAGGGGGGGATTGGTGGAGTGAAGTAGATTTAAATCACCCATTAGGCAAAACAGTAGAGTGCACTGCCATGCAACTTGTAACAGGAATATATGAGCTGGCAGGGTGAGTATGCGCAGTATCAGGGCAACAGTGCTAAGAGTGAAAGCTGCTGCAGTGGCTCTATTCAGTGCTTCCCTCCATGTGCTCTGATCCCCAGGGATCCCAGAACATGAGGGGGGTCTGGAGGTACACCTGGAGGAGCAGGGGGAATAAATAGGAATGTATTAAAAGTGCTCTTATGCACCATTGTGAAAAGGGAATGCTACCACTTTAAGAGCAGCCAAGACTGCTATAGGCACTGAAGCTCTGCCTGTCACCCATGGGTCAGTGTTACGGCACCAGTGATGGCCAGGGGAAGCCCCTGTTAAAATCTACTCTGCCACCGGACAATAGCTAGATAGATAGCTAGATAGCTAGATAGATAGACAGATAGATAGATATTTTGTTTATAAAAGCATCCATTTCCAGGGACTCTGGGCGCTGTACAACAAAACACAAAACAGTATAATAATATGGAATAATGTACAATTATGTACTTAGCAATTCAACTGGGAGTGACATTGAATTTCTCTATCTATCATTAAAACAGACCACTAGTCAGTCAATAAAAGACTGCTGGAACTCATAGGGTTTTAACCCCTTTTTAAAGACTTCTACCAAAGGCGCCTACCTCACATAAACAGGAAATGAGTTCCACAGGGTAGGTATGGCCACTGAGAATGCCCTGAATGCCACACCTAACCCTGGGAACTCTAAGAAGGCCTCTTCCAGTAGAACTGAGTGCCCGGGGTGGATGGTAGGGGACAAGAAAATCTTGCAGATATATAGATCCCTGATCATGCAGGGTCTTGTAGGTCAAAAGCCCTACATTGAAGACAATCCTCCACCTGACTGGCAGCCAGTGCAGTCCGCAGAGAATCGGGGTAATATGTTCACACCTTCTCACCTCTGACAGTAACCTTGCTGCCATGTTCTGCACCAGCTGCAGTCTGCAGAGGTTGCCTCCAGATAACCCTAGGTACAGAGCATTGCAATAGTCCAGCCTGGAAGTGATGAAAGCATGTACCAGCATGGTCAGAGAAGGGGGACATGATAGAAACTTTCAAGTATCTCAAGGGAATTAACAAGGTACAAGAGGGTAGTATCTTTCAGAAGACGAGATGTGCAAGAACAAGGGGGCACAATTTGAAGATAGAGAGGGACGGCTCAGAGGTAATGTTAGAAAGTATTTTTTCACAGACAGAGTTGTGGATGCATGAAACAGCCTTCCTGAGGAGGTTGTGGAGTCAGGAACAGTGGGAGAATTTGAGAATGCATGGGACAGGCATAAGGCAATTCTAGTGGGGGGCAGGAGGAAGTAACCTGTTAATTAACTAGAATCTGCAGCTTATCCATCAGGTAGGGAAATGGGCAGACTGGGTGGGCCAAGCGGTCCTTATCTGCCATCAAATTCTATGTTTCTATGTCAGGTCCTCAGCTGGGATCAGGGCTTGGATTCAGGTGATATTCCTCAAATAATAGAGTTCACTCTTGACCATGGCAGATACCTGCATATCAAGCATCAGGCCGTCATCCAGGATCACACCCAAATCCTTCACCTGTCTAGACGGGGCACAGTTAATGCCACCCAGCACTAGGCAGGGTGGAAACCCCACACCCCCTTCTCCGACCTGACAACCTAGGTCCACCACCAGTATCTCTGTCTTGTCTGGATTAAGCCTAAACCAGTTTTGAGTCATCCAAGACTGGATCTCCTAGAGGCAGGTGTTCAATACAGAGGCTGACACCTGGGTATCAGGTGTACAGGACAAGTACAGCTGGGTATCATCTGTATAACAGTGAAAACCCAGCCCATACCACCTGATAATGTCCCCCAATGGCAGCATGTACACTGTGAACAACAAGAGCAACAAGACCAATCCCTGCAGAAACCCACAGCACAGAGGCTTCATGTTAGGTGAGGCTAACCTCATCATCTCCCTTTGCACTCTACATGTCAGATATGACCAGAACCAGTTGACGACATTACCAGACAGGTCACACCAGAACTGCAGATGGTAAAGTAGCACCTCATGGACCATGGTGTCAAATGCTGCATAGAGGTCCAGGAGGACAAGATGGTACGGTCTTTCCTGTCCCTTGCCATAAGGAGATCATTAAGCACCTTCACCGGGTGGTCTCCATAGTATGCTCTGCAAGGAACCCAGACTGGAAAGGCTCATGGGTGGTAGAAGAGGCAAGATGCCTCTCAAGCTGAATGGCTACCACCTTCTCAATAACCTTCCCTAAAAATGTGAGTTTCAAGTCCGGCCTGCAGTTGCTGAGGCAGTCTGAGTCCAAACAGGATTTCTTCAAAAGGGGTCTAACCAAGGCCTCTTTCAAGGCCAATGGGAAGTCCCACTCCTCAAGGAACTTCTGATGACCTCAACAACCACAGGTTCAATTAGGTCCAAACATCCAACCAAAAGTCAGGTCATTCCTGGGTTTAGGTCACATTGTGTTGGCCGCAGATTTGAGACAATCTCAAATCTCAATCACCTTCTCCATCCCAACCAGCTTAAACTCATCCCAGACAGGAGGAGTGTTTTGGCACAACTCAGGCCGGGCTCTGCATCCCTTTCGAGAGGCACACGAGGGATCTCATCCCTGAAAGGACACTTTGTCAGCAAAGAACACAACCAGGATGTAAAAGCCTGTCTACCATGAAGAAGAGCTGAGTTGGCATGTTCCTCACAACAGCCATCTCTCTAGACAAATAATTAGCCTTCTTATGGGCGATTGCCCCTGATTGTTGACATAATGTGACTTCAGGGCCAGTTTGTCCTCCAGTAGGTCAGATCTCCTCCAGCACCTCTCTAACCTCTGTCCCTTAGTCTTTAAACTCTGGAGAGTCTCATCAAACCAAGGAGGTCTGCAGTGAGTAGGCAAGGGGTGGATAAGAATGGGTATGAAGAAATCGAAGACCACACTGACAGTCCATTATAGGCCTCCACCACTTCCTCCATCCCAACCACACAAGCCACCCCAACAATCAATAGGTCCAGCACCACCAACTGTCCCCTACAGGAAACTCCTCTTAAAGGGTGCCATCTCCACAAGGGCAGGACCAACTGGGGGGCCTCTGAATTTGAACCCAATGGTGCAATGATCCGATCAAATCATAGGATCTACTCATTTATATTCAATGCTAAAGAAAAGACCAAATCCAGTGTGTGGCTGCCCAAGTGTGTTGCTGTTGTTATATTGTGTAGTATGGCCCCCATGCTTAAAATGAGCTGAGGGACTGCTACAAAACCATGGAGGCAATAAATAATAAAACTATGCTGTCTGGCTGCAGTAGGACTGTGAAGTTGAGACTGTATATACACTCTTTACAGAGGCAGCCATATTTGTTGTCTTTGTTTCCAAGCCAGTCAAGCAGGATTTAAGGAGCCCAGGGACCTGCAGCTATGGCTCCAGGGAAGTGAGTCTGGACCATTCCCTTGGCACCCAAATATTCAGCCAATCAGGTATTAAAGGGACTTAATGTTTATTAATTTAAGAAATGGACAGCTGACTGGACCAATTGGAAGCTGTCATTTTCCACCAAAACCCAGGGACAATTTTCAGCTTGGAGCAGTTGATTGAAGAAGCTCCCTGAGGACAGAGAGAAGCTGTGAGTGAGTGGAAGAGAGGGACTAAGCCAGGCCAGATATCCTCTGAGTCCTCCCAAGGGCTCATCCAGAAGAATTCTGGTAGGCCTCCTCAGGGATCCTTCAAAATATTTCTTGTGAACCTGTGACTGGGTTCACTCATTGCCAGAGACTGTCCTGGAGCACTCGGCAGAAAGTGTGAATTGAAGGGGCCCTGCTGCTTTCAAGAGTTCTGAGTTGATCAAAGTGGAGACAGAGACAACATCCTGTTCAGGTTGTCTTAGAGCCAGGTAAGGGGTAAGCTATCCCTTGTTAAGAGGGTGGTTCGGGGAACAGGGAGCCAGGAGTTTCATTCCCAAATGCTGATGTACTCTTGACCCATTTGGGGGGAGTCGGACTGTGGGATCACTCCTGGGGTCTGGGATCCTTGGGAACTAGGAAGCTGCTGCACAGTGCTCCTGTATCCTGGGTGTGATTAGGAAAAGCTGAGACCAGAGAAGAGGTGTCAGAGGGTTTCTACAACCAGAGAGGTGTGAACCAGAAGGGCTGTGGCTTGAGAGCTGATAGAGAATAGCTGCTTTCCACAGATGTGTGAGACAAGAAGGACTGAACTGTTGTCACTTGCTAAAAAGAATCTAAGGTTTCTGGGCTGTTTTCCTGCTTCTGGGTGCTGCTTCCTACTTCTCCCGAACTGCCATCCTACTGCTGGTCTGCTGCATCCATGGGTCATGTGAATGTTGGTATTGTTGGCTGAATTTTCTGTTTTTCTAAGTTGCATTACAATTATTGCCTTTCATTGGTTGCCATTTCCACTTTTGGAGTTAAAGATTTAAAATTGTGCTAGCATACGATGGCCTGTTGGGGGGCTAAATTGCAAGCTTGCTAAATTTCATGAAGTACACCACTCCAAGATCCCAGGCAACTCTGCAATCAGGCCTACAACAGGATTGTGTCATATTAGCTGGGTACCCAGAGCCTAATGTTTAACATTGCACTTGTGCTTGTAGTTTTATTACTGGTACCAGGGGGGAGGTGGGTATAGTGTTTGTTATTGTTGAATGTTGAAAATTGCCAGTTTTCTCTTCACTCTCATTCCCTTTTCCCCAATAATAAAGCAGTTGTTGTTACAGTTTAAAACTGTCTGTGAACACATCATTAGCTATAGTCAATAACTATATGCAACATAGGGTGCTAAGCTGATTTACCCTATTCTGTGTGTGTGTGGGGGGGGGTGACTGGAAGGGGAGGTAGGTATCCCAGGGGGTTGTACTACACAAACAACTCGATCACTATATATTTACTCTGGGTGGAGGCACCAGTCTATTAAATTTTTTTTGGGGGGAAAAACAGTTTCCATCAGAACACAGCCCAGGCCCCTCAACCTGGTTGGAACCCAACAGGCAGGAGAATAGTAGCCCGCACTTACACAATGCCTGGGTTACAGTAAGAACATGTACATGAAAACTGGATCTTTCTCCCTAACAATTTGCTTAAAACTGACACAAATTCTGAGCTGAAAACATAATCCCCTGCTAGTAATGATACAGTCAATGCCAAAAAAACCCCATAAATAATGTTATTCGGATCTAAGCCCTTCCTAACGAAATGCAAATCTAACCCAACCCCAATCATCACGTTCCCTGATGGCCATGCCCTAGAGTACGTCAAACATTTCAAATATCTAGGAGTTGTGCTTGACCCCTCCCTTTCCTTACAGAGCACATAAACTCCCTGGTTCTAAGATTTCACCAAAAACTAGGAGCTGCCTATAGATACCGGCAATACCTTACCCCTGAGGCCCGCCATGCCATCATTCTGGGAAACCTGCTACATATCCTGGACTACTGCTCTCCCAACAACTTCAGGATCTCTGTATCCACCATGGCAAAGCTATCAGTAACATACAACAGTGCCTGCCACTTCTCCCTGCTGGCTCCTTTCTGTACACACCACTGTACACGCTACACTATACTGGGTGGCTCCAACTATAAGCCCACCTTGCACTGTACAGTTTTATTGTTTCTGCAATCCGTATTGGCCAGAAATCCCCTCTTGCTCCCCTTCTCACCTTCCAACCTCACACCGCTGCCTATGCTCCTCCAGTATCCCCTACCTGAAAATCCCCAGGGTTGCCACGAACATGGGTGCTAGAGCCCTATCTGTAGCAGCCCCCGCACTATGGAACAAGCTGCCCACTGAACTGCACACCATAAACACTCACCACCAGTTCAAGACTTACCTCAAAGACTGGCTCCTGTTGACATCCACCTGCCACTGCTTTAAGGACTAGGCCCCTCCATATTTTCCAGGGGTAGGGCCAAATAGGTTCTCTTATTTACTGGAACTGTACCACCATGAGCCTTACTTTGCTTTGTTATTTGTTGTCTCTCAACTACTGCCACTATGTATTGCCAAATGTAACAACTGTAACCTTTCACTATGAATTACCTACTCTTGTTATGATCTTGTTATTCTAATGTTTCTACCCTGTGCTGCCTTACGTGGCCCGGGTCGTGCCTGAAAATGGTCCCTGGGATCAGTGCACCTACCAGGTTAACAAAGTCATAAATAAATAATGTCACAATGAGGGCAATATAATTTCAGCTCCAGAATATACCCAAGCTGTATCTGAGCTGCAAGGGAAAACACTCATGTTTCCATGTAAATTCCAGTAATAAAAAGAATGGTTTGACTTGAAATTTAAATTTTTATTTTCTTTTGTTTTGTTTTTTTATGAAACTACTATTGAGTTCTACTGAGGTAGAAGGTAAGTTTTGTATTTATTGGCCAGATCTTTTTTAGAAATGTCAGACATTTTGTACTAGCTTGCAGAATGTTATTGAATTGATCTCTCGTGAATCAATGATTTAAATGCCATTGAAGCAGGTGTTCTGCGTGCTGTGTTCCAAGATGATAGTTTGCAGTATTGCAGTAGACCGAGGACTTCCATGATTTAATGATAAATTAATTTGTGTAGCAGTTTCTTAGGACTTATGACTTATGCCCTAAGCTTTCTTGTTTCTGAGACTGTTTCTGCAACTTTTCAATACACAGCTAAATGACAAATCCTAGTTCCCATTTTAACATTTTGAAACCCTTACAAGCTTTCTAGTAAATTGAGTTGTTGTCTTTGGTTTGTGTCCTGATGGTTTAGGTTATTTGGTAATCATATGGCATGAACAGTGATCTAGTGTATAAAAGTTTGATTTTAACATATGTTTTACTAGCCTAGGGCCTAGTGAAATCTGACCAGGACTACTGCAGTGAACACTCTATTTGTCTGTTTTGACTAGTGCAGGTTTTCCATGGCTGTCAATGAAGTTTAGAATGTCCCTACTGTAGGAGTCTCTAGTCCTCATGTTAATCCCCCTCAGTATTCCAGATGGCCTGGTGTGATTAACAGATCCTTAAGAGCTGCAGTTATCTAACTGTACAAGAGGGGGGTTCCACAAAAGATTTAAAGATCTGCTGATGCCTCAAAGAAAACTTTGAAAAACATTATATTTAGGTATAATTCAGCTTGCAATTTATATTCTTTAGATTTCTCCTCCCCATTATTTATTACTGAGGAAATCTGCATGCATACATCTTTATACTACAGAGTTCATTTGCATCTTTAGCTTACTCCCTATTTCAAGTCATAATCCTGTATTGTGACATCACAATCTGTTGCCATGGGAGTAACTGTGATGTCTCAAGCAGTACAGAACTAATGTGAAGTACAAGCTGAACTGTGTTTAAATACAGTGCAAGCCGTTTTACACGGACACCTCTGTGCTGTTATATTTTGTCCAGCTAAGCTGCTGTCCGAGATTGCCGATAGGAGACTTATCTTTTTTTTTTGTTTGTTTGCTTGTTTACTGTGCTTGTGACTCTGACTCAGCAACTGGACTTGTTCTTCGAGCTGTGTCATTGAAGGCCTCCTCTTGGGTGTGAAATCTTGGAGTGATTCTGGACAGGAACTTAACTATGGAGGCTCAAGTATCCTCCACGGTTTGCACCTGTTTTTTCCATCTCAGAAATATTGCCAGGATTAAGCCCCTTGTTCCGCCTCTGGACCTCCCTACCTTGATACATGCCTTAGTCACATCTAGGCTTGACTACTGTAATGTGCTCTACATCGGAGTCACAGGGGGATCTCTCCGCAAACTGCAGCTGGTGCAAAATGTAGCTGCCCGGTTACTTACTGGGCAGCATAAATTCTGCCATATTACACTGGTGTTGTGCGAATTGCACTGGCTGCCAGTCAGGTGGAGAATCCTCTTTAAGGTGGGTCTTCTCACCTATAAGGCCCTACACAGGCAGGGCCCTGGGTATCTGCTGGACCTTCTGACACCTGCTCTCTTTATCTGCCCTCTCCGTTCTTCTAGTGGGGACCTCCTGGCCATTCCCAGAATGAGGCTTAAATCTGCTGGTGATAGAGCCTTCAGTGCTGTGGCTCCCATTCTGTGGAATTCTTTGCCAGCCCAGGTCAGGGGAGCACCCACTGTGGTTACATTCAAGGCTCGCCTGAAGGCCTTCCTATTTTCCCAAGCTTTTATTGGATAAATTATAAATTGTAGTAGAATTGAGATTATTTGTGGAGTTATTTATTTTATTTTTAGCTTAAATAATTTTGTGATGTTTTGTTTTGCTTTTTTGTGCTGTTTTACTAGTATTTTTGTACGGCTCCCAGAGCCTCTGGGATTGTGCGTCTTTTAAATAAACTTTGGCTTGCCTTGCCTTGTGTTGATTGATGATTTGTGCTTTGTACTTTACTGTGGCAATGGGAGGGGGAGGTGTAGGGTAAAAAGATAAACATAAACTTTATTCAACTTTATTCAATTGTGCCTTTAAAATGTTTTACTTCATTTAAAGAAGCTATCTATGGTGGTCTGGCGAGTAGCTCTCACTGTGTATTTGCTGAAGCTGCACCCGATGCTGTGCATTAGACCCCAATCAGGCTGTATTTCTTCGCGTTGCTCCATGGTTTGCCTGAGCATTAGTAGAGCTTTTGTTACATCAGCCGCAGTTACTGGCAGGGGTTCTGGTTCATGGGACTCATCTTCAGCCTCACCTTTCTCCCCCTCTGATGCAGACTGACTGCTGGCATGCTGTATCTCATCTAGAACCCTTTTTATGTCATCTACTGGTGCAGCATCTGGTTCATCGTTATCGCCAAGATGTGCGAGGGTGGTGAAATCACTCTCGGAGAGCCCCAGTGGTGGTGGGATCAGCTCCTCTACAGAAGTAAGAACCTGAGGATCATCCGTGATTTGCTCCACGCAAAAACCTCCTTTAGCAAAGCAATTCACAATGGTCTTCATAGTGACACTATCCCATGCCTTTTCTAACATCCTCACAGCATCCAACAGATGTATTATTTTAATACAGTCATTAGCAGTGAGCTCCTCTGCACCATCAAGCTCTTCCAGCACTCGGGTCCTCTTTTCACACACATAGTGGCGGTTCATGGAATAAATCACTCCCTGATAAAGTGGTTGAATAATGGACGTTGTGTTTGAGGGGAAAAATGTACTTTATGTTGTGAAGATTTTGAATGTCAGGGTGCCCGGAGAAGTTATCAAGGAGTAAAGTGATCTTCCTGCCCCACAGCCTCCGATCCCATGCCCGTACCCATTCGGTGAGTATGTTGCCTGTCATCCAGGCACTACGGTTGCTGCGATATGTCACCGGCAGATGGGCTACTCCTCTAAAACATCTAGGCATAGCCGATTTCCCCACAACAACTAACTCCAGCTTTTCTGAGCTTGCCATGTTGCAGCACACTAACACACATAACCTTTCTTTAGCCTTTTTATGTCCCTGGGGAAGCTCTGTCTTAAACGTTAGTGTTCCCTGGCCAACACACCTGTAAAACAGGCCAGTCTCATCAGCATTAAAAATGTTATGTGCTGGATAACCACTTATAATGTCAGGAAGCACATAACGTACCAAGTCAGTAGCACCGGAGCTGTTAGCATTCTGTTTCTCTCCATGCGCCCATTTAAAGCATATGTTATGGTGCACCTTCCATCCCTGTAGCCAGCCATCACTTGGATTAATTTCTTCTTTGCCCATTGCAGTGGTGGTTTGTTTTGCCTTGGTAGCAAGCAGTGGCCCACTCAGCAAAGCCTCCCACTCCCTGACAGAGGTGAATCACAAAAGTAAAGCTTCCTCCACCTCTGAGTCCTTACCCTCCCTCTTTCGCTTTCTAAGTCAGTTTTGAGTTGAATGCCATTCAACCCACAATGGCTTCTTGCTATGCAGCAGGTCAGATAATGTTGACTTTGGTATGGCAAGTTGGGCAGCAAGGTCTATGATGCTCATTTTTGGTAATGCGTCAATCTGCTTAAGAAGCTCAATTTTGCGAGACAAAGGTATTCCAGGGTGTTTAGACATCTCACACCAAGCACTAAGCACACAGACAGCAGAAGAATCTATTGAATGGTAAGCCGCAACACTACTTAAGCCGTCGGTAATTAACAAATCAGCATGTAATCAGCGGTGGAACGAGACGTTGATTACTTAATGCAGCACTGTGAAGCTTCATCAGCTGTCCGTGGTTGCCAGCACATAATGTATACATTAAACATTTAAAACAATTAATGAAGTCCAGGAAATGAATTGGGTTTTTGAAATTATGTCTGCCTTTGCCGATAGTCTGAGCAATCCATGTCCGTGTTAACTGGAGCACACTGTATTATGTTTTGTTAATGTTCTCCTGAAGGCATCAGCTGCTCTTTAATGTGAGTCATTATCATGCCATTGTTAGGGCTTTCAGCTAGTGTTCAGTCTGTTGTGATCAAGGGTAGAATGTTGTTAAATCATTAGATTCCAGTGTTCTGAACTTGTCTTTATTTGTCTTATGATTTCCCAAGATGTGTTGTTATGACCCATCTGCACTTATCCATCACCACTTAGTGTACAACTGTGTCATCAATTTCTGTCTCTAAACCAGTACTTCACTGTAACCCTTGCTTGTATGTACACATTACCTCTTGAATATGTTATATATTGTATATGTACCCTATTGTTTTTATTATGTGTAGTACTTTTGCTTATTGTACAATCCATTCTTTGTAACCATCCATTCCCCATCTGGAAACAAGCAAATTGATCAGTATGTCTCCTTGGTGAAACATTTTAATAAATAAATAAATTAATAAAATTAATTAATTAATGATTTGCCCCACATTATTAAGACCAGTGCTCCTCATTTCCCTATGTTTTGAATGTCTGTATCCAACATTTCCATGGTAAAATGCTAAGAAGTATACAGGGTCTGCCATGAAGGTGGTGGTTTTATTCCAACCTCATCATAACTGATCCTTATTTCCTCCCAATCTCCCAACTTTGTACTTGCCCTGGGCACCACGGCAGACCAGACTCTGAAATAACCTCCACAGATCCACAGCTGTCATTACTGACAGATGTAGGGATCCCCAGCTCTTCCCAGTGGACCACACTACTCAATGCCATCCATGCAGTTTCACCTTTATCCCACCCAGCAAGTCCTTTCATCCTAAAATCAATGGTTTGGAGCATAAATAAAAACAAACCTCAATAAAATGTATAATTTGAGAAGTTTAAATAGGCATTCCTTTGGTGCAGTGATCCTCCTAAATAGAAAGAGGTGGTAGAGCTTCATGCCTGGGTAATGTTTAAAAAAATGCTGTTATTTTTGGGGAAGAGCACGCTAAATTCAATACTTTTTTGTCTGATATAGTCAAGGCCCCTAGAATTCTGTGGCTGCAGAATTTTGCGCGGAACTTGCAATCTACTGCAGAACTTCTGCGGTGCCACAGAATTCACTCTTCTTGGTGATTTTTTATTAATATTTCTGTTTATCTATAGAATCTGGTTCCCGTCCCCTCTTTTTATATCCAAAACCCCCTATATGCTCAGAATGTGATGTTATCATTGCTATAACATCATACATTAGCTAATGAAATGGCTGCATTCTGCAACAGAAATGAACAGTCACTTATCTACCACAGCTCCCACTGCCAGAGATGGTGGCACAGCACATCATGCATTGTGATATTTGCTCAACCTGCACTACAGCCTAATACAATTTTCAGTCTTACGTCATTGTGCTAGGGCCAACTTAAACAAAATTTTGTCAATAGCACAGACTTGTTAAGTCCATACCTCACTTTGTACAAACTTATTTGTGCCTTTAAGGTATAGAGATGCCATCTGAAATAAATATCTGGTAAAATGAATTTAACTGTCATTTTTAAGAAAAATAAAGTAATTATGCCCAGAAAAGTGGAATATAATAATGTGTAGACCTGTTGAAAGACTAGACCTGTTAAATAAATAATTGCACTGTACGCATTTTTGCCAGGGTTATTGATTACATATTGTCATTGGTTGACAGAATCACCTAAAAGTTATGGAGAAATGTTGTGTGCAGGGACAGCTGTTGGGTCAGAGGGTAGCATGCTGTGTTTCCGTGCTGGCAACTCAGGTTCAGAGATTAGCTCTGGGAGCTGGCTGGGCAGCACAACAATTGGTGGAACACATCACTGCTCAGAGCCTGGAAAGGTATGGTACAGTGCTCTGTCACATGGTGGGCACACTGTGATGGGCTGGAGAGCTCTATCTCACAATCGTTTCACATGCATGTCATGGCCTGATAGTGTTATGCAGTGTGTTAGGGTAAGCAGGTTGACATGAAAAATGAGTTTTGCAAAGACTCCTCTATTCCATTTCCAATGGGACCTGTATGAATGAGAATGCAAGTTAATGGAAATAAAAAAAAAAATATACACACAGACACACACACACACACATATATAGTACCTGTCTCTCTCACCACACACACACTTGTATGTATGTTACAGATTGCATATAAATATATAAGTGATACACAGTGGGAACCTCATGAGTGGTGTAGAAAGCACATACAAATATGTAAGTGATAGACAGTGGAAACCTCATTAGTGTGATAGCATGCATGTATAAATACCTTATTTATCACATAAGATCCCCTTTGCATATGTCATTTATGCAACAGGCTAGGACCTTAAGGGAGAGACATTTGTTTTGCCTTTTTAAGCATAAAATTATTTTTATAAGTCTGTTATTTTTTGAACTAGTGTTACTGTGCTTTCCACCATCCTGATTGCTATAACCACTGCCATGAAAGTGAAGTGAGGATGACAAGCTGACACTGTGATGTGGTAGTTTGTCAGTGCCGCAGAACTTCTGCAGAAATTACAAACCACCGACACAGAAGTTCTGCGGCAAATGGTAGTCTTGCCGCAGAACTTGGTCCCACTGTGCCACAGAAAAGTAGGGGCACTGGGTATAGTGTTGCAAAGCTTTATACTCCCCATGCCTCCTAGATTTTCTACCCTCCTCCGCAAAGAATTCTTTGATCTGTCCCAGGCTCACTTAACATAGTACAAAAACTTCCAGAAGTGCATGTCTTCAGTTGATCATAGGCTCTGGGATGAGAGTATATTTCTTTGCCTTTCTCTGCCTGAGTCTATTCATTGCCTTTTGGGTGGGGGTGAGATTTGATAATGTAGTGAGGTGCATGATGATATTGGCTATTGTGTGTGCAGAACTATGACTGTCTGGCTAAATATTTGCTTTTTTTTGGGTGGGGTAGGAATCATGGTGTGAGCTGGATAAATGTTCAGTAATAAGAGTATTTCTTGGCTTGCATTTTCTTCCCTTATAAGTGATCAAAATTCACCATTATGATCATAAACTAGTGCAACCATTTCTGAGCTAGTGCAATTTTGAATCAACTTCTTCTGTTGGTTAGTGCAGGAAAAACGTTTAAGGTTGACCCCTGGTGTATGTCACTTTTAAACTGATATACATCACTTTTAACCTCTTACATAATTGACAAAATGCATACGTGTATTGAAAGGGGCATCAGCACCTGCACTGCTGGCACGTGGTTCCAACAAATGATTCTTTACTATCAGTACCCTATTGGATAGGCAATGAATTTGCTAGAAAAAAAGAAATCATTAGTTGAAAAATAACAATCTGTAAACTACTACAGTGGTAGCCAATGCAATCAATAGCCATATCAGGCTATGTTGAACCATGTTGCATGCTGAAATTTCTTTCTATGCTTTGGGTGGCATCACTAACGAGAGTGATATAGCTTCATGGCATACCATAAATCCATAACGGTCCTTATCTGCTGTCAAAGTCTATGTTTCATAATGTATGATAGCAGTGTTGATGGGACTGTCCACCACTGTATTTAAAAACTACCCTTCCACTGAAAGGGGAGACCCACTCTAGCATAGAATAATGTTTCATAGACATTTTTATTAAGCTATTGCAGTTTACTAGAGTTTGGGGGGGGCTTGTGGATCACAGGGGCAAGATGCTTTCCCTCTAAGTCACGGTTGGTCAGTGATTGGGATCTGGCTGAATTATGACCTGACCACTCCAAATAGGAGCCAAGAATAGTTAATATTAAAAAGCATCAGCAGAAATACATAGTAATCCATATCATAAAGGTTTTGATAGGTGTAAAAATATTCATTGGGCCAGTTTTATGAAGTATCTGACTAAAACCTATATTCCTGAAATAGTTAATGACTACCTGGGCCATAAAAGACAATGCTGCAGCCACTGTTTTGAGCATGATCATCACAATTAGAATTTATTAAGTGCTACAACAAATACCTATAAACAAGTAATGGAGGCTAAGACTTATTGATTTTCATTCAGCACTGCTATATTTGCTTTGTGAGCATTCACCAAGGTGACAAGCAACAGTACTTGAACTGGAAGCCCCCTTGGGGCAACCTGAATGCTGTTTCTGTGATTCCTGTAAAGGTCATTTACCCTTTTTTTCTTGTGAATTGCATACTCTCAAATAGACCCCAGTAATACATGCTTCCTTTTCTGTAAAAATAATAATCTATTGCATTTTCCCACTGTAGACTACAATATATCCCAGCAGAATGCAAATATCTATCATTTATGTGTGTGTATATATATATATATATATATATACATATATATATATATATACACACACACAGAAAAAGTGTACTGCTGGCATATGCTGCTTCAGAAAAACCTTAACTAGTCCACAACCTTTAACCACCTCCCTATGCACTCCAGTTGGTTCATAATGCTCTTCCACATCTAATTAATTGCTACTGCAGTCCCCACATTCATTCATTCCCACCCCATCCTCCTTCACCCCACTTCACTCCTACCACCCCTACCATACACACACACACACACACACACACACACACACACACACACAAACTGGCACTTCTCTGACCCCTATTCACTTTCTTCCAACCTGAGCACTTCACTGTCCTTCTTCCCACAATGCCAATGACCCTCCAGACTGCCTACTCTTCTTGGGTCTACCCCATACTGTCCTCATACTACCTGTACTCTTCCTAATAGCATACCATAGAATTCTGCATAGCTCTCAGCCATAAGTAGTCTCTCCTCATGAATCGAGTGTTATAGTTATACTTCTACCTTCTCTGTGTTATTTGATACTGTTTTGACCTTTGTATGTTTGTTTCCCTCCATAATGACGTTGAACCTTTGTAAATGAGCTGTTCTTGCTCAAAGGTATTGTAATCCTAGAGTTCAATAAATAAATAAAAATAAATAATAAACAGGTTCCTTTAAAAATCATGCCCTACTGTGCTTTTATTTCCACAGTCTTATGATTATCAGGCAATGAAACAGTCAATCAAGCACATTTCATGTGAAATCTTTTTTGACAGCCTGGGAAAGAAAGCTCATTCTTTTTCTTTCTCTGTCTCCTTCCATAGTTTACTTAAATACAATACAAGTCTCAGCTAAGAAGGCTATCCTTTCATTCTGCTCTACTCACCCTACCGCAAGGGGTGCCACTCTTCTCAAAGAATAACTATATACGTACACAGCTGGAAGGCACAGTGTTAACTCTGTTCCTAAATCTGAGTTACTCTTTCCCTCTTGCAAACAGTCTTGGAACATGACAGAAAACAAACTCTTAAAATCTCTTCAAAGCAAAGTGTTAATGCTAGTCTACACTAAATACTAGCAGATACAGGGCATTTTTGTTCACAAGGGTGCAGTGTGCATATAACCAAAACAAAACAGGAGAGAGAAATAAATACTTCAGCCAGAATTTCAACGTGTGCTGCCTGGAATAGCTTTCTGTTGTACTATGAACTGGGCCACCAAGGCAACTGGAAACATGGGATCCCCAGAAGAACCTTACTCCTTCAGCAATGTGTAACCTGAGCACTTACAGATAATTATATTTTTCTTTTCAAGGAGTGGTGTTCATATGTACTGTGTATATGGGACCCAGACTAGTGTTGTGAGAAATTGCAGAATTTCTTTCTGGGAAGTATTTCGCAAAGTTTGAGCATTTCGTGAAATATTTCATTGGTGCAAAATTGTAAATTCTGCTGGTGATATTCTGAATTTCACTGGCAAAATGCAGAATTTCACCACTCGCAGGTGAAATTCTGCTGTTCACAGGTGAAATTCTGCATTTCGCTGGTGAAATTTCACATTTTGCAGGTGAAATTTTGCATTTCGCACCTGCGAAATATTTCATGGATTGCGTGAAATGTGAAATATTTCACACAGTGAAATTCACTATTTCAATGGAATTTCACTGGTGAAACAACATTTTGCTGCATCTCTGACCCAGAAAAATCAAAAAAGATTAAAATCCCAGCTAAAGTACAGTACTTATTTCCTTCTCTCTTTTGTTTGTATGGGTTCCAGAGAGAGGGAGAGAGAGAGAGAGAGAGAGAGAGAGAGAGAGAGATAGATAGATAGATAGATAGATAGAGATGGACAGTTTCCTGTTGCCTTGCTGGCGCAGCTGGTAGTGCAACAGAATAGCATTCCATGTGGTGTGGGTTCAAATCCCAGCTAAGGTACTAATTTCTCTCTCTTTTTTATTTTTTCAGATATAGGGCATGTAGAAAAGAAGCCATTTCTGCATTTGGAAACCACTTTGTCACTTATGGCTGTGATTCCTGAGAAATGACTCATTACTGTTATATAGCCAAAATGTGGCACACAATTCCTTACTGAATGGAGCGAGATATCTTAGAATTAGAATGGAGGGGGGCAGAGTTTTGGGTCATGTCATTGACATAGCCAATATTTATTTTATTTATTTATTTATTTAAATGTTTCACTAGGAAGGCACTCTGAACAACAAGTTGCTAATCTCCTATGCAGCCTGGTTGGGGGGGGGGTACAATTGGATGTTGAATTAAACATGCAATTTACATTTAACATGACTGAGAAAATAAACATTCAATTACATTTGAAACATGACATACAGTTAAATATAACATACCTGTGGAATATACATACAATTACAATTGACATACCTGAGGATCATAGTACAGAAACTTAATGCAGCCATGTTTATTTTATTTCAATCTTGGATAATACCTGTGAGCAGATGTTCATTAAAGGAGTAGTCCACCCAAAACTTGTAAAAAACATATGTTGTGCAGAGTGTTTTGATTTGTATGTTAAGCTGTTGTGTGTCCTTCCCTCTGTCTGCTATTAAGAGTTTTTCCTAAATTAGTCTGCTAGCTTTAGGGTAGTTTTATGACCCCTGTAGATCTCCATATGAGACAGCTTAATTGTATTACTTTGTCCTACAATGCACCTTCTTTCATGTGACAGTGATGTAGCAGAAACCATAAATACAGCAGAAAGCATTGCTTTACAATCAGTTCACAACAGTAGAGATGACTATATTTTAAAATCTATAGAATTCAGCCTTGTGACTACCCTCATCGTAAAGACCTTACTGTCCTGAAGAACTCTGCTGCTGGTAGTGTTTGTGCAGCTTGTGAAGCTTCCAAGATATTTAGTTTGTTTGGCACGTGTGTGCTGAATGTTGGGTCTCTGTTACATCACTGTCACATGAGACAAGATGCACTGTGGGAACAAGGAATACAATTAAACTGTCAGGGATGAAGATCCCCAGGGGTCGTAAAACTAGCATAAAGCTAGCAGGCTAATTTAGGAAAAACTCCACATAGCAGTCGGAGGGAAGGAAACACTAGAACTTCACATAGAAATTAAAACACTCTGCAAAACATATATTTTTTGCAAGTTTTGGGTGGACTACTCCTTTAATAGGTTCCACATCAGTTACATAGGGGAGCAAGGTTCCAAGGCTGGGGACAATATACATAGTAGGTACAAGTTTCCAGACATGAGGCAATGGGAAAGGTATACTGAGGCATTGTACAATGTGTGCCCATGTCAGAATGAAGAACAGACAGAGTAGGGACATAGGAGAGGGAGGGAGGGATGCAGGGGTAGTGCAGATAGGACAAATTGAGAATCAGGAGAGGAATAGGGCACAGGGGCAAGGAGGGCCATACCAGGAGGAGGTAGGATGGTATTAGAAGTGCTGTGGTTGGGCAATACCAGTACAGCCCAAAGTGAGGATTTAAGTGCTGGTGGCAGTGTACTGTTGATAGTAGTGGCATTAGCTGGTGCAAATACAGTTTCTAGAGTCACAGAGGTACCATGTAACCAACTTATTGCAGGATTTGGGTCACAATTAAGAGACAGAAGATTCAGCAATTATTGAAAGAATGAGTTGCAGTGAGGGGACATCCAAGAGGGGTGAGGGGTGGACAGAGGAAAGAGATGGGGGAAAGAGAGGCTAAAAGATGCAGGGAGCATTGCCAGAAAAAGTGAACAAAAATCAGTTGTGGGGAGCAAGTTAACACAGGTCTAGTTCAAGCTGGAAGCAGCCCAGACAGAACAAAAAGTGCAAGTCATTAGCTCAAGGGAACTAATTCCTTTTTTAATTGTGGAGGGGTAGAGAGGAGGGGCAAGAGAGAGGTCGGGGTAAGTGATTGGGTAGGGAAGGACAAGTCATGCCTACAGCTGGCCCCTCTAGGAAGTGCAGAACCCTGCCAGTGATGAAATGAGGTGATGACTTTGAATATTGGGGGAAAGAGGGTACAGGGCACGGGAATTATAGATGAATTTGGTGGGTGTAGATTTGGTGGGTGGGTATGAGTGGTGGAGGAGGGATGGATGACATTTGCTTAAATCTAGGCCTCTCCAGGATACTGAGAACCCTGCCAGAGGGCAGAATTAGGCAAGGTCAAGTTGGGTAGAGAGAGTAGAGGGGATGGGTGAGGGAAGGAAGAAGCTAGCCTAAATCTAGGCCTCTCCAGGATGCTGAGAACCCTGTCAGAGGGTAGAATCAGGTGAGAACAATTTGGATAGAAAGGATAGAGGGAAAGTGGGAGGGAAGGAAAAGGCTTGCCTAGTGCTGGACCCCTCCAGGATGCTGAGAACCCTGCCAGGGGGCCAAACTAGGCAAGGACAAGTTGGGTAGAGAAAATAGAGGGGATGGGAGAGGGAAGGAAAAGGAGGGAGGGAAGGAAGAAGCTTGCCTAAATCTAGGACTCTCCAGGATGCTGAGAACCCTGCCAGAGGGCAGAATTAGGTGAGGACAATTTGGGTAGAAAGGATATAGGGGGAGGGGGAGGGAAGGAAGAGGCTTGCCATGTGCTAGACCCCTCCAGGATGCTGAGAACCCTCCAGGGCCAAAACTAAGCAATGGCAAGTTGGTAATATAGAATTGGAGGGGGGTAGATGAAGGACAGGGGTAGAAGTAAGGGGGTAAATGGTGAAGGGAGAAGTAAGCATGCTGGGGAGTAGGCTCAGAGGGGGAGAAAGGTGTAGTAGGAGATGTGTGGCATGGAGAGGAGCAGGCTCATAGTAGGACAGTTAAGGAGGATTGAAGTAGGAGCAGCTAGAAGAGAGAAAGTTATGTAAGGCAGAGGCTTGGGAATAGGAGGAGGAGTGCTGTATTTGGGGAGGAGTTCCAGATTTTCAGAAAGTGATGGGTGAAACCTGACTGACCGATGATAGTGGTTCATCAGGGGACCAACAAAGTGTGAGTGTCAGTGGATTTGAGGAAGTAGGAGGAGGGAAGAGAGTGAGCAAGAAAGGTAGGGGAGGAAGTTCTCCTAGCCAAAATTTTAAAGTGAGGTTGGCACAATGAGCGAGGCACCTTTTGGTAAGTGAGGGAAAGGACAGGACATGGTAGCAGTCATAGTGATGAGTGCGGGAAGGAGCATCAAGGGCCAAGCGACAGAAGGAGTTAAAGAGAGTGTCCAATATGGTTAGGGAGAAATTGGAGTGGCACCACAGACCACATCACAGTAGTCAAAAATAGGGAGGACCATCTTGTGGACAAGTTCACATTGTGCAGTAGGAGGGATGCAACTATGGTTCCTAAATAAGGCACCAAGCTTGGGACGCAGTTTTTTCAGGATGGCATCAACGTGGCCAGTGAAGTTGAGGTGTTGGTCCAGCCAAACCCCAAGGTATCTGACTGAGGAGGTGTCCTCAATGAATATCCCATCAAGGGTATGGAAAGAAGGTAAGGGGTGAAGCCTACAGTGTCTCTGCCTAGTGCCACAGGTCATGGAGACAGTCTTTTTGCATTTAGGAATAGCTGATGTAAGGCAAACCATAGCCGAACCTGATGGAAGTAATGCTGAAGGGTGGTTGCCACATCAGTTGGGCATTTGCCAGGGCAGAACGGGATGGTGTCATCAGCATGCATATGTCAGAGGAAGAGGGGGAGCATACTGAGGGCAAGTCAATAAGGAAGATGGAGAAGAGAATGGGGCCAAGCACAGAGCCCTGTGGGACTTCTGTTGAAATGGGGTGGGGGGAGAGACTGCATCTTGAATCTTGACTGATTGTGTTCTGCCCGAGAAATAATCTCTAAACCAGTTATGGGTAGGAGTAGACAAACCAGCAGCCATAAGGGAGTCATGAAGCAGGGTATGGGAGACTGTGTCAAAAGCCTTGGCGAGGTCAACAAGGATGGCAGAGGTAATGAGGCCATTGTCCATCTCGGTGAGGATGGAGTCAGTGAGCCTGAGAAGGGAGGTGGTAGTGGAGTGGTTCTTCCAAAAGCCAGATTGGAACAGGGTGAAAAATGAAGAGTCAGTAAGAAAGGAGGTTAGTTGTGAGAGGACCAGGTGTTCTTGCAGCTTGGCAAGGGCAGGGAGGATGGAGATTGGATGAAAGTTGGCAGGGGAGGAGGGTTCACCACCCTTTGGGAGAGGAAGGACCACTGCACATTTCCAGGATGAAGGGACTGATGAGGACACAAAGGAGAGATTTAGGATTAAGGAGAGAGGGTAAGCTGTAACCGAAGCTGAAAGGTAGAGGAGTTTAGGGTCAAGGTCATCTGGTGAGGGGCCTTTAAAAGGACTAAGAGAGAGAAGGGCCATTAGTGTTTCCTCAGGGGAGACAGCAGAAAAGGAGAATGAAGGGTGGGCATGGAGGAGTTGAGTGCTGGATGTGGGAGGATGAGGAGGGGGAAGTTTGTGGGAGGACTTTAGAAGAACTGTGGCACAGGAGGTATAATAAGAGTTAAACTCTTGAGCCACTGATCATGGTTCGGAGACCAGTGTGTTGTTTATTTTAAACATTGGGAGTGGCAGATGTGAAGAGGGGGAATAAGGCGTCGACTACTTTCCAGAAATTGGAGAGAGAGATGATGTTTTTGAGAAAAAATAATTTAAAATATTCAGATTTGGCTACTCTGTTAACTTTTGTACAGGCATTTCTTAACATGCGATACCTAGCATAGTCTGATGGAAGCTGGGAGGCCTTATGTTTCCTCCAAGCTTTGTCACCATGAGCTCAAACCTGACATCTCCTCCACTACCACCCTTGGCTCATTCAAACATAAACTCCACCTTACTAACTCTAGCTCCTGTGAATGCTACCTATAATCTCCTCAGCCCTCTCGTTTTTGTTGCCTCCAACTATCACCTACCACATCTCCACCCCCCTCCTATTCCTCTATGTTACTTTTTTATTTCTTCTTTCTTTTCACCACTCCTGACTCCCCCCCCTTCACCCCCTGCCTCTTCTGAGCCCTCAATGATCTTTCCCTTTTTGTTGACTAGTTTCAGGCTGCTCTCAGTTGATGACCATGCCCTTTGGCTGCAATTTCTGCCCTCTCCAACTTCGCTCCTCACGTTTATCTTCATCTTCCACCCTCCCTCCTACTTATCCCTCTGTTACTCTGTGTTCCTATGTATACATTCTACTTATTCTAGCTATTGTATTGATTTACCATTGTAACCTAAAATGCTGACCTATTTATTGTTTTGTTCCTATTTCTGTAACTTGTACTGTATTTGTTCTCTGATGCGGAACATTTGTAAAAGAGCCTGGTTCAAAGGTACTTGTAATCCTAGTTGTAATAAAATAAATAAAAAATAAACTCTCCCTGAGACAGCCAGTAACTCGGGGGTGACCCAGGGATGATGGTTGCCATGAACTCTAGTGCATTTAAATGGAGCATAAGAGTTCCAGGTAGCTAGAAATTTATTTCTGAAGTAAGCGAGGTCTTGGTCAACAGAAGGGACAGAGGCAATAGGGGACCAATCTGAACTGGCCAGCTCGTTGAGAAGGGGATTGAGGTCTAGGGAGTTGAAGGAGTGGAGCTGCAGGATTTTGTGTGGTAGTTTTGATCTATGGACCTTCCTGAAGATGACGATAGGGTGATGATCACTAAGGGCATCTGGGAGGAAGCCTGAATTAATGGCTCAGTGGGGGTGGGAGGTGATAGCCCAGTCTATCAGGAAGTGATTAAGGGTTTTATGGTTTAGGTGCATGGGTTGTCGGTTTCCATATGGATGCTGTTCCACACTTCGTATATTATTTTTTGCCACTCTATTTGCCCCAGGCCATTTTTCTGGTCACCAGTCACATTCCACTCTGGGCCATCAATATCCATGCCATTCTAACAGAAGCAAATAGGATCTGGTGGCTTGTGTGGTAATGGAAGGGGAGAAACACTATCATGACCCTAAGGATGATGAACTGAAATTTGCTCTGTCCTGTCTTGCTGCACCAGAGGGAAGCATTTCACTCTTAGATCCTTCTTGCCTCCCCAGTGATGTGGACATGCCATCAAGAGCTGCCCAGGGGGAGGGTTGCTCAACAACACATGGTCACATATGTTGTCAGAAGCACTATCATCAGTTTTCAATGCATACTCTTTCCACCCTTGAAGAAAAGCATTCAGCAAGATGCTCCGTATCATCCCTATTAGCCTCTGCTACTGCTGTTCCTAGCTTGAGTGTGAAACCAGATCAACAGTACACCAGAAATCAGTGAACACTGTGAAATTTTGCTAAAATGATCAGGTTTCCAAACTTTCTCCTAATGTTCACCTGAGTTTGTCTGGTAAGTTTTTTATGTAAACTGCTCACAAAGGCTCAGCATAGAACTCGTATTACTTTTTTTATTCTGAATGGTGTTAGTGGATGTTAATTGAATCATTCCTGTTATGCAGGGCTTTTACAACTATCACCTTTAGTTTCTGTTCAGCTGCATGCTTGGCTTCATCTCTTCACCTTATTGGTTTAGCAAGTATGTGAATTTCTCTTGTTGTAATAAGAGAGGATATGCACATGATCAGTACATCTCTCTCAGGCATTATTTTGCCGTTTGCTGACAATTAGAACAGCTGTAAATTGTTCACTGGGGAATCTCTGACAGAATGCAGATTTTAGCAACCATTAGTGCTATTATTTACAGCAATTTAATACAAATTTATCAGTTCCAGTGTCTCTGGTAGGGAAACCAAGCCCAGGGCTGAATGAGAGACCTGGTTCATTTCTACACCCAAAACCGGAAGCTGAGCTAGCCCTGCAGTTACATTTTCCTAAGCATCTATATTTTCTTCTGCATTATATAGAGTGAGATCAGCGTTTTTAACACTATAATGTTCATGACACAAAAAAATAAATACAGGTATTCAACATATTAAAAAATACAGAAAACATCACATTAGTCAGATCAGGTGCTCTAATAAAAACCAAGCTGGTATAATGTTACAGCTGACGAAATAGTACTGATTGGTAAAAAAAATCACTGGAGTAATTTTGTTCTCTGTAAACCTCAACAACGGTGTCATTAATAGCTGTAAGGCCAAGGAACAAATAGAAATTAACAGAAGGGGTGATGATATGTGCTGTTAAAACCCAACAGTCAAAAGGGAAAAAACTATCATGTGTTCCAGCTGGTAAAGCCCCTTGGAATCTACGTCTCGCCCACCCCCCATAGCTAGTGCTGGATTAAATTAGGACATTTCATTTTTCATAACTTAAGGGGAAATACACTTAATTGTTATGCAGTTTCATGCATTTCACAAGTACTTTACTTTTTTGATCTGTTCACCTTTTTATAGCACATAATTTTGTGTTCTGAAAATGCACACTTCTATTAATATAGCATTATGTGAAAAATTCACACCTTTATGTATTTTGCATATACATTTTATGGGATGTATTTTGCTAAAACCAAGGGCTGGATTTTCAAACAAGATGAAAATCACACATAAGGTTTGCTGCATGCATGGTATTCTCTTACTTGGAGCTGGTTTGCAACTGGCTGTACAATTAATGGCAGTTTGTGGCAGTTTTCCATGTGCAACTGTAGTACTAGGAGTAACATCCTCCACAGCTACGCTTGCCATCACTGTGTCCCATGGGCCTAGAGTATGAATGTCTGCTGGTATGATCATGTTTTTCTGCACACTGGTGGGTTTTGACATGGAAGTTAGTCCATGAGCCATCTTCAGACGCTTCAAAATCTAGTCTTAGGTGTTCACAGAATGTGCAAGTTTGATGCATACTTTAATGCGGTCAGCATTTAAAAGTCCCACACTTTGTACATTTGTTACAGACCAGCTTCAAAAAATAATTTGGACAAAAAATTCAATCATGAATTCTCATTATTTTTGTGCAATTCTTTGAAAAATCTGTGAAAGCAAAATCTGAAATGTTATGCAATTTACCTGGCATGATTAAAACTCTGAACAGCCCTACTTTATTTATTTATGAGTTGACCTGGAAGGCATTCTGGGCTGCAAACAGCTTTTTTCCAGGTGCATCCTGGTGAAATTGGGTACATGAGAGAATAGGGTATTCAACAATAAATAAGTAAAGTGGCAAAAGCAACAGAAATCAATTGCATAGTTTTTCCAACTTCTGGTTTTGAGTTCAAATGTCATACTGTAGTTGCTAAACAGGAAACTACAGTATGAGGAAGTCTTCAGCAAGGGGAGCATGCTGACCCCTTCCCCCAACCCACCAACAAAGTGTTTGTGTTTTTTTAATTTTGTTATCTTCTTTTAATGTACTCCTATAAGTAATAAATAAAATCAGACCTAAGAAAGAAAGAAAAAAAACAGCAAAGGGCTTTTTTGAATAACAGCTTTTCACAACGGCCATATGTACAGCCTCATCAGATCTGTGTCACAGTTACCAAAATATATTTTTTCTGTGTTTGTTTGTCTTATTTTATTTTAATAAAAAGATCAACAATAGAATAATAGCACTTGTAAAACTGTAAAAGGACAAGATTGGTATACTGTATGTTAATCTTATTACTGTGTGGGGGCACATACCCCCCTAAGAAGCTGTATTCATTATCGCTTTTACTGACTTTAAAAAAAAATACTATACCTTTCATCACAGGTTAGTGACTACTATCTGTGGAATAGGGTAAAGTAAGTATTTCACTATTGGTAATATTGCTATGGAATATAGTTATAGAAACAGAAATGTACAAACAGAAAAAAACTTCTGGCATCAATATGAGCTCTGACAGCTGTGGAATGTGGAATGACTAGGTTCTTCTCAGCCACATACATTTCTTTGAGTCTTTAAATCTAAATTATCCAAATGACTAATTTAGTTAGGGGACTGAGGTGATTTAGAATCTGATGTTCCACCTGAATGGTATGTTATGCAGCTAGGGTGGGGCTGGAGGTGGGGCATCTCATGCGTCAACATTGAAGATATTCTATTGTAGCACTTTTTACCTATACATACAGTATACGTCAAAGAGCCAAATTAACTATTTTTAATTCAGACAGTACTATCTGTAAATATGAAGTGTTTGGAATATCAGAAT
Source organism: Neoceratodus forsteri (assembly GCA_016271365.2). NCBI lineage: Eukaryota > Metazoa > Chordata > Ceratodontiformes > Ceratodontidae > Neoceratodus > Neoceratodus forsteri. The sequence continues at coordinate 745,436,746 of CM057458.1, read as the reverse complement.
GAATCTAACCCCCTTTATAGTCTGCTTTATAGTTTCCAGTTCAATACTTTCAGATAACATCTCAAATTATAACCAAAGTTGTGTAGGTGGACAAAATTATGACTATCTCCTGTAAGCACAGTATATCTAAATAAATTCTGCAATTTTCTACTTTGTTCAAAACAAAAAACAATTAGTTTCTCACCACAGTGTCATATCACTACTGTGCTGTGCAGATGCTCTGGTATTCAACAAGCAGTATCACTACATTATAGTGTATAGTGAGAGCTTATCAGGCATGGAAATCAGAGGTTCCAAAAATGTTGTTGTACCACAGTTCAAAAGGTCATGGAACCTGATTATACCCTGCTGTGGTACAACAACATTTTGAAAACCTCTAGAGATTCCACAGACAAGCGCATGAGCCAGAGAAATGGCAGCATCAACCAGATAACAGTGGTGGTGGTGGTATGGTTACCGGAACCCATGACTCAAGCAGGATCAACCAGATAAAACAAAACATGGCAGGATCAACCAGGTATACGTAGGTAACTAAAAATAAACTAGTTAAAAACAGGATCAACCAGATATATAAACTTACAGAATGAAACTGCTTCTTTGTAGCCCACATCCTCTCGACGAGTGAGAGATAGAGCTGCCATTTAAATTTTTTTGAAAATCCCTTCCACATCTGATTTATAGCCAATAGAAGGCTGCGCTACAAACATAGGGATGTCTGTTCCCTATCAACCACACTTCAACCTTAGCAACCAAGCCTAATTTTCCAAATCAGACATGGCTACCTGCATTCTTTTTTCCTATTTTAAAAATAAAAATAGTGTCAAAACAACATTTATTTTTTTTTAAGGGGCACCATACACTATAAAAAGTAGTGGATGGGCAATTCTATGCCCAGCCAGTGTGTTGTGCATAGTTGCCCATCCACTATTCTCTATATTTGCATGGAACTTGTAAAAATGAGTGTTGTACTTTTTAAATATCCTCTGAAGATGCAGCTTAAAGACTGATCAAATAAATATCTTGCCCATTTAAGCATGTAACTGGCTTCAAATGGTCTTGAAATAATAAGAATCCTCGCAAACCTACTCTATCCTAAAGGCATTTTTTTAATTCACTTAATTCATTTTTGAGTGTAAGAAAGCAATAGCAAGGCACTTGATCTACCTTTCCAAGGTGCTATACCCTGCTGAATGGATATGCTGCTGTCAGCCCATTGCAGAATATCAAAAACTCTTTACAGGAAATGGTTAGGGCTTGTCTTAAATGGAAAGCAACCCCACTAACATGTGTTGTCCTCAACATGTACTCTCCAGTCACTTTCATTTTTGCAGCAGTGGTCAGCTCAAGCATACAAAAAAATATCAGAAACCATGTACTTTAACAAATAAAATATGTATGACAATATAAAACTTGTTTCCATCCCAAGGCTGAGATAACAGATTCACTATCAATGTCTATATATTCTGTTATCCTTGATGGAAACACAGGCTCGTTATGTATGGTTACCCATACATTATTCAGTATATGTCACATATCAATAAAATAAGAACAAAGAACAAACAAGAACAGCACATAGTGACGGTCAGTGTGCAAATGCTTAATGTATCAGACATCTGGTGCGGTGGCCCCCTAGACGTGACCTGATCAGTGTCCACCATGGCATTTGCACATTGACCATCACTGTGTGCTGTTTATGTAAGCACTTTCTTCTCTTTTTACTGTTGTATGAAATACAGAGTTTTTAACATTTTACATTTGACTGAGTGCAGGGTATATGCCTGGGGGTGGGGGTTACTTAGAATGCCTCACAATTTTTTTCTTGGCCTTTAATATTTTTCTGGCAAGTATACTTCACAAACCCTGTCAGTGGCTTTCTTTTCTGAGTAATTTTTGGGTATGTATCTTTTTAGCTGTGATATACAAACAAAGCAATTACTTCTGAGTCAACTGGGTGTCAACAACATTTGGGATACCCATCCCCATTGCTTATCAGTCCCCTGTTTAATCCAAGTCCTCAGAGGCACTTTCTTCAGACATACAAATTCCAGAAAGGCATCTTGGATGAAGGGCACATAATACCACAGGTATGGCTAAATACATACATTTTAGTAAGGATAGGATCAAAAAATATAATATAAAAATTGCAATCCTTAGATAGTTAGAATTATGTGGTGGATGTCTGGGTAACAAAGCATTTTGCCTTAGAGATATTTTGTGGGTGCGAAAGGCAAAATTCTGCCAGCAAAATGCAGAATTTTACCGGCAAAATGCAAAATTTCACCAACAAATGGTGGAATTTCGTCATTCATGGGCAAAATTTCATATTTCGCACATGTGAAATATTTTGCAGAATGCTTGAATTTTGCAAATATTTTGCACTGTGAAATTTGCTATTTCACCAGAATTTAACTGTCAAAATTAAATTTCCCCTGCATCTCTATTTTACCTCCTTGGCAAAAGTCTCCAATGTTACACATTCTTGGAGTGTCATTTTTCTTTACTTTGCTGATGGTGTATCTGACTGCGGTCATTTGCCCAGCTCAACAAGCCAATTTCCAGGACAATATGGGAGAATGTTACATAATGCTCTGTGAGCAACATGGTGGAAGATACAACCCTTTTGGGATCACACCTCTGTGGATGATCAGTGATGGAAATAAACAACTGTAAACAAGTAGTCCTGTAGTCAATACTCAATGTAGTAAAGGATCTTCCTCATTAAATAGTTTCTTACCTTTCTCTCCTCCATTTTTTTAGTTTAGCTGTATCTTTTCTAGTACAGCTAAAGTCAACAGCCTTACTCTTCCTCTCTGACTCTGTCTTGTATTTTTGAACATCCTGGGCATTCATAAACTAAACAGGTAGAACTATTAAAATATTCTATTTTACCACAAGTAATATCTACAGGATCCTTTGCTAAATTTCATACCGTTAGCCACTAATTTATGACTAGAATTTTCTATATACTTTTCTATTTTTCAGAACACAAAGTTGAATGGTAGGCCAATACTCAGTTTTTCACAGAACTGCTTTCCTGAGGTAAGGTTCTTTCTTAAAAATGAATTTGGATGCAACTCCAGTGGTATCAGTGGCATTTGGCAAATGGAAAAGGAGCAACATAAAGATTAGGCATGGGCTAGCCACCCAATGGGTAGCTAGGTCAGGTAGTATGGGTATTGACTATTTTTGGCCTGGTAGGGTAGTTCGGGTAATGTACTACCCTACTCGACATAACAGTGTAATTCTCAGGTTGGGTAGTTTGAGATGTGTAACAGGTAATTACTAGTGTTCCTTATCTCTCCCTCAACTGGTAAAGAGTCAACAGTTTTTAGTCAGAAAAACATACATGCTGCAATGCTTGGTGTTTGCTGTTTGCAGGGAGCTCAATGTAAGTTGCAAAGAACAGGGTACAGGGCCCTGCCTCATGAAAAAGAACAGAGAAATTGTTCAACTCCTGGCCTAAAATTGATTTTGTGCAGGGACTGCAAAACTAACTTTCAGGACACAAAAACACATTTTGGCCAGGAGTTAAAAAATGGCAGCTGTCACATTTATGAAGCACTATAAAGAAATGGTTATGTTGTAAATTTGGAGTAAAAATACTGAAAATTATCAAAGTTATGAGCCTAAAGTTGCAAAATTCAATGTAGGCTCATAAGTTTATTACTTTTTAATATTTTTACACTAAATGTTCAACACAGCCATCTTATGACCCCACCTCATGAACAAGGGCAGAGAAAATGTTTTAAGTCCTTGCCGAAAGGAGATTTTGTGCAGGGACTGCAAAATCACCTTTCAGGATGTAAAAAAACATTTTGTCCAGGATGTGAAAAATAACAGCTGTCACGTTTATGAGGTGCTGTAAAGATATGGCTATGTTGTAAATTTGGGGTACAAATATTGAAAATTACTAAAGTTACAAGCCTGCATTTTCAAAATTCAACATATGCTCATAGCTTTATTATTTTTTTTTTATATTTTTACACTACATTTTCAACATAGCCTTCTCATTACCCCACCTCATGAACAAGGATGGAGAACATTTTTAACTCCTGCCCAAAAAGGTGATTTCCCACAAGGACTGCAAAATCACCTTTCAGGATGTAAGAAAACATTTTTGCCAGGAGTTGAAAAATTACCACTATCACATTCAAGAGGTGCTGTAAAGATATGGCTATGTTGTAAATGTGAGGAAAAATATTGAAAATTACCAAAGTTAAGAGCCTGCGATTGCAAAATTCAACATAGGCTCATAACTATTGTTTTTTAATATTTTTACACCAAATTTTCAACATAGGCTTCTTATGACCCCACCTCTTTATTAAGGACAATCAAAATGTTCAACTCCTGCCTGTAAGGTGATTTCATGCAGGGACTACAAAATCACCTATTGGGACTGATTTGCCTAATGTCAGTGCAATTGTTCATGAGGTGGGGTCCAAAAACCGGCATGCTGAAAATTTGGGTAAAAATATGCAAAAATGCCCAAGTTTTGCCACTAAATTCAAAATCCCATTGAAATACATTGAAACACATACCTGTTTCTTCAGTTTGCAGTCTAGCCTTGAATTGTGAAGACATATCTGTGGTACAGAAATGATTACGGTGTTGGACTCCCGATGGGTAAGTAAGGGCTTGGGGGGATGTGGGGTGGTAGGTGCTGAGTGGGAGGGTCAAGTGGGGGATAAGGAAGAGCTGCAAAAGACATTGATGGATGTTTTTCTTTTTACAGGTGAAATAAAAAATGACAGATGATTCCTGAGCATGACACTTGGGGATCGAGCACCCCCAATGTCACTGTTATGTTTCGGGGGAGGGGTGCTAAGAGCGAGTGTTGGGTGGGGGAGTAAAATATTATATAAGTCTAAAGGATACTGGGAGATTGGGCACCTCCAGTGTCACTGTTATGTTTCTGGGGGGGTGCTGAGAGGGAGGGTTGGATGGGGAGAAATATATATATATATAAAGGTGTGTGGGTTTGTGGGTGCTGAGAAGTAGGATCAGGTGGGGGAATATGTATAATAAAAAAAATAAATTGGCAGTCACAATGGATCATCGCACAGTCTGCTGTGACCGAGATGGTCACTGCATTGTGCATGTGATTGTGGTCGCGCATGCACAATACAGTTTGGTGGCCATCTTGGACATGACAGAGTGTACTGTGTTCCACCGACAGAGCAAGAAATAGTGCAATGCGTCTGGCAATGGAGGTAGTGAGTGGAGTGCTTCACGCTCACTGAGGTGACTGTGTTGAAACCCCAACAAGCTATTTGGTTGGAAGGAATATGCTGACTGCTTTTTTGATAGCAAGAGGTCTGCAGGGCTACACCTACTGCAGCCCTTAAAATGAAGCTTGATTTGCTCAGTTGACACTAAGAGCTGAGATGACTGTGTTTGTGTAGTACTACAATCCTGCAGCAACATCACTAGTGGTCAGTTGTGATGCATTAATAGAATCACAATGAACCCCTACATTTTTATAGTCCCTGTATGGTCAGAGACCCATGGTGAAGCCAGAAGAAGCTTCGCTGTGTGACCCTGTCCATAGATAGTCTTTTATGACTGTATAAGGCATTTGTCTTAGGGCCACTATTGGATCTACATTTAAGCTTTGGAGGCTAACTCCATGATGCACTGAGTAATGAGGGATTGCTTGGTATGCTTGCAACCAGGGTTTGCACCCAGAGCCTGGACATCAGGAGTGGAGACTGGCAGGGAGGGGGTCAGAGCATCCTATAGATGCTTCATTCCCAGGGGGGTGGGGCAGTGTTGGAACACTTTACTAGTGGCTCCTGGAAGTGACTAATGGAAGTATTCTAGGCAGTGTGGACCACCACACATTGCCGAATATCCTTGCCCCCAGGACATTACTGTGGCAGAATGAATGTGAGAGGTGGCTGGGATTAGAAAAGTGGAACTCACCCACCCAGCTGTTGGATGATGGCTGTCTCATCCCCCCAAGCCACATAGCCATTCACAGCCTCTTGCTATCCTCCTAGGCCCTACTCCTCAGTCAAAGCAGCAGGAACTATTTCCCTTCCTCTGTGTCCCTTTGGAATGTGGGCCCCACAGAAGGGTTACCCCAGGTCTACCAAGGATGTAGACTGAAGCAAGGATGGCATGGGTGGCAGTGAGGATGGCCCAGTGGGCAAAGTGCGGGTTAACACTACAAGGCCCGAAGGAGTGGCTGGCCAGAAGGGCAGGGAGAGGTGAAAAAAAGATGAAACAAAAAATAAATAAATTTAGCATAGCAAGCTGAACTCTTCTCAAGTTTAATTTTTGGAAACAGCAGCAAGCTCACTCAGAGCAGCTGCACCTCTTGAAATTACCTTCCTCACCCAATGGCCCAATAGACAAATTACATATTTAACTGTTCTCTGTTTCACTGACTACTGCAGGCAATATGTCTGGCAATGACACATTAATAAAGAAAAGCCAGGGCATTTCACAGTGGCCTTATAGAAGAATATCTCATATAGCAGTAATATTAAAGACTGTATTTTGGAAGCAGTAGCAGGCTTGCTCTGAGCAGCTGTGCCTAGCTTACTTAACTCAGGACAGATTTTTTTGAGTAGTTTTCTCTGTTTAGGGCAGTCAAAAATAAAGTCTTTCACATTTTGCTATAGTCAGGGAAGGTTAATAGGGTAGTAGAATCATTAGGGTAGTAACTACCTGACCCTAACCAACTACACATTTTGCATTAGGGTAATTTAGAGTAGTTTGTAGGTACCCAAGGGTAGAGTTTGTAGGGTATTTTACTATCCGCTTATGCCTAATACAGATTCCCACAGATTGTGATGTGGTAATATCATATCTGATCAGCATAGTCTCTAGAGTAGCAACCATTCATTTTCCTTGGGGCATATTGCTTTAACCATGACAGACTGATGTTTCAACATTGAACACTACTACAGTATAGCTATGTCAGAGCTTTACAAACAGCCTTCAGCACAAGATGCAGCAGACACCAAAAGGAAGATTTCACAAAATGTCTTTTGCAACTTTTTTAATATTGCATAATTAGCATCTGTTGACAGTCTATCGCTTATGTACTGTATGACACAGCACGAAACAATAACATAGTCAATATGTACTGCAAGCAAGGATAGAAGGAAATGGATAGCACCATCCCACCACTATCATCCTCCTCCTCCTACTCCTCCTCCACATCATCATCATCATGGCAGTATACAGCAAACATCACTTATCATAGAACCACTCCCCCACTTTGTATTCCACTCACTGTGTAACTGTCGAAGTGAACAGTCAAACAATGTAATACTGTAGCTAAAGCCTTCTGTCTGATGGAAATTTTTAACCATACCTCAAACAAGTAAAGTTTGCATCATGAGAGACATAGAGCTAGCAGCACTGGAGGACTAAATCATTCTATCTATCTGTCTGTCTGTCTGTCTAACAAGTACAGGATGAGAGATCAGAGTACAAGCATTTCACATTGCCCTGGCAATAAGGCACAATCAATGTCTTGGATTGCTCATCTGAATCAGTTGGGAATAGTTTGTACTCTTATGTTCATTCAGTCCCTGTCCTCTTACCTAAAACTATCAAAAAGGTACATTAATGCCACAGCAACATAGCAACTTAATGGAGACAGGAAATGTGTGCTAATTGGCAACAATTTGCAATGCTTCTGTTTAGTGAAATTAAATTCATACCTCCAAAGGATTCATATTTATCTGTACCTGAATAAAGACAGATGTGAACAACTGTTTCAATTGTTTTCTTTTTATGGACTACATTTTGCACAGTTATCTTCAGGGAAACTGTTATTTGGAATTTTTACTATGTCATGGTTTGTGTATAGAATGCTAACCATGAGTTGTTGACATATCAGAACCATGCTTACAGTTCTGAGCACAAGCTGTGAGATAATTAAACTCCAGATCACTAGTTCCATGAAGAGAAATATAACTAAATGCTGCCCATAAAAACAAATCAATGCAAAATACATTTTTTTGGGGGGGACGGGGGGTTCCTTTTTATACATCAGGGGCCAGATATTCAAAGCTTTGTGACTGGTGCAAATCCATAGTGCTGGAAAAGTGCTGAGTTTGCACTGGGCTGCAACATTCAAAAGCCCTGTTAGCACCGGCACTGTGTGATAGTACTGATGCTAAAAGTTAATGTATGCAAGACAGGGAGGTAGAGGAGTGGCCATGAATGCCAGTGCACCGGCATATTCAAAATAGTTGTGCCACACTACAGGTTGTTGCGCCACTGGTAGCATGGTGCTAAATATGGCCTGCAAATAGCATGCAGTAAGTGGTGGTGGAATCTGAAGTAATTCAAAGTGACATTTCGAATTACTATCAGAGTCGGCATCATGTGTCCCCCCCCACTCATGTGACACACTGGGAACCCACCCCAGTGTGCCCAAATGTATTTTTTTTTTAATTTTTATACCTGTAAATTAAGAAAACCATCCCCTGACATCTTGTTTCTATGTTGCAGGATCCTGCATCAACATTTTCTATCCAGAATCCTGCGTCAAAATTCCATAGTCTGCCCAATCCCCATGTTGGCATCATGTCCCCTCACCCCCCAACTCATGTGACACATTGAGAGCCCACCCCAGAGTGCCCAAATGTTATTTTATATTATTTGCCTTGCCGATTGGGGTGCCCAGTCTCACTATTGGCAGCATTTATCACCCCAAACTCATGTACCACACTGGAAGCCCACTCCAGTGCACTCAAAAGCTATGCTATATTATATAATATGCCTTGCTGATGGGGGTGCCCAATCCCTTTATCAGCAGAATGTATACCCTCCCCAACTCATGTGGCACACTTGGATCCCACCCCAATGTGCCCAAAAGTTATGTTATATTATATAATTTGCCTTGCTGAGGGGGGGGTGCCCAATCCCCCTGTTGGCAGCATGTATCCCCCCAACTCATGTGGCATGCTGGCAGCCCACCCCAGTGTGACAAAATTTATTTATTTAGTTATTGTACCTGTAATTAAAGAAAACCATCCCCTGACATGTCATTTTTGTTTTTAACCTGGAAAAATGAAAACAGTCCCTTGTCGTCTTCTCAGTCCAAACTCTCACATCCCCACCCCCCCCCACTGAGGACCCACCTCCCTGCACCCCCCTTACCACATACTTACCTCTGGAGGTAAGCGCTGTCATCTTCTGAGGACTGGGACATGTCTGCACTCTTCAAAGCAGAACCACAAAATGAAGAATCAAAAGTAAGCACTGTATAATGGCTGTCATTGGGGGATCAACTTATGATGATACCTCAGCCATTTTTAGGAATTCTGATGCCAACTTTTCAAAATGGTGTTCTTGGGACCCTGCCTCATGAACACTGCCACTGTCATTTCATTACTCAGTCCAGAAAGGTGATTTAGCAGTTGCTATGTGGAATCACCTTTTGGGACTGATTAATGAAACAACTGTGCCATTATTAGTGAGGTGGGGTCCCAAAAAAGCACATGTTGCAAATTTGGTATAAAAATTCCCCCAAAATGACTGCGTTACAAGTGCGTATTGTGTATTTTCTACACACGCTAGTAACTTCATCAGTTATTAATGTTTTCACCCTAGAGTTTCAACACTGAAATTTTTTCACATCTCCTCATGAACAGTACAGCTGTCATTCTTCACATCCTGCCCGAAATGTGTTTCTGCACCTGTGGTGCAGAATGACATGATCGCTTCATGAAATCAACTTTCAGGATGGATTAACAAAATCACAGTGCAACTGTTCATGAGGGGAGGTTCCAAAAAAACTATGTTGACAATTTGGTGAAAAAATTCCAAAAAATGACAGCATTATGAGCATGCATTGTGCAGTTTCTACGCATGCTCATCACTTCACAAGTTTTTCATGTTTTCACTCCAGATTTTCAAATTACCACTTTTCACACCATCTCATGTTTAGTACAGCTGTAACTTTTCCAATCCTGCCAAAAATGTTTTTCTACACCTGAGTCGCAAAACGGCATTACAGTTGTGTAGAATTATATTTCCACAGGGATTTGAAAGTTTTCTGTACTGGGTACATGCGGTGAGGTGATAAGATGGTTATGTTGAACATCTGCGGTGAAAATTATTTAAGATGGCACAGTCATGACTATTTGTTGCAGTTTTGATACACCTACTTGTAACTTTATTTGTGGAAGAGCAGGGGCCAAAGAACCCTGTGTTTCCACAGCTAGATACATATGTGCATCTTTGGAAGAATGGGAGTGCAGGGTCCAAAGGACCCTGTGCTCCCACAGTTAGATATGGATACTGTTGTACTATCTGGACAGAGGGATGGGAGCGCAAGGTCCTCCAACAGCAAAATGAGGATACAGTTATACTATCTGAAAAAGAAAGGAAAGTCATTGCAAAAAAGTCCATTAATGCATCAGTTATGGTGGATAATATAGTGACACGAGCAGGGAAATGAGGTGTTAGGCTTTCCAGCCCTAATGCCCCACCCACAGGGTTCCCACCCCTACCAATTCACCACCAGCCCTCCACCCTCCACACACCAACAGGTGTCTGGGTGTGCATTGAGGTTGTTGGCTTAACTTTCACCCCATTCTCCTGTACTGTGCCACCTCCACTTGTTTAAGCATGGAATGGGCTAAGGGTTAGGCTGTCAACTCCCAACACACACACCCAGACACTTGTGTTTGGAGGCTGGAGGGCGTGGGAGTGGAGTGGTAGGGTGGGAACCCTGGTGGGACATTAGGTTGGAAACCCTAATGCCTCACTTCCCTGCTTTTGTTGCTATATTATTCACCCTAACTGATGCAGGAACAGATTTTTTTGCAATGAATATATATATATATATATAGAGAGAGAGAGAGAGAGAGAGAGAGAGATACATGCTCACAGTTATAAAGTCCTCTACAGTGTCCCTCAGTACAGGGGACATCATTCTGTGTTTCTCTCACTATAGCCCTGACCTGGATTCATCACCCTGGGAACAGTGGTGGATACACAGAGACAGTACTGTACATCTATTTTTTCAAGCAGGGAAACAAAGAAACAAAGAAACATAGAAGTTGTCAGATGGGGACCATATTATCCATCAAGTCTGCCATTGGATTCCAACTCCCCCTTGCTTAGCTGCCTGCTTGAGTATTCCACATTGTCTTTCCCATGCCCGTTTACAATTCCCCCACCGTCTTGTCTCCCACCACGCCCTCTGGCAGGCTATTCCATGGTTCCACAATGCGTTCTATGAAGAAGAATTTCCTCATAATGCTCCTGAACTTTCCTCCCTTAAGTCTAAGGTCATGCCCTCTAGTCCTGTTGTAGTCTTTTATCTGAAAGAGGTTCTGCACATGCACCCTGTTGTTGCCTTTAAGGTATTTAATATTTTGATCATGTCCCACAATTTCTGCTTTCTCTAGGGAGTATAATTTGAGGTCATCTAGTCTTGCCTTGTACAGTTTCTGATGCAAGCCCTGCACCACCTGTGTTGCTCTTCTCAGTACTGTGTCCAGACTATCTATGTCTTTCCTGAGGTGCGGCCTCCAGAACTGGACACAATACTCCAGGTGAGGCCTTACCAGGGACTGATACAGGGGCATGATGACTTCATGCCTTCCCTGCTGCCCCTCCTTATGCATCCCAGGATACCACTAGCTTTTAGTGCTGCCTTTTCACATTGTTTACTGACCTTGAGGTCATCTGACATGATCACCCCCAGGTATTGCTCCTACCTAGTAGCCACCAGCTGCTCTTCTCCCATTGAGTACAGTCTCCCTGGGTTATGTTTTCCCAGGTGCATGACCTTGCATTTGTTGGCAATGAATTCCAATTGCCAGGTCCTGGATTACTCCTCCAGTTTTTGGAGATCAGCTTTCATGCTATGCTGTCCCTCTGGTGTCATCTGCAAACAGACATACCTTTCTCTTCAGTTCATCTGCAATGTCACTGATGAATATGTTGAAGAGGATCAGACCCAGAACCGAGCCCTGTGAGACCCCACTAGTCACCCTCCCCTCTTCTGACAGAGTACCATTCACTAATACTCTATGAGTTCTCCCATGTAACCAGTTTCTGACCCAGTTCATTACCTCGGGCCCAACTCCCATGTTCTCCAGTTTTTTTGACTAGTCTCGTGTGCAGAGCAGAGTCAAAAGCTTTACTGAAGTCCAGGCAAACCATATCCGCTGCCCCACCCTGATCCACTGTTTTGGTGACCCAATTGAAAAAATCACCCAGGTTTTTCAGGCAGGACCTCCCTGCCATGAAACCATGTTGATTTTTGTCGAGCTGACCAAGTTTGCTTAAAAAAGCTACAGTTCTTTCCTTCAGCAGGGACTCCATCAGTTTTCCCATTACTGACATTAGACTAAACGGACGGTAGTTTCCTAGCTGTTCCTTGCTTACACTCTTGTGGACTAGTACTAATGTTGCTCTCTTCCAATCCTCCGGCACCTCCCCACTCCTCAATGATTTGTTGAAGAGCACTGCTAAGAGGGATGCCAGTTCTCTCCCAAGTTCTTTAAGCATTCTTGGGTGTATCCCATCTAGGCCCATAGACTTATCTACCTTTAATTTGTCTATTTCATCTAGGACCCTTTTCTCTGTGATGGGACCTGTGTCTATTCCTTCAGTTGGACACTTCTTTATGCCTATTGTTGGTCTTTTTCCATCTGCTTCCTATGTGAAAACTGAGCAGAAGTTCTCATTGAGTACCTCTGCCTTCTCCCCATCTTGCCGTGTGGGCTGTCTGTCCTTTTTTGTGATTCTAACAATGCCCCCTTTGGTCTTCCTTTTTTCTCGTATGTACCTGTAGAAGGTTGTGTTACCCTTTTTTACTTCCTGAGCTATCCTAACCCCTGTCTGAGCCTATGCATTTCTTATCACTTTTCCTGTCTCTTTTGGTTTCTGTTTGTATTCTGTTTTGTTCACCTCCTTCCCTGACTCCTTGTACTTTCTGAAGGCTATGCACTTCTCTTTCACCATGGTTGCCACCTCCTTGGAAAACCATAGTGGTTTTTACCACCTTTTGTTCTTACTAACCTGATGGGCACACTGTGATGTGACCATGGCTATTGCACCCTTCAACCTTATCCAACATTCCTCAATGCTCCCTTCTATTGTGTTATTAAAGTTGTCCCTCAGGCACACCTTCATTTTTTCCTGGTGCTACATACAGTAAATCTTACCCTGTGTACATATAAAGGTAATGGTTTCCATTGTGTCCTGAGTTTGTGTCTCCCTGTTTGTGGGTGTGCCTTTCATTATGGGGATCAGTGTCCCTCTTTGTTGCACATTCAGTGAGTCTGTGTCCCTCATTCCAGTGCTGACTGGGTGGGAGGTATGCACTGCGTATGCCTGCTGACACCCATGGCCTGCAGCTAGCAAACTGTTTCTCAAGGCTGGCATATAGGTAGAGCTGTGTGCACACTCTGGCCTGTGGCATTTAGCCTGTACATCCAGTCTGACCTACAGGTGGAGCGGTGGGCACCATCCAGCCTGTGTTTTTTGACCTGTAGTTCCAGTCTGACCTACAGGTGGAGCTCTGTGCACCAAGGAACAGCACCAGGCAATCTTTATGCTGATGTATGTTAAACAGGCCTTAATAAGATGCTAATGTGGCTGTTTGCACGCAGTTTGCCTAAGTAGGCTCATTTGCATAGGAGCTTTGAATATAGCAAACTGTTGCCCCAGGCAAATGTGTTTGCACTAGGCTAATTTTGTAGCACTGTGCAATCAGGTTAGCCCTAGGCAATTCTCTCAAAAGCACAGTTCTGCAGTGTGTGGCCTGCATTATTGTTTGCAGCTGTTGTGCAACACTTCATTGCTATCACACACATTGTCCATCAACTTCAGCTCTGCTTTACTCCACCTCTGTGTCCACTGAGCTGCTGTAGCATTTTGTATTGCCCTGTTGCTATCTTCAGAGCTGTCTTATTTCCTAGACTATTTTAGCACTGCACTCCCAGCCCTGTTTGCACTGCTTCCTTTGCATGCTATATTCAGCAGGTTTAGCACCGGGGCTATTCCTTTGAATATAGCTTGCTACTGGTTAAGGGCCAATTTAGCATGATGTGCAGTGCTAATTTAGCCACAGGGCTAAGTTTTGAATATCTGGCCCCATATGTTACTCTAGTATATCTAAATATAGATAATTTAGAGGAATGAGTATCAGTTCTGAGAATTGGAACATTATAAATAGCTGCTAGTTAGAAGAAAAATTCCTGTCCTCTTTAAGGTTGGAAGGTACTCCAGGTCTATCATGTCTGCCCTATCCCGATTCATAAATAGGAATGTATTGATATGCTGTGCAGACATGTAGTCATACTAAGCATCCCCTACCCACTGTACTACTCAGAGTACCCTGAGATTCCCTTGGTAAGAAAACATTTATATGCATTTACATTGCAGGCTATTACTGTCTTCAAATCCTACTGTCTGAGCTGATTGACCATTCTATATGTTTACCTTCTTCTGAGAGAACTAACGCCTAATGCTATCCCTAAAGTTACCACCTCTCAGCTTTGGAGTGTATTCCCACATCCTGCTGGAGGATAGAAGATTAAACATTTCTGTCTATTTGATATTCCCACTGTCCTGGAGTATGCAGAAGAATAGGATCATTTACACTCTCAGCTTCATAGACAGCAAAACTAGACTTAGACCCCACAACTAAGTTCACATACTGTAGGCTACCAAATAGTTCTCAAATGAAACATCTTTATGATACTATCAACTGGTATGGATTTGCACCGGAAATTGGGAACTGATGAAAGGCTCTGAAATGTGCTACCAGTCAAGAAGATTAGCCTGTCCCTACTAGCACAGATATCAATTTGGGCTGAATTTGAACCAGCGATTACTAGATGATGAAAGGCTCTGTAAAACTGTACCAGTTCAGAAAATTATCCTATCCCTACTGGCAGATATACTGTTATCAGCTTGAGCTGTATTTCAACCAGAGATTAGGAGCTGATAAAATGTTCTGTAAACCGATACTAGTCCATTAAGTTACCCTGCCCATACTAACACTATTTATCAAGTATCCCACTATTATGTAGTCTTGTATAATAATCCTGGCACTATGATCATGGCAGAAAGATGTTCCCAAACATGTTCTATCTGTTACTAAAAACACCTTTCCCAATGAGTAAGTGTTGACTTTTAAAGGCAGTAAGTTCATGTTAGGTGAGACAGTTATGTTATCCACTATTCATATATCATTCACTACAAGCCCCTTATACTACACTATATCAGACTCACTGAAGGCTATAACATTTCACCATCAGCCACAGGCAGAGCATGCAACATCATTCCAGGACCTTACTTTGCACATTATCCATTATTTTTGTGAATAATATAGAAATACCCTTTTGTTGAATAATATATTAATACTTTTTTCATATTTTTGTAGAATATTGTGTCCCTTCTCAGTTTCAGCAAAAGCAGTTTGCAGTGCAGCTCTGAGTCAAATATTATGTGTAAGGTGTCTTTTTTTGACATCAGTTTTTCAGTCTTCACCCATTAAATAGCATGCTGGAGGGCTGAACCTCTGAGCCATTCAGTACCATGTCTGACACTTTGAGAGCAGTGAACAATGCCTCATAGTGACATTTTATAATGAACATTGAAGCAAAGTGGAGATTAGATAATGTATGGGACCTAATATTTGCTAGAATTCCTTGTTTGTATTAAATGGGATGTGCATTAACCAAATGTAGTCAACTGCTTCATAATCCTAATTCTTAGTTCTAAGTCTCCAGGAGGACATAACTGGAATCTTTACGTCTCAGTCAGAGAATTGATGACCTAGGGAATAATGTACTAGCCTTTACTTGCTGTCAGTCAGATTTCATATTCATGCTCATGTCATATGTGAAATTAGTTTGGAGGTCTCATCTCAATTGTAATTGGGCTGTAAATCACATTATCAAACTGCCATTAAGCAACAGAGTAAACATGAGTCTGTTTTTCTACTAAAATGCTTGTAAACAACACAGAATTTAACAGCTATCCTAGTTAGATGAATTCTGTATTGCCCCTCCAGCCTCCAATAAAAACAGTAAGCTAAAGAGAGAGAAACTAATATAGTAAGAAACATTTTCTAAACAGTTCAGCTAAATTTACAAATGCCAATAAAGCTGAAAAATGATTATTTAACTGACTGCTGACATTTTACAATAGTGACTCAAGACCTTCTATCCATGAATCCCTCTAGCAGTGTTCCCCAAAAATATTTCTTGTCTGTCTCGTTTGAAAGAAATTACCAATATCTTCTTTATTGGGAAGTACTAAAGAACAGCTGCTGTAGAGCCATGAGTCACACATTTTTTTTTTTAATCTAGTGTTGATCAATCAGTGAATCTGCACAAAGCACACATCAACCTCACCAGATGAACTCAGAATTTAAAAGGGATTATACATTTTGGTATCAACTGATTTCAGTGATGGTGCGTGCTGCAATAGTAGATGGCAGTGTTATCTTTACACATGCACATAAACTGCAGTGACTGGCCATATAAAAGAAAGCATTACAAGTACTACTTTACACAGAGGGTGGTTAATATGCACAACAGCCTATAGTGTTAGGTTATGGAAGCACTGTATGGTCTTTTTAAATCAGGATTACATTAGGGTTTGGTCAGGTGCTCAGTTGTTCACTAATCTATGAGGGATTGCAGGGGAGGGGTGGTCATCTGTTTTAGATCTGAGCTGAACCTGGTGGTGCAGCCTGTGAGGATACCACAGCATTTCAACATCTGACTGTCAATGGGGGTCTGGGTGCAGGTTGCAGAATACTCCTCATGTACTATCCTCCAGGGCACAAGGGGGAGTTTCTATAGGAAATCATGACTTTCATCGCCAACAAGGTATTGGAGTCACCAAGATGGATTATTCATGGGGACATCAATGCCTGGGTTGATGACAAAAGTTTGTAGTTTGGTCAAGATTCCTTCCAGAGTATGACATCTCAGGACCTCACACAAGTTATTACTTCTGCGACCTGTCAGCATGTCCACGGCTTGGACCAGGTATTCTCACTGAGGCTTAAGATTGATAATCTTGCGATTGTTGCAGTCACTTGGTCAGATCACTGCATGATCAGGTTCTACTTCAGGGCTCCCCCTTGTAGCACATCCCTGTGGAGGATGTTCAGTTCCACCAATTGAGAGGGCTTCATCTGGAAGGACTTTCAGTGGTGCCAGACACCTCAGAAACATTGAAAGCACATGATGAGCGATTGGAGGCCCCCATGGTGGCCTACAATATGGCCCTTGTGGAGGCCTTTGATCTTTTACCTCCAGGCCATGTATGCCTGCTGTTATTGCAACTTGGCTTATCATGGTTTGATGGCAAGCCAAGGGTGATGAAAACTAGGGGGTGAATGTTGGAGCATTGTTGGAGGAGGTCCACCTCTCAGGAGGACAAACTGGTTCTGATGGCTGACTATGATGAGTATCAGAAGGCAATGACTAGTAAGAAAATACATTTTCTGTCTAGGGAGATTGCTGCTTGTAGGAACAGACTGGCTCAGCTTATTCGGACAGTGGACAGACTTTTACCTCCGGTCTGTCTGGAGCCCATGAGAGCTTTTTCACTCACAGAATGTGAGAAGATTGCTTTGCTCTTCTCAGACAGAATATCTTCCATTAGGGCTGAGATCATTCCAAGTGGGCCATCATAGTCCAGCAAAGTGGATACTTAGAGTCAGGGATACAATTAGTGGTCTTGGGGAGAGTTTCAACTGGGGATGATGGAAGAGGTGTGTGGGTGATCTCTGTGCTGTAGTCAACACTTTGTAATCTGGATCCAGCCCAACAAAACTACTGGTGAGCTGTGTTGGGCATCTGGGCCCAATGTTCACTGAGATTGTCCATTGCTGTTTGTCAGAAGGGGTTCATACTAAAGTTCATACTAAAGTTATGTAACACAGTCAAGAAGGCTGATAGTCTATGGAGGCTGTCCCCACAATTCAGTGGAGGTAACAATTATCACCAACTGCCTAATAATTATCCAACCTAATCGTAAAAGTGGAGAAGGAATCTGCCTGCACAACATATGTTGGCCACACGTTCCAATATTCAAGTGCCCTACATACAAAACCATATTTTCTTATATTGGTTTTATACCTTTCTCTAACTGCTGGTCATGTTTTCTCCAGTTATAAATCTTTTCCCTAAATTCCAATCCCAGTTCATCTCTTATTTTTTCTTGATGCAAAACTTTATAAAAAAGCAACAGATCACCCATCTTTCTTCTATTTGTTAAAGACCATAGTCCCATTGGCTTTAGTCTGGCTTTATATGGTTGTTTTCCGTACCCTGATACCATTTTAGTTTAAATTCTTTGCAGGCATTCTAACAGAACTTTATCCTTTTTAAAATAAGGACACCAAACTGCAGAACAATAGTCCACAGTTGGCCTCATGTAAGATTTAAACAACGGAATGAGCACTCCTGCATTCCTGGTATGAAAACTTCTAATGCAATTCACCAAATGCATTAATCTATTAGCTGTTATTCTACAATGTGTTCCACTTTTCATATCCTGTTGTATATATATGTTTAGATCTTTCTCACAACTTGAAGTTCTTATTTTAATACCCTGGATATAGTAATCTTGTTTATGTTACCTTCCCCAGTATTTAACATTACACTTTTATTAGTATTAAAACTCATGTTGTTCTTTTGTGCCCACTCCTCAATGTCTAACAAATCCTGTCCAAACTTCAGTCTTTCTTCAAAAGTATCAACCACTTTAACATTGACCACAAACTTAATTAACTTATTTTCACTGTTTAACTTCAAGTCACTCATGAAAATACCAAACAACAATGGTCCTAACACAGATCCCTCCATCACCCCACTCTGAACCCTCACTGTACTTGACAAGTGACCCTGAACCCTCACGCTCTGCATCCTCTCCATCACCCAATGCCCAATCCACCTCACAGCCCTGCATCCACTACCATATCTAATAACTTCAATAACAATATTATTCAATGAGGTACCTTATCAAAGGCCCCCACTGAAGTACAGCATTACCACATCAATGTTCCTGACCTGATCCAACCTCCTAGTCACCCAATCATAAAAACAGACCATATTAGTTTCACATGACCTATTCCTAACAAAACCATGTTGACTCTCATCTAGTAAACCTTTCTGTTCCATACAATATTTTATCTCATCACTCAAGATCCCCTCAATTAGTTTATTAACCACTGAGGTTAGGCTTACTGGTCAATAGTTTGATGGTACTCTCCTATCCCCCTTCTTTAAAATCAGCACCACATGAGCCACTCTCCAGTCAACTGGTACATAACCCTCAGATAAAGATTTTTGACCAATCAGGGCAATAACTGGTGCCAACTCTTGTTCTAGTTCCTTAATAAGCCTGGAGATGAATTCCTCTGGTCCTGCTGCCTTATCCACCTTCAAGGATCCTATTTTCCTTAATACTTTTTCCACAGTTATTATTCCCTCAGCATGAGAACCATTCTTCTCATAATTAATCACCCTCATAGTTTGATTACCTTTAGGGAAAGCATTACTGAAGCAATTGTTAAATTCTTCAGATAATATTATTGGATCACAACATAATTCTCCCTTAATAACTGAGGGTCCCACAGATCTGTTCTGTCCCTTCTTATTATTCACATAGGCAAAAAAAACCTTTTACCTCATTCTTAATCATGGCCAATCTAAATTCAGCCTGATTTTTAGCTTTCTGTATTTCCCTTTTCATTTGTCTTAATATTTGTTTATACTTGTTTATACTAATCACTGTACCAGTTTGTTTCATTTTTTTACAATGCTTTCTTTTTTTCCTATCCTCATGATGTTATTATTTATCCAGAGTGGCTTTTTTCCTCTATTAATATATACTTTTTTCTTTGAGATAAAGCTGTTGACTAAGTTATTCAAGGTACTAACAAACAGTTCCCAGGCATCTTGGGTAGTTAGATTTTTTATTATATTAACCCAATTATGTTGTGTTAGTTTCTCTTTTATAGCC
Source organism: Neoceratodus forsteri (assembly GCA_016271365.2). Taxonomy (NCBI): domain Eukaryota; kingdom Metazoa; phylum Chordata; order Ceratodontiformes; family Ceratodontidae; genus Neoceratodus; species Neoceratodus forsteri. Next base: position 745,416,769 of record CM057458.1, on the reverse strand, counting down.
CCTTAATCCCCTCTGCTATAAAGAACTTGGGTAGTAATACCCTTGATTACCTTTTTAGTCTTATTAATATGGAAGGCAATAGAGTCATGATCACTTTTACCTATAGGCAGTCCATTTGTTACATGTTTTATTTCATCTGGAATATTTGACATTACCACATCCAATACTGTAGAATTACTTTCTATCGTGTTTGCTTAATTTAGCGGTCTGGACTCGGGCATGCTGTTGACGGTAATTTATCTTCGCGGTCGCACAGGTCACAAACACACTACTTACACCTTTAAGCAAGCTCTGAATGGGTAGTATGTCTGTTGTACTGGCACTCCCTATTTAGACCACTAATGCAATCTTCTCTTTCTTTGGTAAGCTTATCGCACTGGCATTCCCCCAGTTGACCGTTGTCCTGGCACTCCTCAATTAGAACTCTAATTCAGTCTTTAAAGTCAGGGAGTGGCTTACCTGCTCTCATCCCTGCTACTGTTACAGAATGCCACTAGAAAGCTGGTTGAAGCAGAAATCAGTCAAGCAGGATTGCTCGCAGATAGACAATCCAACGCTGCTGTCAGATTTCTCTAATTTGGACACCACTGACTCATAAAAGAAGTATGACTGTCGGTACAGCAGCGCATTTCTTTTACTTTTCATGGTTGCTTGAGTTTCCTATGAGGTACAAGAGTATATTTCTACCCCTCATTGCCTCTTGGACATGCTGAGCAATACCAGCTGATGTCGGTTCTCCTAAAAACCTTGCTGCTATTGTATTGTTTATACATCTACTATTCCAATCTAACTGCAGCATGTTAAGATCTCCCATTACCACTATATCACATTCTTCAGATAGACTCATCACCCTTTCCATAAAAAATGATGTTTCATCCATATTTGTATCAGGTGATCTATAAAAGGTCAAAATCTTAAATTTCTTTCCTTTGAAACCTAACAAGTCTACACTAATAGATTCTATACTACCATAATTATCCCCATCATTATTTGTTTTATATTCCAACCCTTCCTTAATAAAAAGAGCTACCCCTCCTCCCCTTTTACTCACTCTGTTTTTATTTATAAGAATAAAGCCAGGGATGTGCTGATTTCATTCATCATGTGAATTCCACCAGGTTTCAACTACCCCAATAATTCCTATACCTTCTTTTATAATTAGCTCTTCTTTTTTTTTTCCAATTATTTTACCAGGTGAGACACACTAAGCTGAAAGCTTGTTTGCAGGTGCAACCTGGGAGCATGAGGAAGTTAAGTGACTTGCTCAGGGTCACACAGTATGCAAGTGGGGGCTGAGGGATTCAAACCCAGGTCTCCAGATTTGCAACTCAGAGCCTTAAACCACTGTGCCATACTGCCTTTTCTAATTCAGCCATCTTATCTTTAGTTAAACTTCGTGCATTAAAAAACAAAACCTTAACTACCTCTATTTCCTTGTTACCTTTATTTTTAATATATAAAGTTTTCATTTTCCTTTGCTAACTTTGTCCTCTGCTTAATTAGTTTAAACACGTATCAAGTTCTTGTTGCAGCCTTGTTCCCAATACTCTGCTTCCCCTATAATTTAAATGGAGCCCATCTCTACTATATATATGTCCTCTATTATGAAAGGTCCCCCAAGGTCATGCAAACAAGATATCATTGTCTTTTGTCCATTTATTTAACCATACGTTTGCTAAAACTATCCTTTTCATTTTATATGTTGTTGCCCTGGGCTCAGGTAAGATTTCCAAAATCATAATCTCACATCTCTTGTTCTTCAGTTTTTCCAATTAATTTGGAAAAATCTTTTTGGATTTCTGGTAATGTTTTCCTCATTAAGTCATTTATACCCACATGCAATGCTGCTAATGGGTTTTCAGCTGCTCCTGCAGACACATTGTCTGCCATATCGTATAAATCTGATACACCTGCCAAGGAAAGCTGATAACCATATTGTTTGCTTTATCTTTCCTACATATGTATTGGTCTGTGTATTTGATAATGGAGTCTCCAATTACCACTACCTGTCTAGGGTTCTTAACTGCATCATCCATCTGAAGAACCATATCCTCACCCCCTTCTAAGTCCTTGCCCTGCTCATGCTGAAGATCTTGTAATATACTAAAATCATTTGCTATTGGGAAAACATAGCAATCAGTTCCTCTTTTATGCACTATATTATTGGATCCAGTTTCTTTATGACTTTTACTAACTGTATAATTAGCAGATCTTATGATGTCTTTAGGTACTGATTTTAAAGGACTTCTCCCTCGACATTTCTTTTTTACATATGAAACATCACTCCATTCTTCATTCCCTATTTCATCGACATCATTTCTATTGCCTTTTCTCTTACCTTCACCTATAACTTTCCTGCTCTCTTCTCTCAGGGTATCATAGAAACATAGAAACATAGATTTTGACGGCAGATAAGGACCGCTTGGCCCACCCAGTCTGCCCATTTCTCTACCTATTGGATAAGCTGCAGATCCTAGTTAACCAGCAGCCTACTTCTTCCTACCCCCAACCCCTAGAATTGCCTTATGACTGTCCCATGCATGCTTGAATTCCACCACTGTTTGACTCCACAACCTCCAGAAGGCCATTCCATGCATCCACAACCCTCTCTGTGAAAAATACTTCCTTAAATTACCTCTGAGCCACCCTCTTCTATCTTCACATTGTGCCCTTTGTTCTTGCACATCCTTTTTTGAAAGATGCTACCCTCTTGGACTTTGTTGATTCCCTTGAGGTACTTGAACGTTTCTATCATGTCCCCCCTCTCTCCTTTCCTCAAGGCTATACATATTCAGCTCCTTAAGTCTCTCTTCATATGTCTTCCGGTGTAGGCCCTGCACCATTTTAGTTGCCCTCCTCTGGACAGCCTCCATCCTGTCTATATCCTTGTGGAGATTGGGTCTCCAGAACTGCACGCAGTACTCCAGATGGGGTCTCACCAACTGTCTGTACAGAGGGATAATAACTTCCTGTTTTCTGCTGGTGATGCCTCTCCCTATGCATCCCAGTATCCCCCCAGCCCTCCTTGCTGCCCTCTCACATTGCTTTCCCACCTTTAGGTCATCTGATATGACTACCCCCAGGTCCCTTTCCATTTTTGTTGTTGTTAGTATCTCACCCCCCATTGTGTACTCTTCCCCTGGGTTTTTGTTTCCCAGGTGCATTACCTTGCACTTCTTAGCATTGAATCTAAGCTGCCATACATTTGACCATTCCTCTAACCTTGCCAAGTCCCTTCGCATCCTTTCCACCCCACCTTGTGCATCAACTCTGTTGCAGATCTTTGTGTCATCTGCAAGAGGCATACTTCCTTCAGTCCTCTGCAATATTGCTTATAAAGACATTGAAGAGGACCGGTCCTAATACTGAACCCTGCGGTAGCCCACTAGTAACCCCCCTTTCTTCAGAGTGGACTCCATTTACTATTACTCTCTGTGTCCTATTCTCCAGCCAATTCTTTACCCAGGCTGTCATCTTGGGACCCTTCTCCCAGGCTGGCTAACTTGTATATTAATCTTTTGTGTGGGACTGTGTCAAATGCCTTGCTGAAGTCTAGGTAGGCCATGTCCACAGCCCCTCCCTGATCTACTACCTTGGTCACCCAGTCAAAGAAATCTATCAGATTTGTCTGGCATGACCTTTCTGCTGTGAATCCATGCTGCCTTGGGTCCTGAGCCCCTCTGGCCTCTAGATACTCAACAATTCTTTCCTTCAGAAGTGATTCCATCATTTTCCCTACCACTGAGGTTAAACTAACAGGTCTGTAGATTTCTGCTTCTGCCTTGCTCCCACTTTTGTGAAGGGGAATCACATCTGCCCTTCTCCAGTCCTCGGGTACCACCCCATCCTCCCATGATTTGTTAAAGGGGGTAGTCAGTGGTGTCACTAGTTCTACCCTTTGTTCTTTAGAATTCTGGGATGAATGCCATCAGGCCCCATTGCCTTGTCCACCTTCAGTTTTAAGAGTTCTTTCAGAACCCTTTCTTCTGTAAATGGGCTGGTATCAACTTCTGTATCCAGAGTGTTTCTACTGTTTGTTTTAGGTACCTCCCCCTCTTCCTTTGTAAATACTGAGCAAAAATATTTGTTTAGTATCTCTGCCTTTTCACAGTCACCCTCTGCCCACCCTCCCTCCTCTTTATTAAGCCTCACTAGCCCTCCCGTGGTCTTCCTTTGCTCCCTGATGTACCTATAAAAGGTTTTATCCCCCTTCTTAACAGAGTTGGCTATCTTTTCCTCAGTTTGGGCCTTTGCTGTTCTGACTGCCTTCCCAGCTTCCTTTTGCTTTAACTGATACAGTTCCCTGTCCTGCTCCTTCTGTGATTCCTTGTACTTCCTGAATGCTCTCTTTTTCACTTGAACCTTCACTGCCACTTCCTTTGAGAACCATAGTGGTTTCTTACATCGTTTCGTTTTGTTAATTTGCTTCACACAAAGGCTTGTTACCTTTATTTAAACTAGACAGCATTCTTAATATCATTGTTGCTTCTAACTGGCACTGTTCTAAAGTTTCCAATCTCCCCATAACTTTAAATTATTTTGCATGTCCTGATTTAAAACACATTTGACGCATGTAAACTCTTCATAGTTAGACCCCTCATCTACCATAATATACATACTACACCCTCCACATTTAATGAGCAGGTCCCCATCAGTTGTCAATATCAACTTTGCAATGATTGCACAATATCAGGGTTACCCCTACCTTTTTATATAAGAATATTCTGCAATAAACAGCCTACCTTAACTACACATCTTGTTCTACCAGTATAGCACACCGCACCCTGCTTACCCAATAACATACCAATACATGCTGGACACATGTGTCTCTGCATGTCTCTGAGAGCCGAGGTGCGCTGCTCACTTGAGCGTCTCAATATATATTGTGCATGCCTTAGGGATAATGAGTGGCCCAGCTGCACAGAGCCAAGACCCTTTAAGTAAAAACAGCAGTCCCTTCACTAAAACAGGGTATATCCCTTCCCAAACTAAAAGCTGATCTAAGGGGAAATCGGCACTGATATCTGCTGCAGCTAGTTTAAGCAAATCTACTTCCTAGTATTAGCTCTCCCCACTGTCCAAGCAAATTAGTGGGTTCAGCCACTGATTAAGCCCCAAGAATAAACACCACAGCCAAGCAGGAATGAGTAGTACACTTATCAACCTCAGCCTCCCTGTCTCACTGCTTTTGGCGGTCTCACAGTTCAAACAGAAGCTGATTCAGTGTGATCCCTATGGCTCTGAAAAGTGCATTGTTGAAACCTCTTTTGAGGAAGACATCACTGGACCCAGATGTCTTGATGAATTACTGACCTGTCTCTATCCTCCTCTTTCTGGGAAAGGTTGTTGTGCTTCAGTTCAAGGCACATCTTACCATCTTTGACATCTGAAAGCCTCTCCAGTCTGGGTTTAGGTCCAGGCACAGCACAGAGACTGCACTAGTTAGGGTGCATAATGACCTACTCAGTACGAGAAATAGAGGTGAATGGTCAGTTCCTGTTCTCCTTGATCTCTCATCAGTATTTGGTACTGTGGATCATGGGCCGCTATTGGACTATCTCATGGAGTATGTAGGACTCACCCTCAAAGTCATTGGCTGGTTTAGTTCTACCACAAGGACAGGACTCAGAGGGTGTTGTTTTGGAAAGTTTTCCTCATGCCTCATGGCAATCTCCTGTGAAGTACCCCAGGACTCGGTTCTTTCACCCATGCTGTTTGTGGTGTGTATGCTACTACTGGGTGGGATCATTAAGCAGTATGAGCTTGGGTTTCATAGTTATGTCAATGATACCCAGCTTTACTTGTCTTCTGCACATGGAACACCAGCTGTGGTTGATGTACAAAATAAGTTTCTGGCCATGATTCAGAACTAGATGTGATTGAGATGGTTGAGACTCAACCCAGAGAAAACTGAAGTACTAGTGGTGGAGCCAGACTGAAGGGTAGAAGTGGTGGCCACTGGGAGGGAGTCTGGGTTTTGGCTTGGCTCCTCTAGGTTGTTGGCTTCCATAAAGATGAAAAATATGGTAGCCATTCTGGATGAAGGGCTGACATTTGAGACTCAGGTGTCAGAAGTAGTCTGGAATAGCCTTTAATATCCATGGAACATCATCCAGATTAGGTCCCGTATCCTGCCTCATGACTTGGCCATACTGGTACATGTGTTTGTGACTTCAAGACTTGACTATTGCAATGCTCTTTATCTTGGCATTAGTGGTGACATGCTGCAATGCCTGCAGCTGCTGCTTAGTTGCAGACAGGCCTGTCTAGGTTATGTCATGTGTAATCAGCACTGTGTGATCTACACTGGCTGGTGGTTAAGTGGCATATCTCCTTTAAAGTTGGTTTTCTGACTTAGAAAATCCCTACACAGGCTTGGCCCGGGTTAGCTAATAGTGCTTTTGCAACCCCACATACCTGTGCATCCTCACTGCTCTGCTGAGGAAGGCCTCCTTGTAGTTCCTAGGGTAAAGATAAAATCTGTGGACTGGGGTATTTAAAGTTGCAGCCCTGGTCCTCTAGAATTCCTTGCCCAGGACTTTGAAGGAGGCCCACTCAGTGGAGGCATTTAAATGGGGCCTAAAAACATTTCTATTTATGCAGGCATTTGATATATAATCTTTATTCGATCATCCTTTAACAGAAAATTAACTTTTCATATTTATTGCAGTCTCTGTTATTTAATTTATTGGATGTTATTTTAAGCTGGGGTTGTCTTTTAATTATTGCTGTGATTTTATTTTTTGTAATGGCACTCTGAGCCACTGGGAAAGAGTGCCATATATAAATAAAGATGACTACTACTACATTCCTTAGGGAGACTGTCATTGAGGGATATACAGCATGAGTAGGAGTAGCAACCTGACTCATGATCTCGATGGATGTGTTCACACTCAAATTGGGTATAGTAACTGCAGTGCTGCCAGAGGAGTAGACAAAATTTACCCTAAATATCATCCATCATCACACTACTATGTTTCTATGATCTAATTGTTGTAACTTTCAACAATAAGCCTGGAGATCACAGGTTTGAATCTCACCCATTGCAATGTACTCATTGCAGTTCACTGAGTGATCTTGAGCAAGGCACTTGATCTTCTGGTTCTTCAGTGCACCCATCTGTTTTAACCATGAAGAAGAACCAACCCACAGAAAACATTTATGATGCATGTCTCTCAGTTGGGTTATCATGCATAAATAAGGCCCATGACTAATGCCATTTTGAGCATGCCCATTTGAGATGCAAATCCTCTTCCTCTCTCTAGACTATTTGGTCTGACCATAACTATTACTCTGTCCCATTGGCCCCTCCATATTTGCACATCTTTCCTGACTTTTCTGAATTCTAAGTTACTTCTGTTAGGAATAGACTGAATAAAACTAGAGATAATAAATACTGCCCATAGCACCCAGTTATATTCAAAAGCAACCTTTTGCACTCTCCCAAAGTATGTCCAGCTTTTTCATTTGCTAACTACTATTCAAAATATCCCACCATTTATCTGTTTGGAGATTAGATAGCCACTTTCTAGCAACACTATTGTAAGCTACAGTTCTTGGAATGTAAAATAGATATTTGTGCACTATAGTTAGCACATCTTGTGAAATAATACCTGGTAAACTGGATATTTCAACTCCTATAATCTTTACCAGCACCTCTCAATATTTTCTTGGCTTACTGTATATCCCATATTTGTTTAAAGTCAGATTTTTCCATACAACAAATTGTCCATATTACATAGGCATATAGAAATATAAGAAATGCTAATAGGAAAGATCAAGGTTCCATCATGTCTGTTACCTGCTATCAAGGTAGCTGTAGACCTCAGTATTAAGTATAAGATCAGAAACATCTTGGTGCCCTTGCTTCCTTTGTTATTAAAATGATTTGGATGTTTGTTTGTTTTTTAACCTTGAAAGCCACACTGAGCTGTGTCTGTTAGTTTCCTTGAGTGTCTTGAGGAATGGGTTATGAGGTCCTGTTTTACTAATAGGGAGAATAGTTGCTAGGATTCAGGACACCACGGAGAATCCCATACACCAAAGATAACCCCTATAGAATCTTTAACTACCACCTGGACAGCCACTAGAGAAGGGCAAAAGGGATCTTGGTTTTACATTTTGTCTGAAGGATAGCATCTCAGTAGTGCAGCACCCCACCTGCTAGTGCTGCACACATTGTCAGCATTTTATCTTAGCCCAAGTTCCTGTGGGACTAGAACCCCAATCATTCCAACCCCAGAGGTGAGCATGAAGCCTACAGTGGAACATGTCAGAATATTGTTGGTCATAGTTTCAGCATATAAATGTCAGTTTAAGAAAAAAGTCTTGTAGCAACTTTCCAAGCAAAGTCTTCTGATGCCTTAGCTTGTAATTAAAAATAAATACTGCATAGCTGGTTCTATGGCTTGTAACTCAAAAATATCCTTAGCATTTCAGTTAGACAGCTATGCCACCATGTTTGAACAACTTTTATAAAATCTTCCAAAGGTCAGAGATCAGGTACTTCATTGATTTCCATAGTATGATTTCTACAAAATTTGCAAAACAAATATGGATTTTCTTTTGTGCCAACTGCTGTCTCAGAAAATGCCTCCTTATATGGCAGTATCTGGCTCTGTCATATGAATGACCAGCTTTTCTTTTCTGGGTTATTCAAATGTCTATATCCTCGGCCATCATCAACTGCAAAAAGTACACATTCCCTTACCATTCTGACATTTTGAAAATAAATTGTAAGTTGTGTTGCAGCAAAAATCTAATACATTTCTCATTTCATGTAAGTTCTGTATTTTACAGACCTTTTTATATTTTTCCACACATTATTTCTTGAAGAATACAAGCAAGTACACTTCTGAAAGTTTACAGCTGATTGTCACACAGCCTTATTTGCCCCAGAGGTATTATTATAGTAAAAATATTATGTACACAATTCCATAAACATATAAAATGTTTTCGATCATTATAATATGTAAAATAATGCATGCAGACAATCTCTTGAGATTTAACTAACTAGGAAATGAATGTAATAAACATGTTAAATTAAACAGCCATGAAAACCACTAATTACAGTTTTATGTTTAATAACATAGTGCATTCCTTGTGCTGCACTACTTATATATTACCTACATTTATTTAATTAACCTTTCTTTAGGTTTTGAAATAAACTAGCGACAAGGCCTACACTACACACCCCGCCAGAAAAAAAAAAATATAGAAAAAGCCATTTTCAACAGGGAAAGAGATATTGTTTCAATCAGTGCTACATTAACTGCTCCACTGGAGCAAACTAATTAATTTTTCTTCATTGCACTATAATCATCAAACCTAATCTACAGAAAAGAATGCAAATGGTACTCAGGATGCTGAAACCTCTTATTATCTGTCACTCAAATACAGCAGTATGGCTCAAGAAAGCTCAGCACTTTATTAATATTCTGCTGATGCACCCCTTTGTTTTCCATTGAACCTGTCCGACAAATTTCCTTCAAGGTCCTGCTAATAATGCCAGTTAGTCTAGAGAAACATTTTTTATACATCCACTTAGCAAGTGCAATTAAAATCAATTGGTCCTGCTAAAAAGAAGCACACACACTTGCATTGCTAGCTGAAAGGACAATACAGTTCCCTCAATGGATAGAGCCTGATCTGGTACTTTTCTAAATGCTTGGATTTTACCATGTCTTCCAAACTGCCATCACCTGTGCCCAAAGCTGACTCTGAAAATCTAATCAGGTAACTAACTGAGAAACTGATTTAGGAAGAAGTTCAATAACATTCTGAGAAAGTACAAAAAAAAGTAGACTAGAATTGGAGAAAACCTGAAACACGTTACTGTAAATTCTAAAGTAAGATTTTGCAGAGCACAATTGAAGACTTGAAAAGCATTGCCTTTATGTGCCTAATATGATGAGCCAAATGCCAGATAATTGCCTATGATGGTGGTTACATATCCAGAGCTGAAGGTGAAAATGAATAATAGATGTCATTGGTGACTAATCAACAGTAGAGCTTGCTCAGATGATGCTATTGCTATTATTTAATGTCCCAGAGTTAGAGCTTCAAAGCCCTTAGCTACAATCATGGGTTACAGTTCTACACAGATTATATTTGCATCTTTGGGCAACCTTGAAATCACATCTGTACCTTGTTTATTGTAAAAAATTTGTAGCCATCCCAGGCTACAAAATTTACCCCTTATGTTCCTGAATGGTTGGCATGGTTTGCCCATTAAACATTTGGCAATCTTAAATGGTTAGTGTATTTAACATGGCACAGCAATTATCCAAGGCAATACATTAATGAACAAAAAGTTCCCCACTGCATGTTTTATGTTTTATTTTTTATCCACAGCCCTCCTGGCCAGCCACTCCTTCAGGTGGCCTAGGGACCCTGCCACCAACACCCCATCACCATCATACTGCCCCTATACCTGCCAGAACATGGGTGGCCCAATGTATCCCTTCATCAGGGGTTCCCCCTTCCTGTGGCACCACCAGGAGAGGAGATGTGCCCAGTGGGCATTTCCTTCTGTGTCAAGCCCAGAAGGGGAAAATTGCAGATATCTCTGGGTTTTGTGGCATACAGGGGACCAGCCACTGTCGTCAGGTCAGCCGCATGGCCAGTTTTCCATGTTTTATCCTCTGTCCACCCTCAATACACAATGCAAATGCAGACATGCAGTGTCCTGTCAGAACACACAGTGGCATGTGGAAATGGAAAGAACTCCCTTTATGTGTACTGTAAAGGCATGTGCTGTTATTTTGGGCTAGCAGATGCTGACTGAAGCATTAAAACAGTAACTTGACTGATGTACTGATTACTGAGTTTCAAATCCTAGATGGCAGAGATTTCCAGGAAGCAAAGAAATCCACAGCTGGGGTACAATTGAAAAAGAGGAACAGGTCTGATTCAATTTGTAACCAGAGTGGGATGTAGTCTTCTCCAGGATGGGCTAAGTGTGAAGTGAGCCATTTCCCACATTTCTGGAGATGACTGGCCCAGTACTAATACAGGAAGTTAAGGAGTCAAAGGCACCTGAACGCTTTCATTGCTGTCAACTTGAAACACGACTGTCTAGGAGATTTGTCTAACCAGATAAAATTGGTAATGAGGGAATGAATATGTTGAAAAAAAGCAAGAAGAAGCCATACATTTAGCATATTGAGTGGAAAGAAAAGCCTGGGTAGGATGTTCATTTTGACAATATTGATCCTACCCCACAAGGAGAGTGGAAGGTGTTTCTATCTTAATAAATCCTACTGGATTATCAAAATTAGATCCTCAAGATTAAGTTTTTTTGTAAGTGTGGAGTCAGTACTTAGGAAGATGCCTAAGTATTTAATGGATTTGGAGGACCAGCACATACCAAATGGGGAGAAGTCAGCACTGTGTGTATGGCAATTTAAGGGGAATATTTCAGCGTTGTTTCAGTTTAGTTTGTAATTGGAGAAGAGGCTGTATTCCTCAATTATTCTAAGTACCTCTTTGAGGGAAGTGGAGGGGTGTGAGAGGTGCAAGAGAATGTCATCCACGTATATTGATAGGGCTGGAACTATATTTCCCACCTTTATGCCATGTATATGGGGTGACAACTTTAGTTGCCTGATCAGGGGTTCTAGGTAAAGCTTAAAGAGAAAGGGAGATAAGAGGCAGCCTTGTCAGGTGCCCAAATGAAGAGAGAAGTGAGAAGAGAGTACACCATTACAATAAATTCTTGCTGTGGGGGAGGAATAAATTGCTTGAAGCCAGCAGAGGAATAAGGAGGGAAAGCACATTTTCCTGAGAGTGGACCACAGAAACTCCCAATCTACCCTATCAAATGACTTCTTGGCATCAAGAAAGATCAGGGTCATAGGAGTTGCTGCCACTTTAGCAGATTGAAAGATGTGAGGCAGTTTTTCGTAGATGATCTGATGATAATCTTCCTGGGAGAAATCCAACTTGTTCTGGAGTAAGGAGCTGTGACCAAACTTTTCTGATTCTCATAGCTAATATTTTGGCTAGAATTTTAAGATCACAATTTAAAAGGGAGATGGGGCAATAGGTGGATGGATGAGTTGGAGGTTTATCTGGTTTAAGAAGCAGGACAATAGTTGCCTCAAGAAAAGAGGGATCCAAGGAGTCTGCTGAAAGAATATATTGAAAGAGACAGAGTAACAGGAGTGACACTTCTTTTAGGAAACATTTATAAAAGTTAGATGGAAAAGGGTCAGGACCCAGGGACTTATCCAAAGCTAAGTTCCTGATGGCCAGTTCTACTCCATACAGTGAGATGGGAGAAGACAGCAAGGCCTGGTGGGTTTCTTCCAGACTAGGGACAGGAACCATGGTTAAGTACTGTTGGTCTCTCTTTCTCTCTCTCTTGTGGAGTCAGCAGAGAGGTTCTCCGACTGTATAGATTGGCATAGAAATGTTCAAAAACCAATGCAATGTCTCTGGGACAAGTTTTAACAGATCCATCCTAATCTGCTATGGCTTGAATTACTCTAGAATTTTCCATCTTTCTTAAGCAAAGGGTGAGCAGATGTCCTGCTTTATCTCCTTGTTCAATGCATGTGGACTGAGTTTTTAAAATGGTGTATTCAGCCTTTTCTTGTGATGGCTCCAATTATTAATTCATTAAAAAGATCAAAGAGGCCAGAATATCTGGTTGAGAGGAAGGAGATTGCTCCAGACAGCATATCCATTCTAGCAACAATTTAGCCTTGGCTTCATGGGAACACTTATGCTTGGAAGCCATGCGACTGAATTCTCCCTGCAGAAAACATTTTAGTGTGCACCATTCATGGTCAACCCGGGGAACCGAATTTTGCTAGGTATCCATAACATTTTGGATTAGGGACTTAAACCTTGTGATAGTGAAGTCGTGTTTAAGAAGCTGCATGTTAAACCTCCATATGTAGTCAAGCTGTAGGTCAGAAGAAGGGATAAGCTGAAGCGAGACTACAGCGTGATCCAAGAGTACCACAGGTTCTAATCCCCCCAGAGTCCCGAGCAGTAAGGCTAGACTGGTAAGTATATTATCAGTTCTGGAGCATGTAATGTGTACCACTGAATGGAAAGAGTAGGCCTGAGTGGAAGGGTTAAAAACCCTCCAGGGATCACATAGACTTAATAACTCCTTGAAGTCCCCAAGTGCTCTTTGAGCAGGGGATAATGGGCGAAGGGGCTGGACTGACCAGTCCAGATCTTGAGTAGGAGGGAAATTTCAGTCTCCGCACAAAATAAGGGAGGCCAGTAAAAGGGGTGCAATCTTGTCTGCTAGCTCCATGAGAAAGGTGGGATCTCCACCAAATGGGCCATAAACACTCCCCATAATAAATTTATTCCTTTCTACTAGACCTTTAACCAAGAAGAACCTACCTTGTGGGTCAGAGATCATAAGTTAGGCTTGAAATGTGACATTTTTCATGAGTAGAATTGCTACCCCTTTGCTTGAGGTAGATTCTCTTGTGGAGAACACCTAATTAACTCCTTGTCTACAAAGCCAATTAGATTCATGAGAGAGAAGGTGGGATTCTTGGAGGAAAATAACTCGGGCTTGAAGTAACAAGAGGTGTTTAACAATTTGGTACAGCTTAAGTTTCTCTCTAGCTCCCCTTACATTCCAGGTTACCATTTTGATTGCTTGGTTATCCATGGTCATCTTTAACTACAGTTAAAAATGATACACTCAACTAGGTTGGCACACACCGATCCCTCCCTACTCCCCAATCCCCAACATCATTTGCAATATGACATATGGCCATGGAAAAATTCAGGCGATTTGAAGAGACAAGTGAATATTTGAAAAACAATACTTAACATACAATACATATAAAAACATCTGGTTTATCAGACACAGTGCACAATAAATGGCATAATGATGCTAATTGGCCTAATGACATGCTGTCTGGCTGAAAAAGTTATAATTACATCACAGAAGTATAGAAATGTAAACCTACACACAGAACCAGCATTAAAAAAATAAATACTAATAACAATTCACGGAACTACAAATGCAGGTGTGGATAATTTACAAAGTGATGCTGATAGACTAGAAAACTCTTATTACATCAGAATAATATAGAAATGCCAGCTTGAAAACACTGAACCAACATTGTAATACAAACACAGACCCAGTATTAAAATGTGCCCAGTGGTATCAATACACAGAGCTGAAAATGCAGATATAAGTAATTTTACAAAATGATGCTGATCAGCTATAAAGCTCCTATTACATCATATAAATGCATAAATTGTAAGCCTGTAAACACAGAACTGGCATTATAATATGCCTTAATAACAGTTAGCAAAGCACATTCCTCAACTGGTACCATTATGTAATTCCTACACCCGTCTGGCAGGGCAGAATTGCCAGGAGGAGGCATCCATGGTTGTGACCAGGAGATATTTTGGGACACTCCACAGATGAGACATCAAGGAGGGTGGTACATGACCCCAGAGATGGTGGAAGGAAGCAACTTCTGTTGGGGGACTAAATTGTGAGGAGGATAGAATTGGAATAAGAAAGGTGGGAGAGGAAGGTTAGCTGCCTACTTGGTGCCTCAGCCCACATGGATGAGAAGCGGATTCCAAAGATTGCCAGGGCAGCAGAACAGGAGGGAGAGCTGGATGCCATTGTCCACTGGGGTACTAATGACCTGGCTAGGGACAGGGCTTGGAAAATGCAGGGGGTGTTTAGGGAGCTGTGGAAGGGTCATAGACAGTAGCTCACTCATCGGCTTTGCTGAGATGCTGCCTGTCTATAAAAGGGGAAAGAGAGGTATCTCTGCACCAGAATTGTCAACTCATGGTTGATGAAATGGTGTGCAGAGGAAGGGATCAGCTACATTGGGGACTGGGGACTCATCAGGGAGGATAAGGGCCTACACAGGAGTGATGGCCAGCATCTTAGAGAGGGATAGCTCAGTCTTCAATGGACAGTTGTTTAAATATTACTTAGATGAACATTTAAACTAGCTGAGGGGGTAGCAGAAGGAATTGTGGAGGCAGAAACTTCCCTCCAACAGGCTGAATTACAGAGTAAGGAGAACCCAAGGTAAGAGGACTCCAACAAGGGTGAAAATTAATAAAGGAATCATGGAGGTAGAGATAAAGGGGGAAGTGAATGGGAGTATTAAAATGAGAAGGGGAAGGAGGGAGGGCAAAAAGGGGGAATGGGGCAACAAGCAAAGTGGAAACAAAATCTGGGAGGCCATGTGTGTGAATGCTAGAATTCTAGGAAATAAGATTCCAGACCTGGAGACCATCATTGTGTAGACCAGCCTGCATATTGTGGAAACTAGCAAGCCATGGTACACTGAAAACCATGACTTGGACATAGCCATAATAGGCTATACTCTGTTTAGGAAGGACTGGGTGGAAATGAAAGGAGGGGTGTGGTTCTTTATGTGAGGGAAAGCATACATGTGACTGAGATACTGGAAATACAGGGAATACAGTGGGAGGAAGAGGTTCTGTGGGTCATCCTGGAGACAAGCAATGGAGCCACTATTTGCACTGGAGTGATCTACAGACCTCCAGCACAGGGAGAATAATTAGGTAAGGTATGGGTGGAATGAGATAAAAATGGGTGAACACCACTGTAATGTTCTTTTGTAATATTCTTTATTTCATCCACACATATCAAGAGCGACAGCTTGAGCCATGCTATTCTGCACCTCTGGTAGGCACTTCAAAGAGTGCTCTGTGGTTCTTCTTTTGAATGTTTGAAAGCATATGCTGAAACTTTCTGTTTTTAAACCTCAAATAGTGGAAGTGTAGAAGTGGTAAAACAAGAATGTAAATTTATGTAAGGAGAAATGAATCACCTTTTTTGAGAGGTGAAAGATTTACTTTGTGTACTCCTGAAATGAACCAAGTAAGATTATATTTATTTCTGACTTCAATCATGATTACATTTTACATAGGGAACTTAAATGCAGGAGAACTTTGTGGTTAACCTATGGTTGAAAAATGTGTACAAAGGGAATACTATCTCACGTAGTCATTAACATATTTTTACAGAATGAGAACAGTGGACTTGCAGCCTTACATGGAATATAGAACATAGAAAAATTTAATAAAAAGGTATAAATGCACTCTAGCTTGCAAAAGAAAGCACATGAATTAAAAACAAATGTTTTTTAAAGTGGCACGACTGTGATAACTGAGCTAATTGAATGAAATAGCATAAATGTATGATATTCCCTTATCCTGTTTTTTTCACATATATGTTTTATGGATTTGGGGATTCACTCTGTGGGTCTGCCTACTGATGCGTAAATTTTAATGTAAATAAGTGTCACACGGTGATAGAAATCTAGTTACCATGTTTTAACCTCCTTAAAGGGATTAATGGTTTGCCTGTTGATGTTAACTGAAGATTTAGTATTCAAAATGTTAAGAATATGATTGTAAGATTTATCTTTTCTATATTTTTACATATAGCAACACAATGGGCCTGAGGAAGTGGCGCCAGCCATCAAACTGTTGCCCTTGATATGTGTGGATGAAATAAAGAATATTAGAAAGGAACATTACAGTGGTGTTCACCCATTTTTTCTCATTTTACTGTGTTTGAAGTAATCTCTGGGATGACCCCAGACATAAATACATTGAACCTATAGGCATCCTGAACCTTGCATCTAAAAACAAAGATATGGGTGGAAGCCAATCACAAATGGCAGAAAAGTGGGAGGTGCTGCTGTTGGGAGACTTCAATCTGTTAGATGTAGACTGGAACATATCAGCAGCAGCTTCAGATAAAAGCAAGAACATCCTGAACTCTCTGCTGGGGGCATTCCTCAGGCAACAAGTCAGTAAACCCACTTGTGATGGGGCAATACTGGACTTGGTACTCACTAACAAGGACAGTACTTCAGATGTCAAGGTGGGAGGCCACCTGGGGACCACTGATCACTGTAAAATTCAGGGGGATGGCTCAGGGACAATGTGAGGAAGTATTTTTTCACAGAGGGTGGTGGATGCATAGAACCACCTTTCTGAGGAGGTTGTGGGGTCTAAAACTGTGGGAGAATTCAAGAATGCATGGGACAGACATAAGGCAATTCTTGTAGGGGTGGGAAGAAATAGGCTGTTGGTTAACTAGGATCTGCAGCTTATCCAGTAGGTATGCAAATGGCCAGACAAGGTGGGCCAAGTGGACCTTATCTGCCGTCAAAGTCTATATTTCTATGTACAGTGTGGTTCAATACAAGCGCAGCTGCAGAATCAATCCAAGCAAGGGTGAGAGCCTTGAATTTCAGTAGAGCAGATTTTATTATGATGGGTGAATGTCTGAGGGATGACCTGGCAGGTTAGGATGGCCTGAGTTGAGTGAAAGAACACTGGGTGAAGCTGAAAGCATAGTAAAGGCAGCAAATCTCTTCATCAATCAAGACAGCAAAATCAAGAGAAAAAAGAGAATGCGATGATTTGTGAAAGAGGTGGCTGCAAAGGTAAAGTCTAAAAGGGTAGCATTCAGAAGGCTTAAAGAGACCGAGGAAGGAAGATAGGGTGGTGTATGAGGAGAAACAGAGGGGAGTAGGGGAAGCAGAAAGATGTGTAAAGGTGCAAACTGAAAAGAGCATAGCCCAAGAGGTAATGAAAGGGTACAAGACAATTTCTAGGTATGTAAGTGAAAAGAAGAAGGCAAGGAGTGGGACTGTAGTGATAGAATGGGAAGGGGAACTGTGCAGATGGAAACCAGGAAAAGGCAGACATCCTGAACAAATACTTTTGTTCAGTGTTCACAAAGGAAGGAGAAGGGGAAGGGCAACAAAAAAGTAACAGAAGCTTTGTAGGGAAGGAGGTGGATACTAGTCCTTTTTTGGAGGGGAGAGTCCTGAAAGGACTAGCTAATCTGAAGGTGGACAAAGCAATAGGGCCAGATGTGGTGCATACAAGGATATTGAAGGAGCTCAAGCAAATACTGGCTGCACCTCTAACAGTTCCATTTAGCTGGTCATTGGAAACAGGAGTAGTTCCAGTGGACTGGAGGAGGGAAGATGTAGTCCAACTACACAAAAGTGGTAGTAGGGAAGAGGCATGTAATTATAGGCCAGTCAGTCTGACTTTGGTGGTGGGAAAGTTAATGGAATCACTGCTGATGGAAAGAATTGTAGAATATCTTGAATCTAGTAGGTTATAAGAGCTGAGGCAGTATGGGTTCATGGGGGGAGGTCCTGTCAAATGAATCCGATAGATTTATTTGACTGGGTGACAAAGGATTTAGAACTGGGTGGAGTGGTGGACATGGCCTACCTAGATTTCAGTAAGGCTTTCAACACTGTTCCACAAAAGAGATGACAAAGCAAGCAGGGTTGCTTAGGAGTGGGTATAAAGGTGGTAAAGTGGATAAGAAATTGGTTAGGGGATAGCAACAGAGAAAGGTGATAAATGGAGTTCAGTCTGAGGAAAAGAGTATTACCAGCAGGGTGCCCCAGTAATCAGTGCTTGGACCAGTCCTCTTTAATGTCTTTATACTTGATATTGCAGAGAACTTGAAAGGTAAGGTCTCCCTCTTTGCAGATGATACCAAAATCTGCAATATGATGGACACTCGGGGTGGAAGCAGAGTGGAAAGGATGAGCAGAGACCTGAGAAAACTGGAGGAGTGGTCAAGGATATGGCAACTGGGTTTCAAAGTGAAAAAAGTGCAAAATAAGGCACTTGGGGCCAGAAACCCACAGGTGGAGTGCAAAATGGGTGAAGTGGTATTGACAAACACCAAGCAGTAAAAAAAAAAAAAAGACCAGGAGGTAATCATATTGAATGACCTAAATGTGGCCAGGCTGTGTGACAAGGCCATAGGTAGGGCTAGTGAGATACTGGGGTACATAGGGATGGGTATCACCAGCAGAAAGAGGGAAGTAGTGTTGCCTCTGTATCCATCATTGGTAAGACCCCACCTAGAATATTGTGTCCAGTATTGGAGACCACAGGCTCGATTTTCAAAGTCCCATGAATGCTGCAAGCTACTGGTGTGCTGATCATTTGGCACACAGGGCTTGCAGCATTCTCCCGGCCTGTGATTGGGATGCTGCATGTTAAATCAGCTTTTCCATGGTCTAACTTGTACCATTTGGTGGACCCTTTTTATAGGGTTTGCACCAAATGTTAGTCATAAATTGAGAAAACTGTTGCAACTGCACCCAATATACTAAAATCAGATGCAGTTGCATCAAAGAAGTATGGCACAGATGAACCAAAAAATGGGTTTGATACAGGCCTTGATGGAAACCCTGCATTACCCTTTTAAAATTAAGCCCCACACCTCTGGAAGTTCATAGACAGAGTGAAAGTGGTTCAGATGATGGCAACTAAAATGATGCGGGGCCTGTATCAAAAGCCCTATGAGGAGAGACTAAAGGACCTCGATATGTGCACCATGGAACAGAGAAGGGAGAGGGAGAATATGATAGAGATCTTAAAATACTTCAAGGAGGTCAATAAAGTACAGAAGGGAGGTATTTTTCAGAAGAAAATGTGTTCAATAAAAAGGGGACATGATATGAAGCTGGATGGGGTAGATTCAAGAGAGAGTGAGGAAGTACTTCTTCTCAGAAAAAGTGGAGGATTCCTAGAACAGCCTTCCAGCAGAGATGACAGAAGTGAAAACAGTAATGGGGTTCAAGAATGCAGGGGATAAGCATAACAAAATAATAGTGGAATGGAAGGGGGGAGGAAGAAAGAGATATAAATTGGGTAGGGTCTGTGCTAAAAATGTAGCTAGGGAGGCATAGGCAGATGATGATGGGCTAAGAGGTCTTTATCTGCTATCAGATTCTATGTTTCTATTGTTCTCCACATAGTAGACATGTCATGGTTCTTTTAATACTTCTGTAAACATGTCATGCCCATCACCCTACACCTCCCCATCACTACTGGCTCTACTTTATACTGTTTTACCTTAAAAATTAAGGTGTTTTCCATAGCTACACTCCATTCCTCACATAAGCTCTCCCTCATCTCCAACTCCTGTCTTTCAGCCTGCACCATCCAGTTGCCCCATTGCCCTCCAAATGCAGCAAGACTGATTACACACAAAATAACTCAGTCTTCCTTTTCTTTTCAGATTGCATGGCTACTACTATGACCGCACACCTGCACTTCTTTCCGTACCACAAAACCTTCGCACTAGCAGCCTACACAAGAAAATCACTCCATACCTGGCACATACAGGTTGCCACTCATAGCCTAACATTAACATCCATAACCAAGTAAATCTTTGTAGCTGTCCCAAACTGCAAACAGTTATTTGGTTGATCATGCCATGATTCTGTTACATTCAAAGGAGTAAAAAAGGAAAACTTATCTTGTCAATCCTGTCATTTTTACACTGCCTCCACTCTAATGACTTACTTTCATGTTCCAATGTAGCTCGATCCATTGGTGATCACGGCAGTAAAAAAATGTTGGCAAAAGTTTATAATCAGGCAGTTTGAACAAAAAGAGGCAATCTGTGGGGTTTTAAACTCAGTTCAGTTAGTTTTGTCTAAAACAAATTGCTGAGTGTGCAGTGAGGATAGCGAGTGAGTTGGTGGCTTCACAAGTATACAAGCAAAAGTGAGTGAGTGTTGCTTTAGCAACATTCACTTACGCTTGTGTTTAGTACACTTGTGAAGCCACTGAGGAAGCCACCGACTCACTCGCTGTCCTCGCTGTCCACATAGATTGCATCTTTTTGTACAAAAGCTCCTGATTATGAACTTTTGCCAGCATTTTGTTTTTACTGCAATGAATGCCCATCAGTCACACTACACCATAACATGAAAGTGAAAGTCATTTGACTAAACACAGTATACAAATGGCAGAATCAACCAGATCACCTGTTCTTTATCACCTTAAGCTATTAAAATCATGGCAGGATCAACCAGATCACCTAAATAATATCTAATTTGTCCCAGAGAAGGACTACATTTTGCCCCTCCCCCAAAAAAGAAACTTTTCTAGCCATTTTATAAAATAGATAATCCACTACAGGGCATGTGGTGGTGCTGTGATTTATGCTCACCTTGGTTGGTTGAATGTAATTAGCCTGCATCCTCATGTGCATGTCAAAGCTCCACCACATGCCCTGTAGTGGATTATCTATTAGATATACATATATATGCTCCTTGTTGTTGATCTCTATATGCTTACCTTGAGATTTAATGTAGTATTCATCTGAATCATGAAAAGGCTTATTTAACCAAATTCAAGGACTGAAACACTTTAGGATTTAAAAGGGTTTGCCATGACAGTGTGCTTGTCTTTCTTTCTCTCTCTCTCTCTCTGCTTGTTTACACTATTGTTGATTTTTTTTTCTAATAGAAAATAATGCACATGTTTATATGTAATTCATCATATAAACTACTAAGTATGATTTTTATTGTGCACAGCAGATGCCATTAAAATATGAATTATATTTAGAACATGATTAAGACTAATGCTTGCAACACTCACTTTATGATGTTTAATTCAATTTGTAAACATTGTACTTTTTCACAGAATTTGAATACTGTTTTTTTTTCTTAGACCCTATACTTGTTGAAGGCTTGTTTCCTCAAAATAGCTTTCATCATTTTTATACAATATTAAAGTCAATTCACTGCATCTCTTTTTTCATTTTAAAGGGATGCAAATGTAAATGGAAAACAATAAATAAGCTTAAAAAATAAATGCCTTGAGAAACACTAAGAACAAATTTGAGAAAAACATGAAGGCCATAGTGAAGGTGAGGACACAAAAGAAAAGTGGGTAGTAGCTAAAAAAGCAATGATAGAAGCAGCAGATAGGTCAGTTCCACATACGTCTAAAGGAAAAATGGCTAAGGGACCAATGTGGTTCACAGTCAATGTAAAGGTGGTTGTAATAGCCAAAAGGAGAGCATTTTTTAAGTATAAGGGTAGTTAAAGGAAGAAAGACAAGGTTAAGTCTCTGGAATGATTTAAAAAAATATATATCATAGAATACAACCATAGTGATGAGTGAGACATTCTTCCAATGTTCTGTTCTTGTAAAGTATCTGGAAGCAGCATAAGAAATTGCCAGGAAAGTTAGGGAAGTCAAAGCAGAACTAGAGCTCTGGTTGGCAAAGGGGGTGAGGAAAGTGGAAAAGGTGTTCTTTCAGTATATTCGGGAGAAGCACAAGGTCAAAGGTGGAACAGTGAGACTTGTGAGCAATGAGGGTGGGAGGAGGTTGACAAGTAGAAGGTAGAGATACTGAGCAATTGTTTATGTCCTGTATTTCTTTACCAGAATGTATGGGTAGGAAAGGAGGGCGTTAAGATTCTGGGATCATAGTCCAGATAATGGAGGAAAATGTGTTGGAAATGTCAGTGGCTGTAAGTAGATAACTCTATGGGACTTGATGGTTTATACCCGAGGACGCTATAAGAGGTAGCAGAGGTTATAGCAAAGCCACGAGCAGACATTTTAAATTGCTAGTAATTCAGTGGGTTTGTCCCTAGGGACTGAAGGACACCAGATGTGGTTCCATTATACAAGCATGGGAAGGGATATGAGCCAGGGGGGGACAGGAACAAAGGTGAGAATTGTCACTAGGGCAAAGCTGAATAGTTAGGTTGGGTGGGCAAACTGGATGGGCCAAGAGCCCTTTTCTGCTAATACTGGGCCCTATGCACAAATGGGCGGACAGGCTACATGCCATGTATATGTGGTACATAGCCTCTCTGCACCAATTGCACCCCATGTGCAGCACGCACTAATGCAGGGTGTGCAGCCCCAAAATACAAGATCTCCCTGACCCATGTACTGCAATGCACTGGGGGCAGGCTGGGGGTGTGCCAGCAATATGTGCCATGCACTAAGGTGTGTAGTGCTGGCCGTGGGGGTGTGGAAGAGGGTGCAAGGTACACCAGGGAGAACCCTGCAATGAGACCCCAATGTGCCAAATGCACACAATCAGTCACCACCCAAACCAGGCAGACAGCTCACTCCCCCACCAAGACCACTGTGGCCATCCCAAATAGCTGCCCAGCACCACCTGCCCCAGCACACATCTGTGCCCTTGGCCTGGTAGGCTGCCCCCCCAACATGCACCACAGATTTAGCACCAGCCCCTGGTTGCAGACACCACCCATGGCACTGACAACCCCTCTCCCCTGCCCCATACCTGTCCAGTGGTACTGTGGCCAGTAACAGCCAGTGGCACAGCCCTCCTCACAACTTCATGGTCACTGGCCATTCAAGGGATGCCAGGAGTGTGCTGTTTATTTATAGGGGCACACTCCTGGCATCCCTTGGATGGCTGGCAGCCCAGGAGGTGTAAGAAGGGCTGTGCCACTGGCTGTTCCTGGCTGCAGCACTACCAGACAGGTACAGGGGCAGGGGGAGGGGGAGGGGTTGTTGGTGCTGCAGTGGGTTGGAGGAACACTGACCACCAATATGGGAGTGAGGATATCAGGGGTGGGTCATGGCCATTGATGTGTGGGGCACCTGTGTGTGTGTGTGGGGGGGGAGACATTGCCAGCATTGGGGAGCAGTGGCAGCAGTACAGGGTTAGGGGAAGTCCCATGTGGTGTACTGGCTGGGCAGTCCTGTCAGGGCTCATTGGAGGGGTACTCCTTTGGGGACAGGGCACACAGTAGTCTGGGGAGATACAACTGGGGGGATGGGGCACAGCTGGAGGGGCTGACTGCAGGTTGGGGTGGAGTCCCACTGCCAGGGGTCCTTCTGTGAGCCAGGAGGGTGCCTTGCAATTCAGGATGGGCCGGGGAAGAACATAGCATGAGGGGGCCATGAGGGTCCGAGTGCCTCTGGTAGGCATTCATGCACCCAGACCCATGCTGTGATGTGCAAGGGATCCACTGTGGGATCTATGCTGGGTATCTGATTGGATGCCTGCATGGGTCCACAACTCCACCTCTGGCCACCCTTCAGAGTCCTGCATGCTGCGGGCATGAAGTTGTGGAGTGGTGCCTGCTGGTACTGAATACAGACAAGTGTGCACCTGTCTGCAGGTGCGGACCTACATGGGCAGGATATGTGCCCCACCCACGTGTACTTCCCACCCATTATTGCACAGAGGCCAATGTCTATGTACAGTATCTGTATATAAGTAAAATAAAATAAAATGGACATTTGTCTGCTAATTCCTTTCTGGGCCAGGTGGACTGACTGCCAGCTCTAACCTTTGAGTACTTGGTTTTGGTTGCAGCTAGTTACTGGAAGGAAAAATAATGATGGTTACCTATCAAACACTGTAAATTCCTTAAACATGTAAAGTGAGTAAATACTGGTATGTAATATCATGGAGTTAGTCAACTATTATTTTTACCAGTGAAGCACATGTAGAAAAATATCCATCCCAAGCAAATGTTTCATGATGTTCAGAAACATCTGTCCTAGGGCATGCCATAAAATATGATAATAATAATAATAATACTTTATTTGTTATGCGACTTTCAGGCACCAAGGCGCAGTACAGTAAAAAATTAAATCCAACAGATTCAGCCACATAATAAGTACAATTCAATAAATAGTACATCCATAAGATTTTTCTCAAAGGAAAGATTTAACAGTCTGTTTAAAACTCCCCATGGTCGTGCACTCCCTAATCCGACAGGGTAGAGAATTCCAAAGGGAAGGGGCCGCAAATATAAACGCACAGACCCCGGCAGATTTTAAAGTCACCCTTGGAATCTCTAGCAACCCCTCATTGGCAGAGCGGAGTGATCTCACAGGGTGGTAAGGAATCAGGAGTTCTTTCAGGTAATCAGGGCCCAGATCATGCAGGGCTTTAAAAGTCAGTAAACTGACTTTGAAGGTGCTCCACCACTGAACTTGCAGCCAGTGCAGTTCCCACAGCACCAGTGTGATGTGGGAAGATCTAGAAATTTGCACCAACAACCATGCTGGGGAATTCTACACCAGCTGCAAGTGGTGGATGTCAACCCCCGGAAGCCCAAGGTGAAGCAAGTTGCAGTAGTCAAGGCGCGAGGTCACAAAGGCATGGATTAAAGTTGGAAGATCACCAGACAGAACAAGGTGCTTGATCCTGGCGATGTTTCTTAGGTGGTAGAAAGATGTCTTAACCACAGCTGACACCTGAGGCCGAAGTGTCAGCCCAGCATCCAATATCACCCCCAGGTCTTGTACCTGTTCAGAGACCTGTAGCTCGGCTGCCCCAAGACACAATCCAGATGGGGAGCCGGCCACTGGACCCCCTATCTGGCGATCTGGATCCAAAACCAACATCTCCATCTTCCCTGAATTCAACTTCAACCAACTGGACCTTATCCAATCCTGGATTTCATTGAGGCAGCTATTAAATACTGAGATGGCTCCTTCCTGGTCGGGGGGAAAAGACAGGTATAGCTGGGTATCATCGGCATAGCAATGAAACCTCAGACCATACCATCTCACAATGTCTCCACGGGGAAGCATATACACCACAAACAACATGGGGGACAAAATAGAGCCCTGTGGAACCCCACAAGGCAGAGAGGTGGGATCAGAAGAAAAAAAAAAATGAAACCACCCTCTGAGTTCTTCGGGTGAGGGAAGAGGTGAACCATCTGAGGACCACCCCAGAAAGCCCACAAATATGTCTCAAGCGCTCAAGAAGGACCCCATGGTTAATGGGTGTCAAATGCCGAGGACAGATCTAACAGTACCAAAATTGACCATTTTCTCTGGTCTCTAGCCATCAGTAGATCATTAAGCACCCAAACCAGCACCATCTCGGTACTGTGCCTCTTTTGAAAACCTGATTGAAGTGGTTCATAGATGCTATGGATGGTCAAATGGTTCTCCAACTGGACCGCCACTACTTTCTCAATTACCTTCCCCAGAAAGGGGAGATTCGAGATAGGCCTGTGGTTTGCAAGACAGTCTAGGTCCAATGAAGCTTTCTTCAACAAGGGTGTCACCACCGCCTCTTTCAAGGAACAGGGATATTCACCCAAGTCAAGGGAGCACCAGTCTATCTGTGCTAGAACCAGGAAAATGGCCTCCCCACAACCCAAAATAAGGGATGTAGGACTTGGATCTAAACTACAGCACGTAGGGCGCATCCCTTGGATAATCCGCATAACTGCTACAATTTCCAGGCAGTCTAAGGTACTCCAGGAAAATGAAGGGGAAGAGACCAAGTCCTGACCACTAACAACTCACGTACAATGTGTCAAGAGGATCTCTGACCTGATGTCCATCACCTTATCAGTGAAGAACTGAGCAAGCTCATCACACTGTAATTGTGAAAACGCTCTTCAGAGCTGCAGACAGGTTGGGTTGCACAATCTGTCCACAGTTCTGAACAGCTGAGCTGATCGGTTCTGTGTGGCAGAAATTTTCCTGGACAGGAATTCTGCCTTCTTATGAGAAATTTCTGACTGATAGAATTGATAATGTTCTAGCAGCCTAACATGATTGGCATCAAGGCCAGATTTCTGCCAACAACGTTCTAACCTGCGTCCTAGTCACCGCAACTCCCTCAAGGCCCCATCAAACCAGGGTGCTTGAGGTCAAAGGGAGAGAGGGTGCACGTGAACTGGAGCAACAGAATCCAGGGCAGAGGTGATAGCATTATTGTAGGCCAAAACCAATGCCTCTGGATCATTGCAATGCACAAGAAATTGTGATAGGTCAAGGACCGCAGCAAGACCATCGGAAGTAATATTCCGCAAAGGGCGGTACTTGACCATCTCCACAGGGATCAGCCTACAAGGTGGGATGCCAAAATTGAATCTCAGAGTGTAATGGTTGCACCAGCCGTCTGGTTCCACTCCCACATCAGAAGCCTCAATCCCCTGAAGGAAGACCAGGTCAAGGGAATGGCCACCTTTATGTGTAGCAGTGATAACCACCTGTGTTAGGCCCAGTGAATCCATCAACTGGAGGAAGTATTGTCCAAATTGCGAGAGTTCATTGTCGATCAAGGCATTAAAATCACCCAGAACCATCAGTCTGGGAGATTTGAAAGCCAGGTCAATGATGAAGTCCGCTACTTCCTTAAGGAATTGCTTCCCATCTCTGGGTGGACGGTAGATGAGAGCAATTCGATAGCCAACACCTGCTACAGCAGCACATTCAAAGGAGATGGTCTCCACAACTGGAACACTAGTGAGTGCCAATTCAGTCTTAAAACAGACTGCAACCCCACCCCCCCCCGCGGTCCAACCAAAGGCGATGTATCACCATATACCCAGCTGGAATTGAAGCCCAATATTGGGCTTACATTAACATCCAGCTAGGTTCAGGATGCATGCCAGATCTGCCGAATTGACAAGATCACAAATCACAGCGGTCTTGTTTCAGACAGATCTAGCATTGCACAACAGCGCCCAGATTGGACAAAACTCCTGAACTGCCCTGGCTACCTGCCCATCACCAATGATGGTGCCCTTTGGTATGGGGACCAAACAAGACGGTCCACGCTGCATGTTCCACTTCACCCCAGGGCATCTCCTGGACCTAACCATGCCTATGGGAGCACCCCACTCCTCCAGCCTCCATTGTTCACTCCCCCCAACCCATCACCCTCCTGCTGGCAATACCTAAGGCACGGCAACGTTGATAAGTAGAAAAGGCCAGAGGAGGGGGATAAAAAGGGCAGAGGGAGTGAAGGACAGAGGCTCAATAGTGCACGACCGTGGGGAATAAAGGCAAACACATATGCCAGGCCAGTAATATTGTACCCCTTAAAATCAACCACACTTGAGGTTCACCTCACGTCACTCTACAAATACTTAAAAACCAGATAACAAATAACAACAACTTAACTTCTTATCATACCTTAAATTACCTCACTAAAACAAAAATGAGAAAACGCACCCAAATTAACAAACAAAATAAAACAGAAACTATTAACAATATAAGGAAAAAAGTTAAGTAATCCACCCCCAGGTTAGTCTCTCACACTAATCTAAACAGAGGGTGAAAATACAGGTTTTCACTGGGCCCTCTCACTGCCCAAACTAATTTCCAAATATAAAACTTGATGACAGGAAAGACACAAACTGGAGATACATAAAACATAAAGGTACTTGCAATCCAAGAAATACAGGGACCAAAAGGACAAAAACATTAAAACCAGTCAGACGGCATTATAAGCGATCCTGGTGCCAAAGCAAATATTCTATGAAGTCAAAAAGTCAAAGATGAAATTATCAAGCTTTGAAGAAGTCAGCCAGAATCCTCAGGGCCCTCAGATATCTTCAGATGCAGAATGAAGGGGAAATATCTCGGGAGATCAATGATGCACCACTATGACCGTGGGCCAGGCCAGCCCTCCCACTGACCACCCTGCAAGTCTAGGGAAGAGGATCAGAACACCGGACCACTGACCAGCCCCCCTCCCCAACCCTGTGGGAGCAAAAAAAAAAAATGAAATCCCCAGTAGCCCACAAGTCTAGAAATAAACACGAGCAAAAGCCAGTACCAAAAAAGGCACCATAAAGACAATCCAGGGTTGCTAAAAAGTAAAAAGAATATGGAGCAGTGCAATCTGAGCAGCTCCTTTACCAGGGCAGAATTCCAGATAAATCTCCAAAAAGCAGATCTAACGGGACCGTCTTCTTTACTTCCACAACAATCCTTGCTCAACACATCCCCATTAGTATGTATCTCAAATTTTACTAATCAATTTTTCTGCAGCACCCCTCACTGGTTACTTGTATGAGTGTAGAAGGCAACTGAGTTTAGTAAATAACATGGTCATTGCAATTAAAACAAAATGTGAAAACGACAAAAAAAAAGACAAAAAAACTAAACATTGTGTTCAAGGATAAATAACCACAAAATAATCACACTTTGATGAAGTGTACTTTGGGATGGGACCCCATAAAACACCAGCCTGTCCTAGAGTAAACTAGAATGCAGACAGATGTGGATTGCATGTGCACATAGCTACTGTAGCACCTGTTTTACACATGTGGGCCTTTTGTACTAAGAAAAAACACAAAGGCAACAATAACACTCATATACTGTAATCCCTATACAACTACATCAGTGAGGCAGACATGATTTAACTCAGAGTATGTATAAAAGTACAGAACATGAAGATGCAATTGCAAATTAAATGAGTGGATGTAAGTCAAAAACAGGGGGCTCAGCAAAGCAAGACTTAAGAAGGCTGACTGCAAACTAGTGGAGATCAGTTTTCCATATAGGTTTGGGGGGATTCAAAGGGATGTCTATTCTTGTATAGGAGTGTCATCACATAAGCATTTGGGTGAGAGGACTTCAAACTACACGACATGTCACTTGGAAACTCCTTTAACTTATAATAAACCATGACTAAACCAAAGCAAACACAGTGGCTGTCAGTATATTATTTTTTTAAATAATTTATATCTGTATGATGACAGTCATTTTTAACTCCACCAAGTGTCCTAGTTTTTGAACAAGCAGTCCAACAGAAATTGCATTTTGTGCCTGACTTATGGCCAACTACTTATCTACATACTTCATGTGCAAAAGTGCCAAATTGGTAGGAACAAACAATGAGAGATTGCACCTCTCATTTACAGACCACAAAATAGTTTGGACAGTCCTAAATGGGTGTTTTCCCCATAAGCGTTTCTCCAGGATCCAACAGTATTAAAAATATTATCAAGAAACAGTGGATAATTCTGAAAGCCACTGAAATGAGCAAATGTTTTTGCTCTTCAACCCCTTATTTTTGCTATGAGAAATAGTTCATTATGGGACACACTGGTTCATTTTAACTATATCACTCCGAAGTGAGTAGACACTGGTTTCAGTTTGGGCCTGGCAACAAGCAGCAATCAACTAGTAGCAATTACACACTGTGCTCTAACACTTAAAAGATTCTTGAAATAAACAATAATTTCCAAAATCTAGTGACTATCAGAAAAAAACAACTCATGCTTCCACACATGATTTAATTTCTGAATTGCTATTACAATCATTCTTATATAGTAAATGCTAGCATACTGATAGGAATATACATCTTGGAACATTAATCATCTCTTAGGAGGAAATATGCAACTTCAAGTGTACTATCATACTAACATACTATTTGCCAGCAGATTAGGCCTTACGGTCTATCGAGTCTGCTCGAACTTTAGATCCTTAGTTGGGTGCCGAGACCCTCCCATCCCTTGTGCTCCAGAAACCCGTATCATCCATCCCCACCCCCCGGGACAGGACATCATCTGATACATCCACTTTCTGTGTCTGTCCCATCCTCTCTTGAAGCCCTCCACTGTGGATCTCTGAACTAGCTCACCAGGCAGTGCATTCCAAGGGTCCACCACCCGCTCAGTGAAAAACCTCCTCCTCTTTTCCCCCTTACCCTTCCACCTTCCAACTTCAAACCATGCCCTCTGGTGATGCCTCCCTGCTTTAGTCTAAAGATCCCCTCCATGTTTACCTTATGTATTCCTTGAGGTGCTTGAAGACCTCAATCATGTCCCCCATCTCTCCTCTCCTCCAGTGAAAACAGGCAGAGCTCCTTAAGTCTGTCCTCCACGTCAAATCCCCTAGCCCTCGTATCATCTTTGTTGCCCTCCTCTGTACCCTCTCTAGGAGCTGTATGTCCTCTTTAAGTGTGGTCTCCAGTACTGTACACAGTACTCAAGGGTGGTCTAACAGTCCATTGTACAGCGGCAGAATCCTTCCTTGCTCCTAGAGGTGATCCCCTTACGATGCATCCCAACATCCTGTTTGCCTTGCTAGCCGCTCTCCTGCACTGCTCAGAGTTATTCATACATGCATCCACCATGATCCCTAGGTCTTTTCCCTTATTGAGGCCTCCAGCCCCCTCCCAGGGTGTACCTGTGTTTAGGTTTCCCGACCAAGATGCAACACCTTGCACTTGGTGATATTGAAATTTAATTTCCATGTGTGAGCCCAGCTTCCAGGGTGTCCAGGTCCTTGCAGGGCCAACCTCCCTCTTCTCCCTCAACTACTGCTCCCATCTTGGAGTCATCCGAAGAGACTCATTTCACACCCTATACCCTCCTGATGTCCGATATGTAGCCATTAAACAGGATCAGACCCAGGACCGAGCCCTCGTACCCACTACCAACCTCTCTAGGGTTCGAGCTCCCCACAGACCACTACTCTGAGTGCATCCAGCTAGCCAGTTTTCAATCCATCTGACCATCAAAGGGCCTACTCCTAACCCCATCAGTTTCTCCACCAGACCATTGTGGAGGAGAGTCAAACGCCTGCTGAAGTCCAAGAATAATACATCCACAGGCTTACCCCTGTCCAGTTCTGATGTTACCCATTCATAGAACTCCACAAGGTTGGTTTGACATGATCTACCTGGCACAAACCCATGTTGCCGACTATCCAGACCTCCCACCTCCTCCAAGTACACCCCCAATCATTCCTTTAGTATACTCTCCATTAATTTTCCCACCACCGAGGTCAAACTGATGGGTCTATAGTTACCTGGTACTTCCCTCGGCCCCCCTTTATGGATTGGTACCACATGTGCCTCTCACCAATCCCTAGGTACCCTCCCTGTCTCAAGTGACCTGCTGAAAAGCTCCGCCAGGGGTGCAGCCAGTATGTCCGCCAATTCCCATAGTACTCTCAGATGAATGCCATCCGGCCCAGGAGATTGTCTTTCTTTTAGGGCCTTGAGGGCTAACCACACCTTTTGGCAGAGATAGCATCATCCGTCCCCTCCACCTTACTGGCCTTTTTATCTTTACCCAGATGTGACACCCCTGGGGTACCTCTCTCTCCCTCTTGCTCCATTTTTGTTGCTCCCCGATCCCACTTACTGATGTTTCTATCCCCTTCGTGCCTTGCTTTGTAGATATCCCATCCCCCTCCCTAGTGAACACAGAGGCAAAGTACTTGTTAAATACCTCTGCCTGGTCCCTCGCCTCTTCCACCCACCCTCCTTCTGATCTCAATCTGCTGAGATGGCCCTTAGTTTTTCTCCGCTCCCCAATGTACCAGAAGAACCCCTTTTCCCCTCCATGTATCCCCTGTGCCAGCCGCTGCTCTTTACTGGACTTTGCTCCCCTCACCATACGGGTGACTTTTCTAGATGCAAGCTGGTACATTTCCTTATCCCTATCCCCTCTTGTTGTTTTATATTTTTTGTAGGCCGCCTTCTTTTCTCTGACTGCTACCTGTACCTCACTGGACCACCAGCATGGTTTATGTGACCTTGCTCCCTTACGTTTCAACTTAGTGCAGATCCTGACTGCCTCATGAAGTCCCCATTTTATGACCTCCCATCTCCTTTCCTTTGTAGATAGACACTTCACATTCTTAGGTTATTTAAAACAGAAAGTCTGGAAATGCTAAAAGAGGTGGGGGACAAGGATTGCCTCATGTTAAACAAAAGCCTTCTTATGACTAAATGTTGACTTGTCAGTCTAGAAATTGGCATAAATTAGGAGTTAGGCTGGACTCCTATTCTGTAACATCACTGGGACAATGTAACTTCCTCAGGCTTTTAACCTGTAATGGTTTATTACAAACAATTTACATTTAATTCACACAATTATATTCCAGTGTTTTGCTTAATGTTGTATTAAATGTATGTTATTTTGGAGTTGTTTAACAGAATAGTTTTGATTTCCAGTTGTCTTGTGCTATGGGATACATTATGGATCTGATGAGTTTCCTCATATCCCCTGATCTTCTGTTCAGTAAGATTTGCAGCAGTTTTGTTTTACTTTTAGGACTTATATCAAACATTGTAGACGTTTACATAAATGGTTTTAAAAATGAAAGCCTTGTACAATTAGTGATTTTAAACCAAACAAGTTATGTTTAGTAGTAAAACAACTAGTGATACTTTAAACTGTGTGCTGGCAGATATCTCTCATAATAATGGTTGCCTCTTGGTGTGAGGCACACTGGGACACAGACATGCTCCAGCAGGTGTCAATGACCATGCATAGCCTACATGTGGCTCTCTGTGAGTACCCCTGCATGTCCCCCCACCTGGCTAAAACATCAGCCATGACAGTAACCTGTGCCAGATAACTTGACATGGCCCCATTGTGGAGTACTTGAAGAGGTAATACATACTGTAGTTCAAGCATACTTTAGTTCAATCAGGCTATTAGCTGAAGATGGCATCTGTGAAGTATATCTCTGTTTGAAATGAGCTGAGGTACCAATAAAGAGCTTTGCAAAGCAATGATTTAATTCAACACTGATATCTGTTGTTACATAGCTATGATAAAAATTAATACTGTTCAGTATGATAAGAAATTTACCATTTATCAGTTTAATGTCATTTAAAAAATGTTTCATTATATTTAGGACCACCTCTCTTAACAAGTTGCCGGTTTGGCAAAAAAGCATTGGGGTTCACAGAGGGTGACTAACTAAGCTTTGAAATTAAAAAGTATAAACAGACGAAATCTGGATTAACTTTTTTAACTGTTACATTCTGATTGGTGCATTGTGCAATTTTTTTTTATCATTTACCACTTTTTTCCCACCTGCAGCCACAGTCCTGCTCTATCTACATCCAGCCACCGCTCCTCCATTCCACCACCGACCCCAAAGCACCACATGCCCAGCTGGCAGATGCAGCTACACCTGGGAAAGGGGCCCCCCCATAGCCCCAGAGCCCAGTGAGGAAACCATTACCGGCACATGCCTTCCTGGCATCGTCAGCTAGTGAAACTGTGGCTATCAAGCTGCCACGGACCTGTGCTGCTTTTTTTACCCACTTATCTTTCCCCAATGGAAGCACAGACATGCAAGGATGTCAGCACACCAGCATGCAGACATCTGCCATGCTTCCCCCCCACTGGCACCCACACAGCTGCAGTACCTCTGGGCATCCCCAGAGACCAGCAGAGTGTGGTATGCATCCACCCCTTCTCCCCGGGACTAGGAGAGCTGTTGTCAGATGCTCAATGCTAGTCCTACCCTGCTGACCCCCGATGACCCAGGCTCATTTCTGAAGCCAGGTTGCCAGCGTGGAGTGAGGGGTGGCATCCAGCGCCTCAACCCTCAGCACCACCAGGCCGGCGGTGCCTTGTGCAATTTTTAATATTTAGGAACAAATTCTCAAAATAAAAAACTACGTTTTATTAATTTATTTTAAAAATTTTGGTAGACAGAGGGAGTAAGAGGCAGTGAACAGCTGAGGTAATAATGTGAGTGTAAGTAACAGAGTGAGGCAGAAGCGGGAATGTGTAGCTCACTATAATGCTGTCAAATAGCTCACAGCATGAGACAACACTGTACACAGGAGAAAGGGTACTTAAGTGAACACTAGTGTTTTTCATGCTGACAGATTTCCCAATTTATAATGGGCAGTACCTCCTGCACTGTTATTCTGGCCCTTGCCACCTCTCCCATGCAATTGGCTTAAACCTTTACCTCAATCTAATGCTTATGTTGGAGAGTACCTGTCAAACCATCTCTGGGATACACAAAACAAAAAAGAGACAACCCCACAGAGACTCCCCTATTGTTCTGCATCCCCTCTCTCTTTATCAACAAGCTCTAAGAATAGCATTAAGAATTAATCTGGTCCCACAGTAACTTGACAACTATTACAACCCCAATTTGATACACAAATCTTAAAACAAAGCTGTAACACATATCAATTAATCCTGAAACATAAATCTACCAAGGAATAGCATGATTAAATAATGTTTTCCTGCTGTGTATAACCATATTCTTGCACCAGAAACAGTCAGAGTGCCAGTAAGGCAGTCTGGCACACATTTAGTAAGCCAAAGTACTGATTTCTGCAGCAATGAGAACCACATGAGAATGCTCAGATGGGACCCCCTTCTCCCATGTGGCATGTCATGGTTTAGAAGTGATTGGAGTACTGTTTTTCCAATATAAATCTCTGAAGCAGGAAATCAGCTCAGCGAACTAGAAAATACCCCAGTGGTATGTTTCTGTACCTGTTCTTCACAGGTGGTTTGGCATGGCTCTAATTGGCACTAGTGGAAGAACAAAATAGGATTGCAGTCATCAAATGAGTCATCCATGAGGATTACATGCTCTTTGAAATTTTACAATAACATTAAAGTATATTTGACTTTAGATGCTATAAAGAGAAAGCTCTTCAGCCAGTGTCTTATATCAGTAATGCACTACATTATAGACTCAGCGCAGCAGTCACTGCACTGAATTGACCCTAGCAGCATGAGCAGAATCTTACCATTGAGGAGGCAGCTGCCTTTCTGCACAATGAGTGCACTTCTGATCTACAAATGTACTGAACAAAAATGACAGGCCAAATCCATTTTGAGCAGCATTCATTTATTTGGGTCTATACTTCAGATAAAGGGAAGGGGACAGGAGATGGTGACCAATGATCCCTTATAAATACTTGTATAGAACATCTTATTGGTGAAAAGAAGACAGGAGTCTAATAACACATGAGGATTTGATGAATTAAAGGTATCTTTCTAACTCATTAGTTCAAGATGTTTTGTATTTATCATAACTCCAGCACCACCTTGCACTGCATTTTCATTTGTTATCCCATTTTGTTTTTAAGTTTTGTAAATGTTCTATATCTGTGAAATGCCAGATCGCCTACCTTCAAAGGAAAATTGGCCCACCTTTTAAAAGAAGAGCTGACCCATGTTTTTCAATATTATAACAAATAAATTTCCTTAATGTTTACTCAAGACCACCTTGTTCAAATTTCAACCAGGAACTAACCCTTTCTCTACCACATGATTTAACAATACTTTCATTAGTTCTGTCATGTTGGTATGCAAGAAGCATAATGGACTACATTTGGAAGAACCAGGTTAAGGCACAACTGTGGGACTGTCATTGCTCAAGGACAGCTGTGGGATTCTCACTGGTTAATTGACAGCTGTGGGATTCCCACTGGTTAATGGACAGCTGTAGGATTCCCACTGACTAGGACACAGCTGTGGTATTTCCATTGTTTAAGACACAGCTGTGGAATTTCCACTAGTTAAGGCATAGCTGTAGAATTCCCATAGGTTAAGGGACAGCTGTTCGATTCCCACTGGCTATGGGACAGCTTTGGAACTCCCACTGGCTAAAGGACAGGTTTGAAATTCCCAGTGGCTAAGATACAGTTGCAGCATTCCCACTGGTTAAGAGTCAGCTTTAGAGTCCTCACTAGTTAAGGCACAGCTGTTGGATACCAGCTGGCTAAGACACACCTGTGGGATTATCACTGGTAAAGGCACAGCTGAGGTATTCTCACTGGCTAAGGAACAGCTCTGAGATTCTTAATGGTTATGACTCAGCTGCGGGATTCCCACTGGTTAAGGCACATCTATGAGATACTCACTGGTTAAGGGACAACTGTGAGATTATCACTGGTTAAGGCAAAGCTGTGGGCTTCTCACTGGTTAAGGCACAACTGTAGGATTCGCACACTTTGAGGCACAGCTGTGGGATTCTCACTGATTAAGGTACAGCTGAAGGACTCTCACTGAGTGAGCCAGTGGAGTAAAATTATCCTGCAGATATGATGTGCTTAGTCACAGCTGGGAGAGCTAGAGTTAGCTGTATCACTCTTCAGCACTTTGTGCTGACTGTCTCCAGGAAAGCAACAACACTGGAGCCAACTTGTGGGCATTGCTCTCATGCAATCCAAACCTGATGTATGATATGGTATTTATAGCATAGGGGATTTATTGGGGTCAGGTATAGCATTGGGTCATCAATGTCCAAGATTAAGTGGTAGAGAAAAAACACAAATCCCCATCACCAAGGTGACCTGATCTTGAGTCACTATTTTGAGTCTCGATAGTACCCAAATATATACCCCCACAGTGGGAAATGATTGGGACAACACAACCTACTCTGGATAAATGGTAACAGCAGCAGGTTTAAAAATATTCTTTTGTTCTAAATTAAAATTAAAATATGTATTTCACCTTCGAGGGACTCCGTTGATTCACCTGGAAGAGTAAATATAGTTTAACCAACATAAAACATCTTTTGAAACATAGAGGCCCCCATTCATAATCACTGCTGTTGCTATTAAAAAATATATAAATATAGAGGATGATGACAGAAAAAGATCAATGGTCCATCTAGTCTGCCTAAATCACCCTAGCATAGCCCCTGACCTACTGTCTCTGTGGAGCCTACACTTACCCTATGCCTTTTTTGGGATTTCTGTGCTTCTGCCTCCCTCATCCCACAGACTAAGTGCTATACACTTACCTCTATCCCAGCTAGGTTTGAAGCTATTTACAGTTCTGGCATCCACCACCTCTGCCAGAAGAGCATTCCATGGCTGAACCTCTCTTTCTGAAAAAAGAATACTTCCTCACATTTTTGTTACAGAAATATCCCCTCATAACTTCCACTAGTGATCCTGTGTCCAAGCTTCTCTGTTCCTGGTAAATAACAGTTCACTTTTTTTATTCCTTTCAGGAGCATGGAGGTCTAAGTCATATCCCTCTTCTCCTATCTGGTTTGGAGTTAATACCTATTCAGCAACTATACCCGAGCTTTATAAGATCTGCCATCCTAGCCCTGAATCATCTTGGTTCCATTGCATTGTACAGTCTCTGGAATGTCCCTGTCATTTTTAGGTGGGAACTGTAGAACTGGACACAGTACTCCAACTGTGGCCTTACCAATGGCAAATACAGAGGTTAACAGTACCACTGCTTCCTACTGTCAAATCCTTGTTCAATGCACCCTAGCATCCAATTAGCCTTGCAGTGCTTGTTAAACTGGTTGGCTGGTTTGAGAGTTACTGATGACTCCTAGGTCCCTTTCGTCTGATGTTGTCTCCAGCTGAAACACTTCTATCTCTTTTGGGGGTTTTGTCCTCTAATTGCATCACTTTGCAATTCTTGGCACTGAATTTCAGTTGTCAGACTTTGGAGCAATTTTCCAGCGTTTGCAGGCCTCTCTGCAATTCACTTATCCCTTCCACATTGTCAGTTCTACTACAGTGTTTACTGTCATCTGTGAATAGACACAACCTGCACTGGATTCCCTCTCCTGTGTCGCTCATGAACATATTGAAGATGACTGGGCCCAGGGCAGATCCTTGTGGTACTCCACTGGTGATCTCTCTTCCACCTGCTCTGAACCCATTCACCACAACTCGCTGCTGCCTTCCCTCCAACTAACTTACAACCCATGTTACTATCTCCCTACCTGTACCCATATGTCCATTTTATTCATCAGCCTATGGTGTGACACAGAGTTAAATGCCTTGCTGAAGTTAAAGTATTGCAAGTCTACTGCATGCCCCTTGTCAACTATCCATGTTACCCAGTCAAAGAATACTATCAGGTCAGTCTGACAAGACTTCCCTGCCATAGTCCCATGCTGCTTACTGCCCTCAAGCCCATTGTTCTCCAGGTATTTCACATGGTCCTCTCTGACTAGTGTTTATGTCAGCTTCCCCTACCACAGAGATAAGGCTGAAGAGTTTATAGTTTCCCTGCTGCTCTTTGTTCCCTCCATTGTGTAGCAGAACTTTGTCTGCCATCCTCCAGTCCTTGGAAACCAGTCATTGCTAGAAAGAGCTATTGAATAGCTCCACCAGGGGTTCGGCTAATATCAAATCCAGTTCCCTTAGTACCCTCGGATGCATCCTATCTCGCCCTGGGGTTTTGTTTACCTTTAAGGCTGTTAACCAATTTCTTACTTTTTTACTTGTATATTTCTGCAGCCTCATTTCCAGGACCCCACTATCAGCTGCCTCTATGCCACTCTCTGGCAAGGACCCACTGTTCTCCCTGGTGAATCCCAAGCAGAAGTTGTTGTTCAACAGTTTTTTTGTTTTGTTTTGTTTATTTTTAACCAGGAGGTGGACTAGGCACAGCCCTTTTTCAGCCATGCCTGACATAAAACAGTTAAAACATACCACAATAACAGTTACAATAAATAAGCGAACATCACTTACACTTACACTGATTTGCAATAGATAACAGATCATATAACAATTTTTTTAGAACAGCCCACATTTTTAGATAGATTGGCCACCATGGAAAATTAATTTAAAACAGTGGGACCGAACCATGGAAAAGCCTTTTTAAACAATTTGGTTATGCAGGATTGAATTCCATAGGGAGACAATTCACTGTGTCTCATATTATGACTTTTGGACCTTAAATTAATCATTTCAGCAAGAACTGCAGGTTCAAATTTTGTTACAACACCAAATGAGAACAGTACTGCACTATATTTAATCATAGCCAAGGGAGGGAGAAGATTCAGGTCCTGATACAACACACAGTGGTGCATCCAATTTGGCACACCAAGAGCAAACCTGAAAATATTTTTAAAGATGACTTTATCTTTGTCCCCCAAAATCCTACCATGGGAAACAAACAATATATTCCCATATTCCAGACTTGGGATTAACAGCTTTTTAGCTATTAATAATAACACCTCTTTTGTAACGGAATTCAGGTTTCTGTAAAGGAAGCAAAAGTTTTTGGTTAATTTTCCTCCCCACATATTCAATTTGAGGAATGAAATTCAGTCCAGAATCCAGCAATATCCCCAGCTATTTGAAACTATGTAGAAGTGGCAGGGACATTCCATTTTTGCCAATAACTTGTAAACAATTTGTGGCCTTACCAAGTCGCTGAGCCAAATAACATTGTTTTGGTTTTCCCTTCATTCAGAATTAACCTATTTTGATCAATCCAGCTTGCCAGAAAGTCATATTTGTTTTGTAGAATCGGCTGAAGGTCGGTTACTCCCGGTGCTGATTCCCAAATAATTTTATTTATTTAGCTTTTGTTTACCAGGTAAGTACACTAGACAAGTATTACGTCTATTTTCAGGAACGACCCAGGAGAAAACAACATGAGGAACAACAGTCATGGAGACATGGCAAACAGAGCACAGTTTTTTGTCACAGTAAGCAAACATGTGGGAAATACATCATTTGACGCTAGGGGAAACCTACAGTAGTAAGCACATTTCAGATTATACACTCTAGACTAGCTAGTTCAACTGACAGATATATACAGGTCATCATACATAGGAGTGGAGCATAGCTCAAGGACTGGATTGGTCATAATATAACTTATAACACTGTCGTATACACCCCCTAGGCTAGTTGGATCACGGACAGGTATATATAGCTCATCACATTTTTCTAAATATGCACATGTTAGACAGAAACAGAAACATTTGGTAGTACAAGTTTCTACCAAGTGACCACGGTGCAATATGTCATGGTTAGCCTATGACTGTGGAGCAATAATGGGTGTAAAAATGCCCAAGGCTTTTTAGGCAGGAGTAGTCAGAAGTCATTGATACAGTGGGGAAAATATCTCCGGGAATTCAATGGAGACACCTGGGGAGGTTCAGACAAACAATTTGACACTTACTCTAGGGAGGTTTGGGGCAGTCACACACTCTGATGCTAGTTTTAGGAAACCCCACAGGGAATTTGGAAAACTCAGATAGGAGGGGGCAGCTCGGATATCCACAGGCAGCAAATTCCAGAGTCTAGGCACACTTATGGCAAAGTCCCAATCCCCCATGAGGGTCCGGGTAGGAGGGACTTTGAGCATCCCTGATGTGAGAGACCTAAGTTGGTAGGGGGTGGATTCAGTTTAGGCAGAAGCTGGGCCAGCCCCTGGGGGGTGCAAGTTCTGATCACTTTCCCAGAGAGGCATCCCAAAGCAAAATCAAGGTATCTTGCTGGTGAGAGCCAGCAGAGTTTCTCATATAGCTCACAATGGTGGATGAGTCGGTGGGCAGCCAAGGCAAAATGACAAATGTTATTGTAAGCAGTGTACCACCGGGTGAGATGTGTCTTTGGAGAGTGAGCAAATAGGTGCAGCCCATAGCTGATGGAGGGAAGCAGCACACCCTTCACTAGGGCAAGCCTGGCTGCTGGTGTAAGGTTATACTTGGCCCTATAGGCCAGAGCCAGTTTGCAGTTTGCTGCCCTGCAGATGTTAAGGATATGATTACCCATGTCAAGTTGGGGGTCAAGTGTTACCCCCAGATATTTGATGGAGCTCACTATGGGTAGTGAGGATCCATCTGCGCTGGTGACGTGTTAGCAGGCCGATGAGGCTTTGATTTTAGCCATTGAGCCAAAGAGCATAGTCTGTGTCTTTTTCCGGTTCAGGACCAGCTTGTGACTAGTAACCCATGACAATACCCTGTTAAAGTCATCGGTCAGGTTTTGGTTTAGGGTAGTGGCATTCTGGGAGTGAGCCAAGATTACCAGATCATCTGCATACATGGTGACGCTACAGCTGGTAGTAACAATGGGTAGTTGATTGATGAAGAGGGAGAAGAGGAGGGGACCCAGTACCGAGCCTTGAGGCACTCCGGAGGTCACCGGTAGGGGCTCGGAGAGGACTTTATTGAAGCAGGTATGCTGCTTTCTGCCATGTAGATAACCCATTAGCCATTTCATGGCATGGGGGGAGAGGACAAGTGACCACAACTGTGGGTTGACCGCAGCAAGCAGTCTGTGGTCAACAAGGTCAAAGGCTTTGGAAAGGTCGATAAATATTGCACCAGAGAGTTTGTCCTGGTCCATGGCTGTCCGGATACTTGATGTAACCGAGATTAAGGCTGTGGTGGTGCAGTGTCCCTTACAAAAGCCATGCTGGGCTGGGGACAGAAGTTCATGAGAGTGGATATATTCTTAAAGCTGCTCAGCCACTACCTTTTCAAGGAGCTTGCTAAGGGTTGGGAGAATGGTAATCGGCCGATAATTATCAGGCAGTTTGGGATTTACTTGCTTCAGTACAGGGACAATCCTTGCCTCTTTTCAGATGTCTGGGATGGTCCCCAGACCAAGGGATAGGTTGAAGATAAAGGCTACTGGTGAGGCAATGTGTACTGCATCAAGCTTAAGGAATTTAGGCTCCAGGTTGTCTAGGCCAGGACTGGAGTACTGGGAGAGGCCAGCTAGGCATTTCTGCAAGTCCTGAACTGATACAGCCCTAAGGTGGAACATTTGACGGGAGGGTGACCCTCCAGCAGAGTGGAGGGAAGGGGGGTGGGACAGAGCCTCATCAGGTAAGAAGAAGGTTGTGAAGGCAGAGAGGTCAGAGAAGTGATTATTTAGGGAGTTCGCAATAGTATGGGGATTATTGCAGGAGACTCCATTTATGACCATGTCCATAACCCCCGGATGGGAGGATCCGCTGACAAGGGATTTAATATCTCTCCAGAACCTCCTGGGATTACTGGCAGAGCTTAGTAAGGCGGACTTGCACAAGTCACTCTTTGCTGCCCTGATGGCCTTTTTGCACTTGTTCCTGAGGTGTCTGTACCTTTGAATAATCATGGGATCACTGGTACTTTTGGAACAGGCCCAACACTTATCTCTCTCCCGCATCTGGGCTAGGAGATTCCCATTTAACCAGAGGGTAGCAGATCCCCTCACCCTACAGGTGACCTTGGGAGCATGCTTGTCTTGCAAGGCCCCAAAGGTGGAGAGGAACTAAGAGGTTGCTGCCGAGGGGTCAGTGGCACCATACATCCCAGACCAGTCAGTAACTCTTAGGTCCTCCAGGAACTCCTCAGTATCGAATCTAGAGTAGTTTCTGACATGCATAATTTTGTGTGGAATTTTGGGGGTGGGAATTTTCCATACACAGAAAACCGGTGAGTGGTCAGAGATGGAGTCAGATAATGTACCCGATGGTGAGATCCTGTCAGGACGGTTAGACATGATCCAGTCCAGTAAGGTGCTGGAGGATCCATTTGCTGTCCACCTAGTTGGTTCCTGGATGAGCTGGGTCAGGGCAAGGTTAGCAAGCAGAGGCTCAAACTGCTTAACATTACCACTATCCCAGTTAAGGTTCACATCCCCCAGGATTATGAGTTTGTTATCCCCGACTCTGGGACCAAGTTTGTCCATGAGGTGAGTTAATCCAGGTCGCCCACCCCTTGGAGGATTATAGCTGCACACCAGGTGCAGTTTCTTTGCATCCCCAAGTAGCAGTAGCACATGTAGCAACTCACAGGGGGACACGTTTGAATCCTAGTGGGCAATTTGGGAGATTTTTAAGTGGCTCTTATGGTAGATTAGTATGCCACCCCACCTCTTGCCCCCAGCTCTGTCCAGTCGGGTGAATTCATACCCAGTGAGTTCACAAGC
This sequence comes from Neoceratodus forsteri, assembly GCA_016271365.2. Lineage (NCBI taxonomy): Eukaryota > Metazoa > Chordata > Ceratodontiformes > Ceratodontidae > Neoceratodus > Neoceratodus forsteri. The sequence continues at coordinate 745,373,805 of CM057458.1, read as the reverse complement.
AGAGTCAGGGACAGAGGGTTTCAGCCAGGTCTCCGTCACTCCTAGGATGTCGGGTTTGTAGAGTGCAACCCATGCTAATAGCTCATCATGATTAAGTAGCAGGCTCCTAATGTTAAGATGAGCTATTTTTAGCCCCTTACCCATGCCCCATATGGGAGTGATTTTGTGGGTCAGATTTAATGGGCCAGGGTTGGTTTCAATATCACCGGCCATTAGTAGTGTAAGTAGGAGGAGCCAGGGGAGATACCACCTCCTATGCGCTTGACAACCTGGGAGTTTTTTACCATGGGTACACTTTACCCTGATTGTATACATGAGGCACCAAAGATCTAGACAGCAAGTAACACTGCAGTGCGCTTCGGAGATCACAAGGATATTGGAGAAGGTGTAGTCAGGGACCTCGTAGGAGGACGACCATCCCCAGTTGTCACCCAGTGTTATTGGGGGGGGAGGTGACCATATGCAACAAGAAGAGTCCCACTATAAGACCTACAAGGCCTGTATCCCTGTGGATGACAGCCAGCACCCTCTCTACCTTTAATATTTGAGTATCCCTATCCTCACTAGATGGATGGGAGGGGAACCACGTCCACATCTTGGCTGGAGGCATAGCACTAGTCTGTGAGATAATTATCAGTCAGCTAACAAGAACTGCTGTGAAGGAAGGAGAGATGGATGTACTAAGGCTGGAAGGAAGTTAGTGAGATTTGTTATTGGTATGTGCCAAGTAAATAAAATAAGGCTTGCACAGTGCAATTTCAAGGCTACCATCTATGGACGCAGGGCCTGAGGTTTATTTCTGGGAAGGAATTCCTGCCCTCACCCTTTGTAAGCACACTTACCACCTGTCGACAGTTATACAGGGACAGAGTTTAGACAGCCAACAACCAAGCAGTGCAAGTGGGGTTAGGATTGGTATAATAGTAAATACTGGCAAGGTTGTTTTGAGCAGACAGTGTAACAGGACTGGGATAGTTAGGCCCTACACCTTTTGTCGGGAGTCTGGTATAGTGAGGCCCTACTCCTTTTGTTAAGGTCTCTATTAGCAGGGGCTGAGACAGGAGAGCCAGCAGGATGAGTAACACCTGTACAAGACTTAGGTTCTGACACAAGACAGAGCAGGGCAGTTTAGCAGACAGTGGTCACAGAGAAGTAGGCCATCAGGAACATGTTGACAGGCAGTAGACAGTAGTGCTGTCAGTAGGCATATACCAGCATAAAAAATTTATTTGACTCTATTTAGCATATACCAACATGTAAAAAAAAATTCATTGACTCTATTTAGTATCAGAGAGTAGGAAGGGCAATTAACCAGAGTAGGAGAAATGAACTAATTACCACTGATAATTAAGCAGATACTTCCCCTGTTGGCCATTTGGGTGATACTGGCTTCCACAGAATAGAAATCAGCTAGTTACCACTAACAATGAAACAGATACCTCCCCTATTAGCCAATTGGGTGAGAGAGTACATTGGGGTGGAGCCAGTGAGCATTTAATGGGAGGAGGGAATGTGGTGAGCGGGTGGGACGAGAAACCTGTTCAGCTTTCTCCTGCACTGGGGCAGGGGCCGGGAGCTTGTGCGATGCAAAGTCGTCAGCCGAGAAGGCCTGCCAGAGCAGCAGTAGCCCACGGCACCTCCACTTGGCATCTATGGTCCTCTGGGTGGTGTGGGGGGGGGACCTTTTGGAGCAGGTCAACCCTAACCTTCCCTCTGCGTGGTGTCAGCTGTGTTGCCGGTCGGTAGGACAGTTCTCCTTTTCAGGAGCAAAGCGAGAGCGTCACAGTCGACCAGTAGCCAATGGGGGATTGCACGTAGCTTAGGTAAGAATAGGGTGCTGAGTCTATCTGATTTGAGTCTGAAGGGTGGATGGCAGACACTGAGGGCTTCCTGTTTTCAGTTGCAGAGCTGTCGCATAGGCAGTTTTAAGGAAGTTGTCAGCCTGTTCAGTGAAGCTTAGGGGAACCTCAAACTACAACCTCCCCTTGTAGCAGCACCAGGAAAGAAGTAGAATGATAATGCAGGCCATATTGCCCACGATTGAGTACAGTGATTTGTATAGAAAGACCAAGAATCCCTCTCGTGGCAGGTCTGTATAACCTGCTAATGGAAAACTAGCCACAAAAAAAAAACTTCTATTACACAGTTGAAATGCGCTTAGTTCTATCGAAAATCTACTTGTAAAAAGTGCCAAATGACTGAAGCAGGGGAAAAGTCCTGGCCAATCAGAGCGGGTTTGCTGGAAGCACCCGTGTTCCAATTGGCTGTGCTGTCCCGTACTTTCCAAGGAGCTGCAGGCGGGCATCCTGGTCTTGGTCGGTGGCTGGCTGTGTGCCAGCCGACCGTGGGGGAGCTGAAGCAGCCCTGTTCAAGGGCAGGCAGCTTCCAAGGAGCTGCAGGTGGGCGTCCTGGTCTCGGTCAGTGGCTGGCTGGGTGCCGGCTGACCGTGGGGGAGCTGAAGCAGCCCTGTTCAAGGGCAGGCAGCTTCCAAGGAGCTGCAGGCGGGCATCCTGGTCTCGGTCGGTGGCTGTCTGGGTGCCAGCCGACCGTGGGGGAGCTGAAGCAGTCCTGTTCAAGGGCAGGCAGCTTCCAAGGAGCTGCAGGCAGGTGTCCTGGTCTCGGTCGGTGGCTGGCTGGGTGCCGGCCGATTGTGTGGGAGCTGGGGGAGCTGAAGCAGCCCTGTTCAAGGGCAGGCAACAATGTTATCTGCATACATTAGACTATTTTCTCCAGAGAAAGGGCTGGCCAGATCATTTACAAAAATCAAAAAGCACAAGGTGCCCAGCATCAATCCCTGGAGGACACCAATACTAGTCTTTAAGGGCTCTGATAAACTGCCCCCTATCTCCACACTCTGTACTCTGTCACTAAGGTAACTATTAAACCATTCATTTACCATACCCTGTATCCCCAGTTTAATTAATTCAATCAGTAATATGTCATGATCCACGATGTGGAAGGCACCGGCCAGGTCCATAAACAGCAAAGCATGGCAGCCTTCTGCCCAGCTTCCGGTTTTATGTGACAACGGTGATCACTGATGGGCGATCATCATTAAAGTGAAGTCAAATCATCAAAAGTTTTTTTCCGGTGCTGGACTGTCTGGTGCACAGCAACATGGCACCGGGGACTTGGATTTTTATTGTTTATGTGGGGAGCTGTGCACCCCATGCCCCCCTATTTAAAAATTCTCAACTCCAGGGGGGTGCATGTTGGGGAGGTGCAACTCGGGGTTAAAAAAAAATTTGGTCCGGGCGCAAAAAAAAAGGCACCTGCACCTATACCTGAACCCAGCACCATACCCGCCACAGCCATGGACCAACCCCCGATGCCACCATACAGCTCCTCTATCTCCTCCCATCCCACACTTGGCATGCTTGACCCTCCCCGGCACACGTAGACATATAGAGACATCTGGTCGCTATTTTGTCCACCCCACCATCCGGTTGCCCAGCTTCCCCAATTGCCCCATCCACAGGTGCCACGACTGAGTTGCCCTTTTGGCACATGCCCAATCATGGTCGCTATCATCATGAGATACCCCAGCTTCCTCCTTTACCCTGCCCCCCTCCTTTCTTCTGACAATTCTAACAGCCATTCGGCTGGCCACACTGTACAAAGCAGACCCCCTCCAGCAGACTTTTGCCTGCGCCTCTGCTACATGCATGCTCCCTGTAACTACTGGATTGATGTTAAGCTGGCTGCCTCACATTGGATCCCACCAACTGATTCTGATTTGGATATTAAATCTGCTTGTCTCCTCTACCCGTGCCTCCCTTAGTCACCCCCACCTTGTATCCCTCTTGTCCTCTCACATCTCCTTCCTCACTGCATTAACTTCCTGATCTCACATCCCACCCCACACACCCCTTGGAAATCTTTATTCAATACTATTTATAGTAATGCTCCTTTATAAATGAATGAACAAATAAATAAAATTCCCCCTTCCATCTTTTATTTTCCCTTATAAACAATTGTTATCCCCCTCCATTGACCCCTTCAAAATATGCATTTTTTGTCTGCATTTGTAATTTTAACTGCCATTTTGACCTCTCTAGTTCTTTTCCTGATACTCATCCCATTCCTCATTCTTGTGTTTTTCTTTGTACCTCATAAATGCCTTCTTTTTGACCCTCACTGCTTCCCTGACATTTTCAGAGAACCATATTGGTCTCTTGTACTTGCTTCTCTTGATAACTGTTCTCATGCAAGTTTCTGTTGCCTCAAGAATAGCTCCTTTTATAACCACAATATTTCTTTTACTCCCCCAATACAGTCTAATCCAGCTAACATGCCAAGGGCCAGTTCCCTAATTTGGTAGAAATCCACCTTTCTGAAACATAGCACCTCAGCCATAGAAGAGGGCTAACTCAAACCATATACAGTAATATTATAGTAGCTGTCTAGTCTTTCAGAGTTGGTGAGTGTCACAGATTGTTTAGTGAATTTCCTGATCTGCTGCACCAGGATGCAAAGAAGCTCCCATTGTGCAGCCATCTAAATGTATCATACAGAAAGGGTAGACTGAGTCACTGGAAGCAGGAGTCTTCCAACTGACTATGTCTCAATGCAAGGCATTGGCCTGATGGTACTGTAATTCAATATTAAATGTTTAGCAAGCTCAATCCTGGCCAATACATTGTACTCATTGCATGCAACAGAGGTAATTATATTGTAGTTGAATGCAACTATATTGCAATTGCAATGTAGTTATATTGTAGTTACGCTGTAACTATTGCATAGTTAAGGAAACTTGGTGCCAGCAAGTGGGCTTTTTCTGCCATGTAAATGGGCAAGGTTATTTATAAAGCCATGGTGGCCTTCAGAAGCCTGTGTGCAGTGTGCTGAATCTCTCTGTGACTACTTCTTGATAAAAGTCAGAAGTAATGGGAGTAGTTCACTGTGCTCAGGCACAGTAGCATGGAAATAGGTCCATGAGGATGGGCCGACCACTCTGTTGGAAGCTGATTGTACATGCTGTTGCTGAAGAGGGGCTAACCACTAAAACAACACATAATGGAGTGGATTGGCCACTATGGAAGAAACTCTGGACAACAGAACCTATTATCTGTGGGTGAGATAAAGACTGGGGGACACTTCCAGGTGGGATGCTAGAGTTCCCATCCCTTCAGCAGAGTTACATCATGGTACTGCACAATGCAACAATGGGTTACATTTACAATGCAACCTATTAACAGGCACCACTGGTTTGCTTCTGTTACAGGGGGCTTCCTCCTCTTGTGGCATTCACTGACATTTTTGAAAAGCATTTGCAAGTGATGGTGCAACTGTGTAACCAAATGCCACACATTTGCCATCACCTCTAATTGTGACTCTGAATTTTATCCAGAATGTTTTAATGGAAAATCTTCATTTAAACAACATTTATAACAGCAAATAAAAAAGTTTGTTTTATACTGAATAGTTATTCAAATCCCTATTCTAGTAAGGAAAAGGATTTTCAAGTCAAAAAGATTGACTGTGTCCAATTAATCTGGACAACTGTCACATTGCCCCATTTTAAAAAAAGAGGAGTCCACTATTAACACTGTGTTTTCCTCTTACAAATAGAGTAATGAATGTTAAAGGTTTATATAGATGAAAAACATTGTATCAAGTGGGCTGGACTGATGTAATATGCCACAAGGTCAAAGATTAAGTGGCATTATTACAGTACCTTGCTCTTCCCCAAAGATGAAACTATGTGAGTTTACAAACCTTTACTATTGTTTATATTGTATCTTGATAGTCAACAGCTGCTGTATTTTATGTCTGTGTCACTGATTTGAAAGAATAAAGAGTTAATGAAGCAGTTGTGTATTCAGATTTCTTATCTTGAGGGACTTGCACTCAGAGATGTGGGTGTTATAGAAATGTAGGTAATTGGCAGCACAAGACAGGCCTCACAATCTATGCAGTCTTCCCTGTGGGGTGTTTATGCACTCTATAGATCCATAATATCCTCCCCTCCAAAACATATGTGCCAGATCCATTAACAAGCCCTCTGAATCTGTTCTAGCTCCTCTAGAATCCCTCTACTGTTTTCACACTGGCAACTTCTGCAGGTAATCAATTCTTCCTTTCCATCACCCAGCATGAAAAAGTAATTGTGATTGGTTGGCATCCCATGGCACTCCAGACATTACCTCATGGGTTACAGCCCACCTGATAGGCTAATGATGCACATGACCCAGATCAGATTTCCAGTATATCCAGGTCCCAGGAACCCCTGCTCTCCAGTTGTAATTTGTGCATCTGAATAGGCAAGAAGCATTCCAGAGAACCCCTGTCTGCTCTTATAAGGTATAAGGTAGGAACCTGTGCTTGATTTAAACAAGTTGTTTATGCATTTTTGTTTAGTTCCTGGGGTCAGGCCATGCTGCCCCAAAATTATATCAAATTTCATATAAAAAAAAAAAACTGCTGTATTTTAATGTGCTGGCGTTTTACTGTTATCCCTAGTTAAGGGATTCCTCTTTGGTTTGAAATTATGGCACCTCGATTAAGTTTTCTAATGGAACAACCCAGTTCCTAGCGCTTCCTCGTGCTCCTCCAGGGTTCCCTCCCCAGGACCTGCTTTTTCAGACCCCCCCTGGCAGCGTGCTGCTCCCCTCTTTAGCCACGTGGCCTCGCGGGCATTTGTCCTCCTAGGCCCTCGCTTGCCCTGGCCCTCCGCGAGCCGCCTCTCCTCCCCGCAACTCTGCAGCCTCCCTAGCGGCCTAGCCCCTCCCCGAGAGCCTCCTTTTCTCCCCGGCTCTCTCCAGGGCTTCCCTCTGGTCTCCGGCGACTTGTTGGTGTCTTTCTGGGCCGACTGCCCTGACGCATCCTGGCCGCTCCTCCCTCACCTCTCTTCCTCTCAGAGAGGCCCTAGCATGCCGTCGTGCGGCATGGCGTTCGACTCCTGGGCCCTAGTCCGGCCCACTCCTCTCGACCTCCTCTCAGGGCCTTCTGCCCCCCTCAGTGCTTCTTTCCATAAGGAGAACTCCTACCGCGGTGGACCGTCCCCTCTCACCGCTAAGGGGATAAGCCGGCGGCATGGTCACCTCGCTCAGTTGACCGCTCCCATCAGAGGCGATCCACGGCTGTGCGGTGCCGATTCCTCAGGCCTCAGGGTGAGGCCTTGTTTTTCTCAGGCCTCCTCGGCCCCCCTCTCTCTCCTCCCTGGCTGTTCGAATCCAGGAGGCTCCAGACAGTGTCCAGCAAAGTCCGCGACGCAGCAAGGAAGGACAAAAAAAAAAAAAAGAAAGAAAAGGAGAGAAAGGGGTAGCCGCGAGGGTCCAGGACTCAGGCCCATGCCGACCCTCACCCCAAGCTTCTTCCGCTGGCCAATGAGTCAGCTGACCACAAGGAAGATTCCCTTCACTCCCCCTATTGCTACCAATTTTCGGGGGATCAGGGGTTCGGATCCCACAGTTCCTGTTTTTTGGCTCAGTCCTCAAAAAAAAAAAAAAAAGAGAAGAGACCTCTTTCCTCCTACTGGGTCCCTCACATAGCGACCTCTAGGACCCCACTGAAGCACCACTCGGGTCCCTCCCATAGCGACCCCTGTAGAGTCCTGCAGAACTTTCCCCATCGAACGGTGGCCCCGGCCCCCTCCCACAGCGGGCCTCGGCCTACTTCAAGAAGGAATAAAAGGGGATAAGGAAGGTAAGGAAAGTAGAGGGTAAATTCCGTCTAAGGGCCCTCCCATAGCACCCTTACCACAGTCCCTGCCTCCGGCCCCCCCTGCCCCCCTGCCTGCAGGCATGACATCCTACAGGGGCAAGAGGGGAAAAGTTCTGGAGTTATCGATCTTCGCTCAGACTTCTCTCTCTCTCTTTCAGATGGTAAAGGCAAAGAAATGCACTGCGTGCAGCACCACCCTCCTCCCCCAAACCCCGGGTCCTCTCTGCACAGCCTGCCTGATGGACGATGAACTTTCTTCGATGGAGAGAACCTCTCCTCTGGCACCCTCTCTCCCCAGACCCAGCACCTCGACGTGGGTGGACCCAGGTTCGCTGTTGATCCAGAATCAACAGGCGGCGGTGGCCATGATGGAGAGTCAGCAGAACTTCATGCTGAAGATCATGGAGAAGCTGGGGGCCCTTACCCAAAACAGAGCGAGACCACCCAGCTCGGAGCCCCTCCATCAGAGAGACCCTCCAGAGGAACCGCCCGCCCCAGAGGACCCCCATCCCAGCGCCCCCCTCGACAGCACTCCAGAGGAAGCGGACAAGGATGACAAATATGATGACGAGGAGGAGGAGGAGCCTGGCTTGGAGTCCGACATGGAGGACATCGACCAGCAAGCAACTCCGTCCCTGACATCCAAACTGTGTTCGTTCGAGACCATCCCCAGACTTATGAAGGTCATCAAGGCCACCATGGGCCTGTCCACAGAGGAACTGGAAGGGGAGAAAACGGAGTCGAAGCTCGATCCAATGATCCAGCTAAGAACCACTACCTCAGAAACCTTCCCAGTTTGCCCGGCCATCGAAGAGTTGGTTCACGCGGAATGGCAATCCACAGACCCGGGCAGAATGCCAAACCGAAGGAATTTGCACAAGATGTACCCGGTACAGGGTGACAAGTCGGATGCTTGGTGCAAGGCACACTCCATTGATCCTCAAGTGGCGGCCCTGAGCAAGAAGACTGTGCTACCATGTGGTACCATAGCCCTCAAGGACCCAACGGACAAAAGGATCAAGGACATGCTAAAGAGGACTTTTTGAGATAGAGGGCACCACGGCCAAAGGCGATGACAGCTGCTATCTACACCTCCCGGGCCCAAATCCACTGGCTAGAGGAACTCCAGGAGCAGGCGAGCCCAAAGTCCAAGGAGGCTGAACTCTTAGATTGCACCCTCGATGCAGCCAAGTACCTGGCAGACATGGCAGTGGACTCCCTACGCCTCCAGGCCAGGGCCGCCACCATCATAAATCGGGCCTGCAGAGCGCTATGGCTGAAGCTCTGGGACACCGATTCAGAATCTAAGACTTTACTACAGAATCTAGCCCTTAAGGGGAGTCATGTATTTGGGGAAGGGCTTCAAAGCTACCTGAAACAGAGGGAAGAAGGTAGGGACCTCCTAAGGAACTGGTCAAGATCCTCCCATCTGCCCTGCGCAAGACGGAAGTTTCATCCTGACGCCAAGAGCCAAACCCATAGGGACTCATTTTCTCAAAACCATTCCTTTCGGGGCAGGGCTTCCCCCTCTAACTCACGCAACCCCGCCTTCCACAGTTACCCATCCTCCTCCTTCAGACCCCGGGGACAAAGGTCCAGAGGTCGAGGCAGGGGGTTCAGGGGGAAACAGTGACTCCGACTCGCTGGGCCACCTCCACCAGGGCTCATATCCCCCTGTCGTACAATGACTGGCCCTGTTCGCCCATCACTGGGCGGCCACCACATCGGACAGGTGGGTCCGGGACATGGTCTCCAAGGGATACGCCATCGAGTTGGCTCATCCCTCAGTCCCACAACGTTTCATCTCGTCCCTAATCTCCAGAAAAAGAGCCTCGCCTCATCAGGTGCAGGGGATCCTAGCACAGCTGATCCAGAACAGGGCCATTCAACCCGTTCCAGTTCAGGAACAGGGGAAGGGCATGTACTCCATCTTCTTCCTGGTCCCCAAGAAGTCGGGGGAGCTAAGGCCCATCCTGGACCTAAAATGCCTGAACCAATACGTGATGCCGCGTCAGTTCAAAATGGAGACCGTCCGGTCCACCCTACAGGGCATCAGGGTAGGCGACTTCCTGACATCCATCGACCTAAAGGACGCCTACCTACACATCCCCATCATCAAGTCACACAGGCAATTCCTCCACTTCCACATCATGGGTCACCACTTTCAATACCGGGCGCTCCCGTTCGGCCTGTCCTCGGCACCCAGAGTCTTCACCAAGGTCTCCATCGCCCTGGTGGCCAGACTCAGGGAACGGGGGCTGGACATCATCCCATACTTGGACGATTGGCTCATCTGCGCCCGCTCCGAGGACCAGGTGTGCGCTCATACGGAACTCGCCGTACAGGCCCTCAAGGACCACGGTTGGGTGGTGAACCGAGAAAAGAGCCATCTCCATCCCACCCAACGATAGAACACCTCGGGGCCATCATCAACTCGGCCCAAGGCTGAAATGAGACCGTCCTGTGGATCCGCAGCCTTCGAGTCTAGCCCGACAGTTGAGGTCACCTCTCTCACTAGCGGTGGTGAAGGTAGCAAAACTTCTGGGATGCATGGCCTCCTGCATCGACCTCGTGCCATGGGCCCAGGTGGCACATGCGACCCTCCAAGTGCGATCTAGCGCGGGGGCATAGCGAACAACCTGCAATGCATGGTTCCCTTACCCTTGAGGTAAGATCCTCCCTAGAGTGGTGGGTAACTCCGGAAATCTGACAAGGGGGGTCCCCCTTGAAGCCCCCCACCTGATCCCCATTGAGACAGATGCGAGCCTCTCAGCTGGGAAGCCTGTCTAGGGGACGCGTCAGCACAGGGAACATGGTCCCCCGCGGAGTCTCAACTCTCCATCAACGTCCTGGAGATGAGAGCAGTATTCCACGCACTAAGGGCTTTCCGTCACATCATCCAGGGACAGTCGGTCCTGATCAGGTCCTACAATCACGTGATGGTGGCCTATATCGCAAAGCAGGGAAGGACCAGAAGCAGGGCCATGTCAAGGGAAACCTCAAGGGTGATGAACTGGGCTCAAACGCACCTATCACACCTGGGAGCAGTGCACTTGGTGGGGAAACTGAACGTCAGGGCGGATTGGCTCAGCAGGCAGCAGATCCACCCGGGAGAATGGCGCCTGCATCCGGATCTCTTTCAGACAATCCAGGTGGCATGGGGCCCAGTGCCCCAAGACCTAATGGCTTCGCGGGACAACACCCAGGTGGACCGGTACTTCTCCCGGTTCAGAGACGCTCACTCCCAGGGCACGGACGCCCTATCTCAGGTCTGGTCATGGGAGTATACGTACGTGTTCCCCCTGCTCCCCCTCATCCCACAAGTATTGGCCAATATCCGGGAATCTCGGGTCACCATCATCCTGGTGGCTCCTTACTGGCCACGCAGGTCATGGTTCGCGGCAATCACGGAGATGTCACTAGCCAGCTTCCGGATCCCGGCCCGACCAGACATGCTGTCGCAGGGACCGGTACTCCACCCGTCTCCTCGAACCCTAAAGCTCACGGCCTGGCTCCTGAGAGGGAACGACTAACGGCGACCGGGTACCACGAGTCGGTCATAGGCACGCTTCTCCAATCTCGTCGGGCTTCCACCACGTCTACTTATGAGAGGCAATGGGCCGTCTTCTCTCAGTGGCGCCGTCAGAGAGGTTCGATACCAGAACAGGCCGACCTGCCCACAATCCTCCTGTTCCTACAACAAGGGGTGGACAAGGGGCTGGCACCCTCCTCTCTAAGGGTGCAGCTAGGCGGCCATCGAGGCGCCCAGAGGTCTCGTCGAGGGACACCCGACGGGGGCCCATCCAGATGCCATCCACTTCTTGAGGGTGGTAGACCTCATGCACCCCAGAACCAGACCTAGCATCGCACCATGGGACCTACCTCTGGTGTTGGACTCCCTAAGAGTGCCACCCTACGAGCCGCTCATCGAGACAGACCTATTCTGGGTCGGCTTAAAGGCAGCCTTCCTTGTAGCCATCTGTTCGGCCAGTAGAATAGGGGAGCTCGGCACCCTGTCGTGCGCGGCACCATACACCATCTTCACCCCCAAAGGAGTCCGGCTCAGAACAGTACCGGCTTTCCAGCCGAAGGTTCCGACAAGGTACCACAGGGAGCAACCTATAGACCTACCTACTTTGCCTCGCATAGCCCCTCAGGCCGAGAGCGGGGCCCCTGACTCCCTGGACTTGGGGTCAGCCCTCTCAGTCTACCTGAGCAGGACTTGCCCCATCCGTAAGACGGAGAGACTATTCATCATCTCGAAAGGCCAGAGACAGGGGCTCGCGTCAAGACCACCATGGCAGGGTGGATCAGGCCAGGTGGTCCTCCACGCCCACGGCGAATCGACTGAACCCACCTCAGGGATCAGGGCTCACTCCACCAGGGCAGTATCCACCTCCTGGGTGGAGCGAGCATCGGTGTCTTCCGAAGACATCTGCAGGGCAGCTACCTGGAGCTCCTGCACACCTTTGCTAGACACTACAGACTGGAACAACTTCAGGACTTCAGGCCAGCCTTCACACCCAGGTTCTGGCAGCTGCTCCACACCTGGACTCTCTGATTCACCCGGATCCCACCCGGAGTCCTAACTGCTTCTTATCTCCCATGAGGTAATGTCTGGAGTGCCATGGGATGCCAACCAATCATAATGGGTGTTTACTCACCTGGTAAAGGTGATTGTGTTGGTTGGCATCCATGGCACTCCAAGGCCCTCCCTCGGGAGTGATCGGAGCGTCCTCTGTCAGGGAAACAGGAGGTCCCTACACCAGTGCCTCAGAACTCAGACTCACTGCTAACACAGTCGAACCCTGATTCGAATTAGAAGGTACATAATAGGGAATAAACACAGGCCTCCGGCCTTGCTTTTTATCATGTCGTAGCGGACCTCATCTTTGCTACACTATATTGTTGTGTATTGTATTCTTGTTCTAACTAACTTCCTTTCAGCTATGGAAAATTCAAACAGGAGAGCAGGGGTTCCTGGGACCTGGATATACTGGAAATCTGATCTGGGTCATGTGCATCATTAGCCTATCAGGTGGGCTGTAACCCATGAGGTAATGTCTGGAGTGCCATGGATGCCAACCAACACAATCACCTTTACCAGGTGAGTAAACACCCATTTCTACTGTCCTTTTTAAACCTACCCCCACTGATTTTTATTTATTTTTTGTTCCCCCTGGTATTATTATTGCCAGTCCCTGCAAATAGGTTGCTTATCTACACTTCGTTCTTTCCCTGCATGTACTTAAAAGTTTCAGACATGTTACCCTTCTCCTCGCATGTCTCTGCTTGGATGTCTTACCCTGCTGGCCTTGTATCTTCTTGGTCACACTCTTCTGTGCTGACTACAGTTTGTTAATATCTTTCTTAAGGCTGTGTTACAAAACTGCACCCAATACTCCAAGTGCAGTCATACCAGGATTCTGTAAATTAGCAAAAATTACCTCATTTCTCCTGCTGCTGAATCCTGTACAAATGCAGCCCAACATTTTGTTTTCTTTACCCACTGCTTTGCTTCATTGTTCTGATGATTTGAGTTTGTTGGAGTTTGCCACCCCATATTCCTTTTTTCCTCAGTCACAGCAACAGTTACCCCTCCCAGTCTGTATCCAAGCTTGTTTTCTAAGTAACAATCTGTTAGATACTTCCCCATAGCTATGCAGTTCAATGGCTGCTCTTTACACATGAATGGAACAAAAAAAAAACACACAAGCAGTCCCTTTCTATGTTAGTATGCAGTTACTTTACCAAGATACTGTAGGGGTTCAAAAGCTTCAATATGAATTGAAAGCTTAGTTTTCAACTGTGGTGAATACTGTGTTTCTTATTATTTAACATTTGAATTTCAATAAATGTGAACAGTTTCTAATGTTTTTAGTTATTTTTGTTTCGTGAGCAGATTGACCATGGAAAAGTGATGAGATGTAGAACATTATGTGCAGCATTGCAATTAGACAATGGAGTCCCACTATGACTTTTGGTTGAGTTTACTGGTTTCTTTACTATTTCAACTCTTACATGGTACATTTTCAAAGTGTGAAGTGGATTGTAAGAAGACTCCTTGCTGGATTTCTGTATACTATGTTTGCTTTATTCTATGTTCTGAGGGTGATGAAATGTCACATGTCTGTAAAATGCAATATTTTGCTTTGCTGTTGTTTCCTTATTTTGGATATTTCAGCTGAAATGCAAAGCTTTTTGCTGTTGTGGATATGGCTGTGATTCTAAATCATTTGTTAGCACTGTTTCCTGCAACAGTGGGAGGTAGAGATGCAGAAGGTCATGAAGTTTCAATTTTCTTATTGCTGTCACAACTGATTGTTTTGGATAGAGTTGCTACTTCACATTAGGTTACTATTAGTGCATCATGATACTATAATTGACTTATTAGGTTAATGTTCTGCTTTTTTTGTCAGATGTCTTTTTCTTTGGATAAAGTACTCTAGCCATATAATACTTAAGCAATAATGACTGAAGAGTCGGTCATTTCCTACAGATTAATGACCAGCTGGGGGGAAGGGTGGCCCGAGGTGCAGCTGAGGGCCACCCTTACCCAGCCAATCATTAATCAGAAGGAAATTACCATCTCTGAGGTCATTATTGCGATTATAAATCTAATTGCAATAATGAGTCTTTTTTTTTTTCAGCGTTTTGAGCACCGCAAACAGTTTTGTTTACAGGCTGCTGCTGTTGGCATAGAGCATTCAAGCTGCATGCTGCTGCCATGCTGGTCATTTCTAAGAGATTTCAGACTGGCACAGCAGCCAATCAGTGAGCTAGTTCAGCTCATTAATAGTTAGACTTAGAATGCAGAATAGAAAATTATCGCTGTTAAAAAAATCTTGCTATAATCATGCCCTAGTAAGAACTGTTAAATTAAGCAAAGCACAAATATTGTTTGCCATTATCTTTAATTAGTAGAAAACTCAACACACAGTTCAAAAAGTGTAAAATGTTCTAATCATACTTTCATTTATTATTAGACCATAATTTGTATGACAGAGTCTCACTGCATTCATTACCCCACAATTTGCAGCACATTTGCCAAGTTCATAGTGCAGTTCTGGTGTATAATGACCGTACTCAATGTGTCATTTTTTTGGTGGGGTACAGAATGCTGTAGTTCCTGTACAACACAACCCATAGTTTTCATTGACACATCAGCACTGTTGCTTAAGGCAGTGGTTGACAGATCCTCCATTAGTGAGAACTCCTGTTTGAGCCCTTTGCTTTTCTGCAGCCACTGGACAAGTGACATTGTGTGAAGAGATGGCTTTGCGGTTCTGAGATAAAATCATTAAACGCAGTATGCAGCGCGCAGCATCAAAGCCAGTAAATGCCGATAAATGTCTGAATGTATTGAGTGCTAGCAATTAAGAGCAGAATAAAATTAAGGGTGCCAGGGTTTAGAATAGTGCATGATTACAATGTATAAATGCAGGTGATTGAATTAATCATCAGTTACAGCAGCTGCTGAAAAAAAAAGGGATTAAGCGCCTCGAAGATGTTACCATTCACAAAGCAATCTATTCTAGCATGACTTGATAACACAAACTTTAAAAGAAGCCAAATAGGTCTTCTAAAGTCGGATTGCAAAATTTAGCGAGTGCAATTATTTTCAGTTCTACAGTTTAAGCACTGCACATGTGTGTTATTTAAAGATGTATGCTAAAAAGGCAAATGGTCTGCTGAAAACTATGTTTGTATGCTTATGAAGGAAGAACATTTTATGAAGAAATCATGTTGAAATTTGTTTACTCAGGAATAATCACGACATCTTGTCTGAATTCTAGAAATGCATTAACATTATGTCTCAAGAGGGATGTAACATTTGGGAGAGTCAGTTACTCTGTTTCTTTTTTTTACTCCTTTCTAAAATATATATCTTGTCTTTCCTAAGGTTAACCAGAGGGGATCCTGTATCCTGGAGTTTCTATTTCCTGCACCCCATTATTTAGGTGTCATGGGAAATATATTATAAATGGCTGGCTGAAATGAAAGAAGCTCATTCTTAATAGGAAAAGATCAGAATTCAGTTTTAAACATCACCTTTCATGCAAACCTTCCCAAATTGCATTACAAGCTAGGTGAGAGAGAGGACAGAAAGGTGCTGACAGGACATTCAACTATGATAGATATAAATTAGAGAGATGTTGAGCACATGGATGTTAACTGACTTGCTTAGGGTTACAAAATGAGTAAGTAACAGTTGTGGTGTTCAAACCAGATGTTCCTCTTCTATCTGGGAGTTCTTAGTTCTAACCACTAAGCCAAACTGATTCCCAGTTAGTGTGTGTTCAAGATGTCTGCTTGAGTCAGGCTGATGGAGATGTGTTGAAAATCTGGGGTGAAAATATTTAAAATTTCCAAAGTTACAAAATGTAAAAGCCTTATAACTCAGGAACTCTTAAATATTATTTTTGCCAGACCTGTCCAAGACATTGCCTTGGGATATGACACATATCCCCTACAGGTTTGGGGCAAAAACTCCTTCCCATGGGGGTGGGAGCAAAAAAAAAAATAAGTAATATTAAGCACTAGAAAAAATTAGACATTTACAAAAAATGACACATCTGGATCTCAGAAACTGCACAAGCTGCCATCACAAAAATTCCCACACATGAAGACCTTGCCTCTGAAACAACACATACAAAATTTCATCTTATTTTGTCAAAGGGAGCCAAAGATATTATTGGGTTTTACATTGAAAACCCCTACTCAACCCTAACTATAGAGGTGCTACCATGACTCTATAATAGTAATTTCATTGGCTGAGAGATGTCACTTGACTACAATGGACAGAAGAATAACCAGCAGGCTGACATTTTGCTCAGTAATGAGATCGATCCTCTTCAATGTCTTTATAATTAATATTTCAGATGAAATGGAAGAGAAAGTATGCATTTATGCATGTGATACCAACATCTGTGGTAAGATGGAGTATCAGGAGGTGGTGGATAGAATGTGTTCATATCTTGGGAAACTCAAGGAGTGGTCAAGAACATGGCAGCTGGAAATCAAGAATAAAAAATGCAAAATTTTACACAAAGAATGGGAACTCAGGAAGTGAGTAGAGGATGGGGAGGTACTGTCAGTTACTAAGCAGGAAATGGACCTTGTGATTATCATATATGATGACAGCCAGGTGGCAGGGCAATGTGACAAAGCAGTGGGTAGGGCCACTGTAATTAAGGGATGCATTGGGAGAGGTATCTCCAGCAGGAGGACAGAGGTGATGTTGCCACTGTATGGCTCACTGGTGAGATCCACCTACAGTATTGTGTCCTGTTCTGGGAGGCTGCACCTCAGAAAGCAGACAGAGTGGAGGCAGTCCAGAGGAGGGCAACTAAAATGATGCAGGTGTTGCATCAAAATCCCTATAAAGAGAGACTGAGGGATTTCAGCATTTATACCCTGGAAGAGTGGACAGTGAGAGAGGACATGGTAGAGCTCTACTAGTACCTTGCAGTGGTAAACAGTTTGCAGAAGGGGAATCTCTTTCAAATGAGAAGGATCACCAGGACTAGAGGACATGCAATAAAGTTGATGGGGGAAGTTAATGAGAAATGTGAAGAGTGCTACTTCACTGAAAGACTGGTAGACACAGAATAGACTGCCAACAGAAGTGGTGGAGGTGAAAACGGTATGGAGATTCAAGCATGGGTTGGACAGATGTATAGGGATATTAGTGAATAGGCAGGGAGGGAGGAAGGCCACCAAAGACCAATTAGAGTCTGTGGAGGCAGACTAGGCAGGGATCATCTGATCAGGCTGGTTGTGCCAATCAGTCTTTTTCTCTGCTGACAAATTCCATGTTTCTATGTTTCTAAGACATCACATTTATTGTCATAAGAGGTTAATAATATTATGCTATCTTGTCAGTGCAAAGCCACACGTGAGATGTCTTAATATCACTGGCCTTGAATGAAAATAAACATGACATCTTTAGACAAACCATGTCATGTTCTGTTTATACAGATACATGTTTTTGGATTAAAATAACAAATTGTGTAGCAGTATTGTGTATTCAAATGTTTCACTCTGTGTCATTTTCTTTTACAGTAGTTGCAGGCTTCATGCTGAGAGGGAGAATTCAAAAATTAGCAAATCACAACATTCCATCAGTACATTGTTATGACTGGGTAATTCTTAATGTTGTTATTGCACTCTCTGATTGGATATTAATACAGCTTGCATTTCCAAGGTACTGCCAAGGTTCAGCTTTATAACTGGAAGAATGCACCTTGACATTGTACATTACAAAAAAAATATCATGATGACACAAAACATCATCAAAATATATTAACAACTTTACAAGTTGACTAAGATAACACCTTCTATTTTATTGGTTACCGAAAAACATATGTTGCATCTACAAATATGGGATATGACAAAGCCTGACTGAAGATATCACATTTATCTTCATGAAGGGTAATGATGTTATGAAGAAAGATAAAATCACACAGCAAAAACATCATGGGCTGCCTATGCAAATCATCACAGAATATGATGCTGGTTCAACGATGTTATGATATCACAAGAATGGTGAAGCCACCACGAGTGTGATATCTTAACATCACTGGCCTCAAATGAAGATAAATATGATATCTACAGTCAGTCCATGACATGTTCTGTTTATACAGACATAAGTTTTGTCGTGTTATTGGGAATGTGTAAAAAAGTGCTTTTGACTTTGAAATGTGTGACTAACATTCGGCTTCTTTTACAATTACAGTTACTTGTTTGGGAATGGTTTCCAAGATTCACTACTACATCTCTTTAACTCACTGAGCCACATAGATTTCCATTATGGCCAGTACATAATGAAAAAGTTGATGTATAACTCTTTTGTTTTTGCTTTTTGGGGACATTTGTTCATCAAAAAAGTGAAAGAAAAATTTAATTTGTGCCATTTGTTTACTGATTATATAAAAAAAAATCTAAACAGTATCTGTATATGAAACACCACTCATTTCTTAGATGTGTTTGTGCTGAACAGCTTTCATGCTCAAAGCAGCATGCTATCATTTTTCCCATTTTAGTGTTATTTGCATTTGATCATTGAAAAATAAAAAAATCTGCCATTTTTTACTGGCTGTAAAAAATGTAAAAGTTGTCTGTAATTACACAATGGCACAAATATGTGTTTCTCTCTGACTGGTTGGTGCCCTGCCCACCTTCACAAGTGACATTATCTGAGCAGAATATCACTGTATGAAGGTCCAGCAACAACACACATGCACAATGGTAGAAATAAATGTAAAACAGACTGCTACATGGGGGAGTATAAGTGATGAACACAGCTGAGGAAAGAGAACTGGGGGCCATCCTTAGTGACAACTTCAAGTTCACTGCTCAATGCAATATAACTTACAAGCAGGCAACCAGGACACTAGTTTGTATAGGAAGGGGATTTGAAAGTTGGAGGAAGGAGCAAAAGGTGATATTGCTGCTGTGCAGGTTCCTGGTGGAGGCCGGTCAAAACCACAAAGGAGGAAATGCCTAGTCAAAACCCACACTGACATTACAAAGTGTGCAGTTTTGGATTTGGTTTATTAATATTAGTACGGTTTTTGATTGCACCCATTTTCTGGTGTCTGTGGAACACTCATTTTGACCATGCAGTTGTTTCTTCGCAGTTTTGATCTGGACCTGTTCCTGGGAAGGCAGCACCAGGAATATTGTGAACAGCTGTCAGTGTGACTCAGTTGGTAGCACAGATGCCTCTGGGGCTGAAAGTTGTGGGTTCTGGTCCCACAACAGATTGGGCTAATATCCTAAACACTGGCACCCAAATGCAGTATAAGGGGGTGCTGTCCTATTGAAGTGTGCCATCCTTTGGATGAGATTTTAAACTGGGGTTACTTCTGCCCATCTCTGATATTGTCCTAGTGGAAGTAAAAGAACCCAAGGCACCTTGCACAACAGTAGGAGACTTACTTCTTCAGTGTACTGACCAACATTCCTGTTTCCCATAAAACTGGTTCATGCACCTGTCCAAGGTTGTATGTGTGTGCTGATGTGCAAAATGGCTGCCACTGCACATTCAGTCTTTTCACTACCAGTCTCTCATTGATTGTAAAGCATCTTGATTTACAATGTGTATGAAACTCACTATATAAATGCTAATTCTTCTTCTTCTTTTTCTTTTCTAGAGTCCACACCTTGAGAAAGACTGGGAACCACAAAGAGACTATATAAAACAGGGCAACAACATGATCCAGGTGTAGCAAGAAAGTCATTTAAGGAAAGGCTCGTAGACCTTCAAATGTATATAGTGAAGGCCAGGAGGAAAGATGGGGGATAAGACTGAGACATACAAGTTCTTGTGTGGAAGGTGTTGTAAGCAATAAAGATATAAATGTTATGCTGAGATGAGATCCAATGATGCAATGTCCCTATTTATACCATAGTTCAGGACCACCACTGGACAAATGCCCACGGTATATGCTTTACCCAAAAATAGGAACACTCTTCCTATTGATTAGGAGTGTTTTAAGCTTGACATTAATAATATTTGTACAGTATAACATTGTGCATAATGTTTTTCATTAAATTCATCAGGATATTCCATCATGGCATCTGTATTGCATTGTAATTCAATGCATGAAATGCATTCTATTTTGATGAGTATATACCTTTTTAGTTATGACTTTATTTGCCTTGAAACATGTTTCTTAATTATGTTTTATAGTATATTTTATTTTCATTTATTTTAATTATATTCTTTGTATTTTTCTTATTACATAATTTTTGGGTCTTATTGCACTATTTGTATATATTACCTTTTTTTGTGATTTTCATCTTGCTCAGGTTGTGCCTGTAAAAGGCCCATGTGTCCAATGAACCTACCCAGAAACCAAATAAATAAATAAAATAAATAAGGGATCAACATAGTAGATTTTAAGAACATGTTCATGAGGAACTAGGACACCATGACTAGAAGACAGGTGGGACAAGGCAGAGGAATGACAAGAGGAAGATCTTCTTCACAGATCTGGTGGTGGGCAAATAGAACAGATTGCCCAGACAGATGGCTGAAACTAGAACTATTATGTGGTGTTAACTTGGGTAGGAAAGATATAAGGGAATAATGAGACTAGAGATGCAGTGAATTTAAAATCCACCTGCAAAGTGAATGTGAAGTGGCCACTTTATGTTGGAACTTTGCTACATGGAGTGCCCAATAGGAAAGGCTGACTTTGCCTTGTTATTATTACTTCGCATTGTCATTCCACTTTAAATGTGAAGTAAGGTGGAGTGACAATATTGGCAGCACCCCACCCACACAGTCACCAGAATGAATGTGCATCCCCAAAGTGCTGCTGTCTTGTGTCCAGAAAACTCCCCAGTGCTGACGAAGTGAAATGAGAGTATAATAAGAAATGCAGTCTCCCAGAATTAATGGTGCACTGCAAATGCACAGACAAATTAAGATGGTGCTGCATATTCAAGGGATGCATATGAAAAGGCACAACAACATCTAACTAGTGCACACAAGTCACAAATCAAAATCTAGAAAGGAATACATTTTGCCAGGTGGGGGATTAGTACACGGCAGTAAACATCCACTACTAGTAAAGATACCATAAAGCAGTATAAAAAATGTATGCAGATGTGGTGGCTAGCTGGTTCACACTGCTGCAATTACTCTATGGAACAATAAACAGTGTCTGATTTAATGGCACGCATCACACATACACTACAAGTAATGCATAGCAAATTGAAAATCTTTAGTAATATAACCACATGTTTTAAACAGACAAATTATACACTGCTGCACCACAACAATCAGTAAAAAAATTTCAAGAATTACTGAAAATATTACTGTGAGCACATTAACAGTTATACAAGAAAAATATAACCAAAACAGAAAGACTGTCTGTTTCTCCCAATTAATGTACCTACACCACAAATACGGCCCTCCCCAAAGCACACTTCACAGTACACAGACTGACTGTTCTGAATTAACATTCAAAATCCACACACAACAATAATCACTCGATGATACGAGCACAGAAGGGTTTCCTAGTAAATTTTGAGCAAAATAAATGACTCAAAAAGGCATTTTATACAGCTTTTAGAGGTTTTGAATCACAGAGCTCTAAGAGCAAACTGTCTCCAGCTATCACTACACACACACTACCCAGGCCATAACTAAGGCTGTTCAGAAAAATTTAGAGCCCATGTGACCTGCAGTCCCATGAATCACTGCAGAATTTCATTTGGAGCTCAATTACAAGGCTAAGTGAGGTGAATTACATTGATTTCAATGTACTCCGCCTTAAAATTGGTGGAGAAGTGGTTTGGGGAAGGTGGAATAATGCCAAGTCACTGGTTTCAATGGACTTTGCATTCCTCATTATGAAGTGAAGTACTCTGCTTCACATTGTGGAGTACTCCGAGGGTTCTGCATTACTCGGTGAATCACCTCGTGGAGCGAATTGAGGCCATTTCGCCCACCACTACTTATAGTACTGTAACTCACATGCTGTACAGAAAGAAATGCAAATACCTATGGCTGTACTTCCCCGATGAGAGAGTGGAGGAGTTATTTCTTATTTATAGTTTTTTGATACTGATAGGTTTATTTTTGTTTATATATTTTTTGTTTTTCTCTCTAGTTAATTTGTTTAATTATAATGTGTTGGAGAGGTTTAGTGATGGTTGGGCGTTATTCCCTCACCAGGCTCAGGGAATTATGTCCCTTTGAATGTCCCCCATTGTCATCCGACACCTATTTTAGGTGTCATGCGTCAGGCATTCTTAGGAAGTGTGGGTGAAGGTGGAGAGCTGGGCCTGGTGGGGGACAGGAAGAGGGTGGGCAGATTGGGGTTTTGGGGTTCAGGAGATGCCCTGGGGTGAAATGGGATCAGGATAGAGGTTATTCCTGTCTTGTCCCCATACCCAAGGGTTCTGATGTTAATGGACAGGTGCCGAGGTCTTCCCCGACAGCTCATCCTACCTTGGCAGTGTTATGCAATGCCAGATCTATTAAAAACAAGACAGCTATTATAGCTGATCTTGTTGGATCAACTGATCTGGCTTGCATCACCGAGACCTGGCTGGATGAAAATCCAGGCCCTATACTGGCCTCGGCAATTCCAGCCGGGTTCTCGGTGATACACCGTCCAAGGTTGGATCTTAGGGGCGGGGGTGTGGCCATTATGTTTAAGACTGAGCTGGGCCTTGTGGATGTGCCATTGGGAAGTACCAGATCCTTTGAATATATCCTGGGAGAGGGTGTAGGCTGTGGGATTCTCCTTGTCTACCGTCCACCAGGTGATGGTGGAGAATTCCTGCAGGAGATAGCAGACTTCATCATCGACTTGGTGTTGAGGTTCCCCAGATTGATAGTTCTGGGGGACTTCAATGCCTGGGTCAATGATGAACTCTCGCATTTTGGTCAAAATCTCCTCCAGGTGATGATTATGCTGGGCCTAACACAGGTGGTTACCTCCTTGACACAAATAGGGGGTCATTCATTGGATCTGATCTTTCTTTTGGGTATGGAGATCGCTGACTTGGGGGTGGAACCTGTCAGCTGGTCTGACCATCACACCATAAGGTTCAGTTTCAGGGTCCTCCCTAATAGGTCTGCCCCTACAGAGATGGTTCGGTACCACCCTTTAAGGGGTATTAACCCCAGTGACCTAATGGCAGTACTGGATCTATTGAGCTTGTCAGGTGAATGCATGAGTCCAGATGATCTCATACTAGCCTATAATAAGGCTGTGGGAGATGCTCTGGACAAAATTGCTCCTGTTCATGTTCGGCCTCTCACCCTCCATTCAAGGAGCCCTTGGTTTGATGGCTCCTTGAAGGAGTTAAGGTGAGTTGGCCGAAGGCTGGAGAGAGCCTGGCAGAAGTCGGGCCATGATGCTGTCAGACTTAGGTTGATGGCACATTATGATAGCTATCAATCAGAAATCACCCGTAAGAAGGCAGAGTTCCTGTCCAGAGAGATTTCTGCTGCACAAAATCAACCAGCTCAGCTTTTCTGGACCATGGACAGATTGTGCAATCCAATCTGTCTTCAGCCCAGAGAAGCCTTTTCTCAGCTAAGATGAGAGGAGTTCACTCTGTTTTTTGCAGATAAGGTTGCTAGCATCAGGTCCGGCATCGGTCCGACCTCTCCTATGGGGGACTGCAGTGGTTGACGGGAAGTGGCATGCCCTCAGTCTGTCTGGTCAGATTTTCACTGGCTGGAGTTTGGGGACATTGTGAAGATCATCCAAACAATGCGACCAACTAGTTGTAGTTTGGATCCGGGCCCTACACCTCTTTTAGTAGGATGTGTAGAAGTTATCTGCCCAATCCTTGCTGACATTGTCTGGAAGTCTTTGGAGAGGTGGGTCTTTCCCAACCCCCTTAAGGAGGCAGTCGTTCAACCACTCCTTAAAAAATCTTCCTTGGATCCAGATTGTCTAGCTAACTACCAGCCTAGCTCTAACCTGCCATTTGTTGGTAAGGTTATTGAAAAGGCAGTTGCGTTGCAAGTGGATGATCATCTTATAACTCACAATGTCTATGATACTCTCCAGTCTAGCTTTAGGAAGAGGCATAGCACGGAGACTGCCCTTGTCTGGGTATTGAGCGACCTTCTAATGGCTAGCGATTGAAAGGCATGTACCATTCTGGTCCTTCTCGATCTCTCTGCTGCATTTGACACTGTAGACCATGGAGTGCTGTTGGAGCGCCTGCGGGTTTTTTGTGGGCTGTCTGGTACAGTCCTCAAATGGTTTCATTCTTACCTCATGGACAGGTCCCAGAGAGTTGCCACTGGAATTTATTCCTCTGGCACTCACTCCCTGCCTTGTGGGGTACCGCAGGGCTCCATTTTAGCTCCCATGCTGTTTGCAGTGTATATGCTGCCATTGGGAGAAATCATCAGGCAATACAGTCTGGGTTTTCACTGCTATGCAGATTATACTCAGCTGTATCTGTCCTTTTTCCCCGGTCAGGGTGATGCACTCTCTGTGCTGAATAACTGCCTTGTGGAGATCAGACTTTGGATGAGTTCCAGCTGGCTGAGAATTAAATCGGATAAGACTGAGGTATTGGTAGTGGACCCAGGTCATCCGGGGGTGGGTTTGGGAGCTGGACAACCATCAGGTTTGTTATTCGGTGGTATACCACTCTCTACCTCCGATCAGGTGCGAAATCTGGGTGTTATTTTTGGTGATGGTCTGACCCTAAAATCTCAGGTGTCAGCTGTCATCAAATCCTCTTTTTACCATCTGAGGAATGTCACCCGAGTGAAACACCTGGTTCCTCTGGGTGATCTTCCAACATTGGTCCACACCTTTGTCACTACCCATCTGGACTACTGCAATTCCCTCTACCTAGGGCTACCTGGGGTTGATATCTGCTGCCTCCAGCTGGTGCAGAAAGTGGCAGCCAGGCTTTTGACTAGGTCTTCTAGAACCAGTCATATTATGCCTGTGCTCCGCGAACTGCACTGGCTGCCTGTTTGGTGGTGGATCACCTTTAAGGTTGGTTTACTAACCTTTAAAGCCCTACATGATCAGGGACCTGGTTACCTGAAATGTCTCCTGATTCCCTACTGCCCCCTCCGTCCTCTCTGTTCCACCAACGAGGGATTGCTGGAGATTCCCAGGGTTTGATTAAAGACATCAGGATCTCGTGCTTTTGCTTTTTCAGCACCAACCCTGTGGAATTCTCTACCTCGTTGGTTGAGAGAATGCCCAACCATCGATAGTTTTAAGGTTGGTTTAAAAACAAATTTATTTAGTTTAGCTTTTACTTAGTCATGGCTGACATATTTTAACGTATGAAAAAAATGTTATTATTGTGTATATGTTTTATGTACAGTGCCTTGGATTTGAAAGGCGCTATATAAATAAAGTTGGATTGGACTGGAGCACAAAACTCCCCGACTTAAAAACACATATTAATGAGTACAATGGTGGGGTAGTAAAGCCTGGAGAGATATTACAAAACAGGCTTACAATACATCCAAGTAACTACAAAAAAATGAATGTTGTGATTCGTGACGTGATAATGAATCATGATTTGTGACTGCATTTGTGACTGTGTTAATGAAGAGTGTCATTTTGTGTTGATGGTGTGAGATAACCAATATGAAACTGTATTTGGAAAGTGAATGCCTACTGCTGTACTTCTCCGATGAGCTGTAGCTTAAAACTCCCTGACTTAAAAACGTGTATCAATGAGTACAATGGTGGGGTGGTGAAGCCTGGAGAGATAATATAAAACAGACTTACAATACATCCAAGTAACTAGGAAAAAAGTTAATGTTGTGATTAGTGATGTGATCATGAATTGTGACTGCATTTGTGACCGTGATAATGAAGAATGTGTAATGTGTTGATGGTGTAAGTTAACCAATATGAAACTGTATTGGGAATGCGAATGTCTACGGCTGTACTTCCCTAATGAGCTGTATCTTAAAACTCCCTGACTTAAAAACATGTATCGATGAGTACAATGATGGGGTGGTGAAACCTGGAGAGATACTACAAAACAGGCTTACAATACATCCAAGTAACAAAATTAATATTGTGATTCGTGACGTGATCGTGAATCATGATTTGTGACTGCATTTGTGACCGTGATGATGAAGAATGTGATTTGTATCATGAGTCACTCGTGAGGATGGTCCTGACTTAAAAATGCATTTTAATGAGTACAATGTTCATGCAGAATTATGTACCACACCTGTCCAGTACTCTGAAGGGAATCCAAAGAAACAACTGTGACTTAAGTTACAGATGGAGATTGGGCCCTAAAGAAATGCAAATGCACAGACAGATTAAGATTGCGCAGTGCACTGAAGAGATGCAGACACAAAGGCACACCACCTAACCAGAGCTCACCATCAGAAATTCAGATCTGGAAAAGAATACCTTTGACAGTTGGGGTGGGCTGTGGGCGGGGGCAGCAGTGTGCTGCACTGCTACAGTAACAGTCACTATTACTAGAACCAGTAAAGATGCCACAAAGAAGTACAAAAATCACACAGCTGCAGTGGATAGCAGGTTCACATTGCTGAAATTACTATGTGGCACAATAAAAGGTGTCTGAGTTGATGACAACACTTACTCACACACACACACTAAGTAATGCATAGCAAATTGAAAACTTCAGTAATATAACCACATATTTTAAACAAACTAAAATTATGCACTGATGCACCACAACAATCAGCAAAAAAAGGCAAGAATTATTGAAAATATTACTGCTTGTACATTAACACATTTATACAAGAAAAATATCAACAAAACAGAAATAACTATATTATTCTCCAAGTTAATCTACCTACACCACAGATACGTCCCTCCCCAAAGCACACTTCCACTGTCTCTCAGTACACAGACTGAATCTTGTACATTAACATTCAAAAGCGACACACGAACAATAAACGCTTGATGATATGAGCACAGGAGGGGTTTTCTACAATCAATGAACTAAAGTTTCAGCAAAAAAAGATTAAAAAAGTATTTTTTAATAGCTTTTAGAAGGTTTGAATTGCAGAGAGCTCTCAGAGCAGACTGTCTCCTACAGCTTCCTAAACACACTACCCCGAACTTAGGCTATGCAGAACAATCTAGAGCCCATGTGACCTAAAATCCCATAAATCACTGAAAACTTCACCTTTGGAGCTTAAAAACAAGGTGAAGTGAGGTGAGGTACATTGTTTCCAATGTACTTCACCTTAAGAATTGGTGAAGTAGTGGTTTGGGAAGGCAGAGTAATGCAAAGCCATTGTTTTCAATGGACTTTGTGATACCCATCATAGTGCGAAGTACTCCACTTTGCGTTCCGAGCACTTCGTGAATTCCCCTTCACTCTGTGGATCTCTTTGCAGAGTGAATTGAGGCCACTTCTCCCATCTCTAAATGAGACACACCAGCAGAAAAATAGATGGGATACCCAAGGAAGGTGGTGATGACCAGAACTGTTATATGGTGTTAACTTGGGTAGGACTGATATAAGCAAGGCCCCTTGATTCTGTTAATCTGCGGCATGGCATTTTCCACAGAATAGACATCATGTCACAGAATGCATACAATGCAACAGAATTTATTGTTTTTGATGAATTTTCATTCAAACATACATTTTTTTTATAGTGCCTATCTCAAGTTCAAGTTTATTTAATCAGGAAACCACCACCAAGCAAGCTAATTTACAAGGAGGTCCCGCCATAGACAAGAACAGTACATCAACACATCTAATACATAATACAAAACAATATTCCATAAAGTAGACAATGCTAATTCAAAACTGTGAAAAGGATGTAACAATAACTTGACAAGGCATTACACATACTGTATGTGGTATATAACACTCATTTACATCAACACAGCATGGAGAAAAACATTAAGTGCACAGACTAGAAGACATCCCCATCACAGTTATCCTAAAGCCCCTCTTCTACGCTCAGCATGTGATGTCATCAATGGCATCACATTAAATTTTTGCCAATGGAAGGACAGCATTTTGCCACAAAAATGAATAAATCATGTCACAGAAATCAGAAAATGCTGCTTCAGAAGCCTAGGAACCCTGCTGTAGAAATCAGGACAAAGGGCAACAGAACATGAGGGGCCCTGGATATAAGGGACAGTGAGACACACCAGAAGAACGAGTGAGGGGATATCTGAGGAAGAAGGTGACAATGAGCCACTAGGACTATCAGATCTCTAAACCAGAAGAAGCATTTTGCCAGCTGTGGAGCTAGGCAGGGAAATTGGCAGCCTAGGTGAACCTCTATGTCTTTTTCTTCTGCCAAAATCTACAGTATGTTTCTATGTTTTATATATTGTACAGTATATAGTTACCAGAAACTCTGTATTATTTTTAATCCCCGATGCTGCCTTTAAAGAAAAAATCTCTAGAAGTTAAAAGAGACATTATCTAAGGTGTCCCCTCTTCAATTGCAAAGTATGTAAACCACTAGAAAAGATATCCATAATATGATAGTCCTATTATAATCTGAGCTGTGATAAAGAAGGACCAGATTGTCGTCTTTGCAAAAGAAATAGGCAGGAGTAATACAAACAATTAAATTTTGATTTGGGACTTAATGATAAAAGCAATTTTCATGTCACCTCATAGGTCAGACTAATACATCACTGCATACTCTACTTGGGAGAATAAAATATTTGATATTACAGCTATTTGTCTGCTTCAGTGATACAAATGTTAGAATGAATTCTGGCACTTGTCGGCTTATGATGAATTACTACCAGACTAATACTTGTCAGTACAGTGATTATTTATTACATGGTAAAACAGTAAAGAAAAGAAAAAAAAATAAAGAATGCTTGAACAAGCAAAGCTATAAAAAGAAGACACAAGTGACTGCAGTTCAAAGCACAGTAATTCTGAGCCTCTGCTTTTTTTTCATTTATCACGTCACCAAATCAAAATGAATATGGACTATCCGGTACCAATTCTTAAGGAAATTCACAAGCAATTTACAATCAATAACGGGTCAGCACACCATTAACTTTGATACAAAAAAATGTCAAACAGTACGTCTGCACATTATTAGATTACTCAGAGAGTTGCTCTAGCATTTTCAAATACTATGCCAAATTCTCTTGCTTCATTCTGCATACAGTCAAACTTTGATATTATGAAGCTCCCCTAGCACAGCCATGCTTGCACCCATCACTGAAAGAGAAACCTTTATACTATAATTAAAGGGTAAGGAGAAATGCAGACAGAGAATGAGAAGAAAAAATGGTTAATATGCAATTGATTCAATAAACAAGCTTTGGAGTAAACCTCTCCCAATATTGCTAATTGTTTCCTCACTCCACAATGCATTGCTAGCTATATCCTCTAATTCTGTTTTGTAGTTATGACAGTGATGAAGTAGTTAGGTGTTGCTTGAAGACCTGTCAGAGTGCACAATTTTCCTTATTCATAGCAAAGTTTGCTACCTACTACACATGCTGTACTTTGAGGCAACAACTGGCAGTTTTCAGTGTGCAGTAGCTCTTTTAAGTACACAAAACACATGTGCTAAACAGTCTCTCCTGTAGATCTGCACTTCTTGAAAGCAAAATAAGCACAGAGACACACAGAACAAGCATTTGTCAATGCCGAATGTTGTCGCGCTGCCATTGGCAGTGGGATTGGCGTAGCTAGAGATGCCTAGTGCTGTGATTTTGTGAATGTGTCTCAAAAGGTGATTTTGCACAGCGAGCACGCCACTGTGTGCCACAGCTGCGGAAACACATTTTGGGCAGTCTGTGAGAAATGGCAGCTGGACTGTTGATAAGAAGATGTGCAGAAATGCCAGTGGTGAAAATGTGTCATGAAAATATTGCAGATTGATGAAGTTACAAGGGTGCATGGAAACTGCGCAATGCACACTTGCAACACAGTCATTGCATGGAGTTTCGGTACCAAATTTTCAACATAGGCATTTTAGTACCTCTGCTCATGAATAGTGTCACTGTCATTTCCTCAAACTGTCCCAAAAACTGATTTTGCACAGTGGCCATGCAATTCTGTGGTGGACGTGTGAAAAACACATTTCAGGCAGCTGCAGTGTTCATAAGGAGGTATGGAAAAATGCCAATGATGAACAGCTGGAGTGAAAGTATTACAAATTCACAAAGTCATGAGCGTGCGTGCAAACTGAGCAACCCACGCTCATAAAACACTCATTTTATTGACTTTCGTTCCCAAATTTTCAACATAGGCATTTTAGGGCATCTGCTAATGAACAGTGTCACTGTCATTTTCATCATGTGTCTCAAACACGGAATTTCCACAGCGAGCATGCTATTCTGCGCTGGAAATGCAAAAACAGATTTTGGTCATGATGTGAAAAATGACAGCTGCACTGTTCATTAGGAGGTGCAGAAAAACAGCACTGTAGAAAATCTGGAGTGAGAAAATTAGACGTTTGCGAAGGAACTAATATGTGTTCAAACTGTGCAACACACGCTCGTAACACAGTCATTTTATGGAGTACTGTCACCAAATTTTCAACACAGGCATTTTAGGACCTCTGCTCATGAACAGTGTCACTGTTAGTTTGGTAATGTGTCCCAAACACTGATCTTGCACAGCGAGTGCGCTATTCTGCGCCGAAAGTGTAAAAACACATTTTGGCAAGGATGTGAAAAATGACAGCTGGACAGTTCACAAGAAGGTGTAGTAAAATGCCAAATTGGATAATCTGGCATGAAAATATTGTGAATGTGTTAAGTTATGAGCGTGGGTTGCGCAGTTCCTATGCACCTCGTAAAACAGTCATTTTATGGAGCATTGTCACCAAATTTTCCACACAGGCATTTTCAGACCTCTGTTCATGAACAGTGTCACTGCCATTTTTGTAATGTGTCCCGAATGCTGATTTTGCACAGCAACCACGCTATTCTGCACCGGAAGTGCGAAAACACATTTCAGCCAGGATGTGAAAAATGGCAGCTGCACGGTTCACAAGAAGGTGTGGTAAAATGCTAATTTTGAGAATCTGGCATGAAAATATTGTAAATTCACTAACTTACGAGCATGCGTTGCACAGTTGTTACGCATGTTCGTAAAACAGTCATGTTTTGGATTTTTCCCACCAAATTTGCAACATAGGGTTTTTGAGAGCCCCCCTCATGAACAGTGGCACTGTCATCTCCTTACAGGGTCCTGAAAGGTGATTCCATGCAGTGACTGCGAAATCACCTTTCGTGACCGAATAATGCCATGACAGTGCAAGAATTCATGAGAAGGGGTCCCAAAAACCCCATGTTGAAAATCTGGGGCCAAAATTCACAAAAATATCTGAGATATGTACTAAAGTTGAAAAAAAACATACCTATCCCATTACACAGCTTACCAGTATTTCCTCAGTTCGCAGTCGGCTTTGAAGAGTGCAGATGCGTTCCCGGACCACCGATGCTCATCGCACTGAGCTCCGGAGGTAAGTATGGGGTATGGGGGGTGTGGGGAGGTAGGGTGCATAGAGGGTGGGTGCAGGTAAGGGTATGGGGGCACAGAGACTACGAGGGACCATTTTCCTTTTACAGGTAGTAAAACAAAAAGAAAACATCATGGGACAGTTTTTTTTTTCCAGGGGATTTGGCACACTGGGGTGGGCTCCCAGCATGCCACCTAACTGTTTTGGGGGTGTCTGTAGCTGACGGGGGATTGGGCACCCTCATCGGCAAACAAAATATGGGGGCAAATTTATGCCGATGGGGACTGGGCACCCCTGTCGGCACACAAAGAAGTGGGGGACGCAGAGTTGAGGGGGGATTGGTCACCCCCTCAGCATTACACAATTGAGGGGTGCTTTATGCCGACAGGGAGTGGGCTCCCCTGTTGGCACATTGACAGGGGGAAGGGGCAGCCAACAGGGGGATTGGGCACCCCCAAAGTCGGCAGTTCTATGGCCGTGTCCCACCATGTACATAATGGTGGCGAGCACGGCAAGAAAAGTACCACTGCATATGATGAGCTTTGCTTGGATTGCAGTGGACCTTTTCTTAGATGTGCTCGCCCCATCATGTATGCATGGTGTGGCTCCAGCATGCAGGCTGATTAGAGAATGCAGGATGCACCTACTGGTGCATGCCTTGCATTTGCCCAACAGCGACCGTGCCTCTAAAGCTGCACTCTCCCAAGATGTTGGCTGCTCAAGTGCACCAACACAAAAAGCAGCGATACACACATGAACAAAAATCCAGATGAGTAAATACAAAAGAAAAAAATTGATTAGGACATACAGTATAGTGGTTCCATGGCACTTCAAGGGCTTAGACCCTCTTCATCAGAGGAGCAAAAAAAAAAAATTATGCTGTTTGCAATATATCGCACTGTATTGGCAGCACGGTATATTGCTATGGCATAATGTTTTGCAACATTATAATCCTGTGCCTTGAAAGTTCAGGAGGTTGTTTAAGAAGAGAGATGGAGACAATGAAACAAAGGTAGAAAGAGAGAGAGAGAGAGAAACTTAGAAACTGTCAACAGATAAGGACTGCTTGGCCCATCCAGTCTGCCCATAGTCCCTATACATTGTATGTGGCCACTAACCCTATGCGATCAATGGCTTTCATCACTTCCTCCTCTCTCAAGGTTCCCTTGTGCCTGTCCCAGGAAATATTACCCCCACTACCTCCTGTGGTAGATTATTCCAAAGGTTGACTACCCTTTCTATGTAGAAAAACTTCCTCACATTACCTCTTAATCCACCCCCTTCAATTTCATATCATGCCCCCTTGTTCCAGTACTTTTTCTACATTGGAAAAGTCCCACACCTGTATGTTGTTTATGCACTTGTTTATGCCCTTGAGGTACTTGAACGTTTCAGTCCTGTTCCCCCACTCTCTCCTCTCCTCTCCTCTCCTCTCCTCTCCTCCAGTGAGTACATAATGAGATCCCTTAGTCTTGCCTCGTATGTTTTGTGATGCAAGCCGTGCACCATCTTTGTCACCCTTCTCTGGATAGTCTCCACCTTGTTTATGTCCTTGCACAGGTGTGGCCTCCAGAATTGCACAAAGTACTCCAGGAGAGGCCTTACCAATGTTTTATACAATGAGAGAGAGACAGTGAGAGAGAGAAAGAAGAAAAGGAAATAAGGCATAACGACACTTAGGGACATATTCAAAGTTGCATAGTAAATAAGTGGCAGTGGTGGGATTCAAATCTGGGATCTCTAGGATCACAGCTGTGAACACTAGGCTACATTGCTTATTTTGTCCTATTTTTCACTATCTTAATGTTTGTTTAGCGTCCTCTTGCACATTGCTAAAACAAGCAAACAAACAAAAAACAATTACTGTTCCCTCAATAAGACTTACTCACCATTAACCAGAACTGTGTTTTTATGCAAGTTGTACCTCTAGTTTTTCAGTAGAAAGCTGTGTTCATGCCTTGCTTAGCTAATAGACCAACAATTGTTTCATCTGTGCCTTGCATGATTTCAGTATGACATTATACAATGTCTTTTCAACAGTTCTCTGTCTCTGTCTCTTTCTGTCTCTCTCTGTCTCTCTCTCTCTCTCTCTCTCTCCATATTCATTTTTGGCTGGTTGCTAGAAGTACTTATATAGGTGGATAGCATTTACATTTTAGGGGGATAGATTGGTGTAGCAGTTACAGTGGAGAACTGTTAATATGGAGGACTAGTACTGAATCCCACATCTGCTACATTCTCACTGTGGGACCCAGAGCAAATCGCTTAATGTCCCTGAACTTAACCTCTCTCTATTTTTTCTCTAATCTACATAAGCAATATTCCCTCCTCTTCCTCTCCTGGGTTGTAATGCAATTTGGTAGACAGTTTGTATGAAAGGCCATAAATAAAACAACATTTATTTTCCTATTTTATATTGAAATTATTTTCTTCAGTCTTCTTTGCCTAATTAAAGGAGTTTTTACCTCAGTGCACTGTTAGAAATCTGTGGAGTAGTATTTTACCTGCAGTCTGACAAACCTAGATCTAAAGATCTAAAGGGATTTTTCAACATAAAAGCTATCTAAAATTCCTTATAAAATGGGGAATGGATTTCAAGCAATCTGATTGGTTGTTAGTCATGCATTAGATGCGTCTAATGCACAGCTAAAACTAGGACCTCATTTAGAATACACGGGCCCATTTTATAAGTGCAATAAGCCACTCCGGGGATGTGCATTAGACAGTTCTAATGCACGGCTAGGGGACTGGATGCACTTGGCCTGTGGCCTCGTGCCCTCACTACGTCCCTCTAGCCATGCATTAGAACTGTCTAATGCACACTCCATCATGTCTTATTGCTCACTTATACAATTTGAATAACTTCTACAAGGAATAAAGGATGCCACACAGTGATATTAGGAAAAGCTTCAACCAAGACATGAAAAATATGGATTCTGAGATAACATTTTTAAATGAAAAGATTGGATAATGCCATGTTAGCCCATACAAAAGCACTAGAAAAACAAACAAGAGCAAATTGTGGTAAGTTATCTGTTGATATGCAGGGAATGATTTCAGAAGTATCCAGCAATAATACTTTATGTCTGCCACTATTTCCAAAACAGAAATGTATTCCAGCCTGTTAGATCATCTATTAGGTGACCTAATAGTGTCCAAAGTCTGCATCCAAAAACAGATACAAGTGCATCCAACTGGACAGAACTCACAATTGCATCTATTTTCTGCCACAGATTGTGACTTTAACTTGTAAATGGATGCAACTTCTGAAACTGGCAGGAGGGCTTCCTGGACGCAAGTGGATGGATGCAGATGTAGGTGCAGCATGCATTTGTGTTTGCATCTGTTTGCATCTGATTCTTTTGAAAATCCACCCCCCACTGATATTTTTACTAAGCTATTTAAAGATTCATGACATAAGTCTTTGGGCCTCATTGCCTTTTCATCTGAAATAGTACGTAACACAATAATGAAGCTTCTTTTTTTGTCAATTATAATAAAAGTGACTACAGCCAAGTTAAAAAAAATATGCTGGAAACACTACATAGTGACTATTTAAGCAGGACTGCACTTGTTGGGAAATGTAGAATATTTTCAAAACAATTCTTTGTGCTCAAACTTTGCATTTTTAATGTTTCTGTACAAATGTATCCATTTTAACATTGTATACTAATATCATTTACTTATTGGTTCTGCTTTCCAAGAACAATATAGCCAAAAAAGGATACTTTCTGTTTTATTTTTGAAATGCAAATTATATAGTAAATAACTTTCTTTTTTCCAAAACATTTACTTTCAGGCAGAACATGACATCAGCTGCAGAGTGCACACTTTTTAATCTCTGAGGCCTTTGAGAAACAAAAAAAACTTACTATCTATTTTTCTAGATGAAATGCATATCTATGATATGTCACAGATTGGGATGCGAGTTCAAGCCTGAGTTGGAAAACAGTTTGTAGTGTAGTAGTGATGGAGTTGGCCATTAAAAAACAAAGTTATGAGTTGCATGTGCACAATGGGTAGCATTTTCTCGAACATTTTTATTATTAAAATATGCCTTTTATGCAAGCTCATGGCTGAATCAGTGAACTCACTGAAATGTACTGGTAGAGGAGCTGGGCATTGGAATACAATATATGTATTCAGTTCCCACAGTAAGTAGAATTTTCAGGAACATTTATATTACCATTAAAATATGTTTCTTAAATTATGATGTACTCATCCAAATTACAGTATAGAAATATATTTTATGGACTGAAGCAGCAGTTTTCTAGGGTCAATAATGTCTTTACTTTCACATTTGTCAGAGTTTGTTACACACACGATGAATGTGTCCTGCCCCCTACTGCTATAGTTCTGAACTAAAATGTGCTTCTTACTAGGGAGGTAGTGACATTTTAATTCACTAGTGAAGTGGACACACTATTGGGAAATTAACAATTTGTGAATTTTTACACATTTCCTGGCAGGTGCACCAACTTCACTGAGTGAATTGGTTTTAATTTAAAGAAAAATGTAAAACTGCAATAAAATACCTTCTCCAACCACTGTGTATTCCCCTGATGCCACCATCCTGCCTACCACCACCATGGTGAATTTCACCAAAAGTGTGGACATGTCAAATCTCACTATAAAGCACAGAAGACAAGAAGTGTGACTGATGATTTAAGTTTTAATTTTTTTTTTAATACTTGATTTTAGCTTCCTCCACTGACTGGCCCCTGTCCACCTGCCCCCCTGCCCCGTCACCCTGTTATCTACTGGAACTCACCTCATGGCTTCTTAAGGTGCCAGTTGGCTGGGTGCGGTGCCTGCAGGAGGCCAGCATCATCTCACCAGTCAGCACTATTTTTCATCCTCCATTTTCTCCTCATCCCTGAGTGCATGGTGTCAGCATGCAGTGATGGCAATTGCCAAGCCATGCACGCATCCATATGCTGCACGTTGGCATCTGCTTTGCCTATGCCTCCCCTGTATCTATGGAGCTGGTGTGCCAGCTGCCAGCCACCACTAGGGGCCAGGCATGCACTGGTCTCCAGTGCCACTCCTGCCCTGGAGAGGACAGCTATCCTCCAAATGCTCAGTCCTCTCCCTCCCTGGGTGACCCCAGTGACCCACTCGCACTGTGAACATGGGTTGCTGGCATGGCAGAATATAAGGTTGTGATGTCTCAGCCCTCCACACCACTGGACCAGCCTATTTAAGTTTTAATATTAATCAATCCTTCCTCCTGCACATGAAGAAAACCCCCCCACCTCTCCACACCAGAATCCTGATGACCAGGTCCAGGAGAAATAGAAGAGTCCCACCACCAAACCCCTCATCTGGCTCCAAGCCCCCTCCTTCCCCCAGCACCCAGAAAAAATAATTTGTATCATCACCTGCAATAAAAAAACAGTCTCCCGGTGCACACAATTTGCTGTGTTCAGTGTACACCTCGATAACTGGCCCAACATGAATGAATGCTGACATTTTTACTCTTACTAAAACCTCTTTAGCTGACCAGGTTTTGTTAGAAGCAAAGAGATGGAAGCAAAGAGACGTCAACATTCAAACAGGATCTGTCTTCCTGTATTTTTGAAGTGGACATCCATCTGCAATATTAGATTACCCATTAGATAGTCTAGCAGTTTGAATGTAAATCATAGAGGAATATCATCACAAAATGACACCATGCACCATTTGTGTGATGCATGTATCCTTTTGGCAAAGCAAGCAGTAGGAAATCATGGAAACAGTCTCAAAAAATTGGGGAAAATAGCGCTCCAAAGTAGTGGTGCAATTTAGATTATGCAGTCCCAGGAAGAAAATGCTTTTGCATCTGCATCTGCCCCCATTTGAACCCTGCATTCTTTTCAGGAGGGCTTACAATTTTCACCAACTTATCACAGACCCTACCAGAATTGCTTCCTCTTCCAAATCAGGTACCTTAATTAATTGGATACTGGTAAATCACATTGATAGAATTGCAGTGGCTGGAACTTTAGCTGATGCCATAAGTGACCACTCCCCAGTATACTGTATCTGGCGCTCCAAGTCACTCCCTCCCAAGTACATTACCTTTATAACTTTGCTAATCTTGTTCAGGTTAATTTTCTGCATGACGGCTCTTTAGTTGATTGGTCCTTCATTTATGCAGCCAGCATTACCCAGTCTGTTCTAGACTACTTCTTGGGCCAATTTGGAGTGCTCCAAGATAGACACACCCCTTTACTTACACATAGAATCCAGGGCACACTGACTAGGTGGCTCCATAAAGACCTCCTAGCTCAGATCCGTGCTAGAGATAAAAGCTGGAGGCGTTTCAGGGTCTCAGGTCTTCCTTCCAATCTCAATGACTACAGAATGCATAGAAATGCATGCAGAAGACATATTCAGCTCACTAAAAGTTCCTTGTGTAAAGGATTATTGATAGACATGGCAGGTGACTCCAGAAAATTCTGGCTGCACATAAAAACCTTCCTTGGTACAAAACACTACAAGTCAGCTAATTATATGGTTATTAATGATGCACACTGTAATAACCTTACTACCATTGCTAACTCTTTCAACCTTCAGTTCTTGGATCTTTCAAATTACACATCCTCCTTCCAAACAGGTCAGGCTACCACTCCTTCTGCTATTACAATCACCACTCCAGCCTACCCATCCTTCTGATTCAGGACCATAACAAGGTCAGATGTACTCAAACTGTTAAATACCATCTCTGACAGTAGTAGTGTTGACTCAGATGGCCTCGAGCCCAGGTTGCTGAAACTTGCTTTTCCCTTCATTGCATCCCCTTGGCTAAAATCTTTAATCTGTCTCTCTGCCATTGTTCGGTCCCCCGTGTATGGAAAATTGCCACAATTACCCCGGTTTTCAAGAAAGGGGATCATAAGGACATTTCC
This sequence comes from Neoceratodus forsteri, assembly GCA_016271365.2. Lineage (NCBI taxonomy): Eukaryota > Metazoa > Chordata > Ceratodontiformes > Ceratodontidae > Neoceratodus > Neoceratodus forsteri. The sequence goes on along the minus strand of CM057458.1, from coordinate 745,335,327 downwards.
AACTACTGACCTATTGCTATACTCTCTGTTCTGAGCAAAATCTTAAAGAAACTGGTTGCCACTCAAACTATATTTTTTTCCTCGATAATAATCTCCTATTTGACAGCCAGCATGGGTTCCACAAAGGGAACAGCACTGCTACTGCCCTTCTAAAATTTACTAATGACGTCTTCACTGCCATGGATAATGGCCTTTTCACAGGTGCTGTCTTCCTAGATCTAACAAAGGCATTTGATCTGGTTAGCCTCCCCCTTCTTCTTGTCAACCTGTTGTCCCTGGGCTTCTCACCACAAGTTGTAGACTGGTTTAAAAGCTACCTGTCAGACAGGCAACAGATGGTAAAATTTAATTCTGCTACATCTAGTCCTACAACCATAAACATTGGGGTTCCTCGAGGCTCATTCTCAACCTACTCGTTTTCCCCATTTTCATCCACAATATGTCTCAGACCACCAATTCATGCTCATCTCTACTTTATGCAGATGATCTGGTTTTGTATACCAGTTCTGGAAATTTATCAGCCATCAATCTCTCCCTGTCATCTGATTTCTCAAACATTCAGCATTGGCTGCCTGAAAATCAGCTTGTTCTAAATGTTGGCAAAAACCAAGCCATGCTCTTTAGCTCTACTACCAAGCATAGACACAGTCAAAACCAGCTAAAACTCGATAATGTAAATTGCTCCATATTAGAAACAGTATGTTCATTCAAATACCTAGGTGTGTTTCTTGATGGATCCCTTGATTTCAACCAACACATCTCTACCTTCTGTAAATTGGTCAATGCCAAACTAGGGATCTCCTAAAAAACTACAGTAGACATTCCCTTATATCGTCAGCTAGATTTGCCATTGCTAGAGGCATTCTCCTCCCAGCCCTTACCTATTGCGTGGTCACTTATATAGTTGCATCTAAAGCCTCTCTTCATAGATGGGACACAAGATATAATAATATCTGTCAGTATGCCTCTGCCTTTCCTCATCGCAAGCACCACTGCCAGCTCTATTCAGAACTAAAATGGCCCTCCCCATCTGCCCATCATCTCCTCTCCCTTGGCTCCATAACAGACATCATTAGATCCCAAATCTCTGCATCCCTAGCCTCTACACTGTACCAGTGCACCTCCTGCCTTTGTCTCAGATCAGAAGACAAAATGACCCTTCATATCACAAGGTGTAAAACAATGTTGGGTACCCATGCCTTCTCCCATGCCACCCCCTGTACTGAAACTCTCTTCCCTTAGTTACCCGACAAGCACCTAGTCATTTCATCTTCAAAAGAGCACACCTTGAATATCTCACTAAGCTTGCCACCTGCACATGCTTTAATCCCCCAAAGTTTCCACTCTTCCCTTGTATCTCATCTGTTTACTCTTGTCTCCCCTTTCCGCTTCTTCGATTCTACCCCTCTACCACTCTCCTCTACTTACTACTGCCCTCTCCTCTCTACTTCCTCCCACATGCATATAATTATACCTATACCTTGCTGACTGCTGGGTGTCACTATTGTACCATCTTAAACCAATTGTAATGACAGCACTTGTTCTAATTGTTCATTGCATTTGCTTTTCTAGCTTAGTTACCACTTTCTCCATATCTCCCTGAACTTAGAGTACTATCTTGAATGTCTAGTCTAATTGTGTAGCATGCAGTCTTCAATGTGTAATATAATTTTGTACTGACTGTTATCTTGCAGTGTATGGTATTCAACTACCTGATTGTTTTGTGCTACCACTATGGTTGTTGTCTTGTGTTGTATTTCACCATGTTGTAACCTCCAGGGTCGTGCCTGTATATAGGCATTTTTTCTTTCTTGCATGTTATTCTATTTAGCTACCTGATTATTGTTGTGTTCTATCATGATTTTTGTTTCGTATTCTATTTCACCGTATTGTAACCTCCTGAGTCATGCCTGAAAACAGGCATTTTTCTTTGTCTAGTGCACCTACCCATTTACCAAAACACAAATAACTAAATAAATCAACATTCCTTTTGAAAATCCATGTTATTGCTGGTCCAATGAGGTGGGACTTGGATTCACAGCAGAGCCCAATAACCCCAAACTGGGGATTTCTGGAGGATTTTTGTGAAATGGATGTGATCTTCATGTCTCCAGGTGAGCAAAGACATGAGTCAAACAGTGTTATGAGTCAGTAGGAAAAAACAAGACCACTACTTGGTCAAATGTGATCATATGCTCTTGCATTATTCCAGCATAACAGCAACTGCCAGAAATATTTAACTTTCTGAACCTTATTACTCAGTTTTTAAAATACAAATTAGAGGTATCATTTCAAAATTACAATAATGCTTTCCAAGATGTACATAATTCAGTGCCTAACACACTTGGCATTGCCTTGTGCCTCACCTATCAAGATATGCCAATATCAAACAATAACATACACCCTGTTGTGCATTATTGTTTAATTTATTCACCCCACCAACAGTCTTGGGTGCAGCATAGGGCATAAATGCATCAGCTCACCATCCCTTCCAGCCAGAGTTGGGGAGGGGGTACCTCCAGGCAGACTCCTAGTCAGAAAGTGTCGGGTAAAACGAAAGGTGACAAAGATGGGGGAACCAAAATATAAGAACAATCAACCTTAACATAGCTAAGCTTCCCTCAGATGTTCTGTTTCTCTCAACAGCAATACACTGCTTCCTGTGTAAGTTATTAGCCATGCATTCAAACAAACACTCAGAATGTGATTAAAAATGTGTTATCGGGTAAACATAATTTCACTGACGACCTGATTAGATTCAGATGTGTGAGTATTATAGTATGCGACAACTGGCAATGAATGTTATTCCTAAAGCTGGATAAACACATTAGCAAACTTCACAAACATTTGCCAGAATCTGACAGATTTATTAAGTTCCCAGATCAATTCTTTGTATCCAGTTACCTAAATGATTTTAGAAAAAAAAATGAAAAGCTGCTCTGGGATAAATTCTGTGCTTAATGTAATGCAAAACTGAAAAACAATGAAAAAAATGTATCTGCTACCTTACAAAATGACACAAACAGCAAAATGAGGTAAAATGCCAATATGTACTATTTATTTATTGATTGCTTTAAAAGTTTTACCAGGAAAGACATATTGAGCTGGTAACAGCTTGTTTCCAGATCAGCCCTGGGGTAATCATAGAAGTGTGTACTTAGATATAATTGGTATACTGCCAAAATCTCTGTTCCATAATGTATAGGACACCACCATGAAACAAACTTGGAGGAAGCACGAAAGTGCAAAATGATGGGATAGTTTTGTTGGATGCCCCTACACATTTTGATACTGTTTGGCAATACTTGGCTCTGTTCACAAAGCCTGCGTGCTACATATACACAGCATGTAAGCTTCCATAATTTCCTGTGCTGTGTAATGGAGTTAACCAGTTATCCCCAAGCATTCACAACAGGGATCTATGCCACATGCATACCCTCATTGCACCCAGGGTGCCTAATCATGTTCATGGCCTGGATGGGAGGGTGATTGGGGATTCTGTCATGCAGGAACCCAGATGTGCAGGTTCAGAGCAACAGAGGAGGGGGCTCTGGCTATGCTGGAAGGGGACCCACCTTAGTTACATATGATCACCCTACCACTGGCCACACAGGGTGGTGGACATCACACCACCCCACACTGATAATCCAGGCCCTGAAAGACTGGCAATATCCTACAATTCCCTCACACCAAGCTGAACAGGGATCTACTCTGATGGCAGCTAGGTCATGTAATTGCATGGTCACTGTCAATCACTGAGCTGCCACCACCATGTCATTCACTATGATGCAATCAGGGACAGCACTAGAGATATACAACTCAGGTTCATCAATATGGCCCAGTGCGTGCTGCTCAGCTGGTGTGGGACACTGTAGCCCAAATACACTCATTCAGAATGTACCTGCACTGCAGTCATTAATAGAGTACATAGTTAATAAATATTGGCTTTTCATCTTATTTTGACATTCATCTTAGTTTGCCATGTGTCTGTAACCACATAATACCAGATAAAGGAGAAGACATGCAGTGAGCAGGACAGCAAACAAACAAGTCAAACTAGAACCAGAACAGAGGCACGTGATATCAAGTACAAGGGGCTCACAAACCTCAAAGTTAAAAGAGCCTCAGGATCTTGACAAAGTGAGAGAGAGAGGAGATATTGAGAGAGAGAGAGATAAGAAAGGGGGCAGCTGCAGTTACTACAATATAATGCACATCAGACAAGGGAATCAGGAAGGGGAGACCAATGTCATTATACCTCAAGCTCTAAAGTTACAGAAGGAAAGACTGTTACTGCACCTGACAGTGAGGAATTAAGTAGCCAGGAAACATGTGGTACTGCAAAAAAATGAGGATGTGAAGCAGGAGCACCTGTATTTATTTTCCAGATGATAACATACCTGAGCCTCCACTCATTATAATTAGGTGATCTCAATGTGACTAAGATGCTGAATGATTTGATTACACAGCTAAGCACCTTCATATGGAACAGCAGCAGAATACTGAGGCATGATTCCTGTGCATGCTTAGACTGTTTTCACACAGAGACACACAGTAGGAAATGTTGTGACACATTACCACAGCTGAGCCTCATCCTATGATGTAGTGACAAAAGAACATTTTTTGACAATATTACACAGCTTTGTCTAATTTCAAAAGGACATCACAAAGAAAAACAACCATTCATCAATGCCAAATATTCACCACTTGCATTGCTGTTATGCCAGGACTTACTCCTACACATATTTACTGTATAGTTACCCAGGGCAGACCAGATGAGATGCAATATCTCATTCTCAGTGGTATCCTGCTTTTACACATGTTTAAACTGTACTATTTACACAGAATAAGCCAGCTTAGAGGCAATATTCAATTTTCAGTGGGCTCCCACACTGTCCCCTAATTTCCAACAGTCTTTTTATGACCTGATGTTATGATCAAGTCAGGTGGGATTTTCTAATCTCATCCAAAAGGTGATTTCACAGAGTGGCAATGAAAACAAGTTTTGTAACAGATTTGAAAAATGGCACCTTTTGTGTTCAGGAGGTGGGGTAACACAACTGATATGGTGAACATCAGGGGCCAAGATCTGCAAATATAAAATTATAAGTAAATATTGGAACAATTCAACATTTCTTCATAACTTAGTTTTTTTTATTCAAATTTTGACCTCAGATTTTCAAAACTACATATTTATGACCACTCCTCCTGAACACGAGGGGTGGCCTTTATAAAATACTGGCCAAAACACCATTTTGCTCCACAAGTGTGAAAACACATTTTGGACAGGATTTGAAAAAAAGCTGCTGTCACATTCACAAGGTGGTGTAAAAAATAGCTTTGTTGAAAATCTGGGGTCAAAATACTGAAAATTAATAAAGTTATGAGTGTGCATTGAAAAATAACAATGTACGTTCATATCTTTGTTTTTAAATTTTTTTACCCCACATTTTCAACTATAAAAACAACTTTCAGGTCAGATTTGCATGATTTCACCAACCTTGTTCATGAGGTGGCATCCCAAAAAGGCCATGTTGAAAATCTGGAGAAAAAATATTTAAACATGACCAAGTTATGAGTACAAGTTCAAAACCCACTGAACCGCATACCTGATTTCCTCAATCCATGTCAGGTGTTGAAGAGTGGATATTTGTATCTGGATTAGGGAGGATTACAGCATTGGACCTCCAGTAGGTAAGTAAGGGGTGGGGGAGGTGGTGGGTGTTGAGTGGAGGGGTCAGGTGGGGGAAGGTAATGGCGGTGTTGTCAGCAGCGACAACAGATGTCGATGGACATTTTTCTTTTTTTATAACACACATAACAAAAAAAAAGACCATGAAGGTTAGTTTTCTTTATTTCAGGTATCAATACTATAGATTGGGAACCTCAGTGTCTGTGTTATGTTTGGCAGCAGGGGCTGGGCTCCCTATAGTCGTACAGTATAAACAGGTAGGGTGGGAGGTACTAGCTGACACTGGATATTGTCACTCCAGTGCCAGAAAATTAAGGAAGAAGGGGTGGCAAGGATTGTTTTTATGTTGTGGAGGGGACCACCACAGCAGGTTGATCATGACACTGAACAACTTTGCTTACTTGGCGGTATTACACAGATCAAAGGAAAGAGTCAGCCTGTGAATCAGGTGTTTCTCTTCTTTAAACCACACAACATTTCCACCCAGTAAGACCAGAGTAGTGTCATTATCAGTCTGGCTGATAATTCGTCTGACACTGTTGAGTGTTAAGCCCCTTGCAGACAAACCTGCATTAGACCACAGTGACACCATCTCAAAATCCACTATCACAGTAATATGTTTGCTTTGTGCAAGCACAAGGGTGACCATAAAAACTGTGACAAAATAACACAGAAAAACATCCTCCTACAATGTCATTAATGAGAAAATACTGTCATGATTGCACAGCTAAGCATCATCCCATAATGACTTTGCATTGGAAACCATTATAATGTGGTTACAAAGCTGAACCTTCATCCCATACTGATGGAATCCCACTGGAAGATTTCTAATATGATAACATCACTGTTCTTAGGATTTAAATAAATATCCTATTTTACCTTTCATGGGTACACTGTGGTACAACACTGAACTCTTAAATTTGCAAAGACAACAAGACAAAGTGTGTATCAAAGTCAAATATCAAAAATGTTGTCGCCTTCTAGAATGAATTTCAAGCAATAAAGAAACAAACCAATCCCCCCAGTCCCGTCTCCCAGTTTCTCATGGACTTACCAGCTTCTCCACTCTCTGCCCCCATGGCTTGCCCCCCCCAGTGGGGTGTGGCAGAACCTCCAACTGCAACAGACCAGGATCTGGTTCTTTGAGAGGCTGCCACATCAACATGGTGTGGGGCCTGCGAATGGTTGGCCCTTCACCATGTTCTGGCCTGCCAATTTTCCTGTTCTCTCCCCTCCTTCAAGATGCTGGCCTTGGGGAATGATGCACACACACAGACACACACACACACACAAAGCATGGTCCATGTCATGTGCCAGCATCTCCCCTCCCACTGAGCTGGTCCCAAGTGTACTGCCACCTGTGGTCACCAAAGTGGCAGTTATGCAAGGGAGCTGGCTACCATCCCCCTCAGAGGAGGAGAAGGAGGAGTAGATTGTCCTGTGGGACACTTGATCCTCCCTCCAGCCTGCCCTTTTGACTCAGACTAAGTTCTGAACCCAAGTCACTGTCATCACAAGTGGTAATTGTACCCCAGTGTCAAAAGTTTGGCCTAAAGAGTTAGCTCTTTAAAATAAATCTTGGATGGCTATAAGGTACTGAGTTATGGGGTTCATGAGGCATGCTGGTGAACCAGGTTTGCACCCCAAACCCAGTAGTCAGAAGCAGAGTCTGTCAGGGAGGGAGTTATGAGTGTCCTCTGGATGCTTCCCTCTGGGGGGACAGTACTCATACATGTGTTAGGCAGCTCCTGGTGATGTCTTGTGGTTGGCATTCATGGCAGGGTGAGCCTCAACACATCACCAAACACCTCCTCAGGATGCCACTGCTGTTGGACCAATGCATGGGAGGGGGGTGGGTTGGGGAGAAAAGTGTAAAATGGCCACCCTGCCACCCAGAAGATGGCATCTGGTCCCCATTCATTATGAAGCCCAGATGTGTCCATGTCAACCCTCACCATGTGTGTCCAGCATAGAAAGATGCCTTCAGGCATGTCTTCTCTTCCAGCTCTCTGCCCTGGGAAGGGGTTCCCTTGGTGAAGGGATATGTCAGGACAACTGGGCTGTGGCAATAATGAGGGTGGTGGATGGTGACAGAGGACTGGTGTCTGGGCCCTAGGCCACCCAAAGAAGTGGTTGGCAGAGGGCTAGGGAAAACATAAGGAAATAACACAAAAAAATAAATAAAAGGAATCTTGAAGAAGATGAGAATCTTTACTTATGCAATTTCTAGAGGATTTAAAAAAATGTATAAGGATCACATATAAAAGAGCTGACACCATTATTAAAAGGAAATGATAAAGTTACTAACTGCCCTTAGTTTATAAGTAATGCCTTTATAGACTCTTTTTCTACAGGCAGGGAGATGCTTTCAGGCCTCTGCACAAGTAAATGCCAGGAGTTAACAAATTTTCTCTGAGGTCAGAGGACTGTTTCTATCCATTTAGGAAGAATGAAACTGAATACGTTTTAAAGGTATTAACTTCAATTTGTGTAAGGTACTGGACTAGACAACTTAAGTTGTAGATTTTTAAGGTATGCCACACAAAATGCCTTTAGAATATGGAAAGAGGAGGTGGGGTGGCACTATACTTAAAAGAAAACCTAAATGTCTCCATCCTGCATGCCACAATAGACTTGGCCTGTGAAATATTGCACTTTGCTCTCATCCTAGGGAACTCCAAAAGGTTGAATATCCATTGTGTGTACAACCCCACAAAGTGTGGACTAAATGTCTTACAGCAGTCATGGATTACATGGCATCAATTAAAGGTAAACATGAATTTCTCCTGATGGGTTACCTCAACCTGAACTGGTTGGGTAATGAGGTGGACAAGTTTCATGCGAGCTAGGAAAGCTCAACCTATCACAACTGGTCTCCTACTAAACATGCACATCACTGTCAAGCAATCACCGTTCTCTCCTAGGTTGGATCACAACAAATAGAACAGAGCTCGTCCTGATCATGTGGTGTTACCGGACTCTATCAGGGACCACTCACCTGTATTCTGTGTCTGGAGGGCACATGCCCCTAAGACACCACCCAAGAACATTCTGTTCGGGGATTTCTCCAATTTAGATGTAGGTTCTTTACTCACTGACCTTGATTGCACAGATTGGTCCTCTCTATACTGGACAGCGGACATTGAAAAGACAATGGACTTCTTTGTAACCACAATGTAGGCTCTCCAAGACAAACATGTCCCCCTTAAGAAATGGAGAGTCAGAGGTACATCCACAAGGTGGATACATAGTAACCTCTTAGCTTCCATCAAAAAGAGGGAACAGTCCTGGATCAAAGCGAAACACACAAAGGCCCCTGCAGACTGGGTGGCATATAGGAGGCAAAGAAATTATTGCAAGCCAGTGATACAGACTGCAAAATGTACCTACTGTAAACAACTGCTCAGTGAGTCCTGTTTTAAAAAAAAAACTAAATGTCTCCACCCTCCTTGCTACAACAGACTCGGCCTGCAAAATACTGTACTGTCTGTCAGGGGCTCACAAAATTTCTGGAATCATATAAAGCACAACAATCACTGACATGACACTAAATGGGGTAAATTGCAACAACATGGGCTGGATTGCTAATGCCCTAAACACTGACTTCACTGATCTCAAGGATTATACGCTGCTGACAGGTCAGTCTGCAACCTCAAAGGTATGCACCTTTAATCTGGGCCCCTTTCCATTTAATATCAGAACCGTGTCCACTGTCAAAGTCCTACATCTTCTGAGATTGGTCCCAGCACATGGATCTGCTGGCTCGGATAGGCTACTACTGAGATTTATGAAAGTGGCTGCACCATGTCTAGCTGCTCCAGTCACCAGGCTATTCAACCTGTTCTTAACCACAAGAACAATTCCAAAGCTCTGGAAAACTGCCAGGGTGGTTCTGATTCACAAAAAAGGAGACACCAAGAACATTGACAATTGGAGTCCCATCACCATCCTGTGAGTACTGAATAAGCTGCTGGAGAAGATCATAGCCGCGCAGGTAACAGCACATATGCAACAAAGTTACATGCTGTTACGGGCCCAACACAGATTCAGGAAGGGGCACAGCATGTCAACTGCCCTGATTCAGTTTACTAATGATGTAAAGGTGGCCACGAACAAAGGTATGCTTACAGAAGCTGTCTTCATAGACCTCACAAAGGTGTTCAACCTAGTGGATCACCCCTCATTACTGGAAAAAAATGGCCTCCTTGGGTTTCTTGCCAACGACAACCTCCTGGATGGCCAGCTACTTATCCAGACAACAGCAATTTGTCCAAGTTGACCAAGCAAAATCTGATTTTGCTCCTACCAATGCTGGGGTCCCACAGGGATCAATATTAGGCTCCTTATTGTTCTCCATTTTCATAAACCACATACCCGAATAGCAGACCCCTGCTCAGCATTACTCTATGCAGATGACATGGTTCTGTATAGCAGTGACAAGGACCTATCGATCATTAACTCATGCCTGACTGAAGCTTTTGATGGCACACTGTCCTGGCTCAGGGAAAACAAACTACTGCTGAACCCAAAGAATACGGTTGCCATAATCTTTGGCTCAGCACTGAAACAAAAAAATGTATCTGCCACACATTCCATCCCTAGTCCTCTTGGAACACCTCTGGATGTTGTTCAGTCTTTTAAGTGCTTTAGTATCACTCTGGACCATTCCCTGGATTTCAACCTTCACCTGTCCACCATATGTAAATCGGTAAACATAAAACTGGGGCTAGCCTATAAAATCAGGCACGCCCTCTCTGCATCTGCTAGGCTAGCCATTGTGCAAGGTTTCCTGCACCCTAGCCTTACCTATAGTCTCATCACCTATCTGGAAGCCAGCAAGAAGTTCCTTAACAAGTGGAATATGTGCTATAACAGCATATGCCATTTTGCCCTCTCTGTACCCCGGAGTACCCATCACTGTCTCCTTTATTCCAATCTTGGATGGCTATCCTTGACATCTTTCAGAATCTATACAGCAGAATGTCTAATTGACAGTACATGGATGAGATTCGACATCCCACCTGCACTTTCGAATTTCCTCAGCCATACCAGCTTAGGTTGGTTGACAGACTACGTTTAGGCATCCCAAAATCTATAACAAAAATGGGCAAGTGGGCCTTCTCTGCTTTTGCACCAAAGATATGGAACTGTACCCCTGAGTCAGTTAGTCATGCCCTTTCTCACCAGGCATTTAAGAGCAATCTTCACAAGCGCTTCATGAGCATGGATGTATGTGCATGCAGCTCCATCCCGAGCAATCCTACATAACAAGGTCATATTCTCCATGTCTACAAGTTAAGTGAACTTCCACCTTACCTGCTTCTTTTGCTATATGTGTGAGGTCAGCTTACCTGATCTGATCAACTATGAATGCCTGTTTTGCCTTGTTTTTGCTTCTGCCAATCACTGATGAACTGCTATCTGTATTTCATGTCTGTACCATCTGGATAACTCAATCTGTTGATGCTACCTGATGTATGGAATACTGTGTACCTGTAACTGTTGTCTCCCAAAAATGTATGTATCTCCTTGCTGTTTGCACTCTCCCAGGTTGTGCTTGAAAACAGGTGATGACTTTGCCTAGTTGCACTTACCTGGTAAACAAAAACAAAATGAAATAAATATTGGTATAATTTTTCAATTGACAATGGTATTTTTCTTAAAGGATGGAAGATAGCCAAGGTAACACCTGTTTTTTAAGGGGGCATGAGTTCACTACTGAGCTACAGGTTCATATCCCTAGTGCCAATCATGTCAAAGATCCTGAAGAGGTTGGTGGTTAAGTAGCTTGTCAGCTTGGATGGGAACAAATTATTAAGTAGTAGGAAGTCTGGTTTTAGAATCCAATACAGCACAACCACTACAGTCTTTGAGGTGGTAAATGACATCCAGGTGCCTAGCAATGAATTGGGGATGCAGGGCTGTTTTTTTTTTCATTGATCTCTCCAGGGCCATTGGCACAATAAATCATGCCCTTTAGTTAAAAAGACTAACAACCTGGGGTTTCAAAGCATGGCCAATAGGTGGCTTGCAAGTTATTTATGTAATATTATGAACCGGCGATCATAAATGGAGCAACCTGATTGGCCGAGAGGGTTTCGAAGCCATTATGATATCGGGCTACATCATCACGGCTTCAGAAAACCTCCGGCCACCAGCCTGCTCACCGCCAGTGCAATGTTCTCCACCGACCTCCACTAAAACTAACGGGAAAAAAAACACATCCTCACAACTGCCCCCCATACACGTCGCCCAAAGCAGACGCGCTATAAACAACAACAAAATAAATCGTCTCCCTTTCATTCTGGCAACTGCTTGACTGCAGAGCGCCAAGTACTGCTCGACTCACTGCCATGCTGCCTCGCGCCAAACGGCAAAACATTCAACCCGCTCCTCACGCTTTACCCTTACCTTGTCACTTTCCTCACAAGTATGGCACAACTGATCTTCACCTCCTCCCCAAAGAAAAAAAAAAATTAACCGTGCGCGAGTAAACTAAACTTCCGGGTGGGGGGGGTCAATACCACAACAATGAAGACGACAACAAAATCCTCCTGCAACAGCACCACCTACTGGCCAAAACATGAAATACACAAACTTTTTTTTTAAATGTCTACCTACACTCATATTAAAATATTTAAAAACTTTACTTTTTTGCATTAAAGGCATAAAATATCAATTAATCCAGTTCATAATAGCAATAATGCACTCCAGGGTGTACAGTATATACATGGGATATACGTCACTTCGGGTCTTTGGATACTTTTCGGCCTGCGGCCTCATGCCCAACCACCCGGCGTGACGATATCCCACGATATACCACACCCTGTCGTGCATTATTGCTTAATTATACAATGGCAAGAAAGAATCCTGGACTCTGATTGATCAGTGTATGCCTGAGACAGTGATGTTATTACACAATAACATCACTGAATTGATTTGTTGTTGCTTATACTCATCTTCTCTTAAGAAACAAAGATATACTGCCTCACTAAAAATCTACTAAAAACACTTATTTTTTTTTGTTTTGTATAACATCGAGCCATTGTATAATTGCAATAAGGCATTCCAAGGTGTGTGTTATTGTGTAATAATGTCACTTCTGGAGTGGTGGAAGCACTTGACTTCACCTCATGCTTCAACCCACCCCAGGAGTGATATTATTACATGATAACATACACCTTGTCATGCCTTATTGCTTAAGGAGCCAACTGGTGGTGTACCTTGGGACAAACTCAAATGTTATGGCTTATGAAAATGGAGTCCCTGAAGATTCAGTCCTGGGCCCTCTTCTGTTTTTGCTCTTTGTTAATAAAATTGATGAAGATTTGAAAAATGCTAATGTACACTTATAAGCAGATGACACAGTCACTTACTCTGTGGGTGAGAATGGCTGTGTGGTCCAGGACTCCCCTACAAGTGAATGTTGACAAGATTCAGAACTATTTTATTAGAAGGTGGTTACTGTTAACTAGTAAGAAAACACAAGCCATGTTATTCAAAACCACAAATTGTATTGGCTTGACTGAAGAAAAATTGTCTTTTAAGACACTGGATTCAACTGTATGAAAGGTTGTAGAAAGTGAAAATGCCTTGGGGTATGATTGGACTTGCATATGTCATGGGCAGTCTACATTTAATATCTGGTGGGGAAATATGGACATAGGTTAGGTGCACTATAGAGGGCATGTATTACTACTTCTATGTTGCTAGACACTAGGTAGTAAATATGATGCTACTATCACTTACTGATTATGACAACATCATCTTTGGGAGAGCTGCTGCCACTCATCTTGACAGAGTGCATGCTATGTTTAACCATGTGGTAGATTTGTGAAGGGTGCTTCACTTTGTATTCACAGGTGTGTCCTGTACAGTATATGGGGGTGGTCATCCCATAAGATGGGAAAAAAATAGCCATGTCTTGAGTTTTTATGTCTTTGCTTAAAGCAGCAGCACAACACAATTGGGAAACAAATGTGACCCTATCTTTTTTTTTTGCACTATAAAAGATTCCAAGCATTTTCAGTTCTATTTGGTAGTAAAATTGTCCAGTTTCACTAAAATTTGAATATTTTACAAATGTTTTAGTTTGTGTTTTCTCAAGAAAAAATAAAAGATGGCCAACACAGTTGGCTTAGAAATAGCATTGTAGACCTAGCAAGGGTTAGGATCAAGAAAATAAAAGAAACTCATGGCAAGCAGCCTAGAATGTACCTAGAAAAGTAGATTTTATAGGTATGCTAATACAATTATTAACTGTAGCTGAAACTAGCATTTTTGAATAAAAAAAAACATTTTTCATTGCACTGCTGCATTAAAAGAAAAAATTCCCAACTACATATCAAACCTTTTGTCACTGAGACCAGTAAGGATAGGATTATGATAATTTGGAATCTGTTGTTCCTCCTGTTGTAACTGATTGTAGATTTTATTATCTTTAACCTGCACTTAGAATGTTCATTGATTTTTTTTGTGTCAGTTGCCTTTTTAGAGCTGAAGTATATAAGTGTATAGTATTACATGATTTTTTTAATTGTAATATTGTAACTGACTACCAAAGCATTGAATCTAGGATGCCATAGGAAATGAGCATTGGCCTGTATTTATTTAAAGTATATATTATTGCCTATTGTGCATGGATATCACTGAGTACTTGAAAGTTGTTGTGTACATTTTAAAAGTTGTGCACATTATGAAAGTTATGCATATGCAAGTTATTCTAAAAGTTGTCCTGCTTGTTCTCTCATCTGCTTCCCCTGTGCTCCCAGTCATGCTCATGGACCACTTTCAGTTTTCTACAGCACTTGGTCAGTTTCCACAGTGCTTGCTTCCCACTGTACTCACTTTTGTCACTTTCACTTTGCTCCTGCACCCATAAGTTGATTAAGAGAATAGACCCTTTTTATGTTGGCTCGCGCATGCGCAGCCAACATATTGAGATAGTAGCACATTTGGAGGTGCGGTCACTGTTGGATGAATGGAGGGCACACATCAATTGGTGCTTCCCTCATTCCCCAATCAACCTGCATGCTGGCGCCACACCATGCGGGTGAGCACATCTAAGAAAAGATCCACTGCAATGCGAGCAAAGCTCATCACATGCAGCGGACCTCCTGACGTGCTTACCCTGCTGAGACAGAAAAAAACATGGCAGCACACTTCCAGCCATAATGCCGGCTTTGGGGGTGCCCAATCACCCTGTCAGCATGCCCTGCCCCCAATGTATGTGCTGACTGGGGAACCCACTCCCAATCAGCATAAAGCATCCCCCATTTGTTATATGCTGAGGGGTGTGTCAATCCCCCTTGGCTCTTGCCTCTCTGCTTTCCTTGTGTGATGATGGGAGTGCCCAATCCCCTGTAGGCTAAAGCATCCCCCCCAAAAAAAACACTTAGGTGGCACACTGGGAGCCCACTCCAGCATGTGAAATGCCGTGAAAAATAAAAACAGTCCTGCAATGTTTTTTTAACCTGTGAAAAAAGAATACAGTCCCTCACCATCTCCCTGCCCCTCCCTCAACCTGTACCCACCCTCTGCGTACCCTGCCTCCTCACACCCCCCTCACCCCATACTTACCTCCGGAGTCTGGCACGACGATCTTCAGTGGACTGGGAACACGTCTGCAATCTTCAAAGTCGACCACAAAGTGAAGAAATGCCAGTAAGCTGTATAATGGCATAAAGAGGGGGTTTTCAACTTTTTTTATTTAGTTGTTTAACCAGGAGTAGCACACTTTGTTGCATATCTCAGGCATTTTTTGTAATTTTTGCACCAAATTTTCAATGTGGGGTTATTGGGACCCCTCCTCATGAATCTAGTCACTGTCATGGTGTTATTTAGTCCTGAAAGGTGATTTCGTGGTCACTGTGTGGAATCACCTTTCGGGACCGAGTAACAAAATGTCAGTGCCACTGTTCATTTGGTGGAAAAAATCCCAAAAATGGCTGTTTTACGAGCTTGCATTGCACTGTTTCAATGCACACTTGTAACATTGTGCATTTTATAATATTTTCACTCCAGATTTTCATAACTGCCATTTTTTCACACCTCCTGATGAACAGTACAACTGTCATTTTACGTATTCAGGCCAAAATTGTTTTCGCACATCTGGCACAGAATAGTGCGGTCGCTGTGTGAAATCAGTTTTCATGACAGTTTGAGGAAATGACATTGACACTGTTCATGAGCAGAGGTCCAAAAATGCCTATGTTGAAAAAAGTCAAAAGTCTATAAAATGACTGTGTTATAAGCGTGTGTTGCGCAGTTTCCACGCACCCTTGTAACTTCACAAATTTGCAGTATTTCCATGCCATATTTTCAACACTGGCATTTTTTCACACCTCCTTATGAATAGTACAGCTGTCATTTTTGACATCCTGCCTAAAATGTGTTTCTGCACCTGTGGTGCACAGTGGCGTGGTCGCTGTTGGAAATGCACTTTTGGGACAGATTAACAAAATCACAGCACCACTGTTCATGAGGGGAGATCCCAAAATGCCTATGTTAAAAATGTGCCTAACAAACTCCACAAAATAATTGGGTTACCGATGTGTGTTGCACAGTTTCTATGAATGTTCATGACTTCACCAGTTTTACATATTTTCACTCCAGATTATCAATGATGCCATTTTTTTACACCTCCTCATGAACACTACAGTTGTCAATTTCCACATCCTGCCCAAAATGTGTTTTTTTCCCTGTGTCACCAAATGGCATAGTTGCTGTGCAAAACCAGCTTTCAGCTAACAAACTGATCATGCTGCTTTTCATGAGGTGGGCTCACAAAAATCCCATGTTGGAAATTTGGAGTGAAAAACCAATACACAGCTATGGTGTTAGGGTTACCAACTGTAGCACCCCACCCTGTAGAGACTGACAGGAGTCAGGGGTGTGGCTTGCGATCATTGGCTATAATGTTCACTGCATTCCAACCACACCCCCACCCTGAAGCCAGTGACAGGCATCGTGGCATGCCTTGTACTGTCTGACCACACAGTTCACCCCATTCTCCTATACTGCACCCATCTCAGCATATTTCCTTATGGAATGGGGTAAGTATAACACGCAAAGACCCCAAAGCACACCACAGCACTTATCAGTGTCTACAGGGTAAGATGAGGTACAATGGCATGAGCGTTATAGCTGACTACCCAAAGGCACATCCCAATGCCTGTCGGTCTCTACAGGGTGGGGGTGGGGTTGGCGTCACTTCAATATTTCACTGCCATTCCTATTACGTGTCTCTAACTCTGGCACTACCAATGCCAGCGAAACAACATTCAGTATTGACAAATGCTTGTTTTCTTTTATTTGAGTCCTTGATGCGCAGTGAAATCAAGTCTTCTTGATGTTAATTAACAAACTGACTTGGGCTTTATGTGCTGGCTCATACATTCTCCAGGTATGCATTCACTACATCTGTGCTAGACTCAGTCCTTTGGTCAGGAAGGCAGGTGGGCAAGAACTCTGTCACTCACAGAAGAATAACAGCATTTGAAACACTGTCATTTGTGAGAGAAGCTTGTTTTTTCTTTCCTGTTTAAGAACAGTTTAGTACTGTGACAGTGAGATTTGTGAGGGTGAAGAGGAGATGAAAACACAGCAATGTGCTGCATAAAAATTATTTTTGAACAACATACTATAATAAATAAAATATGGGTGACCATACACAACTCAACTTGTATTTCAATCTTGGGGATGAGATAACAGCATAGACCTCTTGTGCTTCACTCTCAGTGTCCATATGCTGTTATTGCAACCTCTCAATCAAAGCACAGGCGCATTGTGTATGGTCATCCATTCACTATTCCTTATATTTATTTATAAATTATTCCTTATATTTATTTAGAAATATCACTGTAGACCTAGAAAGGGTTAGGATCAAGAAAAAAGAAACTCATGGTTCTGTGCCCCCATTTACACCCACACCTCCTCTAAACTACTTACCAGATTTACCTCAACCTACAACAGTATCTGCAGATTCACCCTAATGGCTCCCTATTCCACATACCACATACCACTGCTCCCTTTATCAGTCACTGAGTTGACTCCCTCTTTAGGCATGCTGGAACTACTCTTCAGGATGTATAGTGGATAAAGCCATCAGAGACGGTAACCTATCCCCTTATTGCTCCCTTCTCAACAAGAGACAATGCCCCCACCTCTTTAGAAGCACTAGCATCCCCCCACAGGAAGTTCACAGAATCTCAACAATCCAGGGCAGTACAGCTTTCTCCACTGTAATGCCCACACTATGGAATGATCTCCCCATCTTCCTCCACTACCTTGACTCACACACATCTTTCCAGATGAACTATTTATTTATTTAAAAGTTTTACCAGGAAAGGCAAGACAAAAGACAAGGAAAGACAACTGCTCAATTCCAGATGTGTCCTGGGGGGACATGGGAGACAGTACGGATATAAAGATAATAAACAACAAAAATGTATAGTGATCACATTATAAATAATAACAGCAATGTATAGGAGTGCATTATAACCAGTCACACAGTAATAAAATAGATTTAATTAAGTTGTACTACAATCACAATGTTAACAGCGAGTTCAATATAACACCACTAGTAACTCCAAAGTGAGAGCAGGGCCTGCCATCCTTGCCCAGTCTGGATTATAAATGAGACAGCCTGGGTCTTGGGATAGGGTGGGTTAAGTGCAAGCACAGGGAGAGCACAAGTGGGCTTTGAGGAGAGAGTTAAGGTACTGTGTGGAGGAGGCATGGAGATTGGGTGAGAGAAGTGAGTTACACAGTTTAGGCACGCAATATGAGAAGGCAGCCTGGCCTGTATTGGTGAACCTGTGTGGAACAGCCAAGGTACGGGTGTTGTAATGTCTGAAGGAGTGCATGGGGGATTAGATTAGAGCTGCAGAGAGATACAGGGTCAGAGACTGAATCCAGAACTTAGCCATGAGCCTGGCATAGTGGGACTGCCTTCTATCCTGAAGAGAGGGGCGGCACATGGTTTGGTAGAGGACACAGTGATGAATTCTGAGAGGACAATCAAGGGTAAATTTACAGAAGGAATGGAAGAGGGTGTCCAATCTGGGAAGGGAAGTTTTTGGAGCGGCACTGTAGACTACATCACCATAGTCAAAAATTGGGAGAATCATTTTCTGTACAATGGCACGGTGAGCTGGCAATGGGATACATCAACAGTTATGATAGAGGGCACCGAACTTGGGGTGGAGCTTCCTGTGGATGGCCTTGATATGTACAGAAGAGTCGAGAGGTTGGTTAAGCCAGACTCTGAGGTACCTAATGGAGGAGCAGTCCTCCAGCTTTGTCCCATTCAGGGTGTGGAAAGTTGGGAGGAATGGGAGCCAAGAGAGTCCCTGCCTTGTACTGAAGGTCATGGAGACAATTTTCTTGGCATACAGGAAGAGCTGATTTGAGCAAATCCAGAGCTGGATGTCACTGAAGTCTTGCTGAAGTCTGGATGCCACATCAGTGGTTGTGAGGCTGGATGCATACAGGACTGTGTCATCTGCATACATGTGAATGGATGTATGTGGGCAGGCAGTGGGCAGATAATTTAGGAAGATGGAGAACAGTAGTAGGCCAAGGACCAAGCCTTGGGGTACACCAGTAGAGATGAGGAGGTAGGAAGAGATGGAGTTTCCAGTCCTAACAGACTGTGTCCTGCCTACAAGAACTGGTGGCCTCGCTAGAGAGCCCAGCTAGGGACAGTTTAGAAAGGAGGAGATGGTGAGATACAGTGTTGAAAGCCTTCGTGAGGTTGACAAAAATGGTGGAGGTGATGTGACTTAGATCCATACCATTGAGAATGGAATTGGTGAGCCTCAGAAGAGAAGTAGTGGTGGAGTGGGACTTCCTAAAACCAGACTGGTAAGGTGTGAAGAAGGAGATGGTGTCAAGGAAGGAGGAGAGCTGGGAGAGGACTATGTGTTCCTGGCATTTTGCTAGGTTGGGGAGAAGGGAGATAGGGTGGTAATTACCAGGGGTGGAGGGGTCACCATCTTTTGGAAGGGGGATGACTGTGGCATGCTTCCATTCAGATGGGATGGAAGTAAGTGAGAAGGAAAGGTTGAAGAGTGAGGCCAGGGGGTAGGCAATGGCAGAGGCAGCCAGGTAAAGCATTTTAGAGTCCAACCCGGTGGGCATTTGCCCTTGGAAGGATTTAACATAAGCAGGACTTTGTAGACTTCAGCCACAGTAACATGGAGGAATGAAAAAGTAGAGGGAGAGGCCTGGGCAGGATGGGGTGAGGTAGGTGGTGGGGCTGGTGTGGAAGGTGGGAGAGAGGACAGGAGTGAAGAAGTACAGTTTGTGAAGAAGGAGTTAAACTCCGTAGCGACTACGGGCTGATCTGTTACTGTGGAGCTGCCAGCATTGATGACAGGAGTGGGAGGGCTGGGATGGGGGGAGAAGAGTGATTGCATCACCTTACAGAATTTAGAAGGATGATTTATGTTAGTGAGGAAGGAGGATTTGAAGTAGTTTGCTTTTGCCTGACAGATTTGTCTTGTGCATGCATTCCAAAGAGTGTGATACTTCTGGTAAGCCAAGATGGAGCTAGAGGCTTTATAGGACTTCAAAGCCTGGTCCCTGGCTCTGAGGCTGGCCATGATATCAGAAGTTATCCAGGGTAGGTGAGAGCCCCTCACCCTGGTCCCTCTGAGTGGAGCATAGGTGTCCCAGTGCAATAGGGATTTGGACTTGAAATAGTACAGGGCAGAGTTGATAAAGGTGGCAAGGGGGATGAATGACCAATCTATGTTTGCTATGTCATTTTGGAGAGAGGTTAGATCCAAGGATTTGAAGGACTGAATCAGTAGGGTTTTGGGGGGGTGTTTTGGGCCTGTGAATTTTTCTTACTGAATAGATTAGATGACGGTCACTTAGGGAGTCAGGTAATAGAACTGCAGTGAGGGTGGGATGTGAGTGACCAATCTAGTAGAGAGTGATTCTGAGTTTTGGAGTTTAGGCGGGAGGGTTCTGTAATCAATTGGGAGAGATTTAGTGTGGCTATGTCATCTCAAACTTTAGAGCTAGAGTGGAGAGCCAGTTCATGTTGAAATCACCTAGGACATGGAGCACCCCACCCAATGCATGGGATTTTAGGGTAGCTAAGAAGCCCATGATAGAGGACATGAGGGAGGCAGGGTAGCAGTAGGAGCTAAAAATCAGAATGGAATAGGGTGGGGAGATTTTCACCATGAAGGAGTCAATAGTC
The DNA here is from genome assembly GCA_016271365.2 of Neoceratodus forsteri. NCBI lineage: Eukaryota > Metazoa > Chordata > Ceratodontiformes > Ceratodontidae > Neoceratodus > Neoceratodus forsteri. The sequence continues at coordinate 745,314,421 of CM057458.1, read as the reverse complement.
TGCGTGGGTGGTGTTAATAGTGGAACGGGGATGAACTGAAGGGAGGAGCAGATGTACATGGTAATGCCACCACCTCTTTTAGTACTGGGCCGATCTTGTCAGATGACTGTATAACCTGGGATTGACATGCAGTCATCCTGAGTGTGTGGTTTTAGCGAGGCAATGCCGTGGGTGCCTGAGGGGGGAATTTTAGGTGAGCAGACCAGCATGAAAACTGTGGGCAGTATGGAAGGACTAGATGTCCAGGTGTTGAGGTGTTTAACAGGGGACATAAAGAGGGAGGAGGTTGCTGAGTGGGGTGATGAGAGAAGCATAGGGAGGTCATGGGAATGAAAGGCCAGCGCCTTAGGATAGGTACAGGGTGGGAGGGATACCAAAAGCACAAAGAGGGAGAGGAGTATGAGGGCAGTGAGGATCATAATGAGGAGGTGTGGATAAGGGCAGGGGCACCAGCAAGTAGCCTGAAACAGGACTGCAAGGTCTTAGGGGAGAGGCAGATGGCTCAATGTATTTTCAATTGGAAATAGCAGAGTGGCATCTAGTGGTAAGCCGCGATAAACTGCAGAGGGGAAAGTAGACTGTTTGTCACGTGATCCTGCTGGACTGCACTATATACATTGTTGCTTACCAAGGGTGGTGGTGGGGGTGATGGGGAAATTCAAATGGACGCTGAATGCACCTTGTTGCAGAGCCCTCAGTCATACCTGCAGTCAGGTTACAGCAGCTCAGGGGAGGGCAGGGAGTATTGAGTTTGGGTGCCCTCATGACCACACCGGCAGCAGTGAAGAATGGGAATAATTTGGGAGGAGGCATTCAAGTAAATGCAGGTAAGCGGGGAGGATGGACATGCAAGGTGAGGGAGGAGCAGAGATCAGGTAATGGCTGAACCAGAGTGGCAGGCAAGCTGAATTTTATTTCTGCTTACTCCAGATTTATTACAGTAACAGACATTACATTTTATTTATTTATTTAGTTTTTGTTAACTGGGTTAGGTGCACTAGCCAAAGTTGACTATTTTCAAGCACGACCCAGGAGAATACATACATAAAATGAGATGAGATTATACAATACATAGTATATAGTACAGGTACATAGTATATAGTACAGGTAGGTTAGAATACAGATCAAGTCAGGCAGTACTCGAGGTAATACATGTAGCTATGCAGAGATGACAAAAGTGACATTAGTACATGCAAATAACTGAAACTGGGCTAAGTGGCAGCTATAAAGACATTTTATAGCAAAGTTTGTTTAGAAGTGCAGCAGTGTCTTGGGCGAAATAGGATGGTTATAGCTGTGAGGCATTAAGTGGTATCAAACCATGTGCAGGGGTCCTGGGACAGGTGGCGATATAGTTCTTTTTTGAAGATTGGGTGAGAGTTAGCCTGCCTCAGGGCAGGAGGGAGGGAGTTCCAGATGGCTGGGGCAGTGCAGTGAAATGCTCTAGAGCCTTTTGAGGTAAAACACCTGGGTATGGTGAGCAGAAATGTGTTTGCCGAGCATAGTCCATGGACAGGTGTCTTTGGTACATGTAGAGCTGCAAGGGAAGAGGGGGTTTGGTTACGGATTACAGAGTCTGTGAGGATCCCTAGGGAATATAGTTGGTAGGCAGTTGGGGAGAGCCAGCCTAGGTCGCTATACAGTGTACAGTAGTGCTTGAGGCGATAGGAAGAGGAGGCATACCGACATATGTTGTTATACACGACATCCCATTTATGGAGAGCAGTCTTATGGGCATTAGCAAACTTGGAGACATCATATGTCAGCGCTGGAAGCAGAATACCCTTGGCAACTGCCAATTTGGCGGATGGTGTTAGCAGGTGACAAGTCTTGTAGGTGTTTTCAAGTTTGGCATTTGTTGCTTTACATGTTGACTGGATGTGCAGACTGAAATCAAGGGATTTATCAAGGAGGACTCCCAGGTATTTGAAGGATGTGACACAGTCAATGAGAGACCCCCCAGAGTCATGGACTAGGAAGGGTTCCTTACAGGCCCTGAGTTTGGGGGCAGTGCCAAACAGCATGGCTTGAGTCTTTTTTGTGTTGAGGATGAGCTTATTAGCATTTAGCCATGTCTGCACATTCCTGAACTCCGAGGAGAGGTTTTTGTTAATGATGTTAACTTTGCCAGTGCTGTAGTAGAGGATGAGATCATCAGTGTATAAGATAGCTGAGCAGGAGAGTATGGCATAATCTATGTTGTTGATGTATAGCGAGAAAAGAGGGGGTCCCAGGATGGAGCCCTGGGGTACTCCGATGTCAGTGCTGGTCACATCCGAGAGAGCGAAGTTGAATTTAACAAGTTGTAATCTGTTTGACAGGTAGTTGTTAAACCAGTCAACTACTGAGGATGAGAAGTTAAGTCTATGCAGAGTTGAGAGAAGCAGGGGATGATCAATAAGATCAAAAGCTTTGGTAAGATCGATAAATACTGCTAAAGTGAGTAGGCCTTTGTCCACGTTGCTGAGTACATCGGTGGAGAATTTGAGAAGAGCGGTTGAGGTACTGTGCCCTTTTCTGAAACCATGCTGAGTGTCTGAGAGAAGGTTGTTCTTTGTGAGATAGTCAATGGTTTGGGTTGCAACAAGCTTCTCCAGTAGCTTGCTTAGCACAGAGAGGATGGCTATAGGTCTGTAGTTGTTGATATCCTTTGGATCTCTTTTTTTAAAGGATAGGCATAACTCAGGCAATCTTGCAGAGATCTGGGACAACGCTGAGAGAGAGAGACAGAGTGAAAATCTTGGCCAGTGGTGAGGCAATCAATGGTGCTGCTAGCTTCAGGAGTCATGGCTTGAGTGAATCTGAGCCAGGGCTAGTGTTGTCGGACATGATTTGCAATAGCCTTTGGACCTCAGATCTAGATATAGCTTTAAAGTGGAAAGGGGGGGTAGTAGTTATTTGGCAGTGGTCAGCACCAGATGCAGATCTCTGGGGTGTGTAGTAAGGCTGAGATGCTGTGGGAGGTGAAGCAAAGGACGAGGTGTACTGAGACAAGTCTGTGAATAATCTGTTAAAGGCATTCGCTATAGTGTTCGAGTCGTTGCAATGTACACCATTTAGGATCATATCCCCTGGGGTTAATGACTGGGTAGCCACAAGAAAGGTCTTGATGTGTGTCCAGAATTTTCTAGGATCACCAGCAGAGTTTGTGAGCAGTTCCTTGCAGTAGATGCTCTTTGCTGTTCTGATTTGTTTTTTACTGGCGCTTCTGAGAGGCCCTGTAGGTATTGTAATCCTCTGGTAGTCTGGACACTTTATACTTCTTCCAGAGTTTGTCCTGTGTGCACAAGTTAGCCAGCAGGTCCTTGTGTAGCCATCTTGTTTGTTTATCCCTGACCCTTCTGGTGACCTTCAGGGTATGTTTATCCTGAAGTGCTGTGAAATTATCAATGAAGATATCAAGGGCTATTTGAACATCATGGGAGTGATAGATGTCAGACCAGTTGATACAGGATACATCATAGAGGAAAGCTTCCACGTCCAGTTTGGCAAAGTTGGTAAGTGTGTAATTTTAAACCCTCAACCTAACAGAATTCACTTTAAGGCACTAACCACAGAGCAGCACCCTTGATTTAAGACTCTGTTTAAACTGAGCAAAAGTATCTTTAACAATTAATGAGACATTTGTTTTTTCAGCCTAACAGAATGCACTTTAACGAGCTAATCAGCCCCACTGCCTACAGGTTGAAAGCACTGTTTAAAATGGTGCAAGGTAGTAACAGCTGAGTAGGCTAGCCCACTAACCACACAGCAGAACCCTTGATTTAAAACTCTGTTAAAGGATTTAAAGCTCAGTTTAACATGAAATTAATTATAAATATTACTGAGGCAACTCAGAAGAAAAAAGGTGATGGACTATAAAGCCTCCTTAGTAGTAGCAGCAAAATGCACTCCCCCCCCGGTAACTCTATTCGTGTGTCTGTTGCTTCTTGTATTACTGCTCAATCACTGCTTAATTGAAACATTTCACTATGTAAATATGCCTCAATGCTATTGTAAATGTAACTGTACTTGAATCTGTATGCTGTTGTACCTGCACTATGTTACTGAAATTGTAATGTATGACTATCCTTTTGCATGTGCCCTCTGTATGGCCAGAGATGTGTCTGAACATGGTCCATTTGATCAATGCACCTAGCCAGTAAACAAACAAATAAATAAATAAAATAAAAATTTAGTTTGTCATTATCAGGTAGGTGCACTAGACAATGCAATGCCTATTTTTTAGGCACAACCCAAGAGAAGCACAATAAATAACAGTAATACGTGGCTGAAGGGTACAACGTCATTCATTATCATTACATACATCAGCAGGAGACGTCAACCAATACTATAGTGCAGAAACTTATGACCAGAGTACATAACATCTTTATACTGGGCCACAATCTCCTGCTATGGCACCAATATTTTTCAGAACATACAGCTGTCTAGTAAGGAACAAGGCACTATAACTGTCCAGAGCTACAGAAACATAGAAATTGATGACAGATAAGGACTTCCAGGCCCATCTAGTCTGCCCATATATCCTACCTTTAACTGCTGCTGACCCCATTGGTTCCCAGTTGCTGCCTCTTCTTTCCCCTCTAGGGTTCCCTTTTGCCTATCCCATGCATGCTTAAATCTCCCGACTGTGCTTTCCCCCACCATCTCCTGGGGCAGGCCATTCCAAGCCTCCACCTCCTTTTCTGTGAAAAAGTACTTCCTCATATTACCCATTAGCCTATCTCTTTAGTCCCATAACATGCCCTCTTGTTGTTTTAGAGCAGCTTCTCTTCTTGAAAATGCTGCCCTCCTGTACCTTGTTAATCCCCTTGAGGTACTTGAAGGTCTCTATCATGTCCCTCCTCTCCTCCAGGATATACATATTGAGTTCTTCCAATCTCTTCTTGTATGACCTGTGGTGCAGGCCCTGTATCATTCTTGTTCTCCTTCTTTGAACTGCCTCTACTCTATCTATATCCTTACAGAGATGCAGCCTCCAGAACTGGACACAGTATTCCAAATGAGGCCTCACAAATGTCCTGTCTTTTGCTAGTGATACCTCTGCCTATGCACCCCAGCATCCCACTGGCTCTCCCCACTGCCTTGGCACACATTGATTGACCACCTTTAAGGTCATCAGATATGATGACTACCAGATCTCTCTACTGTTTGATGGTTGCTGTTACCTCCCCCTTCATCATGTGTTCCTCCCCGGGCTTCCTGTGGCCCAAGTGCATGATTTTGCACTTGTTTGTATTGAATCCTAGTTGCCAAACTCTGGACCGTCATTGCATTTTAGTTAGGTTCCTCCTCATTCTCTGCACCCCTGTGGAGCATTTTAAGTCCACATTAAAAGCACATCTTTATAATATTGCTTTCCTGGAATTTGAATGAATTGCTGATTTGGTTAGATATTTTGCTATTTATTGCTGTTCTAACTGCTTTATTTTTAATTATTGTACAAGCACTTTGGTACCCATTGAAGTGAGCTTTTTTTATAAATAAAGTTGAGTTGAGTGGAGAATTGAGTTTCCTCTGTCCTTGCTTTGGTGCACCTGACTGCCCTCCCTGTCTCCCTCTGTTTTTCTAGATACACTGCCCTGTCCTCCTCCTCCTCCTTTTGAGACTCCTTTTATTTCCTGAAGGCTAACGTTTTTGTCCTTACTTTTCCCGCCACCTTCTGCAAGAACCATAATGGTTTTCTTTTCCATGGAGGTAGAAATAGACATACCTGTGACTTTACTTTGGATAGTTATATGATGGAATATCATTCTGTTTATATTTTAATAAATACAGTTTTGATTTGTTGATTTGATTGATTTATGGAGAGGCAACAGCACTGCAATATTGGTTCATGATGATCACATTATTTTTTCATGGAATCCAAAATATGCTGCCCAAAATGTTCATCAGTATGGCATGATGTTGTCCCACAACTGACATTATTTCTGACTCAGGCAAGTCTGCTCAACAGAGACGACAGCCATACTGTAACAACAGATGCTCAAGGACAAGAGATCATGCTATGAAGCAGGAGGGCAGGAGACTCAGAGGAGATGTGAGGAAATACTTCTTCATGGAAAGGGTGTGGATTCCTAGAATAGCCTTTCAGTGGAGGTGGTGGGTGCTAAAACAGTAGCAGGATTCAAGCATGCATGGGATAGACACAAAGGGACCTTAGAAATAAGGCAAGGGGGGAAGACTGGAGATCAAGTAGGGCCTGCAGTGGCACTGTAGGTAGGGAAAATAAGGCAAAATAGGTGGGCCAAAAGATCCTTATCTGCTGACAACTTCCATGTTTCTATGTAACAGCAGCCTCTGAAGGGTTGACAATGATGGTATGATTACAAAGCTAAGCCTTCACTTATTACTTTTTAAAAAATGGAATAAATGTGTGGCATCATAACAGAGTTGAACCTACCCTTGATGGCTTAATAACAGGACCAGAAATCTGTGTCTGGAATGCATCAGTATGGCTGTCCACAAGATGAAATCACAAAAGAGGACAGTTTTCTGCTTGCAAATTGATTCTAGCTGAGTTCGGTGATCCTATATATACACTAATAAATATTCAGGGGACTTACTAATAGGCTGGCTTGCTCAACTAGATAAACTTAAAATTGCAGCTATAAAGCCATCAAATGTAATTGAACTCCACTCAAAACACACTGCCTTCCTTTAACAGGTACTCTACTGAAATGGCAGTGCACTGTATTTATAATGCATTCACAAAACATCCTCCAGGGCCCCATAAAAAGCACAGTCAACTGATTAGCACATATTCAAATTGCAACAGAATTGTTGATTATTTCTTTACACCGTCTGATGAAAACTGTACCAGTATTATTATAGATGTATGTATTCTGATGTTTTTTCTCTTGTTGTTTCATATTCATGAACAAATCAACAGTCACACAACTGACCTATGAGAAGCTTAATTACTGTAGGTATATATGACAATACATAACAGTGCATTTATTCCTATAGCTTATAACATAAGCAAAGAACAGCTTGCAGGGTATGGTATCCTGCTACTTGAAATAGCTGACACACAATAACCATTTTATGGAATTGCCTAATACAGTTGTCCCTCCTTATAATGAACCCTCTCAGAGCCACAGGGGATGTCCGTTATATCAAGGATTCACTATTAAGAGAGACCAGCATTTTAGCTGCATGCAGCAGTGAGTAACACAGTACAGAAATCGATTGAGATGGACAACTGTTTTTAACATGGCAGATTTTATTTACTGCTACTTTTACCTGTAAAAATTAGTTAAAATAAATAACTTTATTATTTTTTTCCAAAAAATGAGTCCAGGTTTGTCTGAACCAACTCATGCTGCAGTACTTCCTTCTTGGCTTGCATTATAAGCTGGCATAGCTGGAGCAGCTGCAGTGAGGAAACATACAGTTGTCTCTCAAGGTATAGTAGCCCCTCTTCAAGCCCAGCAATTTCCTCCAGGGCATGGACATAATGACAGACTGCTTTGTCTTCTTCTCCGTCTGAGTCATGAACATCCACATCCCTTGTTTGACCCCTGATCTCAGAGAGTATTGCTGAGTCAGTCAGGGGTTCTGATACTGGGAACTGAGCATCGTGTGTGAACCATGATTTCAGTTGTTCCTGCACTTCAGCGCTAGTGCCTTGAATGAGCCCCAAGCCAAAAGCAATGCCAATATCTTCTCTGTCACAGGATCAGGAACAAAGCACTATGCATCGCTTAAACTGGAAAAAGCAAGAGACTTCAATCTGGGGGTGCAGTGTTTTAACAATCAATTCTAGTGTATTCATTTTTAAATTGATTAATTTCCCACACACATAGACTTGATAAGTTCTTTAGAGTTATTGTGCTCACACACAGGCAATGCAAGAAAATGCGGTCAGGTGGTGGAAAGGAAGATGACCTCCACATCCCCATTCTCAGGTACATTATGACACAGGGAAAGGGAGAGTGCAAGGCATGCACCATTGAAATGAATGTTTTTAATTACTATTCTATACATACTTTTTTTTTTACATTTGTTTTATACTTCATTTTTTATTCCTTAAGTTAAATAATAATAAACATACATTTGCCATCTTCACGGGAAACAGTAAGAAAATGGAGTACATTATGTAGAGAAATTAACTTAATAAAGCATAAAAGGATTTTTTTTTTAATTTTGAGGGGGAAGAAAAAGAAAATAAACAAACAATATATATACCATGAGCCTATCAGTACCTTTTAGTTACTGATTAGTTGAGTGTGCTCATTGCTTTTACTTCTCACTCTAAGAAAAAAACATTAGTCAAAACCCATTAACTCTTAAAGCAGTCCCCCAGTAATGAGTTCCTCTTAAAGCCCATCAAAATCTAAAAGAAAAACTGTTAACTCCCCCCCAAAAAAGAATACACAGCAATAGTGAGAAAAAAATCAAAAATGTAAGCAGTAAGTATTTAAATGTTCACTGGATGATACTCAGTAGATTCAACCTCTTCCTCCTCATCAAGATCAGAATCCATACTCTCAGTTAGTCTCACATACCTCTCAACTGTCCCTGATTTTCAGAGACATCCTTGATTTTGCCTCAAAATTTTACTCTGTCCCTCCTAAAAATTGTGTTTCTGTGACCAAACAGTAAGAGTTGTAAGCAAAAAATAATGTCAAACATTAAAGTTATAGACTCATTCTTCCTTAGAAAATGCATTTTACACCAAGCACAACATTCTATCAGCTTCCTGAGTGGATATCACCAATTTTGAAGATGTGTCCCTGATTTTGGTCCTTTGTCTCTGATTTTTTAAGCCTTGTCCCTGATTTATGAGGCAGGATGTTGAGAGGTATGTAGTCTCACATTTGTCTCATAAAAAGATTTAGTAGAGTTAATATCTTCAAAAAATAGATTTTTTCCTTGGAACAACTCTCTAAGTCTTGCAGGGGCCAACAGGATAACCAAAAGTCCAGCTTCTTTGAGTTCAGACATTATTGGCAAGAAATGTTTGCATCTCGGCTGGGTTTGTAAGCAGAAATCTGGGTATAGGTGAAACCTGTGCCCCTCATAAAAAAATGATTTATTGTTCGAGCAATTTGAAGTAATTTATTATGATCATTCAAATCATAAAAAGACAAAATAATAAATCTTGCCTCTGGTGATCAATCATAGATTCCTTCACAGGATGACTGGGAGGTCTAAAGACATTTTCAAGTGAAAGTAGAAACTCCAAAGAAAAGACTAAGGTTAGTGCTTTTTCCACAGTCTTCTTCAAATCAAATAGAGGGATGGAAGCTGGGAATCCTATTAAATGAAAGTTTCTCCTCAAGGCATTATTTTCAAGCCACTCCAACCTGGAAGCTCGAGCCACCTGTTCATGCAACATAGTTTTAATCACCCCTCTAATGTTAAAATTCTAGCCGACAAAGCTTTGATCTCATCCTGACCTCCTTTTGCTGCACATTCTGCATTCTCAAGTCTCTCTCCTCAATTGTCAAACAGCATGAAATAATATCTTCTATTGAAGTTTTGATTCTTAAAGTTGAATGACAGACTTCAATCTGAAACTCAGACAAAAGAAACTGAATTGATGCTAAAGTCAGTTTCCCCTGTTGTTTGGGTTTAGCACCCTGTTCCGAGTGCATCTGCATACCAGGAGGCATCCCTGCTCCTGCCATTGCTAGAGAACCCTCAGGCCCTGGCACCAAAGCACCTCTCCCAGAAATTTTAGGGGAAACAAATTTATCCATAAAAGCCACTCAAACTCGTCAAATCCAATAGCAGTTTTTGAAAGAAATATCCAAAACCAAAATGTTTTAAAGTGTGTTGTAAGGTGAAGTTTGAAAGAAGACCTCAGAGCTCCAAACAAACATGATCTTCTCTCACACAGCAGCTCAACAGTGCCTCATTATAATGAACCCTCTCAGAGCCACAGTGAATGTCCGTTATATCAAGGATTCACTATTAAGAGAGACCAGTATTTTAGCTGCAGGTACATTATGACACAGGGCAAGGGAGAGTGCAGGGCATGCACAATTGAAATTAATGTTTTTTTAATTACTAGTTTATACATTATTGATGGAGAGTTGGAGATTAATGAAGGCCACTGTTCGACTAACAACAAGGGCCTTGTTAGTCGAACAGTGGACTTCATTATTGTCCAACTCCCCAGCATAATGTATAAAACAGTAATAAAAAATAACTCTGTTCATTTCAAGGGGGTACACCCTAGCACTCTAACCCATGGACATCATCTCTTAAAGACTCCAGCCTCTGGCTCCCTAGTACTCATGTAAGAGACTCCTGACTTATATCAATACTTGGTGGGTTATTTGTAATGGCATGGCTGCACCTGCTAAAGTGTGTGTGCATGGGGGGGAGTGGCCATGTGGGTGGATGAGTTATTGCTACTTTTTTGTTTGCCCCTTAAAGTCTGTTTGCATGGAAGCATTTATGCTATGAAGAGAAAAAAGTAGGAGTACTGGCCAGACAGAAATAATTAACTAGTTTTGTTGGTAAGTGCATGTATTGGGGATGGGATGAACCACACATTTTTCCATCAGTATGTCTGCTACAGTTCAGTTGTGCAACTGGGGTGAGGGGAGACAAAAAAACTAAAAAGTATAACAGTGGCTATAATCATGCCATATGCATGCAGATTAATTCATATTTGTATTGAAATACAAGTGAGCCTTATGTGTGCAGATAGTATGACTTAGTGGTTAAAGGCACTGAACGGCAAACCAGGAGACTTGAAGACCTGGGTTTGAATCTCATTAAATCCCCACTTGTACAGTATATGGTGTGATCCTGAGCAAGTCACTTAACTTGTATGTGCGTGCAGTTGTCAGTGACACCTTGCATTGTGCATGCATGCCACATGCATGCAGTCTGTTCCAATTATCATAAAAAGCACATTTTCCACACTTGCTTGCTGCATGCATGCCACATGCATGCAATCAATTCCAGTTTAACATTTAGATCAAGCTTTCAGCATGCATCTCACAAGTGGAGTTTTATGTGCGCAGCATGAAAACATTTCAAATAATTATTTCTGTAAGGGTTACATTTTAAAAGTGATTTTCTCACAGTCACATAGCAAGCCACTGGTTATCGTTATGGAGGTGCTGTACTCAAATCTGCCATACTTTGATTCACAGTTATTTGGTCTAACCATTGGTTATCTTTATTTCTGAATGTGGTGTCATCAAGGGATGGGACTGAACTGCACAACACAACTGTGTCACAGCTATGACACCAACAGAAGTGACTCAGCTGGGTAATCATGTCACACCTCCCCTCCAGTTCTGAGTCCATCTTCAGGAGAACTATCACACTAACAAAAATGTATACTATTACATTTAGAAAGAAGCTGTTTAGACAACAGAATATTTTTAAATCAGATTCAAAGTACTTTGCAAGAAAGAATTATTCATGTGAACCTTTTTTTTTTATTTTATTTTCTGTGTGGCAATAAGTGAATTTAGAAAAACAAAAACACATGATCATTCAGTCTACTCTCCACTCCTTATAATTCAATTCACAATAAATCACTCACACTTAAAGGCAAGAATCACTCTGCATAGCTGTGCTCACATTTCACATGAAATAGACAGCTATGTAGAAAGAAAGCAACAGAAAGATTGTGTGAATAAAGAAAATAATTTTTGACTGAGATAAACACTGGATTGAGGTTACATATCTGCAGTGTGTTTATATCTTCTGTAAAAGGAACTGATTTTTGATAAAAATCCACTTGGTTCCTGACTGCAGTTAACAAAATGTGGCAGTACTTCAATGAAAGTGGCTGCCCAGCCCTTGCACTAAGAAAACTCAAACTACCTCAATATGGGAGCACTTCCTAAACTGTCTAAAACAGCAGGGGCATACTAACTGCTACATTTCCACATATAATGGACAAAAAGACTCTCTGAGCAAAATTTTCAGATTGGTATGATACACCATTTATTTGGGCACAGACCACCTCAACATGACCTGTAGCCTTATACAAGGATGTCTGCTGAACTGCTGTTAGGAAAAAAGTCCCATCAACCTATATCCTGTATGCCTGTGTAGTCTGTAGGCATGAACAATGATTCCCTATTTTGCATCCCTTAATGTCATCCTAATTTAAATATAAATGAGGTTGCTTCACTCTGTTTTGCCCCGGTTTGAAAACCTGTTTATCTCCATTTCAAAGATCATGAATCCACTCATGCAGGGTATCATGGGAGTTGATAATGCACACATGCACAAGCCAGCTGAAGTTATACTCTGTCAGTTCCATTACATGTCTTGTGAAGTCCCTCTAGTCTCTAAAATTATTTTATTTCTAACTCAGATTCACTTTAAACTATAGAAAACAGCAGGGCTGCACTTAACTACACCCTTAAAAGTTTAGTGGCCAGCATAAGACAAGAACATTGGGACTACAGAGGACATCAACAGCACAGATTAATACAGTGTAACTACTGCAGGCTTTAGGATCAAAACATCATAAATCTCCAGGATGTCTTTCATGAGTTAGGTCATGACCTTTGCAATGGAGTCAAGCACCTTTTTACATCAGACTTAAGTACCTACATTTACAATTAAATCCTGATGAAATTAAGATTGTACAAAACAGGCAATCCTGCATGCCTGCAAACTACACAAGGAAACAGAATAAAAGGCTGAGGGAACTTTCTCTTTAAGGAAGAAGGGGAATGAGAAACAGACAGAGAGAAATAAAAAGAGAGGCAATAGGCCCTATGCACTATTGTGTGGAGTGGCTACCTGCCACATATCTGTGGTGCGTAGCCACTCTGCATCCATTGCACCCCAATGCTGGATTCACCAAATGAGGCACACAGCCCCTTGGCACCCGATCCCCCAGCTGCACAGACAGCAATGCATCAAGGGCTGGAGGGGGCATGTCTGCACTGTGTGCCATGCACTACAGTGCACAGTGACACACATTGGGGCATAGGGATGAGAAGGATACACTATTGGGAACACTGTCATAATGGCCATATGCAGTCATACCCATGCACCCACAGGGTCCACCTAGCATGGCAACTGGTCCTGAGCACCAGTCCCCAACACATGGAGCACCCTGTCCCTGCAGCTCAGAGACACCCCTGCAAATGTATGCCCAGCCCCAGTGCAGGCGGCAGGGGAGGTGTTCAGTGGGCAGTGCCACCAGATGACCCATGGCTGTGGAACCTCCTGCTGGGTCTGGGGGTGGTGCAGTACCACAGTGCAGGGGAGTTTTGGCTGTGTCTATGTGGTGGTACTGCTGTTCCAAGACCAATGCCCCACTGTGTGTGTGGGGGGTGGCTCACTGCTGTAGAAGGAGCTTGACTCTGTTTGTGGGTGAATGACGGGCATTGGGGGTCTGGGGTGGGTCCTGACCTATGCTGGGGTGGGGTGTGGCAGTGGTCCTGTCAGTGGTGGATGCCTTCAGGGCAGGCATCAAAAGGGGCTGTACCACTGCTGCTGGCCACCTGCATTGTCCACTGGTGCATCTGTGGCTCTGGGTTATTAATGCACCCGATGCATGATCCCAGTCCTGCACATCTTGCATGGGGGATCCACTCTGGTTCCCAGGCAGGGCATTCAATTGGGTGTCCACTGGGACTTCAACTCTGCCCCTGTCTGCCTCACATGAACCTGTGTGCCAGGGAGTGGGGCCACAGACAGGTGGTTGGTGGCCATACATGTCACAAGGTGCACACCTGTTCACAGGTGTGGAGCTCCACAGGCAGGATACATGCCTCTGGTGGGTAATTCCCACCCTCATGTGCATAGGGCCCATTGATTGAAATAAGGCAGACTGTAAGAGACAGGAAGAGAAAGTTGTCTTATCAAAGATTGGAAGTACTGAGAGAGATACTGAAAGAAAATATCAAAAGTGACAAGTTCTTAGAGATAGCAATACTGATAGAGAACAGAACTATTGAGTTACATGTGTCAGTTGCTGGTATGGTGTTGTGATTTTGTTTGCAGCCTGAGGTTTAGCTGCCAAAAAACACCTCAGAGTAGGTATGTCTCTCTTATCCCACTGCAATGTGGTGCAAATTGACCAACGAAGTTGTTGGATTTTAGAGCCCATTTTATAACAGTGCATAAAACCACTCTTATCCTGCAATGAGTGGTTTCTACTACCATAATAATGCACATGACAAATAATTTTTGTCCGCCACCCTCTCCAATACCTTGGATATAAAAGCTAGTTAGGCTGTAAGCTGAGAGTCCACTGGAATGTAAATGTTCAGAGTTGGTTTCTGGATACTTGGTATAATAGCTATGGTCTTGAAAGATGAATAGAAAACACCAGAAGAAAGAGGTATTAAAAGAATAACAATCAAAGGGTCTAAAATATAGAAAGTCTTTTGCATGAGCAGTGCACAGATTACTCATATAACAGTAATAAAAAGAGATTATACTGTAAAAAAAAGATACATGTCTTGAAAGCACCATAGGCTTTAATGTATACCTCCTTTTTATATGTAAAATAGGCTCTTTGTTGTTCCTTTTACAATGCATTTGCCCAGGGGGTACTCCAGCGAAGATGTAACCTTTCATCAGTGGGGCCCTGCGTCTGCACATTTTAGATCCAGGTGGACTGCAGCACTGGTAAGTTTATTGGCTTGCTCAGGGTTGCACAGGAACCCATGGCTATGGTGGGCTTAGGGCCTGTATATCCTTGTTCACAGTTCTGCACTTTAACCACTGCGCTACACAGTCTACCCTAAATTCAAACAGATGCATGTTTAAACAAAAGGGTTGTTCTTATTATCACTGTGTTAGCAACATGGATCTGCACATACTGTACAGATGGCCATTTTAATGAAAAGTTCTGTTTTACAGGATGGTCATTACTAATGTGCCTTTTTAAAGGATAACAGTTGTGCAGAGCCACTGTAGCCAGTTAGAGGAAATCAGCCATTAGAAAAATATCTTACACAGTAACTGATGGCTTTAAATACAGGGAGACGAGTGTCTGCTGCAGGCATGGATCTTCAGAAGCATTTCAGGGGATGCCTATGAAAAATCCTTGTGATCACCAGTAAAGCCTCTATTACAAGCACAGTAAATGGGAAGCAAGTAACATTTTTAAACTGCATTAGCATGCCTCATATTTGTGTAATTCAATTTTTCCTTGAAACTGATTAGCTGTTAATGATAATTATATGGTAAATTGGTATGCTGACCAGCGTAATTTGGGCAAGTGTATGAAAATTTAATGATTCATTGAACAGGTTGGCATGATATCAACAGTTTGAAGAGACAAAGCCATGGTTCTGGAGTGCCTAGTGTTGCCAAATATTTTTTCTTGTATGCAAAGAATGGGGTAACCTGTTTTTATGCAAGTTACAGCATGTAAAGACTATGTTAACATAGTTCATATGTGGCTCTAGGGCACCAAATTTGTAACACCATCACTGAGTTCCCCACCACCACCACCAGCAACCACCACCACTTGCCTTGCAATCCACATGCAGGAGGTTTTGTGGAATGTTCTTTTCCTATTCCTTGCTTGCTCTAAGATACAGTACTACTCAGTCATTGAAAAGAGGAGGTGAAGTGGAGAGATACTTATGTGCATATAAGACTAGGCTTTTCGAGTATTGCTTATCATGAAAAAGTAAAATATGCTCTCAACAAATACTGAGTGGAATTTATAAAGGAAAAATGATCAAATCATTTGAGAATTTTCTCTGTTAAAAGGAGTTACACATAAGTACTGATAATGCATCACTCAGGGCTACTATAATGTGCATTTGCTTGATGCAGAGGGGACTTGTGCAATTTTGGGCACTTCCTCAGTGATGACTGCTTCTGTATAATACATTTAGCATTTTGTGGCAATGAATCAAAACAAATCCTCTGGTTACTGTGTCTGCCAGTCTGAGAAGCACAAATACACACTGATACTCTCTTTGCCTTCCACTTTGTCTGATGTCCTAACTTCATGCCAGCTGCTAACACCCTATACAATTTCAACAACTATAAACTGCATTACATTTTGAGTAAGTGAATTTGAACTGCTAGGCAGCGATAAATTGCCAACTTTCCAAAATAATTTTTAGGCCTCCATGTTTAACATAGTCATCTAAAAGCTACATCTTCTGACTGTATATCGTTTGCATTTTTGGAATGGCAACCGAAACAAAAGTCTTGCCTTAGCCAGCAGGAACACAAGAGGGGGTTAGAGAGTGAGAGAGACAGATGAACAGATAGCTAGATGATAATTTTTTTAATTTCTATTTGTAAAAAAAAAATGTGGTCAGGAAAGGAACACTAAGCCAAAGCTAGTTTTGAGGTATGTCCTGGAAGCACAGGGAAGTTAAGTGACTTGCTCAACGTCACACAGCTTGCAAGTGGTGTATGTGGTATTCAAACCCACTTCTCCAGGCTTGCAGCTCAGTGCTCTTAACCACTATGCTATACCACCTTGATAGATGGATGGTCAGTCAGACAGACACATAGAGTCAGAATTTAAAACATGGCTTAGAATTATGCAGGGCCATCACCAGCATCTGCTCAACTGCATTTAATTTTAGGTGAACTTTTTCCAAAGGGCCCCAGGTTTTCAGATGGATTCTGCAATTTACTGCAGCTTGCAAGAAAAATATGATACTTACATCACTTTTTGACTCAAATCACTGCTAATTGCATTTGAACTTCAATACTGTTAAACTACCACAACTACTAATTATGTGTACTAGCAGCATCCAAACATCAGATAATATTGCAGTGAGATATGCAACAAGCAGATTGTCTTGAGCTCAAGGCACTTCACAAATACATAAAATAGAGCAACATCCTGGTGATATCCCTAAAAATTCTATGGGGCAAGTTTTTGCACGTGCACACACACACGCACACACGAAAATCTAAGAATAAACCAGTCGTAATGTTCATAAAATATCCTACAGTGTGCATACTCAGTTTGTCTGGGTAATACTTTTAGGAAGGGGTTGAAAGTTGAAAAAAATACTTTTAAGAGCCAATAAGTAGGAGGGGAGTTTCCCTCTCATACTGTATGTAAATTAAGGAAATACAATAGGGGTAATGTACAAATTACAGCATGAGCACTGCTTACAAGATTTGAAAAATACAATGGCCATTTTCTAATGTAATGATTTCTTCCTTGACTGGACTGCTTGATTATTGTATATTTGTATGACCACATTCTACATGAAGTACCATAGAGCAGCAAACTACTGTAGATTGTGTTGTCAGAAGGATGTCAAAAAACTTTAAACTGTCTCACTGAAAGCAGAGCCCAAGTCCTGCACTCTTGCTCTTATGTCTATTGGTAAACCATTGCAAAACTAAGATATACCTTGATTAATATGTTTTGACTGTGGTGTGTCCATGGTCACACTACAAGATTACTGGTTTTACTTTAATTGAGAAGATGCAGGTTTCAATTGTTCATATTACTTAACATCTTACCTTTTTTGTACCCTTGTGAGCTACAGAGCATGCAAGCTGGTTCTTATGTGTTCTACATAGAAACATAGAATTTGATGGCAGATAAGGACCACTTAACCCACCCAGTCTGCCCATTTCCCTACCTAATGGATAAGCTGCAGATCCTAGTTAACCAGCAGCCTACTTCTTTCTACCCCCACTCCCTAGAATTACCTTATGACTGTCCCATGCATGATTGAATTCAACCACTGTTTTTGACTCCACAACCTCCTCTGGAAGGCTGTTTCATGGATCCACAACCCTCTCTGTGAAAAAATACTTCCTTACATTACCTCTGAGCTGCCCCTCCATCTTCAAATTGTGCCCCCTTGTTCTTGCACACCTCTTTTTTTGAAAGATGATACCCTCTTGGACTTTGTTGATTCCCTTGAGGTACTTGAAAGTTTCTATCATGTCCCCCCTCTCCCTCCATTCCTCAAGGCTATACAGTCCAACCTCATTTATCCAACCCCCTTTAATCCGAACTCCCTATCTAAAGAACTGGCTTTGTGTCTCCCATTGTAAGTGCTGCCTGACTGTCGTTAACAGTTAATTATGCTGATCGATTCTGAAATACTGCAAGTAATGGTTTTCAGCAATCACAGAGTGATCAGCAAAACAGTCACATATGAAAGCCATATGAAAGCCAGAAGAAGGAAGGGAATGTGAAGAAATAAGATCTGTCCACTTTACGTTTAAAATGCTGCTTGCTCTCCATTCGGTGACACAGGCAACACCATGCTCAGAACCCCAATCCCTGTCCCTCTCCACCGCAGCATGCTGAACTCCTACAATACTCTCAGGAATAGCTGCAGCTATTAGACTCCACCGCAGCATGTCAAGATACCAGGTTCACAATTAATCAGCCCTTACCCTTTGTCTCTGCTTGACTAATTACAGTACTGTACCTGTAGAGTGTACCAGCAGATCATAGAGGGAGATTGATGAACAGGACTATTGGCACTACTGCAGCTCCACACAGCTCACGCTCTGAACCAGAGTGATAAGTAAGGATGTAAGAATGCTGCTTATTTAAAGTTCAAGTCATGTTTTAGACAGAAATTGGAGTAGGACAATTTTTTAAAGAGTAGATTAGCTTGCTACAGTAAAAAATTAGTGAAACCCAATCATCTGAACTCTCGCTTATCCGAACTAATTTGCTGTCCCCCAAGCAGTTCAGATAAATGGGGTTGGACTGTATTAAGCTTCTTTAGTCTCTCTTCATATGTCTTCCGGTGCAGATCCTACACCATTTTAGTTGCCCTCCTCTGGACAGCTTCAATCCTGTCTATGTCCTTGTGGAGATTGGGTCTCCAGAACTGCAAGCAGTACTCCAGATGGAGTCTCACCAGCTGTCTGTACAGAGCAATAACAACTTCCTGTTTTCTACTGGTGATGCCTTTCCCTATGCATCCCAGTATCCCCAGCCCTCCTTACTGCCATCTCACATTGCTTGCCCACCTTTAAGTCATCTGATATGACTACCCCAGGTCCCTTTCCATTTTTGTTGTTGTTAGTATCTCACCCCCATTGTGTACTTTTCCCATGGGTTTTTGTTTCTCAGGTGCATTACCTTGCACTTCTTAGCATTGAATCTAAGCTACTATACATTTAGCCATTCCTCCAACCTTGCCAAGTCCCTTCTTATCCTTTCCACCCCACCTTGTGCATCAACTCTGTTGCAGATCTTTGTGTCATCTGCAAAGAGACATACTTTTCTTTCCAGTCCCCGGTACTGGGCTATCTCTTCAGAGAGCCTGAATAATCCCCTAGAATCAGAAATTCATAAGTAATAGGACCCCAATTCCATTTCTCCCCAGGGCAGACCAAAAAAGAACAATATACTGACAGTTGATAGAATATTTTTTCTAAAGATTCCAACAAACCTTGACAGCCTGGATGTAAACAGTCCCTGTCCTCTACAGCCTTGTGTTTCCAATTCCCTCATACACCCCATCTACTAAAACAACACAGCCATGTCACATCCTACATAGCAACTGGAACCCAAGGATCCCTCAAAAGTTTAAGAGCAAATTGTAATTTGGATGGGCAACACTTGGGAAAGTCCACCCAAACCATGAAGTTCATTTCCATGATCTGATAATAAATCTGTTTCCTATTCAATAAAAATGCTTAATTTTTTGATAAATGCCATAATCTGAACTTTTTAAAACCAGGAACTGCAAACTCAGAAATATCTAAACCTTTAACCCCTTTGACCCCCAAATCCCCCCATACTGAAAAAAAGAACTAAACAGCTCATCGGTCCAGTCAGCCCATATGTCCTCAACATCTCCAGGACCATCATGCAAAATAGAACCAAAAAAAAAGGAAAAATAAAAAATGATCGGATTAATCATGTTCAAAACACCATCCTTTACTCACAAGTAAGTAAAATCCCTCTTAATGGGGTTTAATCTATTGCCCCAAAGCATTTGAAAAAAAACTTAGTAACCGCGTTTCAAGTTGCATCAGTATGGGAAAAACATAACCAATGTACAAAAATATTGGAAGAAGAAATTTTTTTATAATTAAAACCCTTTTCTCTTCTTTTTAGAAAGGGCCCAAATCTGCACCTTTCATTCTCCTAGCACTAATTTTTCATTCCAATTTAGAAAGGCAGCATTGCAATTCCCAAAATAAACCCCTAAAATCTTAATTTAGGAAGAAACTATGTTTATAGATCCAAGCCTGGAAACTGTAGTTACATGGCCCAATTGCAGGCCTATACATTTATCAAGATTAAGACCTACCCCTGAAAACCCTTTAAAAATGTGTAAGGCTCTAATCCCTGATACTGAATCCCAAACCATAAGGCAAATATCATCTGCATAAGTGGAAATATTTTGGTGAGGAATATCTATAGTTGGAGAAATCCCCTGAACTAATTCATCACTTACAATCCATCTAATCAATGGATCCAACACAAAGGTAAAAAGTAAAGGGCTTATAGGGCAACCCTGTCGAACTCCCCTTCTCAAATCAGTACTAGCTCCTATCAGTCCATTAACTATCAGAGAGAAGGAAGCACTTCTATACAATAACATAATCCATGCCAACAATTGAGTAGTTATCCCATGGAACTTTAAAACAGTGAATAAAAAAATCATGGGAAACAGTATCAAAAGCTTTTTGCTGATCCAAAGCTAATGGAAATCCCGATAATTTGTTTTGTCTGCCAAACTCAGAGCTCTCAACAATAATAAATTGTGCTTAATATTCCTATGAGGAACAGAGCAGGTTTGTGCAGGATGGATCAACACAGACGCTACCCTTTGTAGCCTACTACATAAAATTGAGGAAAAATCTTGTAGTCTGTATTAAGAAGGCTTATAGGCCTCCAATTACATAGATCACACCGGTCCCCTGATTTATAAATAAAAACCACTAGTGCCGAAATGAATTCCCGCACAAAAACCTCTTCTGTCTCAGCTAGAGCATTAAACACATGGGATAGAACAACACTCAATTCATCCACATATTGTTGGTAAAATTCAGGTGTCAGGCCATCCACTCCTGGAGAAACGTCTGGTTGCAATTTAGCAATAACCTCCCTAACTTCTACAGCAGAGATAGACCTTTCCAACTCAGCTAATAAAGCAGAGTCCAACTGAGGAATCAGAAAAGGTATATCTTGCCCCCATGCCTTCAAAAAAACAGATTTAGAACCTAAAAAATGAAGCAAATGAGAATGAACAATATCTAAAATCTCTACATCTGAAGTCTTTAGACTACCAGTACTACCATACAAACCAGTCTTAACTTTATGAGACACTGTGTCCTTACAGGCCGCATATGGATCGGAATATGGCTGTTTAGTTGTACCATATCTAAACTCTGCATTCAAAAAGGATGCTCTGGCAGAGTGATAAGAAAACATGTTTGATTTAATCACATCCAACTGGGATTTAATCCTGCTATCTGCAACATTAGGTAAGGACATCAAGGCATAAAACTGATCCCTTAACTGCAAATAACGTAAATAATCCTTATTCCCAGTAAATTTACCAAAGTCTATTAAAAGCTTTAAATTCAGCTTTGGTATCCACCCACTATTGCATCCAATCATCATATAGTTCGGCCACTGATTTTCTATAAAAAAAAAACAATCCTTATAATTTTTGCTTTACCTCAGAATGTTGCAACAAATAGCATTTAATTTCCATCTCCTTGTAACTGAGGCAAATTTAGGGGGGGGTATATTTTAAGGAGACCTCACATAATAATAGAACATGGTCGGTAAATTCAGAAAAAGAAAGTCTGAATTTCTGGGGGTACAAAAATTGAGAAATGAAAAAAAAATCAATCCGAGTACACAAGGAACTCCTAAAATACATAGCCCCTTTATCCTGATGTAAAACCCTATATGCATCCTTAAGGCCTGCAAGCAATAAAGTGTCCTGAAGGGCATGCAAGTCAAAATAGATTTTCTTTTGGACAGTATCCTTAAACTTTAAGTCCAAACCACAATTCCTATCCTGACCCCAAACCACGTGTTTCTCAGTAAAAAGAAAAGGTTTAATATTACCAAAGGTTCTGTGCAGTTACTGGCCACATCATGCACTGTTAACCTGGCATACATACCCCTTCTGCAAAGCCTGGTTCTAGCTGAAAGTATTGTTGGCCCCAAATTGTGGCAGCCTCACAAACTAGCCCTATATGGGAAGGGGAGCTGATTTATATGCTGCCACTGAGTGCGATATGATGATTCACAGTGTGATTTCACTGTTATTGAGATGATAAGCAGCACTACAGTAACTGTCCATTGCTCCTGACAGAGCTTCTTCAACATTTTTATTAGAACAGTGGCATGCAGATATAAGGTCCAGGATTTAGTTATATTTATTTATTTATTTAATATGTTTAAAATTTTGGAACTGGTTGAGATATCCTGAGCCAAGGCATGTTCCCTGGCATGACCCAGGGCATGGGGTTACAAGAGAAGGAAACAGTCCCACTGAAAGAGCTCAAGTCCTACTCTGTTGCTGTTATGTCTATCAGTAAACCATTACTAAACTATCATGAAAGAAGACTGTATCAGAACAATAAATAACATAATTTATATATAGGCAACAACGAACCAGAAAAATACAGAATACATTAAAAAACAATTAATGTACAAAAACAAGAGACATGAGCAAATACACAAAACTGGATGGAAGTAGGAAGATCAAAACTAGAAGGTACTTTTTCTACATGTTCTAAGCTTGACACTAGTTACAGTGGGTGCCTACTTAACATCAAGGTAGTTTTGCTGACTTATAAATCCTTGAATGACCTGAGCTCCAAATACCTCCATGAGCTCCTGGCCCATTACATTTCTGGAAAGGGGATGAAGTCTGAGTGACATGAGCTTCTTAGGACATCAAAAAATGCAGAATGTAACATGCTGAAACCAGGATCACTCAAATATTAATAATCATTTTAGATTATTTATATCTTTTATCAGGGGGCTGGATAAGTGACTAATTAGTAAAATCAGAATTCAGCACTCCTTTCTGATAAGAAGTGCTGAATTCTGATTTTGCTTAATTTGGTACAGTACCACAATCATGTCTAAAGTTATTTGGTTATTAAGCTTTTTGGTGGCTGCCTTTGTTCTGTAGAGCTCACTCCCTGTTGACATCTGCCTGACTTCCTTACTGACCACGTTTAAGCAGAAATTAAAACACATTTGATTAGTTAAGCCTTCTTAAACCATACCTACAATAAGTTAGGCACATTGGCCCCGATTCTAGAAAAGTTACACCTAGCATAACAGCACTTCCTCAAGTAGAATGGTGCAAGTAGCAAATCATGCAAGCAGTTGATACATGCGCAATTCTATAAAGTGGCCTGTGACATGTCGCAGGCCACTTGTGCTGAAAAGCTTTTACACCAGCAGTTGTACCATAAACCCCCTGCAACATGGTGCTAAGGGGTTTACGGCAGCAGTTGCGCCCCATTCCAGAAGGGCAGCAACAAATTCCCCGTTGTTGGGATTCTACAAGAACCCCTGAAGGAGAGCCAGCAATGTAAGTTACACCTACATTTAGCCATTGGTGCCCCAATGGGCATCTCACACCCCTGCCCCATCCCCCGTACTGTACATGCCCCCATACCCCCACGCAGTAACAGCCCCACAAGGCTTCCCACACCCCCTACCCTCTGAATCCCTGTGAAATGAATGCCCGTGGAGCTGCCCACACCCCCAGCCCTGGGTCCCTCATTGCAAATAGCCCCACAGGGTGGCACAGACACCCCCACCCATGCCCTGACCCCAAGTCGGTACCTCAAATGCAGCATACCCAGCCCTGGTAATCTGGTGGCTTCACACCCAGCCAATGAGTCCACCCAGCACCTCAACCATCCCCAGCGGCACTGGCACAGCCCATCCTCTCCTTCCACAGCCAGCCACTGACTGAGTGCTGCAGGATCATTAATGTAAAGACACTCTCAGAAATTCATTTCTGAGAATGCCTTCACAGTACTGCTCCTATAGTACTCAGGTCGGCGGCTGGCCCTGGAGATAAGAGGTGGACTGTGCCAATCTCTGGCTGAGGATGGGTGGGGGGTGCTAGGTGGACTGGCACAGCTGGGTGGGGTCCACTAGACTACCAGGGCTGGGTACATGCCACATTTGTTGCAGCGACTCGGGGTCAGGGCACGGGTGGGGTGCTGACTGCACTGCCCTGCAGGACATTTTGCAATGGGAGATTCGGGAGCTTGGGGTTTGGGCAGCCCTGTGGGGCTCATATTGGACACTTTGTGGGGCTGGGGATTGGGAAGCCCTGTGGGGGTGCCTACTGTGGCTTGCTGGGCAGGGGGGTGCACTTGAGACCTACGGTTGCAGCATGCTCACCAGGTACACCCTCTGTTCGGTGTACCTGGCTGCATGTCGCAAGTTGCAGGACTTAACTGTGGAGACCCTGTCCCTTCTAGAATAGGGCACAGGGTCAATGTTGCAGTTGTGGTTGGCACAAATCATGTTTGGTGGTGACTTGTGCCAACTTTCTAGAATAGGGCCATTGTGTATGAACTGGTAATAATGATCAATATTTTTCAATATTTAGTGCATACAGTAGCACTTAGCTATGTGACATTTTGTATGTCTAACTTTAATCACTTTTTACATCCTTTGGCATTTTTAATTTCAAAGCTATAATTCCTTATCAGATGCATAACATCTAAAGGAATGATACTGGCCATACTTGACCTTAACTCACAAATAACATGTCTTGAATTCTATTAAGTGTAATGATCACTCCTTCATGGTCATGACAAATATACAAAAGGAGACATGCAAAACCACCAGGGATTTTGCTGAAGCCTTCCAAATTTGGGACACATAAATGCACTTCATTTTTTTTTCCATTTTTGTACCTACAGTGTATTGGGCAATTTTCCCAGTGTTTAAAATATTATCACTCATTATGACATGGCTAAATTCAGCAAAAAAAATCTGAATCCCTTTTTACATTTGAACAGCAGGCCCAATCATCAGTAATCCAAGTTCCTCAACTAAACTTATGTACAGCATTTAAATCACAGGACCCTTAAAACAGTAGAGCTATAGACTCTCAGATTCTGTATATTGATCAGAAAACTATGATTGCAGGTGATAAGTAGAAACAAAAGCTTATTCAAAAGTGACAGCTATTTTGTGAAGTCTGGTGAGTCACTTCTCAATGAACCATACTAGACAAATGGGTTGTCCAATGTTTAAGTACACACAGCTAGAAAGGCGCTAGTAGAAAATGAAACTCTTATTGTCTGTATTCTCCATGTCCACTGATGAGTACTATGAGAACTTTAAACTTCTAGATCAGTTATTCCCTGCTTTGAAACTGGGTATAGGCTGAACTACTGTAGTTCTGAAAATAACAACCCATTGGGACCAAGCTGGATCAGAAAATTAGAACTGAAATTATCCCAGCCATTAAAAAAAAAATATATATTTTGTGGATTGAAGTACCAGTTACTGTAGTATTTATGTTTGCTTGCATGCATGTGCAAGAAACATAGTGCCACCATATGAGTTTTCATAGGTGTGCCTCCCCACTTCCAATGCCCTGCTTCTTTTTGCAGGTGAGGCTGCACCACACCAATGAATGTCCAAGCTGTCTATGACAGCCATTCAGATGCAGTGGCATACAGTTTTGATAAAAAAGCACCACAACAATCAATGGTGGTAACGATTGCCTACACATCAGCACTGCATCTGAACTGTCAGAGACAGTTCTTTCCCCCCAACGAATATCTAGGTAGCATGTTGGGAGCCCATCCCAGTGTGCTCATGCACTCCCCTCCATCCTCACACACTGTATGACAGATGTGGGTGCCCAATCCCCCATTGGCTCCACTGCCCCAAAAAGCAAACTTCCTGGTGCCACACTGGGAGCCCACCCCAGTGTGTCAAAAATCACATGTCCTGTACATGCTGGGAGCCGACCTCAGCATGCTCATGTGCTCTCCTGCACCACTGCACACTGTGTGACCGAGGGGGTGCCAATCCCCTGTCAGCTCCAGTGCCCCCCAAAAACAAATTTCCTGGTGCCCCACTGGGAGCACAACCCAGTGTGGCTGAAGTCTGTGGCCCACAGAGGTGACCAATCTTCCATCGGCTCCACTGCCCACCCCATCAAACTTGCATGTGCCATGCTTGGAGTCCACCCCAGTGTGGCAGAAGTCCCACGTCATCTTAAAAAAAACCAAAAACCTAGAACAAAAGAAAATGGCCCCTGGTTGACTTTCTTGCCCCCTTAACCCAACCCATTCCCACCCTTTGTGTACCCCAGCTCCCCACACTACCCTCACCCCATACTTACCTCTACAACCCAGTGCGATGATCTTCAGTGGACCGGGAACATGTCTGCACTCTTCAAAACCTACTGCAAACTGAAGAATTGCCGGAAAGCTGTATAACAACATAAAAACTTAGATTGTGGGCTTTTAGTGACACTGTACTTTCTTTGTTGTCTTTACTTAGAATTGTTTTTGGGCTGTTGAAAATTTAAAACGTAGTGGTGGTGTAATTCTGTGCTGTCTTTAATTGCTGCAAATTTTATCTTGGCTTGTCTGACTGTACTGTAGTTGGGTGAGGGGTGTTAATTGTCTGGCCTCTGACCTCAGCTATGTGATAACTGGAGGTGGGGCTTAGTCAGAGTTGAGGTAGCAAGTGAGTTTTATTTCTCAGAAGAAGCCAGAAGGGGAAGGAAGGAAACATATTCAATTCAGTGCTTTAGAGTAACTGGTAATTGCTATTTTTTTTTTACTTAGATTGTGGGCTTTTAGCGACACTGTACTTTCTTTGTTGTCTTTATTTAGAATTGTTTTTGGGCTGCTGAAAATTTAAAACATAGAGGTGGTGTAATTCTGTGCTGTCTTTAATTGCTGCAAATTTTATCTTGGCTTGTCTGACTGCCCTGTAGTTGGGTGAGAGGTGTTAATTGTCTGGCCTCTGGCCTCAGCTACGTGATAACTGGAGGTAGGGCTTAGTCAGAGTTGAGGTAGCAAGTGAGTTTTATTTCTCAGAAGAAGCCAGAAGGGGAAGGAAGGAAACATATTCAATTCAGTGTTTTAGAGTAACTGGTAATTGCTATTTTTCTTTTAAACTTAGAATGTGGGCTTTTAGTGACACTGTACTTTCTTTGTTGTCTTTACTTAGAATTGTTTTTAGGCTGTTGAAAATTTAAAATGTAGTGGTGGTGTAATTCTGTGCTGTCTTTAATTCCCTCCCCTTCCCCCAACTCTTAATGATATGCCCTGTTAAATCTGATTGACAGGAGCTAAACACACAGGGTATAGTAAGGGGTGTGAAGTAGAAGGGGCATAAGGGGGAAGAAGTTCACCCTCAGCACAAGTGTTTTGACTCATTTATTTATTTATAGGTTTCTTTTTTTTTTTTAAGAAAATTATCTGAGGATCAGTGGCAGGATTTTTAGGACAGCAAATTAATAAAAAGGGAACTAGGAGAGCTTCAGTAGCAGACAAGTAGTGGAATAGCAGTATAATTGCAGTATAATGTGGGGAGTGGTGCAATGCAGTGACTGTGGGGCAGCCATATTCAGGAAGACCTTCTGGACACTGAGGTGCTGCCCTATCTGCATATATCTCTCTGGACTGTGGGATGAGGTAGCCAGACTCAGAGCGGAAGTAAACTGGGTCAGGAGTACCATCACCCCTATCCAGAGACCACCCAGTCCAATGCAACTGCCTCAAAGGATGCCAAGAATGAGGACCACTTGGATGATAGTGGGCTCATGGAGGGTTAGAGCAGTCATGCAGAGGCACATCCCAGATCCTGTTGCACTCAAGAACTCATATGCCACACTGGCAAATGAGGACAACCAAATAGAGGTACCCAGAGAAGTGGAAGGAAAGGATGTGGAGGTTAGCCAAGGAGGTGACCTCAGTGGGGAAAGCAGTGGACCCCAGAGGAGGAGGAGGAAGTGAATCCTGGTGGGGGACTCCATCATAAGAGGGATCCAGCTAGGAATACAGGAGGGGGAGGACAGGGAGATGAGGTGCCACCAGGTGCCATGGCATGGAGGGATGGAAGGAAGATCCTGGGGATCACTGGGAAGGCAAAACCGGAGGGTGAGCTGGATGTCATTATCCACCTAGGTACTAATGACCTGGCAAATGGGGAGCCAAAGGAAGTTCAGGAAGAGTTTAGGAAATTGGGGAGGGGTCTCAAGAAAGTAGCTACTTCTGTCACTTTCTCACAAGCACTTCCTGCGAGAGGCAAGGGAGAGCATAGGAGTGCATGCACCAGGAACTTTAGCTCATGGTTGAAGAACTTGTGCTGTGAGGAAGGGTTTGGATTCATTGGTGACTGGGGACCCACCTGGAGGGATGGAGGTTTGTTCAAGTCTAGCGGCCGGCATCCATCCTGGAGGGGAATCCAAGCACTCAATGATAAGTTTAAATGCTACATTGACAAGCATTTAAACTAGCAAGGGGAGTGGCAGGCCAGCAAGGACGGTACCTACTTGCTCACCCCCACAGCTAGCAGTGGAACCAGTGAACCAGAGGAGTGGCTATCTCTGCAAAGCAGTGTGCAAAAGATGGAGATTAGTGCCCAAGAGGTGGATAGGCAGAAAAGGGGCAAAATTCAGCAGAAGGGCAGACAGCAAGGAGAACCAGGGATAAAGGACAACCAAGGAAGGGGCTGGAGTAGAACAGTGAAACAGTCTAGGGAGGTCAAATCATGGAAAGCCATGTGTGCAAATGCCAGGAGCCTTAGCAACAAGATGGAAGATCTGGAGGCTGTCATGGTGCAGTCAGATCTGGACATTGTGGCCATCACTGAAACCTGGTGTAATGATAACCACAACTGGGAGACGGCCATACCTGGCTACAACATATTCAGAAGAGACAGAGCAGGCAGGAAGGGAGAAGGAGTGGCACTGTATGTGAAAAATGACATAAAGGCCACAGAGATCTAGGAGGAACAAAATGAGGGAGAGATACGGTGGGTTAAGCTGGAAAGGAAAATGGGGACAGCCATCCGCACAGGTGTGGTCTATAGACCACCAGCCCAGGAGGAAGAAACAGATAGGGAGCTGATGCTAGCCATCCAAAGGATGGCAGACACGGGTGAGGTAGTACTGGTTGGAGACTTCAATATTCCAGACGTGGACTGGAGCATCCCAGCAGCAGCATCAACTAGAGCAGATTTATCCTGGACTCCTTCAGGGTGCCTTCCTCAAGCAACTGGTCATGGAACCAACTCGGCAGAAGGCAATACTGGACCTTGTGCTCACAAACAGGGACAGTGTGAGGGTAACAGCGGGGAGCACCTGGGAACAGTGACCACCAGTCATTGTGGTTTGAAATCACAGAAGGAGCAGAACCAAACCACACAAAACAATTATCCTGGATTTTAGGGTCAGACTTTGGGAAAATGGGGAGATACTTGAAAGAGGCATTAAGGGGAATGGGACAGGAATCAGGGGTTGAGGAACAGTGGGAAGTATTTCAAATGGGGATTACAAGAACAACAGAATTATGCATTATGCAGGTTAGCAAGAGGAAAAGGAAGAGGAGACCATTATGGTTTTCCAAAGAGGTAGCAAAGAAAGTGAAAGCCAAAAAGATTGCATTCAGGCAATACAAAAAGACACAGGCAGAAGGGGATAGGGAGCAGTACTAGGAGAAGCAAAAGGGGGCAGGGAGATCAGTAAGGGAAGCCAAAGCTCAGACAGAAGAACACATTGCAAAATCAGTGGGTAGAGGGGACAAAACCTTTTACAGGTACATAAATGAAAAAAGAAAGACAAAGGGAGGGATAGTGAGACTGAAGGGGGAGGATGGGGGCCGCGTGGAGGATGACAACAGTAAAGCTGACATACTGAACAGGTATTTCTACTCCAGTCTTTACTGAGGAAGAGGAGGTAATGGGTCTGAAGGGAGTACAAGGGGGTGAGAATGGTGCAGAAATGGACACAAGTCCCTTTACACGAGAAAGGGTCCTGAAGGAACTGGAAGTAATAAGAGTTGATAAAGCAATGGGGCCAGATGGGGTGCACCCCAGGGTCATTAAAGAACTAAGAGAGGTGGTGGCTGAACCTCTGGCTATCCTATTTAACCAATCACTGGAAACAGGGGAGGTACCCAAAGACTGGAGGACAGCAGATGTAGTCCCCTTATACAAAAGTGGGAACAAAGCAGGGAACTACAGACCAGTCAGCCTCACCTCGGTAGTGGAGAAGATCATGGAAGCACTACTGAAGGAGAGATTGGTGGAACATCTGGTTGTCAATGGACTACAGGACCCAAGGCAGCATGGTTTCACCAGGGGGAGGTCATGTCAGACCAACCTCGTTGAATTTTTTGACTGGGTGACTAGGGAGGTGGATCAGGGGAGGGCAGTGGACATGGACAATCTGGACTTCAGCAAGGCCCTTGACACTGTGCCACATAGAAGACTATTACACAAACTGGGGAATATGGGTGTGGGCAGGACAGTAGTGTGGTTGGTAGGTAACTGGCTGGGTGACAGGACACAGAGGGTGGTGGTAAATGGCTGTCACTCCACAGAGGGAAGATTGACCAGTGGGGTACCACAGGGATCAGTGCTGGGACCGGATCTATTCAACATCTTCATCAGTGACATTGCGCAGTACCTAGAAGGCAGAATTTCACTGTTCACTGATGACACAAAACTCCTGTAACAGAGTAGACACACCAGAGGGTGTAGACAGAATGAGAAGGGACCTGCAGAAACCTGAAGAATGGTCAGGGGTTTGGCAGTTGAAATTCAATGCAAGGAAGTGCAAGATAATGCATATGGGGCACAAAAACCCTGGCACAATATATCAGTTGGGGGGGTGAGGATATAGCATGCACCAAGCAGGAAAGGGATCTTGGGGTTATCATCTCTGATGACCTCAAGGTAGGAAACAGTGTGACAAGGCAGCAGGTAAAGCAAATAGGATGCTGGGATGTAGGCAGGGGCATCACCAGCAGGAAAGGGAGGTCATAATTCTGCTATACAGGACACTAGTGAGGCCCCACCTGGAGTACACTGTACAGTTCTGGAGACCATACCTACATAAAGACATAGACAGGGTAGAGAAGGTTCAGAGGAGGGCAACAAAGATGGTGCATGGATTGCATCACAAGTCCTATGAAGACAGGTTGAAGGAACTGAACATGTACTCCCTGGAGGAGAGGAGGGAGAGAGGGGCTATGATAGAGACATACAAGTATCTTACGGGGAGGAACAGAGTGCAGGAATACACTATTTTTAAGCGAAAAAGATGTTCCAGGACTAGAGGGCATGGGATGAAGTTGGAAGGAGGGTGATTCAGAGGAAACATGAGGAAGAATTTCTTCACAGAACAGGTGGTGAACAAGTGTAACACCCTGCCAGAGGAAGTGGTGGGGGCTGAAACAATCACAGGATTTAAGAATGCATGGGATAGACATAAAGGAATTCTGGAGGTCAGGGGTAAGGGACAACAGACTTCTAGGAAAACATAAACTGAACTTACAAGCTCAAATGGGCAGACTGGGTGGGCCATAGGCCCTTATCTGCCGACACTGTCTATGTATCTATGTAAATGTTTTTTTTCACTTTGGTGCATTTCTCGTCCATTTTGGGGAATTTTTCACCAAATTTTCAACATGGGGTTCTTGGGACACCACCTCATGAATTCAGCCACAGTCATTTTGTTATTTGGTCCTGAAAGGTGATTTCATGGTCACTGTGTGGAACCACCTTTTGGGACTGAGTAATAAAACAACAGTGTCACAGTTCATGAGGTAGGCCCCCCAAAATCATATGTTGAAAATTTGGTGAAAAAATTCCCTAAAATGACTGTTTTACGAGTATGCATTGCACAGCTCCTAGGCATGCGCGAAACTTCAAGAATTTTTACTATTTTCTGTCCAGATTTACAACATTGCCATTTTACCACACCTCCTTATGAGCATTATTGCTGTCATTTTTCACATCTTGCCCAAAATGTGTTTTTGCACATATAGCGCACAATGGATCAGTCGGTGGCGAAATCAATGTTCACTAAATATACCACCAACAGCTTAATCTGGTTCAAAGTCAGTTGGCATTCATCTGTATCCCCATCTCTTGGGTCGTGCCTGAAAATAGGCAGAATTTGTCTAGTGCAATTACCCGGTCAACAAAAACAACTAAATAAATAAATAAAAAAATATTTGGGACAGATTAAGAAAATCACAGTGACACTGTTCATGCGCAGAGGTCCTAAAATGGGCATGTTGAAAATTTGGTGACAGAAGTCCATAAAATCACTGTGTTATCAGCGTGCATTGCGCAGTTTCCATGCACCCTTGTAAGTTCACGAATCTGTAATATTTTCAGTCCAGATTTTCAACACTGGCATTTTTCCACACCTCCTTATGAACAATACAGCTGTCATTTTTCACACACTGGCTGAATTGTGTTTTCACACTTCCAGCACAGAAATGCATGGTCGCTGTGGGAAATCAGTGTTCGGGACAGATTAAGAAAATCACAGTGACACTGTTCATGAGCAGAGGTCCCAAAATACCTGTGTTGACAATCTGCTGTAAAAAATATCCCCAAACTAATTACATTATGAGTGTGCATTGCACAGTTTCTATGCACACTCATGACTTCACCAGTTTTTTTGTATTTTCACTCCAGATTTTCAACATTGCCATTTTTTACACCTCCCCACGAACAGTACAGCTGTCATTTTTCACATCCTGTTCGAAATGTGTTTTCGCACCTGTGGTGCCAAATAGTGTAGGTGTGCAAAATCAGCTTTCCGCTAATGAAGTGATATTGCCACAGTTCATGAGGTAGGTGTCACGAAAAACCCATATTGAAAATTTGGAGTGAAAATACCAATGAACCTCTGGGTCGTTAGGGTTTCTAACCATAGTGCCCTACCCTGTAGAGACTGACAGGCATCAAGGATGTGACTTGGGATTGTCACCTGTAATGCTCATGCCATTCCACCCCCACCCACACCCTGCAGCCAATGACAGGCATCAAGGTGTGCCTTGGACTCTTTGGACCCAAAGTTCACCCCATTCTCCTATACTGTACCCATCTCACCATATTTCCTTATGGAATGGGGTGAGCATAAGGCCCAAAGACCCTAAGGCACACCGTGACACTTGTCGGTGTCTACAGACTAGGGTGTGGTGAAATGGCATTGGCATAATGCCTGACAACCCAGATGCACACCCCAATGCCTCTCAGTATCTGAAGGGTGGTGGTAGGGTTTGTCTTTAGTTCAATACTCACTGCCATTCCAATTATGCATCTCTCTAACTCCTACACTACCAATGCCAATGCCAGCAACCAAACATTCGGCATTGACAAATGTTTGTTCAATTTTGAGTTTGACTTTGGGGTCCCAGCACTCAGGATTGGCTTTAAAACCCCATCCAAATTATAATCTCCCCAATGTGTTTCTCTGACCAGCACCGACTCCTGTTGGTGAGGGAATGCTTCTATTTATTTAGTTAAAAATTTCACCATGAAGACATATTGAGCAGCGATTGCTCATTTCCAAATGCATCCTCAGTGGAAGTGGATAGGGATAACACAATACAGTTCAGAGATACAATAATATAATGCATGCCAGTGTAGGCTGATAGCAACTATAGAAATACAAGTGCTTTTCAAGTAACAGATTCAAGCTTGACACTCAGTACAAAGGAATTTAAGTTACAGTAAAACACAAAGCACTGAGCACAAAGGGGAAATGGGTTATTAGGAAGTAAAAATAGGAAGCGGAATAGTGAGAAGTATATTAGGAGCAGGTGCAGGTAGGGCAGATGAAGTTACCAGGAGGGATGAGAGGGCACGAGGGGAGGAAGCATTTCTGATGGAGGAGGGAAGGCAGGGGTGTCACTAGGGGTGGGTATCAGGGGCTGGAGCCTGGAATCTTTATTCATTAGCTCCTAATAAAAGATGCACACTTCCTTAAATTGACCCCAGGGTTATTAGTTTTTTTTTCACATGACAGATGGGGTGGGGCTCAAGTCCCTAATCTTTTCAGATGCTAGAAACACCCTTGAGGGAAGAGCATTCCAGAGTTTGGGGAAGCAGTGGGAGAATGTTGCAAGGCCAGCAGAGGTAGATCTGGAGGAGATGTCAAGGGTGCACGCATTGATACTCATGAGGGAGAGAGAGGAGTAAGTGTGGGGAGAGAGGATGAGAGGTAGGAGGGAAGAGAACCAAACCAGACTTTACTAAGGAAGCTGGCACAGTGAGCTAGGCATCTATCCTCAAGGGAAGGGAGTGCTAGAGATTGATATAAAGAGCAGTGGTGCATAAGAGGAGGGAAGTCAACAGCAAAGCAACAAAAAAGTGGAAAAGAGCATCCAAAATGGTTAAGGAAGTTTTGGTGGTGGCACTGTAGACCACATTACCGTAGTCAATAACTGGAAGGATCATTCTCTGGAGAAGTGCATGGCAAGCTTGCAATGGGATGCATCCATGGTTCCTGTATAAGGCACTGAGTTTATTTATTTTTATTTATTTATGCCTTTGTTAACTGGCTAGGTGCACTGATCCTAGGGTAATTTTCAGGCATGACCTGGGCCATGTAAGGCAGCACAGAGTAGGAATGTCAAAATAACAAGAACATAACAAGAGCAGGTAATACATAGTGAAAGGTTACAGTTGTTACATTTGGCAGTACATGGTGGCAGTATTTGAGGGACAACAAATAGCAAAGCAAAGTAAGGCTCATGGTGGTACAGTTTCAGTAAATAAGAGAACCTATTTGGCCCTACCCCAGGAACCTATAAATGGAGGCTGTAAGATGTTTGGGAAGCAGTTTTTTATCGACTGCATTGACATGGCCAGAGAAGTCGAGGTGTTTGTCGAGCCAAACCCCAAGGCACCTGAATGATGTAACATCCTCCACTATAGACCCACGAGTTTGGAAAGGAGAGAAAGAACCCTTGAGAGTCTCTGCCTTGTGTACACCTTGCCGAGGGGTCCATCACAGTATTACTCATTTGTACAGAATGTATTTTTATTCCTGCTTATGAAGGGTGAACAAATATTATGTGCCTAGAGCCCCTCCTGACCACAAATTAGTATGTTACTAGTATGCTTTGATATGTCTTTCTTCTCTTCACAGTCAGTCCCTCCAGTGTTACTCAGTCTATGCGGGCTCTGTATACACTGAGCAATGATTCAAAAACTTTTTAAGAAGCACAGTGCGTACAGGATCTTTGACACTCAAAGTTCACGCCAATAAAAAAATTTGCAAAACTTTTCCAGTTAGGGTTACCACTTGTCCTGATTTGCACAGGACAGTCCTGATTTGAGAAGTAATGTTGTTCAAAAAAAAAAAAAATGTACTATATGCCCTTACCTTTTAGAAGAAAAAAGAATGTTTTAACTTTCCTCAAATTTTGAAGAAAACTGTAATACGTTCACTAAAATATCTAAAAAGGATAATCTTTCCCCAGATGTTCCTACCTTTGCACGTCCTGGATCCTGCCAGTCAGGAAAATGTATTACTGCTGAAAGTGCAGCATAGGGTCACTAATCTCCTAAAGTACTATTACTTATGCATATTCCTGTGTGTTTTCTGTTACCATCAGCCTTGCACAAGAAAGTTGTGTACGGGGGGGGTAAGTCAGTTTTCAGTGTGTACTGTATCGGGCAAAGATGAGAAAGACAGCATGCAGTAGTGGAACTTACTGCTTGTCTTCAACTGACTAATCAAAAGTCAACAGAGGTAGGTGTTGTATTGTAGGTGGTATGGGCCAGGTTACATTTTGTAACCTATGTCTCAATGGCAGCTAATGCAGTATTTTCCTGGACTGCAGGAGACAGAATTTACTAGGGAAGGAATGTTATAGGAGGGGATTTATTTTCCTGGGCATGTGAAGCTTGTACCTGCTGGTGGAGGATGTGAGTGGAACATTGTGGGTGGGACCCCAATGTTAAACCCAAATATTTGGACCCTGAAACCTATCCAGAAACTGAATACTGGGGGTTATTCATATCCCAGCACAGTTATAAGCCAACATTTACTGTCATATCTCTAAAACGTATATCTGATTTTGCAATGGTTCTGGGCACCTGAATTATTATCAACATTCTCTCTGCACCCTCTCCTAGATTGTAACTCACTTTTGGAATACAGTTACTATGATGACAATTCTTAAAACAAGATTCTTTTTCTTGCACATGTCTAATTACATGCTATTTACATGCTAATTACATATTTGCATTTAAACTACTGAAGCTGTTTATGACGTGGTGGGCTCTCTTGACTTCAAAGTTTTAGATACAGCAATCTTCTGCAAGTTTCCTTTTTATAAGCACAAATGAACTCAAAAACCAAATCCCAAAATGTGACCCAAATGTTCACAAATAATATGCTTCTAAAACAGACTAGTAATTGTGGAAATATTCAGTACATATGGTATTCACATGGCAACATTAAGAACACCCCTATTGATAAGTTTAGGGAAAAAAGGTTTGAATACAAGAAGATTTCTGAGTGCAAATTAGAACATTGTATAACAGGAAGAATAAAAGGTTCACCTATCTTTATTTGAGAGTAGGCATGTCTAGTTTGAAGTCAGTTGCAGTATTAGTCTCACCTGACTTTATTGTTGTCCACCTTTTGTTATGATAACATTTTTTTCATGGCACTTATACTTGTATTTCTGATGGTACGCTTTATTATTATTAGTAGTACTAATATTATGTTGATGACAATTAGTACTATAAACAGAAAAATTAAATGTTCCAGATTAAATGAGATGAATGTGGATTTAAAAGAAAGAGGTCATCATTGTCACCATTACTATAGTAATTACAATCATTGTCTCTATTACTATTATAATTACAAGTAAATGTTAATGAGAAATCAGTTTTGCTTACTGTCTAAATTTTGAAACAACTATACTACAGCACAGTGAGGTGAAACACCACATGAAATGTCGAGAATTTTCTAAATACCGCATGGTACTTCAAAGACTGTAATTATGTACCAAATCAAAATTCATACAGAACTGAAGATCTTCCAGACTGTTGTGTTTCATTGTAAACGTGAAGTGTCTGAAGAAATGACAATTGGCAAAAACGTAAGCATTACAAAACTCATCTGAAGTAATATGTAACAGTTTAATCTTAACACAATGAGATGGAAAGTTTGTTTCAACAAACTGCAGTATTAATTCCTCATATGGTATATAAAATGCAAAAAGCACAACCACATACACTTTTCATGAGATTACAGAAAAGAGAGAGCGAGAAAGAGAGAAAGAGAGAGAGACAACAATAGATAGATAGATAGATAGATAGATAGATAGATAGATAGATAGATATGTAACCAGGCTGCTTTTCAGATGGTAAAAGTGTTACTGTCTCATTTACTAGCCCTGCCTTGCTCTCCATGGGGCTAAGCAAGGTTGAGGGGCCTGAGCTTGTTAAACTCCTCATGTGGGGGCATTGGTACAGAAAGGGAATAAATAGGATAGTGTGGAGCCTCCACACACAGAAGTAAATAGTGGGTCTGCTGACCAATAGAATACTGCCCCTGGGATACAGTACCAACCCACCTCATCAACAATTTCGGACACCACCCTGAAACACACTAGTACTACTACTCACACTTCAACTATAATTGCAAACACCTTTGACTAATTAAAGTTGATTGATAATATTGCAGGCTATTCACAAAAGGGTGGAAACTACATGCCAAAGGTGTGTACCCTGCCTTCACAGCTCTGCACCAACAGGAAACCCACACAGGGGCCACATTCACCAACACCGGCCTCCACACAGCTTCCTTCCATGGCCCTGCCCCCTGGCATGCAGGATCCCTGGGGGTGGTTGCATGCAGATCAGTGAACCCAGGCAGCCAGCCAATCAGCTGCCTGACCTGGGTCCCAACAGTGGATCACTCGCAGCTGTAGGGCACCATGATGACAGCCGGCACACAGTGCATTGACTGCATTGGGGTGAATGTGTCCAGTTTGCCACCTACAGACCACTGAGGAGTGCCCTGACAGCAGGGGCATCCATTTGGGGGGACTACAGATCCACATAACCACTGGGACCACTACCTGAGGGGTATGTAACATGTTTATGCCCCCCACACCACCCTGGCCCACCCCAGTGCAGATCACTATGATTGGCAGGGGGATTGTGTTCATGGAGGGGCTGTAAGTAGTTTGCGACTCCTGTGCAGGGGGTGCAGTGGGCATTGGCAGGTGTGGAGTGGCTATGCACCACAATTAGGCAGTGCATAGCCATGCTGCACATTTGTGAATAGGACCCTGTGCACATGTTCATTCATTCATAATATTAGTGGACTGCCAGCCATGGAGGAGAGAGGAGGGCTGTGACGGTGGCTCAGTTGGGTTTGAAATGAGATGGGGAGTGGGGTGGGACTGGAGGGACATTGTCTGCAGGAGTGGGGGTGCAGGGGGTACACCAGTCTACCAGGGAAGAAATATTTGATTCACAGGTTGGGGTAGGGAGAGAGGGTCACTAGACCACCATGGGAAATAGTTGATTTTGCTGATTATATTTTGTGTCACTGTATGATGGGGGATCAGGATGGGGTGGTGTTGATATGATGTGGTTGAGTGAGTGGGTGGGGAGGGAGCACTAGCCACCAGGGCTTACATAGGAAGCATTTTTTTAATGTCAGGCAGATGATGGGTGAGGGGAGGGACCACTAGCCACCAGGGATTACGAGGCATTTGGGGAATTTTTTTAATAATGTCAGGTGGATTATTGGGGGAGGGACCACTAGCCACCAGGGATTACAGAAGAAGCTTTTTTTATTGTCAGGCAGGTGATGGGTGGGGGGAGGGACCACTAGCCACCAGGGATTATGGGGGAGTAGGGTATTTTCTTATTTATGTCAAGCAGTTACTAGGTGGAGGGAGGGACCATTAACCACCAGGGATTACCAGTGTAGCTTTTTTTAATCTGAATTTACCCTCCCAGTGGCATGGGCCACTTTAAGCAGCCCATGGTATGTTTCTTAAATGGCGGGTCACTCTAAGTGGCCCAAGTATACACTGTTTACTTTTTAACTGATTATTTTAAATTCCATTAATTGTGATAAACAAATAATGATTTACTAGTAACTAGACCCCTTCCCTTGTCTGCTGTTAAAATTTTAACTCTGTCGCTGAATGTATGGTAAAGTACTGACAATTTAAAAAAAAAGAGCAAAAACATTTTTTTTGCTCTGCAGAATGCTCACTCAGAGCACCTGAAACAGCACCTGTGTGATGCTTGGAATGTTTCTCAGCTTAGAACAGAGAAATCCACTCTGAGCTAAGACACATGCTTTCTCTCTAGTAAGGATAGACATTTCACTTTACCTTTTCTGTGTACTGTGAGATATAGGAATAAAAATGACTTGTGTACTGTTTATTTTAATTTAATACAAAACAAAACACATAATTTTGCTTTCCAATTGAGGTATCATTTCATACCTCAGCTTCCTCTATGCTAAACACTGCAGTTCTTTCTAGCTTGTGGGACCTAAAGCTCTGCTAGTTTCTCACTTTAGTTTTGATACAACATTACAATTTCAAATCTGCTCGGTACCAGAAGCAGCTCAGCCTCTTTCACAGTTGAATCTTGATACAAAATAACAACTTTAGATCAGCCCATCACCTGTGTGGTAGCACACACTTTTTACTGTGCTGTTGATAAGTGGACCAAAGGTTTTACTTGGCTATGAGGACTTTTTTGAAAGTAAGTTCACTAAAACTAATGTGGTGTTTTTGTGTGTGAATGTATTAGAACTTCAAAGCAAGGTTCTTCTCATGATTGCTATATCATATTTAGTTTCCCTATTATTTATTTATTTGCTGTTTTGGTTCTTCATTCTTTATGAAGGGGCTTGAAATTCAGTGTCTAGGCATGGTTTGTTACTTTTGTTTTGCTAATGATCAGCATCTTCTAGCAAGAAACTGATCTGATTTTGTTTTTTGTCCTGCATG
The DNA here is from genome assembly GCA_016271365.2 of Neoceratodus forsteri. Taxonomy (NCBI): domain Eukaryota; kingdom Metazoa; phylum Chordata; order Ceratodontiformes; family Ceratodontidae; genus Neoceratodus; species Neoceratodus forsteri. Next base: position 745,274,554 of record CM057458.1, on the reverse strand, counting down.
GTAAGAAGAGGGGACTGAGTTTTATTTTGTTTATGTTATCTATTTTTTCCCATCATATCATTTGCTATCCCCTTCCTGTTTGCATTTCTTGATGCTGACTGTTGTGTGAGTAAATGAGAGGTGAAGAAAGGACTAAAGACTAGGCTACCAATTGTGCTTCTTTTCCTTTAAACATAAATGCTTTATTGAAAATATCAAGCTGTAATTTTTTCTTCATTATGATGGTTTTCTTTAGTGGTACTGTTTTGAAAGGCTGGAAAAAAAACAGCTGAGGATGTCATGTCCAGACAGTTACAGTAAGTGCCTTCATGGCTATTTGCATATAACCTGCATTTGATTGTGGTGGTACAGTATACATACATCATTTTTTTCTGTTTGTGCTTGACTGTTGCCTGATTGCAGCTTTTTGACCATGCACAATTGAAAGACTCAGCACAAACCTTTGTGCTGCAGTTTGTGCTTTTTTTGTGAATTCTGCCCCAGGGCTTTTACTGATTTTAAAGTGCAAGCCTGCTTTTCCTAGGATTTTTCCTGCCCAGAACTCTTGGGACCAACAGAACTGGGCCTAAAAACAGAAATCCCTAGAACTTGGAAAGTTTTAAAATTTAGTACCAAAAGCACCTCCAAAACAAAAACATTTTGATGGGGTTTAAATGCAAACTGTACATTAATTTTATTATTAAAAATGTGATCACTAGTATAGGCACAGTAAACCTGGACTGGTTTACAGGTGCATCCATGGGTGGGTGGGGGGTGTCAGGGAATCCTTCAAGGGGTAAAACAGGGAGTGAAACAGTAACAACAAAGTGATAGCAGTAGTAATATAAACTTGTACTGTAAAATCATACAAGTAAGGAATTTTGAAGAAATACAAAAACAATGGTTATGGTGTAAATAAGCATGTGATCAAGAATGTCATGCCAAGAACATTTCTAGAAATATGGCACATGTTACCCTTTGGCCTAAATGCAAACACTTCCCATAGGCCTGAGGGAGAATGGGGGTGTGGGGCAACCACATTGGAAGCATCAATGGAGCAGGGTGAGGGTGGATCCATGACAGGGTCCCCAGACTACAAGGGCTGGGGGCATCTTTGGGAGACTGGTAGGGTGTATTGGTTGTGGGTCATCCATGGTACTAGATGTATAGTAGTCTGGAAAATGGGGGAATGCATGGTATGTGGACAAATTGCACAGCTAAGGGAGGAGGTGGGATTGCTGAGGTGGAAACTAAGATAGCAAAGTGAGAGGAGTAGAAGAGAGGACAGGAGGGGTCCCACAGAATGAGCTATTGCAGCTAGGGAGCTAGGTGGAGTTAAAAGGGAGACTGCAGGAGGACAAGGAGCAAACATGGGCACAGGAAGCAAAAGATGAGATGGGGTATGGAGGAAAATAGAGGAGCATGAAAGTAAGGAGGGGATGTAAGGGAAGGCTCCAGAGGGGATACAGGAATCCCAGATAGTGGCAGAAAAGGGAACAAGAGTAACCAGGGGGATGGCAGGTGATAAAATATAACAGTCCAAAGCCTGTGCAGAGGACAAGGGAGAAGAGGGCAATGGGAGGACCATCCACCAGAGAGATACAGGCAGTAGACCTAGAAGAAAAAAAATAGATTTGCCCCACTAGGGGCACAAAATGTGAGGGAAGGTCAGGAAAATGGAGTTGAAAGAGCACACAGGGGAAATAGGAGAGACAGGCACAAATGAAGGCTCAGAAAAATTGGAAAAGGTGGCTGCCCAATCAGGTAAGAACAATGGGCAAGCCCAAAAGGAGGTGGGGCAGTGTGCTCGGGTCCAGAGGGGCAAAAGCTAGATGGGGCAGGGAAGGGTGAGGGACCCCCATGAAAAATCAGTCAGGGCACAGACAGGGGCAGAAAGACACTGAGAAGAAAAGTTCACAGATAGAGAGGCAGATGCAGGAAGCCTGGCAGAAAGTTCCTGTGGGGGTCACAAAGCTTGGGGGTGCAGAGTGAAGACAGTACTTTTGGAGGTGACATGGGCAAAAAGGGTGTTGAAAATAGGGTAGTAAATAGGATACAGGGGGTTGGGGGTAGGATGTAAGGGAGATGTATCCAGAAGGAGATGGAGAGCAGGGTTCTACTGGTTGGGGAACTCTATAGTAAAATTAATTGGGTGGGGGCAGGAGACAAAAGCACATTGTGGGTGGACTGTCTGCCTGGCATGATGGCAGCTAAGGTCATTCACTATATCCCCTCAAGGGGGAAGCAGCAGGATGAGAAAACGCACCTGCTGTTCTAACTGGGAATGAATGACCTGGCAAGAAGTTGCCTGATGGAGGTACAGGCAATATTCAGAGCTCTTGCTAGATACTGTAGCAGTCTGGGGTTCAAATTGGTGACTTTTTTCAGAGGTGCTACCAGTACCAAGGGCAAGCACTGGTAGGCAGATGAGGATAAGGGAGTTCAATGAATGGCTGGTGGGGTGGGGTGAGAAAATGGGGTAAGGGTTAGTAGGGGACAGGGTCTCTACATGGGGGGACAGAAACCTGTTTGCACCAGACAGACTGCACCTGAATATGGAGGGGGTGGCAGTACTAAAACGCAAATTAGGAGAATTGATAGCGGATACCTACAATTTAAACTAGGTTGGAGAGGGGAATCTGCTCCACAAGGAACAAAGTTTGGGGTGCTACAAGCCCCCCAGGATAGTACACATTGTTGGGTAACAGGGAGACGGATGAAGGGGGAACAAATGGGGGAAGCTGGAGGAAGGGATTAGCAGCAAACGTCAGAAGTTTGGGAAATAAGAGTGTGAACCTGGAGGCCATCATGAGGGATGACGGACTAGATCTAGTTGCAATGAGTGAGGCTTGCTGAATAGAGTATCACACCTGGGAAGCAATCATTCCAGGATACAGACTGCTCAGAAGGGACAAGGAGGGCAAGGGGGATTGCCTTATACATCAAGGAAATCATTAGTGTAACTGAAGGGCAGAAGGAAGAAGGGGTGACTGAGCTGCTGTGGTAACACTAGTTAGGAAGACAGATGAATTCCTGTGGCTGGGGGTGGTATACAGGCCTCCTGCACAAGGGGAGGAGAATAATAAATGGCTAACTCAGGCAATCATGAGGCTGGCCCAGAAAGGAGAACTGATACTGTTGGGTGACCTGAACCTCCCAGATGTTAACTGGGAAATCCCAGATGCAGCATCAGCAAGGAGCAGAGACATATTACATGAGCTGCAAGGGGTATTCCTTCAACAGCAGGTCAGGGAGTCAATGATGGGAAGCAACTTGTTAGATGTAGTCCTGACTAACGGGGAGAGTGTGGAGAAGATGCAGGTGGGAGAAGCCTTGGGCACCAGTGACCGCAGCATGGTATGGTTCAGGGTCAGGGCAGGAAGGGAGACAAGTAAAATCAGTACATCAGTCATGAACTTCAGACACATGAACTTTGATAAGATGAGTAAAATAGAGAAAAAATGGAAAGTTCATAGATTCATAGATGTATTCAAGTTCAGAAGGCGGATGCCCATATTTGAAATCGCCACCAACTGATTCAGTGGTGGAAGGAAAATTTTCTGTCACCCATATAAGAATCAAGTCTTTTTTCAATTGGTAATTTGAATATAGAAACAGTGGTGGAATTATGGGAAGCTATCAGGGGAGGGGTTCAGGAAGCAGTTGGAATGTGCATAAAAAAGGTCATGAAGAGCAGGAGGGGAGGAGACCACTCTGGTTTACTTGGGAGGTGGTGGAGGCAGTCAAGGAAAGGAGGAGGTCTTTCAGAAAATTTAAGAGGACACTCTGAGAGGAATATAGGGAGGAGTACAGGAAGAAGAGGAGTTTGGCAGGGAGGGAGATCAGAAGAGCAAAAGAAGCCACTAAGGAGAAAATAGCTAAAAATGCTAAGAGGGGGATAAAACATTTTTCAGACACATGAGGGAGAGGAGAAGGGCTGGGCAAGGTATTGCTAGACCGAGGGAGAAGGAGGGATAAGCTTGGAACAGGACTATGTAAAAGCAGAGGCATTAAATAAGTACTTTATCTCGGTATTCATGGAAGTAGAGGAAGGCATTGGCCCAGAGCTAAAGTCTGAGGGAGGGAGGGAAAATGAGTGGATCAGAGCCCGTTCACTGTGGATAGGGTCAGGGTGGAGCTAGACAGACTAAGGGTGGACAAGGCAATGGGTCCTGATAGATTACACCCCAGAGTGATCAGGGAATTGAGGCACAAGCTCGCAGCACTCATCACAAGGCTCTTCAACTTGTCCCTGGATACATGTAGGGTGCCAGAGGACTGGAGGAGGGTGGACATGGTGGAAGTAGCAGGACGCTGAAGGAGAACTACTTCTCAGACAGTCTCAAGTCTGAGTGGGGAAGGTAATGGAGGCATTAATCAAGGAGAGGGTGATGGATTACCTGGGAGGAGTGTGGTGTGCAGGACAGCAGACAGGATGGCTTCACCAAGGGAAAATCATGCAAGACCAACATAATTGAGTTCTTTGATTGGGTGACTCAGGTAATCGACCAGGGGGGTGGTGGACGTCACCTATCTGGACTTCAGAAAGGCCTTCAACACCATCCCTCACAGGAGGTTGGTGAGCAAGATGGAAAGCATGGGGTTGAGAGGGAAAATAGTAAGCTAGGTGGAGGCATGGCTAGCAGGGAGAACTCAGATAGTGTTACTAAATGGGTTGAACTCTGAGATGGCAAGGACAAGGAGTGAGGTGTCTCAGGGGTCAGTTTTGGGACCGCTCCTATTCAACATCTATATCAGTTATATTGCAGACGGTTTAAGAGGGAGGGTGTGCCTATTTGCTGATGACACAAAAATCTGCTGTAGGGTGAACATCCAGGAGGGGTGGAGGACATGAGGAAGAACCTTTAGATGTTCTACGAGTGGGAAGTGCCAAGAAATGCACTGTGATGTACATAGGGAGTAAAAACATGTATGCAGGTACATGCTTGGTGGGGAGGAAATCAAAAAATCAGAACAGGAAAGGGATCTGGGGATCGTAGTCCCCTGAAACCTTAAGGTAGGGTTCCAATGTAGCAGGGTGGAGGGAAGGGCCAGTGGAATGTTGGCATGCATAGGCAGGGACAATACTAGCAGAAGGAGGGAGGTAATAATACACCTCTACAAAGTTATCGTGAGGCTGCAACTAGAGTACAGGGCTTAGTTCTGGAGACCACACCTCCACAAGCATGTAGATGCACTGAAGAGAGTTCAGAGAAGGGCAAGAAAAATGGTGCAGGGTATGAAGGGGAAGACATATGAGCAGAGGTATAAGGAGCTGAATCTGTACATGCTAAAAACAAGGAGGGAAAGGGGTGACATGAGTAATACCTTTAAGATATGTAAAGTGGCTAAATAAAGTAGGAGAATGGGGTCTGCTAAAGAGGAAGAAGGGAGCCAGAACTAGAGGGCACAGCCTCAGATTGCAAGGAAATAGATTCAGGGATAATGTGAGGGGTACTTCTTCACAGATAGGATGGTGGGGCCCTGGAACAGACTGCCAGACAGAGTGGTGGGAGTTAAAACAGTGGCGGAATTTAAAAGGGCATGGGTCAGTCATGTGGGGCTAAGTATTGGGTGGAGGGCAGGGGCAGGTGGGGAGGGGGGGTATATGAAAGGGGAGGGATGGGAAGACTTGATGGGCTGGAAGGGTCCTTTTCTGCCATCAAGCTTCTATGCTTCCATGATTCTATAATAGGCACAGTGAGTCAAGGCTGGTTTATAGGTGCATCCATGTGGGGGGGCACGGAAGCCTTCAAGGGGTACAACAGGGAGTGAAACAGTAATAAGAAAGTGACAGCAGTAGGAGCGTAAACATGTACAGCAAAATCATACAAATAAGGAATTTCAAAGAAATATAAAAACATTGGTTATGGTGTAAACAAGAATGTGATATGGAATGTCATTCCAAGAACATTTCTAGAAATGTGGCACACAATAAAATATGAATCTGTTGGATACTATATTATGTCATGGTGTTATTGTGACTGGTGGTGTAACAGTATGTATGATGTGGAGTGGTGTAACAAAGTGCATGGGGTTATGGGGTCATGAGATATGTCAGCATGCATGCTGGTATAGAGTGGTGTGACAAAGTGTATGGGTGTATGAGGTGTTGCTGTGTGTGTCACAATACATGGGAGTGTAATGTCTGTGTGTCAGAGTTCATGGTGGTTTGTTGATGGGTGGTGTGTAGAGATGGGTAAAGTGACCCCAATCCGCTCTGCTAAGTGATTCGCTGATTGAAGGCAAATTCGCGGAGTGCTCCGCAATGCAAAGCGGAGAACTTTGCATTATAATGGGTAACGCAAAGTCCATTAAAAACAATAACTTTGCATTACTCCACCTTCCCAAACTACTACTCCACCAATCCTTAAGGTGGAAGTACGTTGAAAACAATGCACTTCGCCTTACTTTGCCTTGTTTTTAAGCTCCAAAGGTGAATTTTGCAGTGATTCATGGGATTTCATGTCATGTGGGCTCTAGATTGTTCTGCACAGCCTCAGTTCGGGGTAGTGTGTGTAGGAAGCTGTATGAGACAGTCTTCTCTGAAAGCTCTCTGCAATTCAAACCTTCTAAAAGCTGTTAAAAAGCCTTTTTGAGTCTTTTTTTCTGAAACTTTAGTTCATCGATTGTAGGAAACCTTCCTGTGCTTATATCATCAAGCGTTTATTGTTTGTGTGTGGATTTTGAATGTTAATATACAACATTCAGTCTGTGTACTGAGAGATGGTGGAAGTGTTCTTTGGGGGAGGGGTATATCTGTGGTGTAGGTAGATTAACTTGGAGAAGAAGACAGTTCTTTCTGTTTTGGAGATATTTTTCTTATAACTGTGTTAATGTACACACAGTAGTATTTTCAGCAATTCTTGCCATTTTTTGCTGATTGTTGTGGTGCATCAGTGCATAATTTTAGTTTGTTTAAAATATGCGGTTATATTACTGAAGTTTTCAGTTTGCTACACATTACTTAGTGTGTGTGTGAGTATGTGTGTGATGTGTGTCATCAAATCAGACACCTTTTATTGTGCCACATAGTAATTTCAGCAATCTGAACCTGCTATCCACTGCAGCTGTATGATTTTTGTACTACTTTGTAGTATCTTTACTGGTACTAGCACTAGAGACTGTTACTGCAGCAGTGCAGTGCACTCCCCCCCCCAAGGCCCACCCCAACTGGCAAAGGTATTCTTTTCCAGATTTGAATTTCTGATGGTGTGCACTGGTTAGGTGTTGTGCCTGTGTGCTAGCATCTCTTCAGTGTGCAGCGCAATCTTAATCTATCTGTGCATTTGCATCTCTTTAGGGCCCAATCTCCATCTGTAACTTAAGTCACAGTTGTTTCTTTGGCTTCCCTTCAGAGTACTGGACAGGTGTGGTGCATGATTTTGCATGAACACTGTACTCATTAATATACGTTTTTAAGTCAGGACCATCATCATGAGTCACTCATGATACAAATCATGTTCTTCATCATCACGGTCACAAATCATGATTCACGATCATGTCATGAATCACATTAACTTTTTTACTAGTTACTTGGATATATTGTAAGCCTGTTTTGTAGTATCTCTCCAGGTTTCACCACCCCATCATTGTACTCATTGATAGTGTTTTTAAGTCGGGGAGTTTTAAGCTACAGCTCATCAGGGAAGTACAGCCGTAGGCATTCACATTCCCAATACAGTTTCATATTGGTTATCTCACACTATCGACACCAAATCATGTTCTTCATTACCATGGTCACAAATGCAGTCACAAATCACGATTCAAGATCACGTCATGAATCACAACATTAATTTTGTTTCTAGTTACTTGGATGTATTATAAGCCTGTTTTGTAGTATCTCTCCAGGTTTCACCACCCCACCATTGTACTCATTAATATGTGTTTTTAAGTCGGGGACTTTTCTGCTGCAGCTCATCGGGGAAGTACAGCCATAGGCATTCACGTTCCTTCCTGTACAGCATGTAAGTTACAGTACTATAAGTAGTGGTGGGCAAAGTGGCCCCAATTCGCTCCACAAAGTGATTCATGGAGTAACATGGAACCCACGGAGTACTCTTCAATGTGAAGCGGAGTACTTCACTTCATAATGAGGCACACGGAGTCCATTGAAACCAATGACTTTGCATTATTCCACCTTCCCCAAACCACTTCTCCACCAATTTTAAGGTGAAGTACATTGAAATCAATGTAATTAGCCTCACTTCGCCTTGTAATTGAGCTCCAAATGAAATTCTGCAGTGATTCATGGGATTCAGGTCACATGGGCTCTAGATTGTTCTGCACAGCCTCAGATCTGGCCTGGTTAGTGTGCGTGTAGTAGTAGCTGGAGACAGTTTTCTCTCAGACTTCTGTGATTCAAAACCTCTAAAAGCTGTTTAAAATGCATTTTTGAGTCTTTTTTTTCCTTGTTCAAAATTTACTATATCGATTGTAGGAAACACTTCTGTGCTCATATCAAGTGATTATTGTGTGTGGATTTTGAATATTAATTTAGAACAGTCTGTGTACTGTGAAGTGTGCTTTGGGGAGGGGCATATTTGTGGTGTAGGTAGTATTAGGTACATTAATAGGGAGAAAAAGGCAGTCTTTCTGTTTTGATTATATAACTGTGTTAATGTACACACAGTACTATTTTCAGTAATTCTTGACATTTATTTGCTGATTCTTGTGGTGCAGTAGTGTATAATTTGTCTGTTTAAAAGATTTGGTTATATTACTAAAGGTTTTCAATTTGCTATGCATTACTTGTAGTGTATGTGTGTGATGCGTGCCATTAAAACAGACATCTTTTATTGTGCCATAGATTAATTGCACCATTGTGAACCTGCTATCCACTGCACCTGCATGAATTTTTTATACTGCTTTGTGGTATCTTTACTGATAGTGGATTGTTACTGCCGTGCACTAATCCCCCAACTGGCAAAATGTATTCCTTTCCAGATTTGGATTTGTGACTTGTGTGTACTAGTTAGGTGTTGTGCCTTTGTGTATACATCCTTTGAGTGTGCAGTGCAATCTTAATTTGTCTGTGAGTTTGCAGTTCACCATTAATTCTGGGAGACTGCATTTCTTGTTATGCTCTCATTTCACTTCGTCAACTCAGCACTGGGGAATTTTCTGGACACAAGACAGTAGCATTTTGGGGATGCACATTAATTCTGGTGACTCTGTGTGTGACCACTGTGCGCATGACTAAGTGCACCATTAATTCTGGGAGACTGCATTTCTTGTTATGCTCTCATTTCACTCCATCAGCACTGGGGAGTTTTCTGGACACAAGACAGTAGAACTTTGGGGATGCACATTAATTCTGCTGACTGTGTGGGTGGGGTGCTGCCAATATTGTTGTCACTCCACCTAACTCCGCATTTAAAGTGGAATGACAACATGAAGTAATAACAACAAAGCGAAGTGAGCCTTTCCTATGAGGCACTCCGAGTAGCATAGTGCCAACACAAAGTGGCCACTTTGCATTCACTTCACAGGTGGATTTTAAATTCGCTGCACTTCTAGTGGTGTGATAGAATGTAAGGTGTCAACTGGTGTGAGACTGTATGGGGTTTGGGTTCATAACGTACCTCAATGTGCATTTTGGTATGGTGCCAGGTTGTGTGGCAGTGCATGGAGGTTTGCGGCTGTGAGGCTTGTCAGCTTGCATGGTGGTATGATGCTTGGTGTGACAGCATGCGTTGCAATGGTGTTGTGTGCTGCGTCAGACTGCAAGGAAGTATGAGGTTGTGAGGTGCATCAAAGAGCAGAGATATGTGAAATTGTAAAATTTAACCTAGTGAAATATTTTGCGTGATTTAATTCCTGCATTACGTGACATTTTTGCCTAAGCGAAACATAATTTTGTGCCTGATTTCGCTTTTGTGTAATTCAAAATTTCACCCAATTTTCCCCAGTTTCACTTTCACATATAACTTTGAGTTGAAGCCACTCACACAAGGTATTTGAATTCCAAAAAAAAGACACATTCACAAGGCCCAAATGGCCAATAGCCTTTGGCAGGAGCCGGCATTTCATCTGCAAACTCAATATATAGGAAATGCAACTGCACTACACATCATTATGTTGTTAAAAGGAATCTTGTAGGTGTAACCAGCTCTAAGCAGTAACACACACCACAAATAATAAAGGATTAAGGTGTTTATTGGGGAGGGGTACATGGACACGGTACAGAATAAGTATAACAAATGACAGGCAGGATCAGGAGGACAAGGGTAACACAACAATGAGTGGGGAGAACTAAGACAGAGAGAGAACAAGGAAAGGGACTGAATTCTATGGGGAGCATAAGACAGTAACAAACAGCATCAATGGTCAAGAAAATGATTTTACATAGAAAAGAAAGAAACAAGAGGACTTAAGGAATGGATGTAAAGAGGACAGAATTTTTTTTGTTTGTTTTTATTCTTTATGGGTGCACATACAAACAGTTTAATGGAAGATAGAAAAATAAAAACAAAAAAGACAAATTAATTTGTGCTGCCACATTCAGTGCCAGTGTGGCCACAACAGAATTCTGACAGGATGCACATGATTTTGTCAACATCACACTACAGTTTAGAAATCTCCCCCCTGGGCATCACTAAATTCCTGTCTGAAATCATTTAACTCTTGTCGGACATGCTGGACTTCAGACAGGATAGCAGATAAGTCCCCATATGTCACTGGCACTGCTGGCAAGGCAGGGGCTGCCTGTGCTGCTGGCTTTGGACAGGGAGGGCCCTGGAGGGGTCTTGATGTTACTGACTGCTGCAGTTTTCCAGTATGGTGAGCACAGCAAGTATGTTTAACTGGTATAGCCATGCCTCCCTCATGCTCACTCCCTTAAGTGCTTACAACCACACTGCTCCCCACTGCTGCATTTGATGATGCCGCCACCTCCCGTAATTTGAGGTGCCACTGCGGCAGGTGGTGTTGTACCATGTGGCTATGCTTGTCGGGTGTCCCAAAGTGGGATCCACACTTTCCTTGATGCACTTCCTGCCCGCATAGATTGCAGATGACCACTGGGTCACTAACCAATATTAAGTAGAAAAAAATCACAGACAGGAGAACTTTGGGGATAACTGAGCCATGGGGGATGCCGCAGATAATGCCTCAGGCACTGACTCCTCTGGCTGCTTGGGAGGGGGCACAGTCTCCTGCTACCTGGGTGGAGGAACAGTATCCTCCTGGTGGTGGGGATGGGGCACTGTCTCCAACAGCTGCTGGTAAGGGGGCACAGTTTGGTGCTGGGTGCTGGTGCTGGAGGAAAAATCCTCCTGCTGTGGCATTTCATTTGTGATGGTTAGCTAAAAAGCACTTACAGGTGCCCCACTGTCTTCACCCTTCTCCATTATGTCCACAATCCACAAACACCATCAATTCAAATAAACAAACAAAAAAAGAAACAGAGATAGAGACTCAGAGACAGCCGGGGGGATCACACACACACAATCACAAACACACACAAACACAATCACCAGGTACTAAAATATGAACTATGACAAAGACAAACAAGAAAAAGTTAAATAGCACAGATTAAGCAATTTAGGTGTAAAAGTGCACTCTGCAGTCACAGGGAGTATAAATGCTCCCTGCTTCCTCAAGATACATAGTACTGGAAATGAACCACTCGCTTACTGCCTGTTTAGACTCAACTATGTGACCACCAGCAGAGCGAAATGCACAAATTTCACCTAATCTTGCCTCAGATGTGCAGGCAAAATTGGTGGTGAAATTTTACCAGTGAAATTTTTCCAAAAGCCCATAATTTCTCAAAATGTTTCACTAGGCAAAATTAGTGATTTTGCCATAATTTCACCTGTGAAATACAATTTCACTGCATCTTTATCAGAGAGCATGTGGGTATGGTGTCAGCTGGCTTGACAGTGTGGATGTGGTATAGTGTCACTGTGTGTCAGCATACATAGAGGTATAGTGCAGGGCTGTGTGGCAGCATGCATGAAGTATGGTTTTGGGTGGAGTGACATCATGAATGTGGGTATGGGGTTGTGAGGTGTGTCAATGTGCTTGGGAGTTTGGTAATGCTGTGTATGTCATAGTGCACTGGGATATGATGTTGGCTAGTGTATCAGACTGCACAGTGGTATGGTGCTATGTGGTGTGACAGTGTGTATGGTGCATAGTGTTGAGTGGTGTGACAGTGTACATGGGGTTGTGGGTTTGTGTTGTTTTTCAGTGTGCTTAGCAGTATGGGGTTGCAGTGTATGTCATATTGCATGAAAGTATTATGTTGGTTTGTGTGTAAGAGTGCATGGTGGTATGAACCTGGGTGGGGTGACAGTATGCATTGTCAAAATGCATGGTATGGTGTCGGTTGATGTGGCAAAGTGCATGGGGGTATTAGGTCCTTAGGTGTGTCAGCATGCTTGACTAGTGTCAAGTTGGTTTGTGTGGCAATGTACATGGACTGTGATGTCAGGTGCTGTGTCAGATTGCATAGTGGTGTGGGGTTGTGAGATGTGTCAAAATGCACCACGGTATGGTGTGGGATGTTGTGACAGCATGCATGAGGTATGGTGTTGGGTGTTCAAGTTTATTGCAGGAAAACTCCATTGAGCAAGCTCATTCACACGGAGGTCCTGTGACATAAACACTTAAAGTACAAACACAGATAGGTAATAACAGTATATACATGAAATGCACGTTACATGATACAGGCTGGATATACATACAAGGGTACCACATAGAGTGACCACAGGTGGTAAACATTGATATGAGACAGGGAAGCAACTTACAGGTTGCATACTGATAAATGAAACATGCTAACTGGTGTGTGCAATACATATATTTTGGCAGCTAGAACAAACAACAGACTACAACTGATATGGGGAGGAGTGATTTGATAGAGTAGCAGTGGAGCATAAGCATAGATAAAGCCAGGAGTAGAAGGGAATGGAAAGCAGTTAATATGACAAATCAATTATACCTTACCAGTGGCTAAATATGGCACACATGGGGAAGGAAGAGACTTAATGACAGTTGCAGGTGTCTTTTATTTTGGCTGAACTTAGCGATTTGTAGAAGTTTATTGAAACTGTGCTAGTTAGTTTCAGTACAGTTTGTAATTGGTTCCAAATGGAGTGAAGGGCATATGCAATAGCACGTTTACCAAAGGAAGTCCATGTCCTTGGTATGTCAAGCATAATAAAGTCAGATTTTCTTACAGTATGCACTATGTGAGATACTAATAAGGAAGAGAGATAACTGGCAATTTCTGCAGGAACAGTTTAAGAGTCCATAGCCCAGCATGGAGCAGGTGTCTAGTAGTAAGGGATGTCCAACCAACAGCTGCATATAAGTCACAGTGGTGCGAACGGTAAGGGGAGTTGGTAATGAACCGTAACGCACAGTGATAAAGGATGTCCAGTTTACTTAGATTTGCAAGAGTGGTGGAGGAATAGATTACATCACCATAGTCGAGTAGGGGGAGAAAAGTGGCCTGTACAAACTTGTTTCGAGTTTCAAGGGGGAAAAGGGGCCTATTTCTGTAGAAGAAACCTAACCTTGCTTTTAACCTTCTAGAGACATCTTCGACGTGGTCATTGAAAGATAATTTATTGTCGATCCAGATACCCAGATATTTAAATTTGGTTACAATTCCAGAGGCTCGTTTAGCGTGGTGACAATGAAGTCTTGGGCAAGGGTATTGGGGGGACCTATGACAGCACTGCGGGAGAATATCATCGCTTTAGTCTTCTTATCATTGAGCAGAAGCTTTGCCTTTATTAGATTATGCTCAAGTTGTGTGAAGTCCGCTTGAAGCACTCCCTTAACTTCAGATAACGATGAGCTAGAAGTATACAACACAGTATCATCTGCAAAAAAGTGCAGATTGGACGTAGATATGTTAGCATCTAAGTCATTAATGTACAAAGAAAACAAGATAGGGCCTAAGATGGATCCTTGGGGGACTCCGCTTGCAACTGGCAAGGCAGCAGAAAAAAAGCCTTCCGCCTTTACTTTTTGGAATCTTCCAGTTAGGTAGCTGAGAACCACTGGGTGGTATGGTATGTGGCACCCAACTTTGCAAAGACGATTGACTAATAGTTTGTGATCAACAGTATCAAAAGCTTTGCTGAGGTCCAAAGACTGCACCAGTTACCTTCTTAGCATCTATAGCAGATCCAATCATTGGTTACTTTTGCTAGTGCAGTGATTGTGCTATGATTAGCCCAGAAGCTAGACTGAGCTGGGTTAATGAGAGAGAAGGTTTCCAAGTAAGATTTTAACTGAATATGGATCAGTTTTTCAAGAAGTTTAGAAAGGATAGGCAATATGGAGATAGGCCTATAGTTGTTTACATTGCATGGGTCACCAGATTTAAATAGAGGGAGGATATGTGCTGATTTCTAGCAGGACGGCACAGTAGCAGATGTAATGGAAAGATGAAGATGTGGAGAAGTGGGGCAGTGAGATGGGTGTAGCCTGACCTTAGGAAAAAGGGTTCCAAGCCATCATCCCCTGCACTTTTTTGGGTGTCTAAGTTAAGAAGAGAATCTTCTACTTCTTTATAAGTTATCTCACGCAGTTGGAAGGGGCTGGGTGCAGGACTAGATGTAGGGAGGGTATGCTGGCTCACACGCACCAGCATAAGGTGACAAGTCAAAGCTAATCCAGCTGTGGCAAAGTGGGAGTTAAGTTCCTCCAGGATTAGGGACTTGTTTTCCACAATCTTGCCACTTGCAACTATCTTTGTTGGGTCAGAGGGGGCCATGGGCCATCCTTCTATAGCTTTGATAGTCTTCCATATTTTATGAGGGTTACCTTTAGCTTGTTCGAGGTAGAAATATAATAGTTAGCTTTAGCAGAGCAAAGTTTTTTCACACAGTTATTCTGGCTGTTCTAAAGGCCTGCCAATCCGAAGATTTTTGGAATGTCTAGCTTTAGCCCAGAGCTTATCTCGAGCTATAAGGGCTGCCTTGAGATCCGAGGTGAACCAGGGTTGTAATTGTTTTGTACCCTTACTGATGAAAGGGACGCTTTTTTATTATTGTAGTGAGTTTGTCATTAAGGATGTAAGTTGCCTTGTTGACATCTTTGGCTAGAGTAGAGATCTTGCCATCTGATCATGCTTAGGTCAGATAGGAAGTTTACTGCACTGAATTTGCGAAAGGATCTTTTTGTTATAAAGATGGGTTGCAGTCGGGCCTTAATTTGAGATCTTATGCAAGCAACAATTCCATGATCGCTCATGTCATTGTGAAACACTGCCTAATGAGAGGGTGGTGTGACAGCATGCATGGGTACAGATCTGAGTGGTGTGGTAGCATGAATATGGGTATGGGTATGGTGTTGTGAGGTATATCAGCATCCATGGAGGTATAATGTTGGTTTGTGTTACAGTGTTCATGGTAGTATAGTGTCAGGTGGTGTGACAGCATGTATGATGTAGAGTGTTGTGACAGAGTGCATGGGGGGTATGGTGTCAGATTATGTGTTAGAGTGCATATGGGTATTATATTGAGTGATGTGACAGTACGTATGCAGTATTCTGTTAGTTGGTATGCCAGCGTGCATAGTGGTATGGGGTCATAAGGAGCATCAGCATGCATGACGGAATGATGCTCATTGCTCTGGCAGCATGCATGGTATATGGTGTCGGCTGCGTGTCAGACAGCATGTGGTTATGGGGTCATGATGTGCATCAAAGAATGTGTGTTTATGGTGTTGGTTGGTGCAACAGCGTACATGTAGTATAACATTTTCTGTGTGTCAGAGTGCATGGGTGTATGGTGTCAGCTGCTGTGACAGCATGAATGAGGTATAGTGGTGGGTTGTGTGCCAGCAGTCATAGAGTATGGTGTCTGGTGTTGTGACGTCACAGTGCATGGTGGAATGGGGTAGAGAGGTATGTCAGCTTGCTTGGCAGTATGATGTGGTTTGTGTGACAGCATGCATGGTGGTATAGGTTTGGATGCTTGGTCATACTACAAGGGCTGTGGGGCTGTGAGATGTGTCAGAGTGCATGGGAGTATGTTGTTGGGTGGCATACCAGCATGCATGGAGTATGGGATAATTAGGTGCATCAACGTACATTACTGCGTAGTGTCACTGCGAATGTCATAGTGCATGGGAGTATGCTTTTGGTTTGTGTGCCAGAGCACATATTGTTATAGTGTTGGGTGGTGTGGCAGAGTTCATGGGAGTATGGTGTTAGCTTGTGTGTTGGAGTGCATGATGGTATGATATTCAGTGGTGTGATAGCATGCATGCTGTATGGGGTCAGGTGTTGTGACAGCATGCATGGGGTATGTTTCACCCATGAGATGTGTTGGAAGTGGTGCTGCTCAAATACAACCCAATACAGTTAAACCCTGTTAAACTGACACCCTAATATCCAGACCTCCCTATCTAATGAACCAGCGCTGTGTCTCCCTATTTATACAGTACAGTATTACTGTACATCAGTTCGGTAGTGGTTGTTGTTAATTGCGATCCTGCCTACTGCAGCTCTGTAACCAGCAGTTACATTAGCAATCTAAGCACTTAACGAGGTGTTTAATTTGTCAAATAGGTGCAGCTAACTCTCAATATAGCTGTCGTTAAGTGTTTAGAGTGATATGCTGTAGTTGTGAATGTCGAAAATGGAGTCCCCGTCCTCTGCTCAGAAAATAAAGTGCTTGGTTCTTACAGTTGCATAGAAGATCAGGATTGTAGAAAGGCTCGACAACACAGATGTTTCTGCAGCAGAGATCACCAAGCTAGCAGCTGGTGTGCAATCTGAATGAAGATGGGCATGAGCTGCTGTCAGATGATGGCATTGTCAAAATGGTTACTCGCCCACAGCAAGAGCCAGAAGAAGAACAACAGCTGGACTCTGACAGCGAAGATCTGCCACTGATTGTCCTCGAGTTACGGTGAGGCTGTCCAGCACTTGGATAAAGCAATCCTCTACCTCGAATCAGAACCGGATTGTGATCCGATACAAGTTATGCTACTGAGAAGCACAAAACAGCTTGCTGCTAGAAAACAGTATGACACGCTGTGTCAAACATCGATAATGGATTATTACAAGAAGTAAAACATTTTAATGTACAGTATCAAATGAGTGTATTGTATTTATACATTAGTTTGTTTGCACTTTATTTGATGTTATTCAATAAAGACTGAGTGTTTTTTCAGTGACTTAATTGCATTTTATTTACTGTGTCAGTATGACTTGATGAGAGGCAAAAATACAGCACAACAGATGTAATTCCCATTTATCCGACCCCCTGCTTATCCAACCTGATCAGATGTCCCCCAAGCTGGTTGGATAAATGAGGTTCAACTGTATATGGGGACTGAAGTGCCACTGCCAATACACCAGAGGGTAAGGTGTTGTAGTGCTGCTGCCATCACACCTGAGGGGGATGTGATGCTGCTACATTTGCCCATGGTAAATGCTGGGAGTGGTGCTGCTGCCAACAAACCCAATATATGGGGATTGTAGTGCTGTTGCCAATACACTAGAGGGGAAGGTGCTATAGTGCTGCTGCCATCACACCCGATGGGGGGACTGTGATGATGCTGCCTTCATCCATGAGAGGTGCTGGGGATTGCAATGCATGTGCCAATACACCAAAGGGGAAGGTGCTGTAGTGTTGCTGCCATCACACCTGGGGGGGGTTGTAAAACTGCTACCTTCAGCCTGAGAGGTGGGGGAAGTGGTGTTGCTGCCATCAAACCCAGTATGTGGGGATTTCAGTGCTGCTGCCAATACACCAGAGGGAAAATACTGTAGTGCTGCTGCCATCACATCCGATGGGGGTGGGAAGGGAGCTGTGATGATGCTACCTTCACCCATGAAAGGAGCTAGGGATTGCAATGCATGTGCCAATACATCAGAGGGGAAGGTGCTGTAGTGTTGCTGCCATCACACCTGAGGGGGGCTTTAACTCTCCTACCTTCAACCTGAGAGGTGGGGAAAGTGGTGCTGCTGCCATCAAATCCAATATGTGGGGATTGCTGTGCTGCTGCTAATAGAGGGAAGGTGCTGTAGTGCTGCTGCCATCATACATGAAGGGGGCTGTGAAGCTGTGACCTCCACCCCTGAGAGGTGGGGAGAGTGGTGCTGCTGCCATCAAACCCAATATGTGTGGATTGCAGTGTTGCTGTTAATACACCATTGAGGTAGATGCTGTAGTGCTGCTGCCATAACACCTGAGGGGGGAATGTGATACTGCTACCTTTATCCATGATAAGTGCTAGTAGTGGTGCTGCTGCCATCAAACCCAGTATGTCAGTGTCAATGGCTCAGTAGGTAGCACACTTGCCTCTAATGCTGGGAGATCAGAGGGCTGTGGGTTCAGTTCCCACATCTGACACTTGGGTTAATATCCCAGTACTGACACTGTAGTGCAGCATGAGAGTTGGTGCTGCACTTCTGAGGTGCCGTCTTTCAGATGAGATGTTAAACTGAGGTCCTATCTGCCAGGATTGGTGGTAGTTCAGGTGGATGTTAAAGATTCCATGGCACTTATCAAAAAGAGGAGGGGAATTTCCCCAGTGTCCTGGCCACATTTCCCTCATTCACTAAAGATACCACCAACAGCTTAATCTGGTTCAAGGTCAGTTGGCATTTATCTGTATCCTCCTTCCCAGGACTGTGCCTGAAAATAGGAAGGATTTGTCTAGTGCACTTACCCAGTCAACAAAAACTAAATAATAATAAATAAATGTGGCCCCATCAAAAGAAGCTGACACAGGGGCTTACTGAGGCAATTATTCAAGGAAATATGGTTTCACTGGGGGGGTCTTGCCAAATAAACATGACTCAAGTTCTTTGATTAAGTAACCAAGTAAGTGGATAAGGGGGAGCACTTGATGTGGCCCACCTGGATTTCAGAAAGGCCTTCAATGCCATTCCACACTGAAGGCTGGTGAGCAAGCTGAGAATCCTAGCAGTAGGCCTTAAAGTAATAAGATTGGTAGGGATCTTGCTAGGCAATAGGAATCAGAGGATGATGGTACTGTAAATGGCATCCAATCTGGAGAAAGCAAAGTGACCAGTGGGGTGCCAAAAGGGTCAGTACTAGGCTCAATCCTCTTCAATGCCCTAATTACCTACATTGCAGAAGGACTGGAAGGGAAGGAATGCCTGTCCGTAGATAACACAAAAATCTACAACAGGGTTAACACATTGGGGGGAGGTGTAAAGAATGATGGAACATGTAAAAAAGCTGAAAGAATGGTCATGAGCTTGGCAGCTGGGTTTCAAAGCAAAAAATTGCAAAATGATGCACTTGTGGCTCAGAAACCTGATGCAACTTTCCAAATGGGGAGACAAAGTAGTAGCAGTCGCAAAATAAGAAAAGGACCTGGTGTTAATCATTACTGATCACCTAAAGACAGCTAAACAATGTGACAAGGCAGTGGGAAAGTGTAGCGGGATGCTTGGATGCATAGCTATGGGTAATACCAGTGGAAAAAAGGGAGGTGACAATACCCATATTTAGATCACTGATGGTGAGACCCCACCTCAAGTTCTGTGTACAGTTCTGGAGATCCCAACTCCAAAGGACATTGACAGGGTGGAAGTGGTACAGAGGAGGGCAACCAAAATGGTGAAGGGCCTGCACCAAAAGCCCTATGAAGAAAGCCTTAGTCAAATGTGTACTTCCTAGAAGGAAGGAAGGAAGGGAGGGAAAGAGAGGGATATGATTGAAAGATTCTAATACCATACAGGTATAAACAAGGTACAGGGAGAGAGCATCTTCAGTGTGGAAAAGCTGGCTGTTTGCCTCCGGGGCCCCAATTGTAAAGAATTGTTTTCATACAATTCCGGATTACAAATTGTGTGTGGTTGTGCATGCCTTTTCTTTTCATCACAGGGCCCCGACCAGCTGCAATGCCAGCCTACCCTGGGCAATGTTCCAGGCTAGGCCATCTTACTTCCAACTGGGTACTCAGAGCATATGACTGTACAGGAACTAAAAGTGCATGCATAATTGCCTGACTAGATCAGTTTTAGAATCAATCCACCTGATTACACCCCTCCCTTGTTCAATTCCCTAGAATAAATCAGATCTAAATGTTTTTGCATTTAATCTAACTGTGGTTCCAGTTTGTACCAAAAGCACTGTACTGTTGTTATTTGCTGTGCCTGACCTTGTTTTAAAAGGGGTCTCCAGGGTCGAACTGGTGGAACCAGCCCTGCTGGTAAGTGCAAACCATGTGGGGATTTGTATGCTGAATAAGGGCTACTATGAAAGTGTTTGTTGCATATTGTCTAGGCCACTAGAGGGGAAAGAGGTGGGTTACAGTGTCCCGGAGGACTGTACCAAAGTTAGTCTTACTACTAACAACCCTGTCTTCCAGGTGGAGGCACTCATTTCAGTACCCAGGCCCTTAACCTGCAACTAGCCAAGCAGGCATTTAACCCCCTTGGGGTTAAATGAGGAAGCATTTTCTTCACTGAGAGGGTGGTGGATGTATGGAACAATCTTCCAGCAGGTGTGATCAGAAAAAAAATAGTGGTTGGCTAAAAGCATGCATGGGATATGTATAAAGGAGAACTGGTATCAAAGCGTGTGTGTGGGAGAGGGGGTGACCTGAGACCAGGTAGGTAATGAGGAGACCGAATAAGCATAGAAAAGAAGGGCAGATTCAACATTCTTTTTCTGCCAACAAATTCTATGTTTCTATGTGGATCATTTGCAGTATACCTGTCTCCCAGCTGAGAACTGACACAATAATGTGACACCAGCAAATGCACCATTTTACTCAGCTGCCCCAGGAGAGAAAACTGTAAGGAAAACAACTTACTAGGTAGGATGATGCATGGCCCTTCACAGGCTTTGCACCACTGTCTGGGAAGGCCAGGCTTGATCCTGCTTTGGGAAACTTTCTAGTCCCTCCAACCCTGGTGGTATCTAGAGGTTAATTCCAGAAAGGATAGGTGACTAATCTGGGGAGGGGCCATCCAGAAGAAGGCCGTCAAGAGAGCAGGAGCAGCCACACAATAAAAAATCATTGGTATACAAGCGCAATAGCATTTATTGTATGAGTAGCATTTCAACACATGTGAGCTTCTGGCCAAGCACATTTAGTTACTAACCAAATATTGGAGAACAAGCCTCAGTCTAGTGTGTCTTTTCAGGCCAGACAAAGATTTGTGTTTTACAAAGAAGCTTGTTTTTATACATGCTGTTTGTAAAGGCTCAGTTTTCCTTTTTAGCATACATTTTGTAACCTCATCTTTAATTGCTATGGTAACCCTGCTCTCCAAAATTCCAAGCTAAGAATGTTATGCTAAACATTGTATCCAATATGAGGCTAGCTGGCATATGCTTCTAACTGCAAGTGCGAACTTTTTTTAACCTCTTTCTCATCATCTGATCTGGTGTGTCACTCTTCATGTGCACTGTTGAGCTGAACAAATTTCTGCTAGGAATTTTTTAAATCAGTGTTATACTTTTATGTTCTCAGATAAAGCTAACAGACTTACTGATTTCAATTTATCAAAAGATGTGTATACAACTAACTCCTAAGTAGTGAATAATCATGAGTGGTGCAGCATTTTTATGCACAGTTATGTGATCCAAGTTTGATTATGCATACAAATGAACCATAAAAAAAACACACTAACATAATCAGATCTTTCTGTAAGATTCCAGCTGCCTTCCAAACAGCACAACTTAAAATTTCCAATAAATTTGTGTGTGACCCCCACATAACCATGCCTGGGTTCATATCACTACCTGGTGACTGTACAGAGACTACCTGGATGAGGAAGTAGCTTTCATTCTTTCTCTGTGGTAGGAGGTTAGCCCAGATCAAATAAGAAATGGTGAAGTGGCTCCTGCCAAAGAAAATAAGTGGGCCAGATATTGTGTGTGCTAACACCTTCTTCGATGCCATATCTATCCACCTTCCTACAGTGGAATGGACCACCTCCTAAGGTCCAATAAGGCAGTTGTTACCTTCACTGATAAACACTCCAATCAGGCTTACAAATGTGGCACCCACACAGAAGTAAAAATTCAACAAATTAACAGGAAGGGAGTACTGTTAACTATTGTACCTGGGCAAGCAAGGTGAGGCTGATAATCTTTGTACTCTGGCTGTGGGGGCCAGTGACTGTTGAACCTGGTCTGGGGAGGAGGGCAGGTGACTGCATTAGCCGGGGAAGGAAGTCAGGTGAGTGCTGTACCCAGGCCAAGGAGGGAGAGCTGGTGACTGCTCTACTTGTGCCATGAAGGGAGATCTGGTGACTGCTGTACTTGGGCTGGAGAAGGAGAGCAGGTGACTGCTGTAACTGGGCCTGGGAGGAAGGGCTGGTGATGGTTGTACCTGAGTTGGGGGGCTGATAACTGCTTTACCTGGGCTGGGGAGGTATGGCAGGGGACTACCTGGTCAGGGATGGAGGGCTGGTGACTGCTGTACTCAGTTCATAGAAAAAGGGCTGGTGATTGTTGTACCTGGGCTGGGGGGTGCTGGTGACTCTTAAGGCCAGGGAGGGAGGGCAATTGACTACTGTACTTTGACTGGAGAGGGAGAGCAGGTGACTGCTGTGCCCAGGCCTAGAAGGAAGGACTGGTGACTGTTATACCTGGGGTGGGAATAGGGACTGGTCACTGTTGTACCTGATCTGGGGAGGGAGGGCAAGTGACTGCTGTACCTTGGCCAAAGAGGAAGAGCTGATGACTGCTGTACCCTGGCCAGGGGAGGCTGGTGACTTTTGTTTCCAGGTGAAGAAGGAAGGGTTGGTGATGCATGTTCTTGGTCTGGGGATGGGGGGTTGGTGACTGTTGTACCTGGTCTGGAGAGGTCAAATGACTGTTGTACTTGGGCCAGTGAGGAAGGGTCAGTGACTGTTGTACACTGGCCTGGGATAGAGGGTAGGTGACTACTGTACCTAGGCCAGGGAAGGAGGGCTGGTGACCTGTGTACCTGTGCCAGGGAAGGATGGAAGTCTGGAGAGGGATGGCTGGTGACTGTTATACCCAGTCTGAGGAGGGAGTACTGGTGACTGTTGTACCCAGCTGGGAGGGAGGGCTGGTGTCTGCTGTACTCAGACTGGGAAGGGAGGGCAACTGAGTGCTCTACCTGTGCCAAGGAGGGAGGGTTAGTGACTGCTGTACCCAGGCTGGAGAGAGAGGGCATGTGTCTAGTGTACTCAGGGCAGGAACGGAAGGCTGGTGACGGTTGTACCCAGGCCTGGGAAGGGAGCTGGTGACTGTTGTACCTGATCCAGGGAAAGAGGGAGGGCACATTACTACTGTACTTGGGCCAGAACATGAAATTTTGACCACAAAATGGTAAAATCTGCTGCTAGCAGGCAACATTTCACCATTTTTGTTGAAATTCATGGGTGGAATTTCACAGCTTCACACCTGCAAAATATTTCATGGCAACGGCCAAATTTCATGAAAGTTTTTGTGCTACAAAATTGGAAATTTTGTGGGATTTTTGACCACAAAATTTAATTTTTCCACATCTCTATCTGTTGCGTAAGTGAGAACAGGTGGCTGTTGTACCCAGTTTGGGGGTGGGCAGGTGACAGTTGTACATGGCCCAGTGAAGGAGGGCAGGTGATAGCTGTACTGTTACCAGAGAGGAAAGGTCTGGTGACTGCTGTGTCCAGGCTAAGGAGAGAGGGCTGGTGACTTTTGTACCAGGTCCAAGGACTGGGGGCTGATGACTGTTGTACTTTTGCCAGCAAGGGAGCGTGGGTGACTGATGTACCTAGGCCAGGGAAGGAGGGCTGGTGACCTATGTACTTGGGCTAGGGAGGGGGGCTGATTACTGTTGCACCAGGGCAGATGAGGGGTGACTTTTGACTGTTATACACAGTCTTGGGGGCAAGTGACTGCTGTACTCGGGCCAGGAAGGGAAAGCAGGTGAGTGCTGTACTTGGGTAGGGGAGAGAAGGAGGGATAGTGACTACTGTACTCAGTCTGGGGAAGGAGTTCTGGTGACTGTTGTACCTTGGCCTCTGAGGAATGGCAGGTGACTACTGTACTCGGGCTGGGGAGGGCAGGTGAGCCCTGTGGCTGGATAATGGAGGAAAGGCTGGTGACTGCTGTACTCTAGCTGTGAAGGAATGATGACTGCTGTACTTGGGCAGGGGAGGGAGTGCAGGTGACTACTGTGGCACAGAAAATAGTAAAAGCTGATTGGCTGGCTTGCATGAGTTACCTGAGGTAAATCCTAGTATCAGCAAAGCTAATTTCTGGGTAAGCATGAAACTAAACATTTGCTACCTTGAATTTGCATAGTTGATCTCCAATATCAGCCACCCACTGAGGTAATCCAATAAGTTAGTATTTTTAGGACATCATGTGATAAATTACTGATTTCTTTCAAACTGCCTGCCCTGATGTGGGATTGTACCGTTAACTGCTGTACTCAGTCCAGGAATGGAGTACTGGTGAGTGTTGTACCATGGCCAGGGAGGGAGGACTGCTGTCTGTTTTACTTAGTCCTGGGATGGGAAGGGAAGTGACTGCTGTACCCCAGCAGGAGAGAGAGGGTTAGTGGCTGCTGTATTTGGGCCAGGTAGGGAGGGTGGGTAACTGTTGTAACTGGTCAGATGAGAGGGGGGGCTATTTACATGTGTACTCATGCTGTAGGGGCAGGGGCAGGTGACTGCTACAACCTGTATGAGAAGGGAGGGTTGGTGACATGTGAACTCAGGCTTCTGAGGGGTGGCCATGTGACAGTTGTACCTGGTTAGGTGAGGGAAGGCAGGTGATTGCTGTACTGTGACCAGGAAGGAAGGGCTGGAGACTGCAGAACTAAGGCAGGGGAAGGAAGGCTAGTTACTGTTGCACCTAGGCTGGGGAAGGGTTGGCTGGTGATTGTTGTACCTTCTCCATGGAGGGAGGGCATGTGAGTGCTGTAAAAGAGACAGAGAAGAAGGGCTAGTGACTGTTGTACCTGGGTGGGGGAGGGGGGCTGGTGATTATTGTACCCAGTCCAGGGTGGGAGGGCATGGGACTGTTGTACCTGGTCTGAGGATGGAAGGCAGGTGACTTCTGTACTCAGGCCAGAGAGGAAGGGCTGGTGACTGTTGTACCTGGGCTGTGGGTGAGATGCTGGTGACCATTGTACTCAGGCAGGGGAGGGAAGGAGGGTAGTAGACAGCTGTACTTGGGCCTAGAAAAGAAGGACTGGTGATGTTTGTAACTGAGCCGGGGGAAGGCTGGTGACTGCTGTTCTTGGGTTAGAAAGGGAGGACTGGTGATGGATGTACCTGGGTCAGGAAGGGGGGCCTGGTGAATGTTCTACCAGGTCTGGGGAAGGCAGGCAGGTGACTACTATTCATGCTTGGGAGTGGGGTGACAGACATCCTTGGTGCCGGGATCAAGAGTAGACCATCTAGGGTGGTCAGAAGAGGGACTCTGCCATAGCAGTTTGCCCCATCGCAGACATCCTTGGTGCCAAGGTCAAGAGTGAACCATCTAGGGTGGTCAGAAGAGGGCCTTGGCCATAGTAACTTGCCCCAATGAAGACAGCTTGACCATGGGGTCAAGAGTGAACTGTCTAGTGTGGTCAGAAAAGGGCCTTCCTCCATAGCAGCTTGCTCCGTCACGGACAACATTGTTGCCAGAGTCAATAGACCGGATTCAACTAGTGATCATGGTGACCTAGCTTGTTTAGCTGACACTTCTATGACTTTACAGATCTTACTTCAAGGGGGAGCTCTTGAAGCAGGCTATAAACATTAGGACTAATGCCGCATCCTTAGGACCCACTGGAAAAAACTTAGCTAGCAGTACCAAGTGGGGACCACCCCCAATGTCGGCTCTGCCCTGACATTGGTCACGCTATAAAAGTGGCAGACCCTGACTTCACCTCAGTTCTTTTCCCGCCACAGACCCACTCTCATTGGGAAAGCCTTAGCCCATGCTACTGCAGTTCCAGTAAATTTTGTCAGATTCTTTCCATTTTTTCTTCTTTTTCAAACTGTTTTTCACCTTTTCTCCTTTCTTCTGATCTCCTTGTCAGTGTATGTCTTCACCATCATCAGTCTCCTCCTGCGGTCCCAAGAAGACAAAGTGTGTCTGTTGCCACCAAATTCCATCCAAGGACAGACACCAGACGTGCATCTTCTATCTGGGGCCAGACCATGACTGTGCTGCCTGCAGGACTCGCATCAGATGCCTGAAGGCCCTGAAGGCCCACTTATTGGAGTAGAAGATGGATATCCTGCAAACCTCATGGGAAAAGGGAAAGCACCAGGACAAATCCCACAAGAGGTCCCAGGACAATGACCATAGCCATTCCCGCCATCGGTCCCACTCTCGTTCTCCCCCCAGAAAGGTCTCCTCTTCTGGCTATGGCAAATCCAACTGCCCGAGGCACTCCAAGCAAGAGAAGTCCAGGCTGGAGCTTCCTGCAAAGAAACAGATGCCAACCAAGGCAGAAACCTCCTCATACAAGCAGATGAAGGCGAAGGTCATGCCGCTGCACATCACCTCCACTCCGGCGGAGTCCGCCAAGGCCTCTTCGGTGCATGCTTCGACCCCACCAAAGAATGTCTCAGCAACGGCCCTGCCAGGTTCGGGTAAGCTGCTGAGTAAGGGCACGGGCTCCTAGGCCAAGTCTTCTACTGGGTCCTGCCCCTCCAAACTGGCAAGTTCAGAGCTGACGCCTGCCAAGACACTGACATCAGTTGATTTACCTATGGTTGAAGGGGGTGCAGGGGAACATGCACTGGTCAAGGTGCTGTCACTGTTACCAAAGTATTCCAACTCTGGAGGGCTCTTCTGTGGGTTCCTCTTCAAAGGCCCTGCTAGACCTACCAGCTTCTCTTATCCCCCTGCAGGGGATGGTGGCCTCGATGTTTTCAAAGGAGGAATTGCAAGAACTCTTCTCCTTTTGGTGGATTCAAGTTAAAAAGGAGGAGACTCCACTGAAGTTAGACCCGAGACCAGTTCCTGACCAGCTGGACAAGCAGGAGCCGAGGGTTTGCCTCCTGCAGTAATTTGCCACCCTCATCCCCCATCCACATCAGCACAGATCTTGGTGTCATCAGCAAAGAGGCTGCTCTTATTCTTGATCTCAACTGCTATGTCTGTGATGAAAATGTTAAACAGGACTGGTCCCAGTACTGATGCCTGTTGGACATCACTTGTCACTGCCCTGGGCTCCGATGCTTCTCCCCCCCATAATTATCCTCTTTTGTCTATCCCTCAGCCAGTTGTCTACCCATAAGGCTAGGTTCCACCCTATACCAAGACTCCTCAACTTGCAGGTCAACCTTCTGGGTGCCACTGAATCTAAGGCCTTGCTGAAATCCAGGTAGACTACATCTATCGCATGGCTCTCATCCAGTGCCCTCATGACCCAGTCAAAAAAATCAACCAAGTTAGTCTAACAGGGTATGCTGGTGACAAACCCAAGCTGTCTGTCATTTTGCAGACCATTATCCACAAGAAACTGCACCAACCTTTATTTGAGGATAGATTCCATCAGTTTCCCCACAATTGTGATGAGACTTACCAGTCTGTAGTTCCCTGTTTCATCCTTGGGCCCACTTTTGTGGAGAGATACCACATGCGCCTCCCTCCAATCTCTGGCCACGCATCCTGTATTTAGCAAGGTGTTGAACAGATTCACCTGTGGCTCTGCTAGGACCTCTGCTAGCTTCCTCAGCACCCTGGGATGTATCCAGTCTGGTCCCAGTGCCTTGTCTACCCTTAGGGACCTAATGCCCTCCAGCAGCCTTTCCACTGTGTTGACCCTGTCTGTGGTTGTCTCATCCCCCATGTCTGCACTCCCTTTCCCTGCAGGAATGGGCCCATCTCTCTCCCTTGTGAACACTGAACAGAAGTACTCATTAAGTACTTCTGCCTTCTCGTCCCCCTTGTCTACCCACCCACTGCCTTTCCTGATTCTAACTATTTGATCCTTGCACTTCCTGTTTTCCATGCTATACATGAAGAAATCCTTTTCCCCTTCCTTAATCCCCTGTGCTGATTTCCTTTCCCTGGCTGCCTTTGCACTCCTGACTGCTCTGCTCACTTCCCTGGATTTTCTCACCTAGTTCTTCCTATCCTCTGCCCTGTTGGTTCTCTTGTAGGTTCAGAAGGCTCTTCTCTACTCCCTCACCTTCTCCGTTACCTCTCTGGTCATCCAGCTTGGATGCTTGGTCCTTGATTTCTTTTGCTGGCTCTCGACATAAGCTTTAGGTGATTCAATCAGCTCTATTTTTATGATTGCCCATTTCTGCTCTATGTCTTATAGGTCTCATAGGTAAAAACAGAGCTATATTAGACAAAAGTCCTTTTACTCGCTGTATCAAGGGTATTCTGAAATATTTTGCTTAATGAGGTAACTATCTAATCTACTCTTAAAGGTGCTCATACTATCATTGGCTACTATCTCTAGTGGGAGCATATTCCAAATATTAGTTATTCTTAGAGTAAGCCAGGATTTCCTTCTTTCTGTTCTAGGAAAAGCTACCATTAGTTGTAGGGAATGGTCCCTAATGGTATAGGATAATTCCCTAAAATAAAACCCCAAGACTTCCCATAGGCCAGGATCAGTGAGTGGTTTAAATATCATACACATGTCACCCTTTAGTCGCCTATATTCCAATTAGTAAAGGCCCAAGATGCTCAATCTTGTATGATAGTCATGCTCTTTTGCTTCCAGTATGCTGCAAGTGGCCCTCCTCTGAACTTTTTCAAGTGCTACTATTTCTGTTTTTCCACCAGGTGACCAAAACTGGGCACAATAATCCAAATGTGGTCTCACCAAGGAGGTATACAGGGGTAGTAGGACTTCCTCATTTCTACATGTAATATGTTTATTAATACAGTGCAGAATACTGCTGGATTTATTTATAAACCAGTTGCAATGTAGTTTAAAGAAAAGATCCTTTGTTACTATAATACCCAAGTCACTTTGTTGCTCCACTATATTGAGTTTACTTCCTCCAAGTGTATAAGTCCTGTGTCCGTTAAGTCTCCCGAAGTGCATAACACAACATTTATGAATATTGAAGGTTAACATTTTTCTAATGCCCATTTTTCCAAATCATACAATGCTCTCTGAAGGTGTGTATGATCTTCCAGATTTTCCAAAGCATAGCCAACTCTGGTGTCATCTGCAAACTTAGATACCCATACACCAGTAGCAGTACTTAATGAGGCAATAGATATGTTAAATAAACAAGGCCCCAAAATGGAGCCCTGAGGCACCCCACTGGTTACCTCCACCTAGGTAGAAGAGGTTCCATCTACATTAACTGATTGTTTCTTAGTGTCAAGGCATGCTTCTATCCATTTAGTTATTTCTCCTTCAAGTCCAAGTTCAATTAATGCATCAATAAGTTCTCCACGTGGAACATTATCGAAAGCTTTTTAAAGATCCATGTAAATCACATCCATTGACTGCTTTTAGTCAAGTGCCTTACTAACCTTCCAGTAAAACTCCAGGAGATTAGTCTGACAAGATCTTCCACTAATAAAACCATGCTGAACAGGGACGGTCATGTCGTCTTTTTAAGGTATGAATTAATATGATCTTTAATCCGTTCAAAGACTTTTCCCAGAACTGATGTGAGGCTGATTGGTCTATAATTTGACACCTCACGCCTACTCCCCTTCTTATAAATAGGAACCACTGCTGCCTGCTTCAATGCCTCCAGGACATATCCCTCATCCAATGATCTTTGAAAAATTAAAAGTTACTGGGTCAGCTAAAATGCCTGCCATCTCCTTAATTATTCTTGGATGCAACCCATCTGGTCCCTGTGATTTATTTTAATTAATATTCTGAAGCCTTTTAAAGACCTCATCCCTAGTGATTAAGTTGCCAGTATCTAGCATAGTGTCCAGATGCACTGACTTAGGGTGTGTTTTGTTGTTAAATACTGATGTGAAAATGTATTATAATGTTTGACTAATTGAAACTGATCAGTAACCATGCTACCATCTGTTGCCTGAAGAGGTCCAATAGCATGACTTGTACTCCTCTTATTATTAATATATGCATAAAACGATTTGTAATTATCCTAGAACTTAATCGCAAGACATAATTCATATTTATTTTTAGCATTATGTATACATCTTTTGGTCTGCTTAAGGAGAGCTTTATAGGCAGCCCAGCATTTGCTGTTACCAAATTTCTTAGCCCTAACAAAAGCTTTAGTTTTCTTTTTAGTCATTTTCCACACAGAATGAGTCATCCATTTGGGCAAAGTCTTTTTACTGCCTTCATAGCACTTAACTAATTGGGTAAAGGTTTTTGTTAGGGAAGTTATCTTATTAACTAAGTGATCCCACATGTGATTTAATGGATTATCCTGGAATTCCTCTTCCAACTTCCATGCGTTTAGGGAATGTTTCATGCTGGCAAAGTCAGTTTTGTTATAATTATATTTTAAAGTAATACCTTTAGTATTTTCTTGTCCCATATAATTTGAAAAACATAGCATGAGTCACTAGACCCAAGATGAGGTAGAAACTTACAGTCAATTACCGGTTCAGTTACTTAAGACCAAGTCTAAAATATGTTTTTCTCGGGTGTTGGCTGTAACCAATTGGTTCATCCCGGCTAACATACACACTTCCAAGTAATGTAACTCAAAGGTAGTTTTGGAATGAAGTGTTTTTCCCAATTTATACCAGGAAGATTTAAGTTTCCAAGAACAATATTACTGTTAGTGGTACCAATAGTATTTATAAAATCTAAAATTTCTTCATCTTGATCCAAGGAAACAGAGGGAGCTCTATAAATTAAACCAATATTAATAGAATCAGTATGAGGGGGAGATATTTTTACCCATAAAATGTCTACTTTGTCCCATTTTTGAGTGTCTACTATTTTGGAGACTATATTATTGGATATAAACAAGGCCACACCTCCCCCCTTTTTGGTATTTCTATCCCTGTGAAATAGGTCATAACCAGGGATATGTTTATCACAGGGGTCATCAGGGCTCCACCAAGTCTCATTTATAGCAAAAATACTAATATCAAGATTTTCCATGGCAAATTGTAATTCCCCAAACTTGTTATTTAAACTCCTAGCATTTATGAGAAGGGAATTCCATACAACCAGGTAATTCTTCTTATAGCAACTTAGGGTATATGAAATGGACAAATTGTCCCCCCATTAACAAGTTTAAACCATTCTCAATAGCCTGACAAAGCCAATGTGCAAATATTCTTTTGTCCCTTCTATTTAAATGGAACCATCCTGTGTATAAAGCCCAGGATTCCCAAAAATTGCTTCAGGTTCCAAGTAAGTGTAAACCCTCCTGGAGGCACCATCTTTTTAGCCATCCATTTAGATCACATATTGTATTATTCTTCTCCTGAGAAGCCCTGAAAACAGGTAATGTACCAGATATAATAAGATCACAACCATTAGCTGTGATGATCTTTCCAACTGCCTAGTAATCCCTTTGAATATCTAAAAGTTGCATTTTGCCTATGACATTTACACCAATGTGTAATAAAACTAATGGCTTAAAGGTATTTTCTTGTAAACCAGGGAGGAGTTGATTAATATCCTTTATACCTGCCCCTGGAAGTACAGAAACAGTGCTAGTTGGATTTCAATGCTTACAAATAATGTGGTCTGTATATCGCAGCATGGAGTCTCCTACAACCAATATATCCCTGGGTTTACTTAAGTCCTCTTGACTCTCATTATCAATCTCGATGGAATTTGAATGTACATGTATTGGTGCTACAGTAGGTACAGAAGGGGGATTACCTGGTTTAACAGTGTATCTTCATTTATAATATCCTGATTTAAAGCTGAAAACCAATTTTGGGGTAAGAAAATTAGAAGAACCCCCTTTATTTCTTCTACCTTTTTTTATTTGTAGTTTTAGTAACTAAGCACCAATCTTGATCACTCCCCTGGGTCTTTATTTGGACATTTTCCTGGTCATAAGAGTTAACAGTATGTTCTGCAACGCTATCAATATAGTGTTCAAGATTACTGATATCAATCTGCACCTGAACCCTCTGTTTTAAAACATGAATTACAGCTTGTAATATATCTAACAAAGTGCATTTGTCACACACAAACCCCTCAAAAACCTCCACTTCTGCATACATTTCACATTTAGTGCACAGTCTCATTCTAAAGCTGTTTATTACCTCTTGATGGAAAAAGCTAGCAGGCCTACGTCCCAGCAGTCCCAGCGGACACAGCAGACATGTGCAGATGCACGTGTCTCTGCATGCATCTCTGCATGTGGTACCACGTGCCTTGCACATGCTCACCCTGCTCGCAGCAGGGGTGAGTTAAGTGCCCAGAAATGACCTGGAAGTGTTTGTGCAGGTCACGAGCACACTCACTGTAAAAATAGCAATAGTAGTTTTTAAAATTAGCCCTCTGTGCATCAATTACTCATTTGTGACCAAGGCACACGGAATTAGCCACCAAATGTTAAATTTAAAACACAAATAGCCAACTTGTAGTTCAAGCACTACTGCTTATGAACTACTTAGCTCTCTTCCTGTTTCCTGTGTAGTGAAACAGGGCTCCTGAGAATAAAACTCTACAGTAGTGCTGTAGTTTAATAAAATATACACTTGGTCATACAGCTAGCCCCAAAAACAACTGCCTCACTGCAACAGAGGTGTTGCTTAGTATATTTCAACAAAAATACTGACGCCCATGTCAGGGTGGATGCCATCTTTATGCATTCTCATTAATTGCCCCATCCTGACAAAGTCTGCCTTTCTGAAGTCCAGGACCTTTGCTTTTGTATTGTGGAGCTCTCTACCCAAACTGATAGAGACCCACACTGTATGGTGATTGCTACCAGCCAGTGGTTCCTCCACTCTTACATCTCAGACCTGTTCTCCATCCTCCAGCACTAGGTCTAGAATATTTTCTTCCCTCATTGTCACTGTCACCCTTTGGGTGAGGAAGCCATCCTGGATTGCTTCCAGGAGGATCTGCTCTCTGACGCATGTGGTGGCTGGGATGCTCCAATCCACCCCTGGTAAACTGAAGTCTCCCACCACCGCAGTGCTCCCTTTTCCACAGAGTCTCCTTAGCTGCTCCCCTAGCTCTGTATCTATGTCCTCTTTCTGGGTTGGGGCCTATAAACAACCCCCAATTGGACCCTATCCCCCATTGGGGTATGCAGTTGTATCCAAATGACATCTGACCTACCTTCTTCCCCATTCTCCCTGACACATTCAATCCATTCCCTTATGTAAACAGCTATCCCACCTTACTTTTTTCTCTGTCTTTCCTGAATATTTTAAATCCTGGGATGGCCAGTTCTCAGTCATGGTTTTGGACTGCCACATTTCAGTGATGGCTGCTATATCCATCTGTCCTTCTGCCAGCAGTGTCTGCAGCTCTACCATCTTATTCCCCAGGCTCCTAGCATTTAGTGATACCACCCTCCACCCTGACTCTCTCCAAACAGCCCTCTTACTCTCCCCCATCCTAGACAAATTAGGCCTTATCATTGCTATGGGGGAAGTCCTCTGGACCTCCTCTCCTGGTTCTAAGAATGTCACTGTGCTTCCTTCCTCTCTGCATGGCTTCCCCACTTCTCTGAAGCTGTCCTAAACCTCCTCTAGCTGCCTTCCTTCCAGATCATTTGTACCCAGGAGAACAATGATGTGTGGTTCCCCCCACCTATTGTCCACACCTACTAATGTGGTGCTGCACCCTACCTGCTGTCATGCCAGGCATGCACTCTAAAGAGATGCTGCTCTTCCTGGCACCTGTATCTATAACAAACAGCTAAACATCAGACCTATTCAACATTCCACATGTATTTATCCATGTAAATAAGGAAAAGGTGTGTTTTGTTACTGTAAAGGACTATAAAGTGTCCACCATATTGTTTT
Source organism: Neoceratodus forsteri (assembly GCA_016271365.2). Taxonomy (NCBI): domain Eukaryota; kingdom Metazoa; phylum Chordata; order Ceratodontiformes; family Ceratodontidae; genus Neoceratodus; species Neoceratodus forsteri. The sequence continues at coordinate 745,240,787 of CM057458.1, read as the reverse complement.
GAGATATGTGACCCAAGGCATTAGGTGATTTGTCCATTCTATGGCTTATTTTACTCCTCAGCTGCCCAGAAAAGTATTCCTTCCTATTTACTGTAATTACTTCATTGATTTAATGACATATAGCATACAGTGCCATAGGTAGTACACCAAAGGCCTGAATTGGTCACAGCCCTGGTAGTGAGGTATGGTACCCTACCTTAGACAAACTGGGGTTGCAGTGTAATGTTCCAGATCAGAAATCACATCCAGGCACCTATATTTATAACAAACAGATAAACATGACACCTATTCAACATCTGACTTGTATTTATCCATGTTAATGAGCAAAAGGTGTGTTTTGTTACTGTCAATGACTATAATGTAGTCACTATCTTGTTTTGGGTCATTCTATGGCTTATTTTACTTTTCATCTACCCTGACAAGTATTTCTGCCTATTTATTGCCATTACTTCATTGATTTAGTAACATATAGCACATAGTGCCATAGGTGGTACACCCCAGGCCTGAATTAGTCACAGCCCTGGCAGTGAGGTATGGTCCCCTATCTGAGATAAACTGGGGGTGCAGTGTAATGTTTCAAATCAGAAATCACATCCAGGCACCTGTATCTATAACAAACATTGAAACGTCACACCTATTCAACATTCCACATGTATTTATCCATGTAAATAAGCAAAAGGTGTGTTTTGTTACTGTAAATGACTAAAAAGTGGTCACCATCTTCTTTTAGGTCATGTGACCTGAGGCATCAAGCCATTTGACCATTCTATGGCTTATGTTACTCTTCAACTACCCTGAGAGATATTTCTGTCTATTTACTGCCATTACTTTATTGAGTTAGTGACATATAGCACATTTATTTATTTATTTATTGAATTTTGATGACCGGTAGGCCCACTGGGCCCTGGAAGTCCCTTTTTCAGGGGCCACCTGAGAGTGACAATTATTACAGGTAGAAGAGGCAGTACATACAGATACAGTTATTGTTGTAGGCAAACAGTTCTCACAGGCATATGACAGTAAATTGTGGTAGGCAGACTAACAAACACGGGAATATCACATTTGTTACAAATGAAAAGACATTCTTGCTTAGTGTGTTCATATTGTATTAGCAGTGTGCACAGTGTTGGGGTAAGTAGAATTTGGCTAGGTCATGTGGTTACCCACCTATGGACAATGGGGGAACAGACTAACATGTAAGTGCTGCCACATCAGGCATATTGTTTTGTCCTTGAGGTGGGTGCTTAGGCTAGCAGAATAGTGCTCTGTGCACATAGTGCCATAGGTGGTACACCTCAGGCCTGAATTGGTCACAGCCCTGGTAGTGAGGTATGGTACCCTATTTAAGATAAACTGGGTGTGCAGTGTAATTTTTCAGATCAGAAATCACATCCAAGCAACTGTATCTATAAAACAACATCTAAGCATCACACCTATTCAACACTTCGCATGTATTTAACCATGTAAATAAGCAAAATGTGTGTTTTGTTACTGTAAATGACTAAAAAGTGGCCACTATCTTATTTTGGGTCATGTGACCCAAGGAATCAGGTCATTTGCACATTCTATGGCTTATTTTACCTAACTACCTTGACAAGTATTTCTGCCTATTTACTGCCATTACTCCATTGATGTAGTGACATATGGCACATAGTGCCATAGGTGGTATATCCCGGGCCTGAATTTGTCACAGCCCTGGTAGTGAGGTATAGTACCCTATTTGAGATAAACTGGGGGTTCAGTGTAATATTCCAGATCACAAATTATATCCAGACACCTGTATCTATAACAAATAGATAAACATCACACCTATTCAGTATTCCACAAGTATTTATCCATGTAAATAAGCAAAAGGTGTTTTTTTGTTACTGTAAATGACTAGAAAGTTGCCACCACCTGGTTTTGGGTCATGGGACCCAAGACATCAAATCATGTGCCCACTTTATGTCTTGTTCTAATCCTCAACTACACCAACAAGTATTTCTGCCTATTTACTGCCATTACTTCATTGATTTAGTGACATATAGCACATAGTGCCAGAGGTGGTATACCAAAGGCCTGAATTGGTCACAGCCATGGTAGTGAGGTATGGTAAGATATGTGAGATAAAATGGGGGTGCAGTGTAATATTCCAGATCAGAAATGATATCCATGCACCTGTATCTATATCAAACAACTTAACATCACACCTATTCAGCATTTCCCATGTATTTATTCATGTAAATATGCAAAAGGTGTGTTTTGGTACTTTAAATGACTATAAAGTGTCTGCCATCTTGTTTTGGGTCATGTGACCCAAGACATCAAGTCATTTACCATTCTATGGCTTATTTTACTCCTCATCTACCATGAGAAGTATTTCTGCCTATGTACTGCCATTACTGCATTGATTTAGTGACATATAGCAAGCACATTGTGCCATAGGTGGTACACCCCAGGCCTGAATTAGTCACAGACCTGGTAGGGAGGTATGGTCCCCTATTTGAGATAAACTGGGGGTGCAGTGTAATGTTCCAGATCAGAAATCACATCCAGGCACCTGTATCTACAACAAACACTGAAACATCACACCTATTCAACATTCCAGATGTATTTATCCATGTAAATAAGCAAAAGGTGTGTTTTGTTACTATAAATGACTAAAAAGTGGACACCATTTTGTTTTAGATCATGTAACCTGATGCATCAAGTCATTTGCCCATTCTATGGCTTATTTTACTCCTCAACTACTGACAGGTATTTCTTTCTATTTACTGCCATTACTTTATTGTTTTAGTGACATACAACACATAGTGCCATAGATGGTACACCAGAGGCCTGAATTAGTCTCAGCCCTGGTAGTGAGGTATGGTACCCTATATGAGATAAAATGGGGGAGTGCAGTATAATATTCCAGATCAGTAATTATATCCAGGAACCTGAATCTATAACAAACAGCTAAACATCACACCTATTCAACATTTTACATGTATTTATCCATGTAAATAAGCAAAACATGTGTGTTATCACTTTAAATGACTACAAAGTGGCCACCATCATATTTTGGCTCATGTGACCCAAGGTATCAAGTCATTTGCACATTCTATGGCTTATTTTCCTCCTCAGTTACCATCAGAAGTATTTATGCCTATGTACTGCCATTACTTCATTGATGTAATGACATATAGCACATAGTGTCATAAGTGGTACCCCAAAGGCCTTAATTGGTTACAGCCTTGGTAGTGAGGTATGGTACCCTATTTGAGATAAACTGGTGGTACAGTGTAATATTCCAGATCTGAAAATATATACAGGCACCTGTATCAATAACAAATAGCTGAACATCACACCTATTCAATATTTCAGATGTATTTATTCATGTAAATAAGCAAAAGATGTGTTTTGTTACTGTAAATGATGAAAAAGTGGCTGCCATCTTGTTTTGTGTCATGTGACCCAAGACATCAAGTCATTTGCCCATTATATATCTTGTTTTACTCCTCCACTACCCTTTCAAGTATTTCTGCCTATTTACTGCCATTACATCATTGATTTAGTGAGCTATAGCACATAATTCCATAGGTGGTACACCCCATGCCTAAATTGGTCACAGCCCTGGTAGTGTGGTATGGTACCCTATTTGAGATAAAATGGGGATGCAGTGTAATATTCGAGATCAGAAATTATATCTAGACTCCTGTATATATAACAAACAGATAAACATCACACCTATTCAACATTTCCCATGTATTTATCCATGTAAATATGGAAAGGGTGTGATTTGTTACTGTAAATGACTAAAAAGTGGCCACCACCATCTAGTGACCCAAGGCATCATGTCATTTATCCATTCTATGGCTTGTTTTACTCCTGAAGTACCCTGACAAGTAATTCTGTCTATTTCTTACCATTACTTCATGGATTTAGTGACATACAGAATACAGCAATATAGGTGGTTCTCCACATGTCTGAATTGGGCCCAACACACATCTTTGAATAAAAAGCAACAATCCATGAAAATGCATAGTTTATTGTCATACTTGCATTTTTTTTATAAAACACATATTTTGCCACTAAACCTGTATTTTGAAATTTAGATGTTACACCCAAGTATTCACTGGGGGCCATGGTCAGTGAGCTAGTAGTATTAGAGGGTATCATGGTGGCCATCTTGGATTTGATCATGTGACAATTACATTGTTTCCATGCTATGGACGTATGGCTAAATTAAAAGAATAGTATGCCAGAAATTCAAAAACATGTAGTTTGTAGAGGTTTTGACTCAAATAAAGACATGGAATACTTGCTGAAATCTTGACCCAATTACAGAAAAATGCCTGACAGTTATCATTATTCCATTGCCATTATTAACATTAAAGGGAAGGTGGTTGGTAGATAGATAGATAGATAAATACAGTAGAAAGGTAGATAGATAGATACTGTAGATTGATAGATACAGTAGATAGATAGATAGAGATAAATAGACAAACAGACAGATAGCTAGATAGATAAATAGATAGATAGATTGTTAGCTAGGTATTTAAATGCTCCTTTTTTCAAACAGTGTAAGACATAATTTATAAAGATAGCAAAAAATTACATGAAACATTAATAATTCATAAATCAAAGACAATGGATACATATATACTTAAATATAAACCCCTTATATTCAAAACACTGCAAACCTGTTATTTGTTTGAATTTCTGGAAATATCTCAAGTATCAGGAGAGGCTTGGTTGAATAGCTTCATTCTAAACTTGATTTTAAAGCAGATCTCTGAGGGGGCAGCCTGCATGTCCATGGGGATGTTATTACATTGTTGTGGAATTAAGTACACCATTCTATGTAAAACTGCACAGCTCTGGTGTTGTACAATTACTGCAGTTACATAGATAATCTCTCTAATACCAAGGGGCATGGCTGGCTTTAGCACTGGTGAACCCTGTGCTTGCTGAGGGCCCAGAGCCAGAGCCTACAGCACCTTATTAGTTTTGAGTTATTTTTAATTATTATATTGTTAAAACTTTAATAAAGGACATCACTGGGCTGTGCAGAGCCTTCAGATACTACATATTAATACTATAACTGAAATAACACCCTGTGATATAATCCAGCCAATCAGAGGCAAATGAACAGCCATGGATTAGATGGGTTAAGGGGTGCAAAGAACTAATATTACTGCCTCCCCCTAGAAAAACCTGAGGATGTCACAGTTTGTATTGAAAATAAGATGTGAATGTGGTGTACTTCCTAATGAACTGTTTCAGTACTAGTTATAAACCAGGCTGCCCATTTTGTGAAGTCCTCAATGTTTAACAATTTCTTGTCTATGATTTGCACTGTTGATTTTGTATACTGCAACTGTACACAAAATATCTTTATATTGTATGGTTAGCTTAAGAAACCATTGTTAATGAGCCTTTGCTTAATTGATTTTATGTAATCTTTTTGCCCTGGTTTAAATAAAAAGCTTGAAATGTTGACTGAGTAAAATATGTTTATGGCGAAAGTAAGTTGAGGGGCACTATGAATTTCAATTCCTTACTGGGGCCTCCAAAATCCTCAAATTTGTCCCTATAAAAGGAATGTTTCACTACTACACCTATATCCAAGGGCTGGTCTATTCATTTAACTTAAATTAGTCATTGATATTTTAGGCTCTCCCTTTGCAGCACACTCACTGTGTAGTGAAAACTAACAATGACCTGAGTGTATTGCATATTCACTTAGTAAAAGTCATGATGAAATAAAGCACATCACCAAAATGCCAGAAACACTGCTTTGACCCCCATCATAAACCAACCTAGAAGATATGGTATTCTCATAGGAATTATTTTCACTTAAGGCAAACAAATATGACTTTTGTTTCAAATACTGTTCAAGATTACTGATCTAATACTTGAATAATTGAAGACTTGTCACTACCATTTCACATATCCCCAATGTGGTAATAATTAAATTGAATAAATCAGTCCCCTAGAGAACTGTTGTCATTCATAATTCTTTGCAGAGCAGAATGATAAATACAAAGACTTCAAATTAAGAAAGAAAATAGCTGCACTATTCAACTATAACTTTCTTAATAATACAAATCACACAGCATTGATTACTGGCAGGAAGATAATGAAAGCTATCTGTAATTGTCATTCAGTAAGACTATTAAGAAATCACATGGGTTTCAGTGATAACTCATGCAGAGGGCTGTACTCATAAATCTCTTATCAGAAGGACTTCATATAAGTACCAGTGGGAAGAAATAAAAATTGTAGGACCACTTTGTATCGATAACTTTATATACAACTTAGGTGAAGGATCCACAATTAGTGTGACTAAAATTTAAACTGTAGATGACTGTCATAGAGGCTTAGGTCAGGAAGCATAAGCAAACCAGGAGAAGTTATATAATTCACAAGCAGTGTTTTATCAATAACAATAACATTTAAAAAAAATGAATACAATTGTACTAGATACCTCTTCATACAGGCAATACAATGTTGGTCCAACATCTGAGAGTCCCTCTCTTTCAATTTAAATCTCAGTCTATCTCTCTGTAAACAAAACATTGCTCTTTTTTTATAAGATTATTTTTTCATGGCAGTTTAAACTTGAATCCTGACTGTTGTAAGTTGCATCTCCTGTTTCTCACAAAAATGTACCAGAATTTTGTCAATTTTATTCCTAAGGCCAGCCTAAAGAACACATCTAGATCTAGATTTTCTAGAAGTTCCATGATCAGCACATGTTGTGCTGATCCCTGCCTGCAGCAAACTCTTGGTGCACTAGGGACCCTGCACTGGATTTTAGTAGAACAATGGTCCCTGCTCCAAAGTCTCAATAGTTGTTGCAGGCAGAGTGTTGCATAAAAAGTGTTGGTGCACCTGAAAGGTTTGATGGAGGGTCCCATCAAGCCCCCCTTACCCAGCACAGTGCCAGACCAGAACCATGATGTTCGGGGGAAGCCTGTGAGCTCATGGGGCATTGAAGTGGGATCTATGGTGTGCCATAATGGGCAGCATTGGCATGCAGGTGAGGCAGGGAACCAAGGTGGCACCTTGCAGATGTGCTATGGGCAGTTCTACAGACCTGCATACATGGTACTCCCTTGTAGGCTTGCACTGACCCATCCTTGGACTTCCTGGTGCCACCAGCCCTGGCAGCTTTCCTGGAGCTTGTGCAGTCCCTGACATACAGAGATAGTCCTAGGTGCAGATGGTGAACAGGGACATATCCCAAGCAGTGCAAAATTCCCCTGCTGAACAGCCCACCGTGTGGTGCCATACTGCAGGTACAGGTGCTGGAGTAGCAACAGCATAGTGTGAGGGCACCCTAATAGGTAGTTACCAGAAAAGTGTATGCATGATGGCAGGACAAAGGACTGGCATCACATATACCAGAGTGGGATGGCTCAATTTCTGCCACCATACCCTGCTGTGTAGGAATATTGCTCATAACATGTTGGTTGTATGAGGCCCAACTGTACATCACCCAGGTATGTGATGGGCATTGTTTCTGACAGTGTTGTAGGGCATTTGCATAAATCTGCCTGTACTGTTTCAAAACAGCAGGGTATGGTGGCAGGGATGGAGCTTTCCCATTGTAGTATATGTGGTGCTGTCCTCTGTCCTGCCATCTGCCACACATCTTTCTGCCAGCTGCCTATTGGGTTGACAAGACCCTTATCCTACAGCCTAAGGATTTCAGGATGGGCACAATACCCTACATTAATAAAATATTAAAAATGCCACTGAAACTTGATGTCACAGTCCTCTATGTGACATCAAAATCTTGCCAGTGAAATGCATGTGATTCCACAAGCCAAGGATTATAACTTAAGGTAGGGAATAAACAGCCACATGAGCTGTTATTTAAAGGCCAAAAATCCTACTTGTATGTAAATTAATTTATTGATCTACAGTGTAGTTATTTTATTGATGTATGTTATTTATTTAGTTGTATATTTGTTGCGTTCAGTAGACCTTTGAGCTCAATTACCCTGGTACCTGCGTGGAGGCACTCTTGACCCCCCATTCTACGAGGGGACAGGAACTAAACAGGCACTGTTATTTCAGTGTTTTGAGGAGGCTGCTTAAGCCCCTCAAGTGTTTGGCTGGGTTGCCTTTATAAAGGCAACACATAGACACTGTTTGGCCCCACAGAGAGGTAGTTCCCTCATTTTTAGCAACTCCTATATTCAGTGCCAAAGGCGAGCATTGCCATAGCAATGGGTGACGTAGCTTGCAGCAACTACTTAACACTCTACTCCAGCAAGCAGAGTCGAGCGCAAAGTGGAGGTGATGTGGGCAGAGGCCAGCGGCATCTGACGGCATCAGACGGGGAAGCAGGGGATGCAGAAAGAGAGTATTTACTGAAAGTTTAGGATAACATCTGAGAAAATGATGGACAATACAACAATAGACATATTTGGTAAAGAATACGTTTGTGACAAACAGAGACCACAGAATTGTGAAGAAGATCAAAGACGCAAAAAAAAGGTAGTAAATTATGGATACAAACATAGTAAGATTAGAAGGGGGAGAATTGGGCCTGAGGTATATTATTTGCAATAAAATATCCACAGAAGTAGCTAACGAAGTTTTAATATACACCTGCAAAAAATGTTTAATTATTAGAGAACTGAGGCAAATAAATACAGCCTTAGAAATGAAACTGATTTCTATTCAGAAAAAAATCAGATTCAATCAGAAAATGGAGGTCACATAGTTAATATGAATGAAGAGATAAGCATCGGACCTGACACCCAAAGACAAATAAAAAAAGGGATGATAATCCAGAGGAGGAGGATTGACAAGTAGAAACAAGAACATTTAAACAAGGAAGAAGGGCAATGAAACTTTCCTTAAAAACCACAAATAAATATAAGCAACTAATCAATTTAGATGTAGAGAAAAATTTAGAACTGGAAGAAACAGAAATAGAGAATGATGCCCTCATTATGGTTGGGGATCTAGATAGTAGAACAAGAAATCATGAAGAAAATATAGTGTTAGGTTCACAAGGGTCACACAAGGAAGTTGTTAAGAGAATAGGCATGGAACAAGAAATTGTTTCTGAGAGTGACACACAGGTTAAAGTGGTGATTAGCAACACCTTTATTCAGCAGCAGATTAATAAAGAAAACCAGATATTAAATACATCCCTGGGAAAGACAGTGAGAACACAAAAAATATGGAGGTAGAGATTGGGGATTCAGAAGGAGAAAGCTATATACTACAACAAAATAATGCTAACATTTGTGCTTATGTTCTAGGTGACTCAATACTTAGATATACAGACAGGCATATGTCACGAGGGAATAAAGAACGAATTACAACAAGTTATTTTTCTGGGGCAAAAATTGGTGCATTAAAGGGAATGCTGTCAAACATTGTAGAGGATAAGACAAAGAATAATGTACTGATATTACATATTGGGATAAATAATATTAGACATCAAGAAATAGAAGATATTAAACAAGAGTATAGAGCCATCAAAGAAGAAGCTGTTAAAATGGGATGCATCATCTATTTCTCTGAAATAACCCCAGTACCAAGGGAAAACAAAAAAATCAAAATAAAATAAAGGACATAAACAATTGGTTGAGATACTGGACACTTCAAGAGGGCATACGATGTATCTGCCACTGGGAAAACTTTGTTAACGATCCTGATTTATTCTGTTCAGACGGGTTGCATTTAAGCAAAAAAGGCAGTAGGAAATTGGGTATAGAAATTAAAAAGGTAACAGATTTACATTTAAACTGAGTACTTCGGGGAGATGGAAAAACAAAGACAACATGAAAGAGAACTTGAGAGAAAGTCCAGTAGTAGACAGAACATTAACCCAACAATTACAAAAATTAAACAAATACAAAGGATTAAAAATATGGTCCTTAAATGCAAGGAGTGTAAAAACATTAAAAAAAGCAGAAATAGAAACAAGACTAAAAATAGAAAATATTGACATATGCTGTATAACTGAGACATGGTGGGATAAAGAAGTACTTTGGAATAGACAAATAGAAGGATATGACTTATATTCAAAGGAAAGACAAAGTAAAAAAGGAGGAGGCTTAGCAATTTATGTAAAGCATGGAATAAAAAGCTCATGGTACAAGAAATATGAACATAATGAGGAGATAGAATCTATATGGCTAGCCCTTCGAATTTTACAAACACACAAAAAAAATAATGTTGGGTTTATTCTACCGACCCCCTAATACAAGTAAGAATCAAGATGATTTGATAAATGACAAAATTAGACAAATAGCTTTGAAGGAAGATGTAATAATTACAGGAGACTGTAACTTACCAGATACAAATTGGGTATCTATAAGTAATAATAATAATGCAATTCAAAAAAGGTACATAGACATGATGGAAGAGACTGGTTTACATCAGCTGTCATTTAAGCCCACAAGAGGAGAAAATATATTGGATTGGGTGATGACGAACAAAGAAAATGTAATAACCAAGTTAAGCATTGTTGCAAATTTGGGAAACAGTGATCATGATACAGTACAATTCTATGTAAAATATCGGCCAGTATGTGAAAAAGGAAACACCATAACAAGAGATCATAGGAAAGCAAATTTTAAAAAAATAAAAGAGGAACTGACAGGTTGGAATTGGGAAAAAGAGCTTAGAGGAAAGAAGGTTGAATATATTTGGGAAGCATTTAAATAGAAATTATTACACTTTGAAAATCTATATATCCCTCAAAAAAACTGTACACGAAAAGAGGAAAGAAACCAATGTGGTGTACTAATAAGATCATGACATTATGTAAAGAAAAAAAATCAGTCTATAAAAAAATGAGACAATCAAAAGATCATGAGGCTGTTTTAGAGTATAAAAAGATTTTGACGAATTTAAAAATAACAATAAGAAGAGAAAGAAAGAAAGAAATTAGAAAGAAACTTAGTCTTTAGGAATGATAATGGAAAGGGTTTCTATTCCTACATCAATAACAATAAAAATAGTAAGTCCTCTACACAGATAGGACCATTAATGATAGGAGATGAAGAAGTAACAGACAAAACAAAAATGGCAGAAGGGTTGAATCATTACTTTTGTTCAGCTTATGATAGGAACAAGTATGATAAAATAGAATTAAACCAAAAGAGTAACATGTTAAATTTAAACATTAGCGCTGAACAGGTAACAAAACTACTACATGATTTAAAACCCCACAAATCAGCAGGACCTGACTAATTACACTCCACATTATTAAGAGAAGTAAGTGACTATATAGTGGCCCCACTCACATATTTATTTAATCAGTCATTTGCTACGGGAGAGGTACCAAAGGACTGGAGGAATGCAATTGTGACTCCATTATATAAACAGAAAGGAGTAAAATCATCTGTGTCAAGTTATAGACCAGTCAGTCTGACCACAATCTTATGTAAAATAGCAGAAAAAATGTCTAAAGGACAGATTAGAATATAATTTAAAAATTCTTAACATAAATGATAAAAAGCAACATGGGTTCAAAAAAAAAACAGATCATGTCAAACAAACCAACTAGTTTTTTTACGAACAAGTTAATAAAAACCTGTATGAAAATAAACCAGTGGATGTGCTTTTGTTGGACTTTCAAAAAGCATTTGATAAGGTACCTCATGATCAGCTTATTTATAAAATGAAAGGGAAAGGGGAATGGGGAAATTGTTTAACCAGGAAAGGCACACTAAGCCGAAGCTTGTTTCCAGGTGCGACCTGGGAGCACAAGGAAGTTAAGTTACTTGCTTAGGGTCACACAGTATCTGTAAGCTGTGGGATTCAAACCTAGGTCTCAAGGTTTGCAGCTCAGAGCCCTAAACCTCTGCACTATACTGCCTTTTAGCAAGAAAGTAGTAAGAAAGCACTAGGTATAGATAATAGACTTACCGTATGGCTGCAAAACTGGTTACGGAACAGAAAACAAGTAGTCAGAATCAGGGGTACATATTCTAGGCCATCTGATGTAACAAGCGGGGTGCCACAGGGATCCATGTTGGGCCCTACATTATTTTCATTATATTTGGGGGATATGCACTACAACATAAAAAATGCATTGGTCAAATTTGCAGATGACGTAAAATTAGGAGGACAGGTGAATGACAAGAAAAATATTCAAATCTTAGAAGAAGACTTAAAAAAAACTAGAATTAAGGGCATTAGACAACAAAATGCCTTTTGGCATAGAAAAAGTAGTACCTTTGGAAAAAAAGAACCCTAAGCATATTTATCACTTGAACAATCAAAAAAATGATTCGACTGATAAGGAGAAAATTTGTGGGATATTAATTGATGTAGGAATGATGTTTAGGCCACAGAGATCAGAGGTGGTTAGAAAAACAAACTATATGATCAGAAACAACAAAATAAACGTTTTAAGTAGATCAAAAGAATGTTTATTACCATTGTACAGAACATTTGTAAGGCCATATACAGACTATGGTTCATCATTATGGAGCCCTTATGCAAAAGGAGAAATAATAGGGATAGAAAGAATACAAAGGACATTTACAAAATCAATATGGTCTATGGAAAAAGATAGTTATGAGGACAGATTGAGGAAATTGGGCTTGTTTAGTCTGCAGAATAGGAGAAAAAGAGGGGATTTATTACAGTTATTTAAAATTATGAAAGATCAGGACTTAAAGAATGAAATGGGCATAAGGCTTATGGAAAAAACAGAGGGATTAAGAGTGCATAAATTGCAAATGAAATTAGAAACTGCAAAAACCAATGTAAAATATTATTCATTCTTATATAGAACGACAAGAATATGGAACGTATTACCAGGATACGTTCTTCGGAGTAATAGTTTTGATATATTTAAAAAGGAAATAGACCCAAATGATATGTTGAAATTAAAGTAGTGAGCCCGCTATGCGGGGAACGGTAAAATGGGCAAAATGTCTTCTCCTGTTCTATTACCCAGTATAAGACCCAGTATAAGTCAGTATAAGTGACAACTAGTATCAACAAGCATTAACATTTTACAAGCAACACATCAATTCCATTAACATAGCAGCAGGTATTGGTGAGCATTAACATATAGCATAAAGTATGTGCAGTGTGTTAGGCTCCAACAGCAATAGAAAACAAGTGCTGCTAAGGACAACACTGCACAAAAAGGTGCCAGATACTAGGCAAGTCTACTAGGTGAGGGACTAATGGTTGATATGCACTAGACACACATGTGGAGTTTCTGAAAAAGGTGAGTTGTGACTTGGGCCTTGAAAGGAGTGAAGGTGGGGAAAGCAGTAATCACCATAGGCAGGGAGTTCCAAGCTTTGAGCACTCTAGTTACAGAGCAACGTTAGCCAAGTGACATTTTCTTGAGCGGCAGGAGCAGTTTTTGGTCACCAATGGAATGAGTTCCATACTTGTTACTGATCTGAAAGACATGGTTGTGAACACTCAGTGGCATTTGGACCAGAATGGGTCTTTTGCATAGTAAGGCATTATTAAGGTAACTCTGAGATGAAAAGGGAGCCATTTGGAGCAGATGCATAGGTCACATTGGTCTGAGTCTAGTTTCCTGTTCAGTGCAAATCTGCAAGCACAGTTAAAGGCAACAGAGCTTCCATTAAGGAGGGAGTTGTTGGCACTTGAGTAGATAACTGCTCCCTAATCAATTACTGAGAAGCTGAAACTGAAAACTTGGTGTTTTTCTTTTAGCCTCATGTTATGTTTGGGGCTGTTTCTGTCAGCCATGATGTTAGTGGATATTTTTGACTGGGGAGTCAGCATATGGAATGAACGACAGGGTAGCATTCAGATGTATACCAAGGTACTTGAAGACCTGGACTTGCTCAATGAAGTCCCCAGACAGCGTTATGATATGCAGCACTGGGCCATCCTTCAGGGCATGGGTACTCCCAAACTGTAGAGTTTATTTTTGTTAGTGATAATGATCAACCTGTTTGTGGTGATCCAGTCACATTCCCTGCTGAAATTAGACTTCTGGTTGCATGCCAAAGTCTCCAGGTCATGGTGGGAGGGACGATTACAGTGTTGTTGGTGTACTGCAATGATTTAGAGTGTACGCATACTTATGGGATCATATTGATGAAAATGCTGAACAGAAGCATTCCTCAGATTGAGCCTTTTGGGACTCCTGTGGAATGAGTGTGCAGACAGGAGAAGACATCTCCACATCTGGCCATTTGTGATTTACTGGATAGACAGTCAGAGAACCATGCTGACAGCTGACAGCCTCATCTCCTAAAATGTTATGATTAGCAGGTCACGGCTTATAAGAACAAAGGCCTTGGAGAGATCATGAAAGGATGTGCCAACATATTCTCCTCTGTCTTAGACTGTGTGGAATTTCTCAACTAACTAGATCAGGGTGGTAGTTGTGATATGCAGTTTCCTGAAACTGTGCTGTTTAGCAGCAAGGAGACTGAGTATAGATAAAGATCACCAGTTAATCCCTCATGATTTTCTCTAAAGCCTTAGAAAGCAGAAAGAGAGTAGAAATGAGTATTCAGTTTGGGAGTAGTGTGTGGTCCCCAGACTTAAAGAGAGGGATCACCTTGGCTTGTTTCCAGACATCAGGCATGGAGTGAAGCTGGAGGGAAAACTTGAATACTTTTTTGGATGCTAGGGCCAGTCATCAATGGATATTTTAAGTAGGATCATATCTACCCCATGAGGTCCAACTCTGGTTTCAGAAGTTGAACTTGGATATTTCTTAACTCTCTTTATGTTTATCTTTTTGAAATAGAATTTTGGTCTCAAGAAGATGAAAGAGGCAGGGAGTCCTAGCTAGACAAGGGCAGTAGGCTGGGTGCCTGAGGGCAGGTCTTTGCCAGCATTCACCCAGAAAGAGTTACAGGTATCTGATGGGTTTTAGGTCAATGGTGTTTGAGTCATTGACATACAGAATGTTGGAGGTGAAGGGACTTTTCTGACCTAGGACTTCATTGATATTTGCCAATAATATCCTGGAATTTTGCAGGATTCTTGAAGCTATAATTGCAGAATTCTCTTTTATATTTCCTAAAAGCAGATCTACACTGGTCTTCTGCCAGCCTGCCAGCACAGTGTTAGCACTACTGCTTGCAATGCCAGTAACTTGGGTTTGGGAGTGAACCTGGGTTGTCTAATGGTCAGCCATGGGAGGATGGCTGAGGATCCCATGGAAACATACCTCCTGTGGTGTAAGAGGGAGTCTGGACTCCACTGCAATGCTACTACCTTGGTGACAACAGGTGATGATACAAGCTGTACACAGGGATAAAGGGAGAGGGGACTTCAGTGGAATGACATAAACTGCGTGGGCCAAGGTATTCCTGACATCTGTGGGCTGGGACAGACTAATGCAGAACCCACCACCAAACACAGGCCCCACACCATTGACAGGGCTCCTGACTCCAAGACTCAAACTATAACTCTGTTGGGAGGAGTAGGGCCCAACCTCCAGCAGCCCATCCAATGGGACACCATGGAGTGGAGGAAAGTCCCAGAGATGGTGGGTGGTGGGACATGGCAGAGTGGCAGGACTGATGTGGGCTGGCCAGGGAGGAAAGGGGCATAATGTATACTAGATAAAAAAATAAATAAATAAGAACAGGAAGGAAACCAATTCTCTGAACTTGCCCCACTGTTTGCCATGCTTTTTGGAGACTACAAGGAGTTTAGAATTGATCAAGTGATTAGTATCGCCTCAGATGTTTTTGTTTTTTTAAGGGTACAAAATGATCATATGAGGTTTGGAAGGCCTACAAGAAGAAGATGGTGGTGAGGTTGATGTTCAGAATGCAGTTCAGGTATTGTCAATCAATATGGTTAAAGTAGTTTCTAAATTCAGCAAGTCTTTCTCCCTTTAGGCAATGGCTGTAGATAAATTTTGGAGGAGATCTTTGTCTTCTAGCAGACCAGGAGAAGTAGATCAGAAAGTGATCACTGATCAGATCTGGGAGTGCTTCCACTTGTGACAACCTATCAGAGTGGGATGGCAGTAGAGATGGGCGAAATCTGCAAATTTCATTCCATGAAATATTTTGTGAAATTCACGCATTTCACGAAATATTCTGCTGGTGTGAAATACAAAATTCTACTGGCAAAATGCAGAATTTCATCAGTGAAATGTGGAATTTTACCCATAAATGGCAGAATTTCACCACTTGCAGGTGAAATTCTGCCATTTGCGGTGAAATTCTGAATTTCGCCAGTGAAATTCCACATTTCACTCTTGTGAAATATATCATGGAAGGTTTGCATTTCACTGATAATTAAAATTTTGCTGCATCTCTAGATGCCAGGATCCAGTCAATAAATGTCTGTTAAAATCGTTATATAGTTAATTCATATTGAGGACTTGACTGACTGAGGTAGAGGTTGGCCCACTTGTTTTCATAGCTCAGGGAGAGCCAGTAGATGTTAAAGCCACTTACAATGAGCATTTCATGAGTTTAGTTTAGACAACTAGCACATACAAGAAAGAAGTCAGATTCAGGATTTTCTATACCGGGGGAAGGTAGGTGACTGCCATGATAGGTTCTTGCTTCCATGAGTGAGCCAGATGTTGGTGGCTAGGAACTCACAGGATGAGTCAGTAGTGCTAGTCGGGATCAGTGAAGCCTCTAGGTGGTCTTAATGTACTGACGGCATCTGCCACCCTATTTGCCAACACCGTACCTTCTAAGGAGGGTGTAGGAGAGGATTGCAATTTCACCATCCAAAATTTTCCAAGTCAGCAAGGATTACATTACTGCTGCCACTTTGGCATTCTTGGAGAAATCTAGGGCCTCAAACTCAGCTTTCTTTGAAAGCAGGCTGTAGATGTTGATATGCAGACAGTTGATACATTCTCTGTAGGAAATTTGTAAGGGCAGTGAGGTATAAGAAGGTGAAGGGCCAGTATCTGTAGTAAGAAAAAACAAGGGGCAGAGATATAGAAAATACATGAAAAAGACAAAATTGTATCTTAATATTTTTCCAGGCATTTTCACAAGGGTTTAGTTGTGCTTTAAGGACAATAATACAAAATCTCCTGAAATCTGATTCATTCTCAAGGCAAGAGAAATATTTATAAAGTTTAAAACACCTATGGCTGCCTTAACAAACCCTACATTTAGATTTGTTGGGGCAGTGTTATGCTGTCAGTTGTCATACAAATGTGCTTGCACCACCATTTACAGAATCTATGTAAACTAACTTTTTAAAATATAAAAATAAAATGTAACATCCAGAAAGAAATGCTATTGATGATGGTATATGGTAATTAGTTGTCATTTAAAGGGATTGGATACTGTTAAAAAAAAACAGATCGTTCAGCCCTTTCAAAATCCTCAGTTACACTGTGAAGGAGGTCAAGTCTAATTTTTTTCTCTTATTAATACCGGAGTGTTCTGTACTTAGATTGGGATACCCATATGAAGTACAGGCACTCACTGTGAAATCATAGAAACATAGAATTTGATAGGACATTCAATGAAGCTGGATGGGGTAGATTCAAGAGAGATTTGAGGAAGCACTTCTTCACAGAAAGAGTGGTGGATTCCTGGAATAGCCTTCAAGTGGAGGTTGTAGAGACAAAAACAATAGTGGGGTTTAAGAATACATAGGATAAGCACAAAAGAGTCACAGTAGAAAGGAAGGGGAACAGAGAAAGAGCTGTAGATCGGGCATGGTCTGATGTAATTGTGTAAGTAGGGAGAAATGAGCAAACTGGATGGGATGAGCAGTCATTATGTCTCCTTGTTGTTGAGCACTTTTTAATCTGAAAAATACTCCACTCCTGTACCTATTACCCATGTGAGGTATTTAATGGTCTCTAGAATATCATCACTCTCCTCCTCCTGTGTTCCAGGGAATACATATTGTAGTTCTTTAGTCTCTCCTCATAGGGCTTTTGATGCAGTCCATGCACCATTTTAGTTACCCTCCTCTGGACCACCTCCACTCTGTCTATACTCTTCCAGAGATGTGGTCTCCAGAACTAAATAAATACCCCAGGTGGGGTCTTACCAGCAATCTATACAGAGGCAGCAACACTTCCTTCTTTCTCCTGTTGATACCCCCCATGCACCCCAGCATCCCACTTGCCCTCCCTACTTGCCTTGTTGCACTGCCTGGCCACCACTAGGTCATCCACTATGATCACAACCAGGCTCTTTCCTGTATGGTGGTCATCAATACCGCTCCACCCATTTCGTACTCTACCCCTGGGTTTCTGTGCCCTATAGTAAGTGCATCATTTTGCACTTTTTTGCATTGAAATCCATCTGCCATACCCATTATCACTCATTTAGTTTTCTCAGGTCTCTGCTTGTTCTTTTCACCTCCCTGGAGTGTGTACCCTAGTGCAGATATTGGTGTCATCTGCAAAGAGGCAGACCTTCCCTTCCAGCTCCTCTGCAATGTCACTTTTAAAGACATTAAAAAGGACCAGTCCCAACACTGATCTCTGAGGCACCTAGCTGGTCACCGTCCCTTCCTTGGAATGAACTCGTTTTAATACCACCCTCTGTCACCTATCCCCTAACCAATTTCATCTCACCTTTCACCTTTGGACCAACTCCTAAGTTACTCAACTTGTATACTAGTCTCCTATGTGGAATGGTGTTGAATGCCTTACTGAAATATAGGTAGGCTATGTCCACCAATTCACCCATATCTAGTTCCTTGGTCACCCAGTCAAAGAAATCTATCAGATTCATTTGACATGAACTCCTTCCCATTGAAACTATTCTGTCTTGGGTATTGTATCCCACTGAATTCAAGATATTCCACAATCCTTTCCTTCAGCAGTGATTTCATTAACTTTCCCACCACCAATATCAGGCTAACTGGCCTATGATTGCCAGCCTCCTCCTTACTACCACTTTTGTATAGTGGGACTACAGCCATCCTCCTCCAGTCCTCAAGACCTACTCCTGTTTCCAGTGAGCTGTTAAATAGTGCAGTCAGGGGTGAACCCAATATTTCCATGAGCACCCCATCTGGCCTCATTGCTTTGTTTGCCTTCACATTAGTATGTTTCTTCAGGGCTCTTGCCTCCAAAAAAGGAATAGTGTCCACCTCCCGCCCTCTAAAGATTTTGTTCCTTTTTTTGTGACCCCTCCCTTCTGACTGCTCTGTGAAAACAGAACAAAAATATCTGTTCAGGATGTCTGCCTTTTCTTGGTCACCCTCTACACAGTCACCCTTTACTTTTTTTATCACAACACTTTTTCTCCAACTTCAGAGCAGGTGACGAGTCATCTGGCCACCTGCACCCGCACCCCTGGACCTGGTCTGGCCAGTAATATGCTCTTCTCCACACAGACCGGCATGCAGAGTCTCCCACCTTCTATGAGCCTGGATCCTGATACCTGGGGGTTCACCTCTCATGTCCAGTGGTACAGCGCATGGTCATCAGCCATGAGAAACCACAGCTGCTCCAAATTAACAGCTCTACTAGCATGGACTCATGCCTCACCACAGAGTCCTTCAACTCTGCCTTCACAGATCTAAGCACAATACTCCCTCCTGACTATCTACACCCCAACAAGGTTCCCTCAGATGAGAAAGCACCCAGTACCTCCCACCCTACCTTCTACATCAAGAGAGTTACTATAAAGGAGGTAGCATTCTACATAAAAAAAGTGCTTAGGAAGACCAGAATAGGTAGCGATGGAGTAGACATGAAGCTGGTGTCTCAAACTCTTGACATGCTCATCAAACCTATTACAAAACAATTCAGCAAATCCCTGTCCCTGGCACAATTCCCAGCCACCTGGAAGCAAGCACTGGTCATTCCTGTCCACAAAAGGGGGAAGGACCAATGTGTCCAATTACAGGCTTTTCTCAGTCCTCTGCCCCTATCCAAGGCCCTTGAGAAGACTGAGGTGGATAAACTAACAGACTACATCAGCAAATACCAGCTGCAATGCACCAACCAGCACAGGTTCAGGCAGGGGCATAGTACCATGACTGCCCTTATAGATTTCACCTACTCTGCTCACAAAACTATGGACAAAGGCAAACTTGTAGGGGTGGTGTTCACAGACTTAACAAAAGCCTTTGACACAGTCAACCACACCCTCTTACTGGCCCAGCTTCAAAGCCTGGGGGTGGCTGCCAATGCAACACTCTGGTTCCAAGACTACCTGTCCCTCAGGTCACAATAGGTAAAAATAGGACAAACAGTGTCTGACCCCAGAGAAGTCACACTGGGGATCCCCAGGGATCCATCTTGGTACCACTGCTTTTTAGCCTATTCCTAAATAATCTCCCTCAAGCCTGCGATGCCAAGATAATCCTATAAGCAGACAATGCTGTCATCCTCAACAGCAACTCTTGAACTGAGCCACTCCAAGCAGCACTTCAGCACTCCTTCAATAAAATAGAAGACTGATTCAGCTAGCACAAACTTCTGCTCAATTACCAAAAAAACAAGACCATGCTCCTATCCAGCCCCCCACTCAAGTAAAGGTTCCCCACCATAAACATCACCAACAATGTGCTTGCCCCCTTGGAACAGGTACACTCCTTCAAATACCTTGGAGTCACCCTGGATGATGCCTTATCCTATGCTCAACATATCGACCAGGTGGTCAAGATAGTCAACACCAAGCTTGGTGTGCTTTACAGGCACAGAAAACACCGTACCATGACAGCCATCCACCTATCAGTCATGATTTCCATGCTCTCTACCATTGACTGTGGCCTGGTTATCTACAATGCAGCACCAGAATCTGTGCTCAAGAGGCTGCACAATGCTCTCAATAAGGCCTGCAGGCTCATCCTGAATGGTGATTGAATGATCCACACCTGTTCCCTCTATGGACAGACACACCTGCTGTCTCTTGGGTGCAGGACTAAATTTCTCACATGACTCCAAGGCAAAAAAGCATTACTGGGAAAAGCTCCCCCATGCATAGCAGGCATCTTCTCCCTCCCAGGCTCAGAATATATAACCAGAAACAGAATTCAGGGGGCCCTCATGGTGCCATTCTGATGCACAGCTCTCGGACAGTGCACCTTCTCATACAGAACCCCTCTCTAGCTTAACGAGGTACCAGAGTCAATTCAGAACTCCACTATCCTGTCCAGCTTCAAATCAGACCTTAAGCACTACCTGACCTCCAGCTCTGTATGCACTTGCTTCTCCAACAGCTGATAGACTCTGGATGACAAGGCATGGCTCTGCTAACAGCAACTATTCTCAGCACAAGATAGAGGCCACCCTCCCACATGCTTCTTGACAATGACTCTGAATCACCTTAAGGGATTGCTCATGCACACCCTTCACTCCCTCACCCCTCCCCATCTCCATGCTAGGATGGGTCTATGCCTCCCTGGCCTCAGCCCTACTTCCTTGAGCACTTTTAGTTGAGGCCCCCTCCTCCCCTACCAAAATCCTGTCCTTATTGACCCTCAGCCTAATCTAACCTAACCTCTAGTGCCTCTGCACCTTACCTGTACTTGTAATCAACTAAAGTTGATGTCCATATGCTGTAAAGTGTTTTAAATGACTAAGAAACTCTCTAACCTTTTCTTGATTGTTGTGCTGTTCAGTGTCTCAAATGTCCTAAAACTCAGTAACCTTCTTGATTGAATGTCTATACTCTGTTCATATGATGTGGAACCTTTGTAAAACAGCCTTGGCTCAAAGGTTATTTTCCGACTACCAAATAAATAAATTAAAAATTAAAAATCAGCCGCCACGATCGCCACACAGTTTTACACCATTTTGTCTCCCTCAGAACCAGACATGCAATGGCATCAGCACACTACATGCCGATGCCCACTGTGCTCCAACCTTCAACTGTGCATGCTACCAGCAGTGCCCCTGGCCTCCGCCAATTGCCAATGCATAGTGATGCGATCCCCTTCCCCACCCCAGAGGAAGGAGAGCTGTCGCAGGAAGCTCAATCCTTCCTCTCCCCTGCTGACCTCCAACAGCCCAAATCTGCTCCTGAACCCAGGTCACCGGTGTACCACAAGGTGTGGCATCCAGTGACTCAACCCTCAGTGCTACTGGGCCAGCCCCCTTTCACTTTTTAACTTTATAATCCCACTCCTGGTCTTCCTCTTTTCACTTACATATATAAAAAATGTCTTGCACCCTTTCATTGTCTCCTGAGCTATTCTCTCTTCAGTTTGTGCCTTTGTGCTCCTTACTGCTTTCCCTGCTTCCTTCTGTTTCCCTGATACACCTCCTCATCAACAGCTTTCTGCATTTCCATATACCTTCTGAATGCTACCCTTTTAGCTTTTATCTTTTCAGACACATCTTTCGAGAACTATGGCAGTCTCTTTTTCCTCTTTCTTTTACTCACTTGTTTCATGCAGAGGCTTGTTGTCTTTACTATGCTCCCTTTTATTGTTGTATATGTTTTCTCCACCCCACCCAGGTCACCCATCCTTGCTAAGTCATCCTTGAGGCATTCACCCATCTTTTAAAAAATGTGCCCTTCTGAAGTCCAGGACTTTCACCCTTGTGTGGTTTGATTAATCAGCTGTTCTTATACTGAAATACACTTAACAGTTATCACTGGTCCCCAAGTGGCCTCCCACCTTGACGTCTGCAACACTGTCCCTGTTAGTGAGTACCAGGTCCAGTACTGCACTATCACAGTGAGTTCACTAACTAGTTGCCTGAGAAATGCCCCCTACAGACAGTCCAGGATGTCCCTACTTCTAGCTGAATCTGATGCTGGGAGGCTCCAATCCAAATCTGGCAGATTGAAGTCCCCCACCAGCAGTACCGCCCCCATTCCTGCCATCTTGCCAATGGCAATCCTACTCAGGATGAAAACTGGTTGTATCTGTTGAGATATGCCCACAAAGAACACTAGTGATGAACAACAGATGGGAGCTTAGAGCTGGTAACATGCTGGTATCTTAGATGGAACCCAGACATTCTGAAAATGGTGCTGCCTAACCTGAGTATGGAATGCTCCTATATTATGTAAAGTGTCTGACATGGCTGTCACAGAGTGACCAAGAAGACTAGACAGTGTAGGCTGTAGCATTATATTTAGTTTGAACTGCATCCATTTCAGCTGTTCTTGTAACATCCACAGCTAGCTGGGTATCACACACCAAAATAAGGTATGATGCTGTTATTCAAGCAAGCAAACAACAAACAAATTATATTCATACAGTAGAAGCTGCTTAACTGGGGTGCCCTGATGGCAGGGTTTTGTCCTGATTAATCACTGTCCTCATAATCAGGGAGCCTTATTGGTACATTGCTGTTTGTTTCATGGAGTCATAAGGATTCCAGTATTGTTACAGTACTGCACCTCTAACACACTGAACATACTTAAACCACCCTGATGCACCACCCCCAATTTAGTACAACACTATACTATTCTATGCAGTTTTATTATTTAGCGACTCTTTCTTTTTAGCAATGCTCTATATGCTGCTCACCACATGGAGAATGTGGTAATCAGCTGTGTGAGCCAGTCACTGTTGTCAGCTCTGTGAGTGGGTAATTTAAGTCAAGTTCAGGTGGGCTCATTCTAATCAGGTTATGCTTCTTGCCTGTGAGACTTAACTGATGCCTGCACTTTCATTTAAACAAAAAAAAAATGACTTAAAATTCTTACAAGATGTCTATTGTTGGGAACATTTAAATTGCTCATTAGTGAAACCAGCTTCTTGTCTGCATTCTAAGACTTCACTGATGCAAATGTAATTAAAGATTGTAAACCAGTTTCTAACCTTCCCAGTAAGCAATCAGTTGAGTGAAATTAAGGTGATTTTTCACAAAAAAATAAAGTTTGTACACAAGGGCTGATTGTGATCTCTCTGCATGAAATATGTGGTGTGTCATGGATCAGTCAAATAATCAGGCAATAACTACTGAACAGGGAAATAAAGAGAGCCAATCTTCACAGCACAGAAGGCAGAGGACTTTCATTTTTTTATTTATGTCTCCCATAGATCATTATGTCAAGGTGTGTAGCTTTCTTTTAATTGGTAAACATTTTTAAAACATCCAGTGGCTAGTGGCACTAAAGATAGTTTTCATAGCAGAGTACACAGAGGACTTAAACCTTTTACTATATACATTATATGCACCTTTTTACACTAGTTGCCCCTTTCAGACTGCCCCCCCAGCCCCATCACCCTGGCATCCCTGGGACTTACCTTCTAGCCTATGCTCTCTGCCACACTGCTGTGGCGGTGCCCGGTCACTGGGTAAGGAACGTCAATTGTTACCCGCAGCCTGGGATTTTTTCCTCCATTTATCTCTACTGGTTCCCACCCCAATTGCTGGGATGCACACACCAGATGTGTGTATGTGGAGGCATGCGCATGCCCATGGAATTCATGCAACGCTCTCCCTTCTTGGGTACTCATAGGACCCACACTACCTTCAGGCCTCCAACTGGGGGCAGTCATTTGGCAGGAAGGCCAGCCCTACCTCCCTGGGAGAGGAGAGCAGTCCTCAAGATCTCCAGATGCTTGATCTTCTAGCTCCCCAGCTGACCCCAGGCAGCCCACTCACACAACTAACACAGGTCACGGGCATGCCAGGAGGTAGGGCACAGATGCCTCAGCTCTCCACCCCACTGGGCAGGCTTAGGATTTAAACTTTTAGTAAAAAGACTGTCTTTCTGTCAACCTGTGTAGCTTTGTTTTATGTGTGAGGTGGTAATGAGAGTGCAGTTAGCACCTACATGTCAGTCATCAACTGCCTATTATGTGGAGATATGACCACATGCTGTGACTGAATCATTCCAATAAACTGTCAACTCTGTCCCAATAAAAAGGACACTGAATCCATTGAAAATAATGGCCACTTAATGAGTTCCCAGGGGGACATCCCAGTGAAGCAGGCAGCCCAATTATCCATGACCTGATTAAGCTGCTTACACTGTATACAGTTTTTCTTTCATATTGACTGTCATAAAATAATTCATAGTAAACTTCTGTTAGCTTAATATACAATACACTGTAAGGTGGTAAATATATCTGGTGGTTAGCTGTGTCACAATCTCTTTTCTTGATCTTTGCAAAAACAGAACCAATCAAAAAGCAGCAATCATATTGCTGATGACATCATAATAATGTGCAGCACTGAAGTTAGCAGTTCAAATACTAGAAAAAACAGTGAACTCTTCACACAAAAAAGCTGATTAAAAAAGTTATAACTTAAACTGACATTGTATAAATAGACTACATAATGGCTTGACTCAGAATACACAAATTAATTCAACTTGTGAAGGAACTGGACTTTCATAAGTTACTTGTGGCCTCGCCACTCATGAATTATGTTCTTGTTCACTTATAGTTGGAATCAGACCATTGTGCATCCCTTATTTATTTACTCAGTTTATTCACCACTATGCTTGTTTGCTACTCTGCTGATTGTTTGTTAGTTAAACAGGTAAGACACTGGATCTATAGGAATAGCCTGGGGCCATACAGCACAATAAAATAAAAGGTTCCACCAAGCTGCATCAACAGGAATTCTATCGAGTGGCATTACAGAGATGTCACAATGACGACAACCAGCACTGTGCTATCAGTGAGTACAAGTGTTTTTTGCAGGGGGATTTGCCCCACATATCCTGCACTATAGACTGCTAACTCTGAGACAGAGAGAGGGGGAAAACTCCCCAGAGACAGCAGTGTTGGACAAACAGCAGATTTTTACAGTGACCAGCTGATTCTGTTGCTGTAATGGTTTTCACTGTTTTTCTGTTGCTGTTTGAACAGTATAACTAAACAAAATACAATAAACTAAAAACCATGTGTACAAATGTGCAAATGCAAAATGGCAAATTATCACATACTAAAAACAAAATTGCAAATATTAAACAGTACAGACTCAATTGAGCTGTTCTTTCAAGTAGGCTTTGAAGGATACAATAAGGCTTTTCATCAGCAGGCACAATTAAACACAATGGTAATTTATTTTAATGCTGTATAAATGTCATCACATTTTATACAATGGTTGTATGATATCATAACGAACATATCAAGGATATATTTCTTGTCATGTGACCTACAATGAAAATATCATGACATTCTTACTCTAGGTCATACAAAAATAAAATAGTCTCATTTTAATCTACAAGACAAGCACAGTAGATTCCTTAGATTAGAAATCTGTCATTCTTTTCTGATACTTGACTGTATTCTGAAAGCTCTACTTATAGAACTTTGAACTGTTAACTTTGTTATGACAGCAGGGCATTCAACAATTTTTATAGACAAACCTATGCTATTGCATAAATTAAATATGACTTGAACTCAATAAAATATGTCTGATATTTTATTTGTGATCCACAACTCCTATCATCTTTGTTGTCACCACTGTTGATGTCATGAGGTAACAGACCATTCATAAAACATCAGGTATATTTTCACAAGGCCCATGCCATATGCAGATATAGGGCACACAATTTTTGTGGATACAAAGAGCACAGCATTTGAGGAGGGGTGTGGGTAAAATAATTGGGAAGAATGGGGATGTAAATTTAGGGATAATTGTGGGTAGAGATGCAGCGAATTTAAATTTCACTGGCGAAGTGAATGCAAACTGGGCACTTTGCACTGCCACTCCACTACATGCAGTGGGCAATATAAAATGCTCACTCTGCCTTGTCATTACCATTTCATGTTAAGGCAGAATGGCAATGCAAAGTAAGGCAAAGTCATTGTTTTTAATGGACTTTGCGTTCCTCATTATGATTCTAAGTGATCCACTTAGTGTTTCAGATTTGGCAGCCCCCCACACATCACATGGCTTAGAGTACTGTAAGTCACATGCTCTTCAGCTAGGCAGGAAGAAAGTGAATCATACAAGCAGACACTTTTACGTTCTCCTGTGCAGACGAAGAGAGAGAGGAGTGTGTTTTGTGACTGTTGATACTTTGAGATCAGAATGAGGAGGAGATTTAAACTTTGATTTAGACCCAACAGCTTTTTTAGAAGCTGTGTTTTTTTGTCTTTTCTGTCTGTACTCTTTTTTACTTAATTTGTTCTTTCTGAAAATGTTATTTTTCTTACACAGAGGGACATCAGTTGCAATTTATGTCCATGCTGGAACTGTTGCTGGTCTGGATCACCATGGGATTCCACATTAGTTTTTTTTTCTCACACCATGTGCCCCCCCACACCTTTCTTGCTGTGTTACAAAATGTATTCCTCCACCATCCCCGACCCTTGTATGTAATTATGGAATTATGCCATTTTTCATTGTCTTCCATATGTATTCTGAGCAGTGGAAGTATACTGTGCTAAACTGCATGGGTGCAGTTTTCTTTCCAGTCTGTGTATGTACTGCAGACACTGTCAAACTCCCTGACTTAAAAACACTTATTAATGAGTACAATGGTGGGATGGTGAAGCCTGGAGAGACACGACAAAACAGGTTTACAACATCCAAGTAACTAGTAAAAATATTAATGTTGTGATTCATGACGTAATCGTAAATTGTGATTTGTGACTGCATTTGTGACTGTGATGATAAAGAAATGCAAATGCCTATGGCTGTACTTCCCTAGGCCCTGATGAGGTGTGGCACAAAACTCTCTACTTAAAAACACTCATTAATGAGTACAATGGTGGGGTGGTGAAGCATGGAGCAATACTATAAAACAGGCTTACAATACATCCAAGTAACTAGTAAAAAAAAAATTACTGTTGTGATTCGTGACTTGATCGTAAATCATAATTTGTGACTGCATTTGTGGCCGTGATGATGAAGAACATGATTTGTATCACGAGTGACTCCTGATGATGGTCCTGACTTAAATCACATATTAATGAGTACAATGTTTATGCTGAATTATGCTCCACTCCTGTCCAGTACTCTGAAGGGAAGCCAAAGAAACAACTGTGACTTAAGTTAGAGATTGGGCCCTAAAGAGATGCAAATGTCCAGACAGATTAAGATTGTGCTGCACACTGAAGAGATGCAGATGCAAAGGCACAACATCTAACCAGTGCTCACCATCAGAAATTAAAATCTGGAAAATAATATCTTTGCCAGTTGGGGTGGACAGCGGTGGGGGCAGTGTACTGCACTGCTGCTGTAAGAGTCACTAGTACGAGTACCAGTAAAGATACCACAAAAAAGAACAAAAAATTAGCTGCAGTGGATAGCAGGTTCATGTTGCTGAAATTATGTGGCACAATAAATGGTGTCTGATTTGATGACACATGTCACACACATACAAACACACACACACACACGCTAAATAATGTGTAGCAAATTAAAAACTTCTGTAATATAACCACATATTTTAAACAAACTAAAATTATGCACTGCTGCACCACAACAATCAGCAAAAAAATTACGAGAATTATTGAAAATATTACTGTGTGTACATTAACACAGTTATACAAGAAATATCACCAAAACAGAAAGCACTGTCTTTTTCTCCAAGTTAATCTACCTACACCACAGATACGCCCCTCCCCAAAGCACACTTCCACTGTCTCTCAGTATACAGACTGAATGCTGTACATTAACATTCAAAGTACACACACAAACAATAAATGCTCGATGATATGAGCACCAGAGGGTTTTCTATAATCGATGAACTAAAGTTTCAGCAAAAAAAAGACTCAAAAAGGCTTTAACAGCTTTTAGAAGGTTTGAATCACAGAGAGCTCTCAAAGCAGATTGTCTCCTACAGCTTCCTACACACACTACTCCAAACTGAGGCTGTGCAGAACAATCTAGAGCCCATGTGACCTGAAATCCAATGAATCACTGTAAAATTCACCTTTGGAGCTTAAAAACAAGGCAAAATAAGGTGAAGTACATTGTTTTCAATGCACTTCGCCTTAAGAATTAGTGGAGTAGTGGTTTGGGAAGGCGGAGTAACACGAAGTCATTGTTTTCAATGGACTTTGTGTTACTCATATTCTTTAAATGTACTCCGCTTCACATTGCGGAGCACTCCATGAGTTCATTTTCACTCCATGTTCCACTTCAAGGAGTGAATTGAGATCACTTTAACCTAAAATTTGCATCCCATATACCTCCTGTGTTGTAACCCATAACTAGAATTAGTTATGGGTTAAAAAATACAGAAGGTATATGGGATGCAAATTTTAGGAGTGGTGTGTGTCAGGCAATTTGGGAGGGGTGCAGGGTGCAAACTTTGGACAGGGTGAGGGGCACTATATTCAGGAGGGTATGGTGCAAATTTCAGTTGTGGTATGGGTCAAAAATCTGAAAAGGGGTGCAAGGTGTATCATTGTCAGGGAGATGATAGGGTATTCCTTACCATGAGCTTCAATTCATGGTTGAAAGAGATGTGCAGAGAGGATGAGTTTTGGCTACATTGGGGAATGGAGTCCTATCCAGAGGGATAAGAGCCAATGCAGAGGAGATGGCCTGCATCCATTCAGGAGGGGGGCCACGGTCCTTGTGAATGGTATAAATGTTTTATAGGCAAGCATTTAAATTAGTTGACTAGCTGAGGGTATGACAGAAGAGAACAGGGAGACATAAATTGTCCCTACCACAAGCTGAAGTAATCAGTAGGGAGAACTCTAAGGGAGGAAAATCCCCAATGGTATCTAACAACAAGGAAACAAAATGGTGGCCTAGACAAAGAATGGGAATGAGGCAGAAGGGTGAAGGAGAGAAAGCAAAAGGGAAAATGGGGGGCTGATAAGCATGGTGGTAGCAGCATTTGGAAGGCCATGTGTGCAGATGCTCAAAGCCTAGGGAAAGAAAATTCCAGGCCTAGTGACATTATAGCAGAGGCTGACCTGGAAATTGCCACCATGACTGAGTCATGGTGCAATGAGAACCATGGCAGGGATAAAGCCATACTAGGCTATATTCTATTCAGTAAGGAGACGGTCAGTAAGAAAGGGGGAGGAGTGGTTCTTTATGTGAGAGATAGCATAAAAGCAACAGAGATACAAACAATAGGGGATGGGAGAGTTATTATGAGTCACCATGGAGATGGGGAATAGAGCTGCTATTCACACTGGTGTGATCTACAGACCTCCATCACAGGGGGATGTATAAGGTTCTTGGAAGCCATTCAGAAGATGACAAATAAAGGGTAGGTGCTGCTAGTGGGGGACTTCAATCCTCCAGCTATAGATTGGAGCACCCCAGCAGCAGCAGCATCAGCTAGGAGCAGGGACATCCTGAACTCCCTGCAGGTGGTGTTCCTCTGGCAACTAGTAAGAGAGCCCACACATGAAGAAGCAATATTTGACCTTGTACTCACCAACAGGGACAGTGTTACAGAGGTCATGGTGGATGACCACCTGGGGATCAGTGATCCCTGTATGGTGTGGTTCAGTGTAACTACTGTGGCAGAATTGAACCAAAAAAGGTGAGGGTCATGGACTTCTGGAGGGCCAGCTTTACAAAGATGGGGAATGCCTCAGGGATGCCCTGAGGGGAGACTAGGGTGGAGTGGAGAAACAGTCACCAAAACTAAAAGGTGAGATAGTGAAAGGAACCAACCTCTGCATCAAGCAAGTAAGCAAAAGCAAGAGGAAAAAGAGACCACTATGGTTCTTAAAAGAGATGACAGGGAAGGAAAGGGCAAAAGAGTTGGCATTCAGGAGGTATAAGGAGACACTGAGGGAGAAGGATAGGGAGGTATATCAGGAGAAGCAGAGGGAAGCAGGGAAATCAGTCAAGAGCACAAAGGTGGAAACCGAGGAAAAAACAGCCCCAGCAGTGCAGAAAGGGAGCAAGACATTTTTCAGGTATGCAAGCAAAAAGAGATAGACCAGGGGTTGGCTAGTAAGGCCAAAGAGGGAAGGGGGAATTTGTGGAAGGGGACCAGGAAAAGGCATGCATCCTGAACAAATACATTTGTTCAGTGTTTACAGTTGAAGAGGAAGGTGAGGCACCACGGATAAGTGACAGGACCATCGAAGGAAGGGAGGTGGACACTAGTCCATTTTACAGAGGAACAAGTTCTGAAGGAACTCACAAATCTGAAAGTGTACTAGGCAATGAGCCAGATGGGATACATTCAAGTACAGTGAGGGAGCCGAGAGAAATGCTAGCTACATTTCTGACAGTCTTGTTCAACCACTCACTGGAGATGGGAGTGGTTCTGGAGGACTGGAAGAAGGCAGATGTAGTCCCACTTCACAAAAGTGATGGCAGGGAGGAAGGTAGCAATTACAGGCCAATAAGTCTGACTTCGGTGGGGGGGGAAATTAATGGAATCCCTACTGAAAGGATTATGGAATAACTTGAATTCAATGGCTTACAGGATCCACAAAGCATGGAATCACTGGGGGGGAGATCATGTCAAACAAATCTGATAGATTTATTTTACTGGGTGACCAGGGAATTAGATCAGGGTGGAGCTGTGATATGGCCTTCCTGGATTTCAGTAGGGCCTTCAACACCTTTCCACATAGCAGACTCGTAAACAATCTGGGCTGCCTAGGTGTGAGTCCAAAAGTGGTAAACTGAATAAGGAATTGGATGGGGGATAGGTGACTGAGGGTGGTGGTAAATGGAGTTCACTCTGAGGAAGGGAGGGTGAACAGATGTGTGTTGCAAGGATCAGTACTGGAACTGGTCCTCTTTAATGTCTTTATTAGTGACACTGCAGAGGGGCTAGAAAGGAAGGTATGTCTCTTTGCAGATGACACTAAGATCTGCAATAGGATAGACACTCGGGGGATGAACAGAGATCTAAGAAAGCTTTAGGAGTGATTAAGAGTGTGGCAACTTAGTTTCAATGTGAGGAAGTACAAAATCATGCACTTGGGGCACAGAAACAGGGGGGCAGAGTACAAAATTGGGGGAGTGGTACTGATGACCATCAAACAGGAATGACACCTGGGGTAATCATATCAGATGCTCTAAAGGTGGCCCAACAGTATGACAAGGCAGTGGGGAGAGCTACTGGGAAACTAGGGTGCGTAGGGAGAGGTATCACCAGCAGAAAGAGGGAGGTAGTGATATAGCACAGGCCCAGTGGTCCTTATCTGCCATCAAATTCTATGTTTCTATCAAACCTAATCTTTTTTGTAAGGCCCTATGCATGTTTTGTGAGGCCATACAAATCAAGAAAATTGTCTAATAAAAGATGATATTTAAAATGTTTGAAAAATGCATTTCTATGTCATTTTTTACAAAATCTAACTGCGGGATCCAGCTAATGCTCTCACATTTAACAAGATACAAGTGTTGGTGTCTCTGCAGGATATGATTTTTGTGAGTTTTAATAAAAGTATTTTATTGAAATAAATGGAAACAAGATGGTCTGAATATGAAACAAGATTTTTTTTTTTTGCAAAATAATATTACACCCATGTGAAACAGAATCTTGTTTTGTATGGTCAAATTCTTGTTTCATATGAAACAGAAATCCAAAAGACTGTACTGAAGCATTCTCAGATCCAAAATTTTAAATCCTTATAATTTTGGAACGGAATAGTATTTTCTCACTAAACCAATGAAAAGCAACATTCTGGATCAAGCCCTTTCTACCTTAGAAATTTCTGACCAAAATTCCAGACCATCAGAGTGCTAGGCAATGACAAAAAAAAAAAAAAAAGCAAACACCCCTTTTTTTCACTTTTGTCACTATCCAGATCTTGGAATCTGCAAGTCCAACTGGAATAAAACTTGGCACAACAAGAGTCCTTGCCCCCAAAACTGTGCATGCAACATTTCATGCAAATCTGTTGAACCAAGGCAAAGTTATTATAGTGCCAATTTAGGGGGTTAACATTAAACAGCCTACTCAGCCATAACTATAGTAGCACAAATGTAGAGACACTATAATCATCAAAGGAACAAGGAGACATTATATTAAGCAATCCTGAAAAAAAGCCAAACTATACCCAATTAATGGAATGCAGTAGTATTATTCAAAAAGCAAAACAATAGGAAAGGGGGGATACTTCAACCTAATCAGAATATACACACACACATGCAAAACATATCAAGTTGATAAAATTATTGTACATTTCATATTAAATATCCACCACTACATCAGATGTTTCTATGCCCTAATTGTAGAAATGAACAGTATTTTCTAAAATGACTGCAATTCCATTTGAGGATAGTCTTTTTCATCATAGGATTACACTTTCTGAAACAAATTCAGGACATTCCTAATAATCTGATATGATTAAGCTTTCTGTTGGATAAACAAGGCACATCTGGCCTGCCATGAATAGTACTTTTCAACTGCATTTATTACTTTTGGGCTTATGCTGGGGGCAATTTGAGGTCCTCTGAATGAGTGTGGAATCTGAGTGTTATTCTTGATGGTGAGCTGACACTTAAGTCTCGGGTGTCAGCAATCATTAAGTCATCTTTTTACCATCTTAGGAATATCACCCAGATAAAGTACCTTATTCTGCCTGATCATCTTCCAACATTGGTTCATGCCTTTGTGACCTCCCACCTTGCCTACTGCAATGCTCTTTACCTAGGGCTCCCGGGGTGGACAGCTATTGCCTGCAGCTGGTGCAGAAAACAGCAGCCAGGTTGTTGATGGGTTTGTCAAGATCTAGCCATCTCTCACCTATGCTCCACAAATTGCACTGGCTACCTGTGCTGTGGAAGATCACCTTCAAGGTCACTTTGCTGATCTATAATGGTCTACATGGACAAGGACTGTGTTATTTGTAAGTCCTCCTTCGTCCTTACTGCCCCCTCCACCCACTTTGTTCCTCCAACAAGGGATTGCTAGAGATTCACAGGGTCTGTTTAAAGACCTCGGGGGCAGACCTTTTTTTTTTTTTTGGCCCCAACCCTGTGGAATTCTCTACCTCATTGGGTTAGAGAATGCCTGCCCTCTGAGACTTTAAATTCCGCATTAAAAACCTATCCATTCGCTTTAGCTTTCACAGATGCTACCTATTTTATAACTTATTTGTGCTGCCTGTCTTAATTTAGGTGTTTTTAATTGTGAGTATTTTCTGTTTTTACTTTGTACAAGCACTTTGGTATTTGAAAGGCACTTTATAAAAATAATGTCTGACTTGACTTGAGGGTGCCACTATAGTATTTTCCCAGGATTTGGAAAACAAATTTGAGACCAGGTCCAGGTACAATAAATTCTGAAACAAGAGTTCCTGCCAAGTTAATGCCAAAGTTGGCCAGAATTATATGCAAATTAGTATCCCAGGAAAAGGTGCTCCTGTATTTCAAGGATATTCAGGCATGTGGGTCTAGGGCAATATCTTTCACAGACTTGTTTATGTTTATGGAAGTTTCTCACTTCCATTTGGCCATGAGCACTGAGCACAGAATGTTCCAGACATAATATGGTATTCTGCAGTTTGTTAACTGTCCCAAGACAGTTTTTGTGTCAGACCGTTGACATGAGGGGAAGCACAGTTCCATAGTAAACACTGTCTTCATAACATACTGCTACAGCTGGTGCATATGATTGCCACAACCTGTGGATAAGACTAATAACACTTTTTGAGTTTCTGAAAGGAAGTTCTCATGTAATCTGAGATACATGTAATCTTGAGGGTAACAAAAGGTTTATTGTTTTGTGATCCTGGTATATAGGGCCTCAACCAATCTGTGATGCTCATATTTCAAATCTATATAACCTGTTTCAGGATTGCACTAATGTTACTGCTAATAAAAATGCAATATTATACAGTGGCAAGATAAAAATAAGGATTCTAGTTGACTAACTGGGTCTTTTCAGCATGAGTAAATCCCTGCAAAGTGTATGTAAATAGAACCAGTTAGCATCTTCACAAAACAAAAGTGAAAGTCAAAAGTGAAATCAATATGATAGCCCAAAATGCAAACATAGTGTTTCCCTGTAGAACAGTTCCTAACTATCAAAAAATATATAGCCCTCTTGAACAACTCAGAAAAAAAGGAAAAGGTTTAAATCACAAATGCCTAAATGGTCAGGGCTGACTGGTCAGTATTCTTATGCTCCTCCCTTCCAATTCCTTTTTGGTGACTACTGGCTCCCATGATGCTCATTTCCTCCCACATTATGGTGACTGGCCACTGGCTCCCTGGTCAAGGGGATCTCACCCAAGAAGACCTGGATCATACATGAACTAGTGAGGCTGAATCAAAGCCAAGGTAGCAGCCTTATTATAGGCTATCACAGCTTCCTCTGATCCAGACTCACATGCAGCCATCACACCTGAAATTTCCAATGCCACCTAGAGTCCTATTGGAGATAACCCCTTGAAAAGGTGACAGCAGACCATCTGCATGGGGAGAACAGCTGGGGGCATGAATGAGAACTTCACAGAGCAATCATCTGACCAACTGACCTGATCAATCTTGATATTATTTAACTCAAGGCCCAGTGAGAATACAAGTCCAAGGTGTGACCTTGTTTGGTGGGTAATAAGGCCTGGAGAGTTCAATCAGGCATGCAGACTTGCATGTGTGGTAGGGTGATGGGCTGCCTCAAACAAAGTTAGGTTAGGGGCCTACATGCAGTATTTTATATATAACTTACTATGTTAGGAGAGCACTGGAAATGCAACCAGAGTGCTGCATTACAGTACTGTTTGGCTGTGCCTAGAAAGGCAACTGATGATTGGCTATTAAAGAATGACTATTATGTTACCTCATTGCCTTACCTTTTCTTGTTACAGAACCTGAAACTGCTACCCAATAAAGCTCTTGATATTGGATTATAGTTACTGTCAGTAAGCATATTATTTGTAAGATGTAGAACTTGCATTTTTTGTGTATTGTGCTAATCTAGGGGTGGGAATGATCCTGTAGTGAGGTGGGAAGGTACTGCATTACATGGTATTTTACCATATGTGCACTAGGCTGATTAAATGTTTATTGGTGAAGACATCATACAATTACTTAAATCTTGGATACAAGCACTTGATCAGGAATTTAATAACCCAGGCCACAGAACATTGTCAGACCCCACAAGGCATTGTAGTAACCATAAACATCTATGGGGACCCAGTTAAATACAAGAAAAATTTTATCACACTCCAAGAAACCATTAGGAGTGTTATCAGTACACCATGAACTCAACTACTGTGCAGTGCCTTTTGTAAGCATATAATATTTAAAACAATGGGCTGGATTTTCAAAGGCTGATGCAGGGCTTGCACCAAACCCTGTGTCACACACTTTTTTTGTGCAGCTGCAAACATCTTTGCTACAACTGCACCCACTTTTTCATTCTTGGGTGCAGCTGTGGCACTTTCCTCAATTTATGGCAGCTTGTGCCAGATCTTTGGTGCAAGCCCTGTAAAAACAGGCCCCTAACTGGCACAAGTTAGATGAGGGGGAGCTGGTCTAACTTGTGCCACATGGCACACTGGAGTGAAAATCCCAATTGCTGGCCAGGGGAATGCAGCAAGCCCCATGTGCCATATGATAGGTATACCAGGGATTTGTCACATTCTGGGGGGGCCTTGAAAATCCAGCCCAATATACCTAGATCTTTGACAGGAGCATTTAGGTCTCCGATGTTGGAGTTGCTATGCTAGGGCATTTAGAGTAACAATTTGAAATGAAAGCTATGGGATCAGTACTTTTTACATGACTGAGATTGTGTCTTGTGGGAGAACATGATACAGTATTTTTCTTGAGATTATGTTTAGTTAGCATCACTATTTATTGTTTAGGAGATTAGGGCTGACTTAGCCTTATGTTGAACCCGCTTCTCATACATTTGGCTTGACTGCTATCTGGGTTATTTTAATCTGCCGTGCATGACTGCATTGGCAGATGCAGCATGGTGCATGGTGCTTGCTGTTGGCTGAATGATGGGCTTACATCCCTGACATGTCTTAGGGACATGTCCATCCACATCAGAAGCATGCACATCCAGATGCTGAGGTTAGGTACAATATATGCAGCACAGATCTGTCAACTCCACTTGGTGACAACCTACCTTTGATGATTCTATTCCCCAGAATTGCCACCTCCAAGAGGGAAGAAACAGCAGTGACGGTTTGCAAGCAATGCAGGAAACATAGAAACATAGACTTTGATGGCAGATAAGGACTACTTGTCCCACCCAGTCTGCCCATTTCTCCTACCTATTGGATAAGCTGCAGATTCTAGGAGAACAATTTTGGTTCAACTGGAGGAGAAGCAGGTGGAAAATATGGAAATGCCAAAGGAGAGATGAGTGGTATTGGGGGTGTGTGTGATAAAAAAGTGAATGAATAAAGGATGATTACTTTTTCCACATTACTTAGTCAGTCTTCTAATTGTTTTACCTCTTTTAGGAGACTGCCTGCTTCCAGTGTGAACTCCTCCTTTTATTAACACTGCCAAAACCCATCAAGAGTGCACCATGTGAGTGGGCTCCCCAGTGCAGGGACACAGGATACTGAACCATTGATATGGAATGGTTTTGCCCATGTCCAATCATTGCATGCACCCCTTTCCACTTGAATTCCCTGTTATCTTGCCTGCATCATATTACATAGTTGGCATGGCTAACTGAAGTCCACTCCTGAGTTCAAGGTCAGAACTTCTCTGGATCAACCAGAATGGGTTGCTTAGGTATTACATTGCAAAGTCACAATCACCCCTCCACAAAGCAAGCACATCCTCTCCTCAAAACAGCTCAAACTCTACAGGTCAATGTTAAAATTCTAGAAGCTGGAGTTGTTACCTGGTATTAAGGCACTGTGAGTCCACCACATCATTGGGTCAGAAATAATTATTTCCACTAAGCTCATTTGAAAATTATCATGTTCTACCAAAGCCAGAAGCTAGATCTCCTGCAATCTGTTCTGATTTGATTAAATACAACTCAAGCATATTTTACATCTCCAAAAATGCTAAAATGGGTGTAATTAGGAACAGATTTGGTTTTGGTTTATTACTGGTTGGGAACAATATGGTAATATGTTCCTCTCTTCACAGCTGTTCCTTCATCTAGCCAGAAAAAAACAAACAAAATCATCTGAATTAGAAGTAGTAAGAGAACTGCATTGTTTCCTGAAATTCCATGGTACAACTAATACTGGACAAAAAGTCAGCTGATTTGAGCAAGAAAAATTGCTTTTTCCCATCAAAGGGTTTCCCATCCAAAGAAGCAGGATCAGTTGTTCTCACAAGAAGTAAATGTATCCAACAATCTTCAGGATAGAAACATTTTCACAAGCACACTTTATGATCATTTCAATATCAAGCCTTAAAATGATAGGTCACCAATCCAGATTTGTTATAAGTATCATATTTCAACTGCATGCACAGTATAAATTTTCTCAATCCAAGGATGAGCTGAACAGGCACAACCCACTGAAATTACATAGCTTGCATGGGGATATATACTGTACTGTAATCTGTTACACTGCACAATCTGCCATGATGCAATGACATCTAAACAACTAAGAACTTATTTCACATCTAATTCACATAATGGATTAATGGACTAATTTCTTGCTTTGCAATTTATTTATTTAAAAAATATTTAAAATTTTGGTAAATGGGAAAGGCACAGTGAGCCAAGGCTCATTTCCAGGTGTGACCCAGGGCAAGTGGTAGGGTGAGATATACATAGGATACAAAAGATACATTTGAATATAGGAAAACAT
Source organism: Neoceratodus forsteri (assembly GCA_016271365.2). Classification (NCBI taxonomy): domain Eukaryota; kingdom Metazoa; phylum Chordata; order Ceratodontiformes; family Ceratodontidae; genus Neoceratodus; species Neoceratodus forsteri. The sequence continues at coordinate 745,202,372 of CM057458.1, read as the reverse complement.
CATAAATTACAATTCAATGGCCTATGCAGCCAGTATAGTGTTATGCTTGTGCAACTGTGTTACTTTGGATTTTGGCCACTTGCCCATTCAGTTCTAGAGGAATTACCATACTGTAGGGGTATTAAAGACAAGGAACCCTCAAAGAGGGTCCCACCCCCAAGAGATGTCACAGGACAATTCCCATGGCTAAACGTACCTTAGGAAGAAACCCCAAAAAGAATTGTAGTAGTATGAAACATGTTAGCAATCAGTAGTTGCGAGGCATAGTAGTACATAAAACAACAGGTAGCATGATAATGTAATGATATGTGCATGTTAGCAATGGCATGAGTTCAATGGATTGCACTAGAGATTGAGGGGACCTCCTAAGGAGAGAGGGAATGGCAAGTAGGGACACTATCCACCTCCATCCAACAGTGGAACCTACCTAAAGGAACTTGGGAACACTAACTACAGCTAACTAATGGTTATGACCTGAGGAGTGGAGCAGAGGGAAGAAACCCATTGAGAAGGAAATCTCTGGGGATCCAAAGCCTAGGTCACTTCCCTCCAGGCTTGGGATGTTTATTTTGTGATGGCTCTGCTGATGCAATTTAGAAACCTAATAAAGAGGGTGTGGAAAATATTCCAATTTAGAGGAAAGCTCTTGCTTGATCCCTCTAATGGGAATGCAGTGGAAGGGTTGTGAGAGTACTCTGCAACATCGGGGGCAACCAAGGTGGGAGGAGGAGAGCAACAACTGCTGAGGCACTCACTTGACCTACTTGGCCTAAAAACAAACCAGGTGAATGTCACAGAGTGCTTCTGTGATGGAAAGGGGGCTTTATGATTTGTGTTAGGTATTTTTCCTTTTTGCCCTGTGTTGGGAGAAATCATGGGGGAAAGTTTGAGTAAGGGAGTTTATGTTTAAATATAGAAAACAAAATGATAATGGATAAGGGGAGGATAAGGGGATGGTTGCAGTTGTAGTGGGGTTGTTATATTTTATTCTTTTATAAGTTGGTTGTGCAATGGCTTGCTTTTGTGTTTAGTCCTTTTTCTGGTAAGAGAACAGCTGCCCTCCTTGCGTGTGTAGCCTGGCCACCTACATATCACGCTTTGAGAGTAACTGTTTTCTTAGCTGTATTGCTTTAATTGTTTAAGTTAGCCCCTGAGTCAAAGACGCCCCCCCTCGTTCGGCAATTCAAAATGGCGAGTGATTTAAATCACTCGCTTAGACTTGTCATCTTTAATTTTTAAAAGATCTCGCTTTTTGTTGCCACTTAAAATCTAGTATTTCCTGGTTCAAATCTTAATATTTGCCAATACTCATGATAAAATTGATCGATTGGATTGTCCCAAATAAATTCTCCTAGGATTAACTTAAAGGATTAAAGGGCATTTTGGGCAGCAGGTGAGCTTATATTACTTGATATATTGTCTTCTGTTCCATTGAATAGAAGACGCATTTTCAGTTCGAGTTGTTTATTTAATTTGATCCCGCGAACATGCGAGGTAGAATTCATTGGGGAAATTAAGTCCTTTTTCAGGTTGTGTTGTTCCCCCATTTTGTACATCTAGAATGTGCGTGAGAGCTAAAAAATAAATCTTTATTTTTCCAGGACATGACCGGGGGTTTGTTTTTCGTTTAAATAAAAGGTGTGCTTCTGCTCAAAACCCCCTCTGTCTGGTTATCGGCTTTAGACATGGATTTTAAAAACTTTGTCCTCTAATAAGCCAGCCGTTTACCAAAGGCTGGTGTGTTGTAATGGAGTATTTCTCAGTCGGACAGTTTTCATTGGTTTGCAACGTGGCGTTGTCAATCCCTGTCCCATTTGGATTTGTGCTCTGTTGTGAGGGTATTTAGCCCTTTAATTTGCTTTAGAAAATGAATTTTATATTTAAGTAAAGATGATAGAAGATAGCATACCCTCCTTAGTTGAAGTGAGATGTTTTCCTGCTTTTTGGGAATGAGGATGTTTTTTTTATTTTGTGGTTGGTGTTTTGGGGAGTTCTTGATGTCCGGTCTCTTTGGCATTTAGTGCTATTTTGGGAGTTGGCCTGACGCTCCCTGAATTCCTTTATACTTTGGTTAAAGGGGTGGTTCTTTTTCACATTAGAAAATGAATATAAAAGCATCTAAAACTATTATAATTTATTCTGCTGATAACATGTACATAGCTAGAGTAATAAAAATGTGTTTATGTTAATTAAATTAAATAACGATGCAGTGTTTGAAGAAATTAAATTTAAAATGTTTCAGTGGGTGGAGTTAGTGCATCACCTAATTACTGGATGATATAAAAGAATAGATAGTCTTTAGGGATTTTAGATGCAACTAGGAAAGAGATGAGAAAGGAGGGTCTGGAAAGTACTTCGAGTGATGTTAAACTACTATATAAGATGTGTCCCACAGAGGATTGATGTGAGTTCCAAGGAGACTTGTTGATGGAAAATGTCCTTCTTTGGAAGAAGATGTGAATTTCTATAATACATTTTGAACTATATAAAAGACAGTCACTGTGTTATGCTATCTGATTGCCCACATAAACCTGCGACCTACCACATATGGTGTCAGAAGTGGGATTTGCTGTGCAGCGGGTCTGACCAAGGACCAAGTGGGCAGTGCCATCTGTGACACAGAGAGGTCAAGAGTTGGAGTTGTGAGTATTCGGTCTGGACAAGCTATGTTATTGTGTGCTGTCCAATGATGTTACCAGAGGCATCAAAACTGATGGATGAAGAAGGGGTCTGGTGTATTTATGGACTGGCACAGCTACAGTTATTTAGGTGGATGTTTTCCCATTGGAAGGATATGGAAAACAGGTGGAGAACTGTTGAACAACGTTATCAGGAAATATTGAGAAGCTTGGCAGTGTTTGCAGAAGTAATTAACCCTGAAGGGACTATAAAACTGGAGGAAGAAAAGCCTGGTACAACTGGTGATGATCTCCCTGTGTTACCTGTATTTGATGGATTGTATTGGACAGAGGATGGAAAGAGAGCTGTAGATAAGTCCCTAGGTGAGACTATTTTGAACTTTGGGGTGAAGACAGAGAAGCATACTGTATCATGTGTGGAATTACCTGTTTTACCTCTATTTGATGGGATGTATTGGATAGAGGATGAAGGACAGCAGGATATATATAAGTCCCCAGGTGAGATTGGTTTGAATTATGGGGTGAAACTACCTACCAAATCGGAAGAGGCAATAATTGATGAAGGAACTCATGTTAAAACTGATGAAGGGACTTATGTTAAAACTGATGAAGATAAAGGTGATTTTTTGAAGGTTGATTGGGGCTTCCTACAAAAAGGGGATCCTGAAATTACTCAGCTGAGCAAATATGCTGTTCAGAATTATGGGATTATAAGGGATAAACCCTTATGGTGGTATGAGGTTAAGAGAGGTACCCTCTACCATGTTAAACCAAACCCTCATACTAAACAGGTACAGGCAAGGGTGGTAGTACCTTCTAAGTATAGAGAAGGGGTTTTAAATAACATTTGTAATAGAAGTAAGCAGTTAGAACATGGGAAACTTTTGGAACAACTTGTCCCCTACTACCACTGGCCGGGTATGTATCGGCAGGTGGCGATTTATGTACGGAAACAATGGGGGATTATAAAAAAGTATGGGAAAGACAATATACAGAGGGATGATAGTTTAAATAAATGGTTACCATGGAGAAAAGGGAAGTTGTTAGGTAGTATGAGTAGTAGATGGTAATTGCCCAAGGCTGACCGATTCTGTGAGGCCCTGTTCAAACTATAACCTATTAGTCCTCCCCTCCTATCCAGTATGTCACTCAACAACATAGATTCAAACTCTTTGGCCTAGGAACTGCTGTTAGAAGAACCAGCTTGTATGAGTCTGCTGGATAATTAATATGAGCTCCACTAGGAATGTTTGTGGTAGCTAGGGACTTCCTTACATGAAGGACATTCCTGGTGTTTGCCCATATTTCAGAGGTCTGAAGTAAAATTTACAACCAGGCACCATTTGGTCAGTTTTCCTTTCAGAGACACTGATAAGACAGCCTGTCTTTTTCTAGCAGGCAGAATTACCTATGAAAAAAAAAACCTAAAACCAGATGATTCCAGTCCCATCGGTTGGATTCTGAGTGACTCTAGTCACATGACGTACCTAAGGCAAGCCTTGAGAACAGTAGGCTCATTGGCTGACTGTTATGATGAGGATGACTCTGGGAATGAAGAGTCGTGACCTGCCCCTTCTCACCCCCTTTTTATCCCCCTCTCAAGGCCGAAAGGAAGCAGCAGTGACCTAACAAATGTTAAAAATGCCCATAGATACAGTATTTAAAAACTGTCTTAATAGTGATTAAATGAATAAGACATAAAGTACTGAAGGCTGAATGGTGTGCTGCAATACTGTATGAATATATTAGGGTTGCCAAATATTATTCATATATTTTTATTTTTATATTTCTATTCTGATGTATTCTGTTTAAGAAGTGATAAATGTAAAGATGAAAATGGAAGTGTAACAGTACTATGCCTTGTAAGTACCACTTATTATGGTAATTGTGTTACTTCTGTTTAAAATGTAACCCCAGGGTAGTGTTCTGTACAGAGCATAGTGATGGGATTGGTTTGCTATGGGAGATGGGGATGGAGCACGAGAATGTGGGTAGTTTGGAGTTATATTGATTCCCCCCATAATATCGCATTTAGTATTAGGATAATTAAAAGAAATGGGTGCCATGGAGTGCCTCTGTAGTGGGACACGGTTAGGCTGTAGATGCCTTTTTTTCCTTGTGTTTTGATGTTCCTTCGGGATAGTGCGAGCGTTCGAGCAGTAAATTGTTACCGCTGCGTTGCACTGTCACTAACCCTGATACTATTATATGTTTGCAAGTTGAAATAGGTAGATTAATAGTAGGGAAGGTGAGAGTCGGAGCTAAAATTCTTACGGCTCTGGAAGTAAGTGTGTACTCCCTTCTAGAATGCAATAGTAGCTAACAGAAGGAAGCATAGAACCCAGGGCTGGACTATAATGTCACAGTCATTTGGGGTTGTTGAGCAGATTTGCTGTTTGGGATGATCTAGAGCTCCACAAAATACCCCACCTCTTTTTGATTTTGAGTGGGTTTGAGGTGGTAGGTCAACCAAAGGAATGGTTGCCCTCTTAGGTGGGGAGGAGTGTCACAGAGTGCTTCTGTGATGGAAAGGGGGCTTTATAATTTGTGTTAGGTATTTTTCCTTTTTGCCCTGTGTTGGGAGAAATCATGGGGAAAAGTTTGAGTAAGGGAGTTTATGTTTAAATATAGAAAACAAAATGATAATGGATAAGGGGATGGTTGCAGTTGTAGTGGGGTTGTTATATTTTATTCTTTTATAAGTTGGTTGTGCAATGGCCTGCTTTTGTGTTTAGTCCTTTTTCTGGTAAGAGAACAGCTGCCCTCCTTGCGTGTGTGTAGCCTGGCCACCTACATATCATGCTTTGAGAGTAACTGTTTTCTTAGCTGTATTGCTTTAATTGTTTAAGTTAGCCCCTGAGTCAAAGACGCCCCCCCATTCGGCAATTCAAACTGGCGAGTGATTTAAATCACTCGCTTAGACTTGTCATCTTTAATTTTTAAAAGCTCTCGCTTTTTGTTGCCACTTAAAATCCAGTATTTCCTGGTTCAAATCTTAATATTTGCCAATACTCATGATAAAATTGATCGATTGGATTGTCCCAAAGAAATTCTCCTAGGATTAACTTAAAGGATTAAAGGGCATTTTGGGCAGCAGGTGAGCTTATATTACTTGATGTATTGTCTTCTGTTCCGTTGAATAGAAGACGCATTTTCAGTTCGAGTTGTTTATTTAATTTGACCCCACGAACATGCGAGGTAGAATTCATTGGGGAAATTAAGTCCTTTTTCAGGTTGTGTTGTTCCCCCGTTTTGTACATCTAGAATGTGCGTGAGGGCTAAAAAATAAATCTTTATTTTTCCAGGACATGACCGGGGGTTTGTTTTTCGTTTAAATAAAAGGTGTTCTTCTGCTCAAAAACCCCTCGGTCTGGTTATCGGCTTTAGACATGGATTTTAAAAACTTTGTCCTCTAATAAGCCAGCCGTTTACCAAAGGCTGGTGTGTTGTAATGGAGTATTTCTCAGTCGGACAGTTTTCGTTGGTTTGCAACGTGGCGTTGTCAATCCCTGTCCCATTTGGATTTGTGCTCTGTTGTGAGGGTATTTAGCCCTTTAATTTGCTTTAGAAAATGAATTTTATATTTAAGTAAGGATGATAGAAGCTAGCATACCCTCCTTAGTTGAAGTGAGATGTTTTCCTGCTTTTTGGGAGTGAGGATGTTTTTTTTATTTTGTGGTTGGTGTTTCGGGGAGTTCTTGATGTCCGGTCTCTTTGGCATTTAGTGCTATTTTGGGAGTTGGCTGGCCGCTCCCTGAATTCCTTTATACTTTGGTTAAAGGGGTGGTTCTTTTTCACATTAGAAAATTAATATAAAAGCATCTAAAACTATTATAATTTATTCTGCTGATAACATGTACATAGCTAGAGTAATAAAAATGTGTTTATGTTAATTAAATTAAATAATGATGCAGTGTTTGAAGAAATTAAATTTAAAATGTTTCAGTGGGTGGAGTTAATGCATCACCTGATTACTGGATGATATAAAAGAATAGATAGTCTTTAGGGATTTTAGATGCGACTAGGAGAGAGATGAGAAAGGAGGGTCTGGAGAGTACTTCGAGTGATGTTAAACTACTATATAAGATGTGTCCCACAGAGGATTGATGTGAGTTCCAAGGAGCCTTGTTGATGGAAAATGTCCTTCTTTGGAAGAAGATGTGAATTTCTATAATAAATTTTGAACTATATAAAAGACAGTCACTGTGTTATGCTATCTGATTGCCCACATAAACCTGTGCCCTACCACAGTGAACCAGTGGCAGTCATGGGGAGAATAGCTTTGAAGGGTGCCTCTGAACCCACTTGAGCAGCTAAAGGGGTCCTGTATGAGCCCCACTCCTTTGCCACTGAGTCATAAATTCTACAACTTGAGGTGCCATCAGAACGGTTGATGACTGAAGGTCCACCTGGAGTGAGGACATTCCCAGAAATGGGCAAGGTGAGAAGGACCCACCCCAAGCTTCACATGCTCAAGTTTTAGACTCTGGGTGCAGAGCGAGACCATTGGCTGCAGGGAGGCCTTGCACCAGGAATGGTATGACTGGCATGCCCCAGAAAAGCTGAATGAGTGGTGATTGCTGGGACCTCACGGAGGTCAGATGGTAGTAGTGATCAGTGAGGAATGATTGCATAAGCAATGAGTGGACTTGCATGTAGGTCATTAAGCAGAGTAGCACTAGTCAGAACTGCACGTAGCTCAGTAAGCAAAGTAGCAATAGTCAGACCTGGATGTAGGTCTGTAAAACAGAGTAGCAATGGTTAACCTGCACAGAGGATGGAGGAGCAGTAAATATGAAAAGTGGGGCAAGCTAGCCAGGCATTCAAGGAAGCAAATGAAAGTGACAAATACTTTGAGGATTTTAGGCAGTGCAGGCAGGACTAGAACATAAAGTCAGTATGCCAAATGGGGCCATAACTCCACGAACACCTACAATTCCTCCGCTGTAGGAAAAACAAGAAAGTGATGGAGAAGGGGCTGAGACCAACATGCTGATATAAAACTAGTTTACAGCATCAGCAGTAGCTTATCTGATCTCAAGAGTATAACAGCAGTGTACAAACACAGAGAGCAGCATCTGTATGGAGTAATTGAGTTGTAGGATTCGATGAACATAGATTGAAGAAAGGCAATGCTGAAAGCAGCTAACATCAGGCAGTGCAGTGAAACTGCAGCAATGTGGTATGTGGTAGGAACTGAGGAAGCAGGATTAAGCTGCATAGCTAGGGTTTAGTGTGAGCCTGAACCAGGTGAAAATAATTAAGGTGCAGAACATGGACAGCAGCAATGTGGTTTGAGCTGAAACCCACAGATAATGATTGCAGGTGCCGGTAGTTCCTCTAGCACTGGCGGACCTCCTCAGTGAAAGTAAATCCTCCTGCCCCTGCCGTTGCAGGCAACTGCTTTTCCTACTGAATCTGCACCGGGAACTAGACACCGCACTCCAACCCGACCGTGAGAGTGTAATACTAGCGGCTGCAGGCACCCTGACCTGCCAGTGGAGAAACAGAGAACTTGAAAACTTTGCTTTCCTGCCGATGGACCCTACCTCGGAACTGCCTATTTCAAACTTTGGCACCTAGCACTCCTGAGCCTATTGGTCCCCCACAGTAGTGATGCGGCTGCTCTCCTCTATTAAGGGAGAGTGGGCCCAGTTCTACCAGCTGACTCACCAGACGGCCTCATTGTTTGGAGGAGAGGAGGCGAGGGAGACCTGTACCTGGTAGGTCCCCCCGAGCCTCATGTCCTGTGCTGAGTTAGAGGTGCCGGTAACTCCCCTAGTGCTGATGGGCCTCCTCAGTGAAAGTAAATCCTCTTGCCCCTGCCGTTGCAGGTGACTGCTCCCCAGAGTGACTTTTTCGGCCCTCCCACACACCCCATTCCCTCCTCCCATTAAATGCCCACAAGCTCCTCCTCCAGGGCCTGACTCGACCTACTAGGGTGTGGGGGAGGTCTTGATAAAATTGCCATAGGTGCCTTCTATTCTATAATTAAAGAGGGAGTCAACTAATACCATAGTCCTGGGGAAATCCTGCCTTGTTGTTTAGAGGCTCACTCTGCCATTCAAATACCAGCTGAGAGCTGACTCGACCTACTAGGGTGTGGGGGAGGTCCTGCTAAAATTACCATAGGCACCTTCCATTCTATAATTATAGAGGGAGTCAACTGATACCATACTCCTGGGGAAATCCTGCCTTGTTGTTTAAGAGGCTCACTCTGCCATTCAAAAACCAGCTGAGAGCTGATCTTAGCTTTTGTCCTGAACTGCTCTCTGGTGCTCATTGCTGTAAATGTTCTATGCAACTCACTGTACTAATCAATCTGATTCTTACTACCTATTTGACAAACACTGTTGATTTTGTGTCTTGGGTACTTCTTTTATTACAGCACATCCCCATTGGCCAACTATTTCTGAACTTTGTGACTTGGTTATTTCTGTTGTTACAGCTCCCATCCCCGCTAGGTGCACTCTGTGTCCTGCTGACTGGGCTTGCACCACTAGAGCTGCCTAGACCAAGGATCTGGGTAGGCCCTGGAACCTTCTGACCCCTACCTTGAGAATGGAGTCCCCCAAGGTGCTCCCCACCATAGTGAGGGAGCCCCCATGGTGCAGAAGGGTGGTGGACCACCCCCTTCATGGTACTACTATCCTTGCTGGTCTCCTATTGGTGCTAGCTCTCCTCCAAGCGACCTCTAGCTCCCCATTGATTATTTGGGGCAGCTGCAAGAAGTCTCCCTCTGATGAGGTGCCTGACTACTCCTGCTCTAATCTCCTAGTGTACTCCATGACACCGTGCTGTCTTACTTGCCGCCTTGACCTTAGGTGTCTACTGTATTCTGCCCGGGTCAAGTGACTCCAAGCATGCAAGCCTTTGACAGGAGTGACTACCTACAGGCGGTACCTTCTCTGGATCTTCCCCCTAATATTAGCCCTGGCTGGCGATATTGAACCTAATCCAGGCCCCAACTACCTGGACCCCTCTATTTCCCCTGAATGGAGGCTGGGCAATGGTCTAAAAGTCACACATCTCAATATTCAGAGTCTGCTGCCTAACCTTAATGAGTTAGTCTCATGGGTCTCACTCTACAAGCCTGATAAACTTGGAGTGACTGAGACCTGGCTGAAATCCTCCATCCCTGACTCAGCCTGTGTGCTCCCTGGTTATGAATTCATTCGACTGGATCGACCAGGGAATAAACGGGGAGATGGCATCCTGATTTATTACATGAACCACCTGAAGGTAACCCAGGTGGCTCTCCAGCCATCCACCCTGTCCCCTTGTGAGCTTCTTCATGTCTTGCTATTACTTGGGAACACCAAGAAACTACATGTGGTATGCACCTACAATTCCAAAAAGGGTGGGCTCCCAGGCCTGACCCACCTCCTGGACACTGTTGTTCCCAGCACTGACAACAATGAACTTGTTATCATGGACAATGTTAACCTTAACAGGGCCGCTGGTAATGTGAAGCAGTACGAGTCCCTACTTGCTAATCACACCCTCACTCAACTTGTCCAGGAGCCAATCAGACAGTCAGCAAATGGATCCTGCAGCTCCTTCCTGGACTGGATCCTGTCAAACTGACCTGAAAGGATCTCCACCGTAGGTGCCCTATTTGACTCCATCTCTGACCATCCCCCAGTCTACTGTGTGTGGAAAATTCCATCCCCAAAAGTTCCCCATAAAATCATCCACATCAGGAACTACGCTAGGTTCATACCTGAAGCATTCAGGGAGGACCTAAGGCTCACTGATTGGTCCAGGGTGCTGGGAGCATCTGATCCCTCTACAGCAGCTACCCACCTTCTCACTACCTTCGGGGCCTTGCAAGACAAGCACGCCCCAATGGTCACTAGGAGGGTTAGGGGGTCCACCACACTATGGTTGCATGGGAGTCTCCTAGCCCTCATGAGGGTCAGAGACAAGTGTTGGACCCACTACAAAAGCTCCCTCGATCAGTCAGTTTTTCCAATGATACAGAAACCTTAGAAATAAGTGCAAAAAGGCCATCAGGGCTGCTAAAAGTGAATTCTGCAAGTCCGTCCTACTCAGCTCAGCCAATGATCCTAGACAGTTTTGGATAAACATCAAAACACTTGTCAGTGGGCCCTCCAGTGCAGGGGTATCTGATATGGTTATTGGAGGGGTCTCCTGTAACAACCCCCACATGATTGCTAATGCCCTCAATTCTCACTTCATTGACCTGTCGGCTTTCTCCTCACTCTTCCCACCTGAAAAGGGTACTACTTGTCCCCTTCCCCCTACAGGGCAGGTGGCTTCCCTTCCCCGATCACTGTTCTGTCTCAGGGCAGTTTCTGTCAATGATATGCTGAGCCTACTCTCTGGCCTCTCCCAGTACTCTAGCCCTGGGCCTGACAATCTGGAGCCCAAGCTTCTGCAGCTAGGTGCCCACCACACTGCCTCCCCAGTTGCCCACATTTTTAACCTATCCCTTGCATCTGGGGTCATTCCCGACATCTGGAAGGTGGCTAGGGTTGTCCCTGTACTGAAGCAGGGCAATCCCAAGGTACCGGACAATTATCATCCGATCACCATTCTAGCCTCCCTCAGCAAGCTCCTTGAAAAAGTTGTGGCAGAGCAACTCTCTGATTACATACTGGCCCATGAACTGATGTCCCCGGCCCAGCATGGCTTTCAGAAGGGACATAGCATGACCACAGCCTTGGTCTCTATCTCTTCCAGAATCAGAGGAGCCATAGACCAGGGCAAACTCTCTGGAGCAATATTTATTGACTTGTCCAAAGCCCTTGACCTTGTCGATCATGCGTTCTTCTGTACTCAGATGCAGTCCCTGGGCCTGTCCCCCTCTGCTATGAACTGGCTAACTGGCTATCTACATGGTAGAATGCAGTGGACCAGATTCAACAAAGTCCTCTCTGATCCCCTACCAGTGACCTCAGGCATCCCCCAGGGGTCGGTCCTGGGGCCCCTCCTCTTCTCCCTCTTTGTTAACCATCTACCAGCAGCAGTAACTAACTGCAGTGCCACTCTTTATGCGGATGACCTGGTCATCTTGGCCCACTCCTGGGACATTGTGACCCTTAATCAGCACCTATCCAAGGACTTTAACAATATCCTGGCCTGGGTAACCAAAAACAAACTGGTTCTCAACCTGAAAAAAATGCAGGCTATGCTATTTAGTTCAGCACCCAAAATCAAAGCCGTGCCAGTACCACTGGGTATCACAAGCCAGGACAGAACCTCCCTCCCAACTGTGAACTCCATCAGATACCTTAGGGTAATGCTTGACCCCCAACTCGACATGGGGAGTCATATACTAAATGTCTGTAGAGTGGTGAACTGCAAGCTGGGCCTGGCCTATAGAGCCAAATACAACCATACACCTGCAGCTCTTCTGGCTCTTGCGAGAGGTGTACTGCTCCCCTCCCTTACCTACGGCCTGCACCTATTTGCTAGTTCTGCCAAATCCCATCTTACCCGGTGGTTCATGATGTATAACAACATCTGCCATTTTGCCCTGGCTGCCCCAGTCTTTTCCACCACTGTAAGCTTTATGAAAACCTCTGCTGGCTCCCTCCATCCAGCTACCTGGAGTTTGGTCTGGGATGTCTCATGGGTAAAGTGATTAGAACTGGCACCCCACCAGGGCTGGCTCAGCTTCTATCACCTGCTGAGCACTCCTCCTACTCACTCAGGTCCAAGGTCCCCGGGTTGCTTAGAGTTCCCCCCACTCTAACCCTCATGGGGACAGGGACTTTGCTGCAAGCGTGCCTAGACTCTGGAACTCCTTTCCAGTGCAGGTTCGATCGTCCCCCTCCCATCAGTGCTTTCGTAGATACCTGTGGGGTTTCCTGAAGCTGGCCTCTGCGAGTGACTGTCCCAAACCCCCCTAGAGTAATGTCCTCTTTCAACTTGTCCTTTGTGCTTTATAAAAGACCTGTCAGTGACACTCTGCTTGTCCTTATGACTCAATCTCTTTTCTTGGCACTTGACTGAGTTATAATTTGCCTAATTTGCTTAATAACTCATGATATTATGTACTTTACCACTGTTGGAACTGGATGTAAATAAGTGCCTTACTATTGAATCAGCTTGATTAATGTTCTTTTATGTTGATATTCTGCCATTTTATTTCTGCATTATCCTGCACTACTTTGTATTCACTATGTTGCACTCTCCCGGGTCATTCCTGAAAATAGGAATATTACTTGTCTAGTGTACTTACCTGGTAAACAAAAGCTAAATAAAATTGTGAGTACATAAGATCAAGTAGCATGAGCTCTGAATTAGCACTATACAAAGTATTTTAGAAACAGAAGCCCCCAAAAAATGCAAAACAAAAGATAGACAAACACAGAGGAACAGGAAACAAACAACACAAAGAAGCACACAACTGGAAGCAAAATACAAACCAAATGAAGGAGAACAGACAATAAAAGTCCAGCAGAAACAAGCAGAAGCCAAATAAGCAAGGCAAGGGGTAGGCTCCAGCCAGCAGCAGAGGACAGACCAACAGAGCCTTCAACGACAAAGACAAAATGCTTCAGAAGGAGGCTGAGAGGACCTGCTTATATAGGTCAGAAAGTGTAAGTGGCTGGCTGCTTGTCCACTGAACTAAAGGCCCAGCCTTCCAAAAGGTTTGGGGTTGATGACACATCAGTTTATAGTTATTGTCAATGCAAATTTACAAATGGTACAGGAATGAGGTCACAGTGGTTTACAATGATGCAGGAATGGAAACAGTAGCAATTATGATACTAAGTAAATAAGAGCAGGAGTTGTCACGTTGTAAGAGCCGATTGTTGGGGTTAGAGTGAGGGAGGGATAGGAGCCAGAGGGAGTAAACACTGAGGAGGGATGCAGCTAGGAAGTGAGGGGACATAGGCAGGAGGATGGGGAGCTGACTGAAGTACTTTTTGATGGAAACAGCAGTTGGCAGACTGCATACATTGAGGGGCAATGTGTTACATAGGGCTGGAAGTTGGTAAGCAAAGACTTGTTTCCCAGCCAGTGAATGTGGAGTGACAAAGGAGCATTGGTCATGGGACCACAAGGCATAGCCATTACTGGGGGGCATTAAAAGGAAGGAGAGATAGGAGGGAAGAGTGTTGAACCAGAACTTTGATATGAGGGATGCACAATATGCAAGGTGGTGGTTTGCTAGCGGTAGAAAGGAGACAGAGTGGTAGAGAAGGCAGTGATGGATTCGGTATGGGAGATTTGAAACAATTTGACAGAAGGTGTGAAACAGTGGGACAAGCTTGGAGATGGAGGAGTGTGGCACTGAGCTATATACCACATCAGCATAATTGATGCAGGGGAGGATAAGCTTGGTGATTAATTCCTTCCTGGTAGGGATGGAGAGACTGTCCGTATGCCTGTACAGCATGCTAAGTTTGGGTTGAAGCTTATTGTGTATGGCATTGAGGTGCAATAAAAAGTCCAACTTAGGGTCAAGCCATCCACCCAGGTATTTGAAGGAGTCAACTGCCAGGATTTTGGAGCTGTTGTGTATGTAGAAAGAGGGAAGGGAAGGCAGTTTGGCCAGTTTCTGGGAGGAGCCAAAAATATTAGCAACCATTTTATTAGTGTTGCACTTGAGAGATTTGGATTTGAGTCAATGCAGCATGTTAGCAAAATCAGTTTGGAGGATAGGTTCAGTGTGGGCTATGGAGGGAACAGAGGTGAAGATCACAGTGTCATCAGTGTACATTTGAATGTGGGAAGCTGAGCTGACTGAAGGGAGATTATTGACAAATACTGAGAAGATGGTAGGGCCAAGGATCGATCCCTGATTTACTCCTGTGTGGATCAGGAGAGGGGGTGATTTGGATTCCCCAGTTGTATCAACTGGAACCTATCAGACAGGTAGGCCTTGAACCATTTGGTGGTGCAGGGTGAGAGGCTTATAGAAGATAGGTCTTCTATGAGCAATTTGTGAGCAACCAAATCAAAGGCCTCAGCTAAGTCGATGAAAATAGCCAGTGTCAGGTGACCCTTATCCATAGTCAAATGGGTGTGGTTGTTGAGGTGGAGAAGAGAGGAGGATGTGGAGTGGGAACATCAGAAGCCAAATTGATATGGGGACATAATGTCATCTGAGGAGAGGAAGGAGTTCAGCCTTTTACAGATGAATGACCCAAGAATTTTGGAAAGAGAGGGGAGAGGAGAGAGATTGGCCTGTAGTTGCCAGGGGAGGATGGATCACCTCCTTTGTGTAGAGAATGACTTTGGCCAGTTTCCAAGCCTTGAGTAAGGAGATAGTGAGAGAGAGGTCTAAAAGGTGTGTGATGAGTGGTGCTATGGCAAAAGCAGAGATTTTCAGTAGGATGGATGGATTTCCATCCAGACTCTGCTTGGAAGAATTTAGTGATATAAGGGCACAGATTACCTCTAACAGAGTGATGGGGAAGGTGGAGCTAGGAGAAGGAGGAGAAGAAGATTCATTAGCACAGAGTGTGTGCATGCTGGGGGATGCTCTGATGATAGTTTGGGCACATGGAAGGAAAGGACATTTTGGTGCCTATGGGAAGGGGAAAGAGGAGCAGGTGGTTGCCCCTGAAGTAGGGCACAAGTGGGGAGAAAGTGGTTTATGGAGGAGGCGCAGTACTAGTGGTTTCATCTGAGGAATGGGTGCTGGGGGGAGTGGGAGGCTGAGCCATGCAGGGAGTGGAGTATTTTCCAGAAAGCAGCAGGAGTCAGGTGGCAGGCATCTAGTGGAGATTAAAAAAGATTAGTTTTGGAGAAACTTAGTGCAAGTGTTCCTTAGTGTCCTATAGTTTTGGAGGTTGGAGGCATTGGAGGAAGTTTTATACTGTTTTATCTGGATTTGAAGAGCTTCAATAGGTGAGGATAGATCCATGGAAGGTGCATGTGTCAGAGTTTTAGCTTTTTGAGTGGGGCGTGGGAGTTCCAGATATTTGAAAAGGTGGAGCTGAAGGTGGCCAGTGCAGAGTCAATACCAGATGTCATGAAGACTGCACACCAATCAGCCAGTTATATATCAGCTAGTAGAGCCTATGTATTCAGAGACCTTAGGGATCTAAACCACATGTACTTGGGTGGGATGGTAGGGATGCTTCTTTCTGTGGCAGTAGTGACACAGTGATCACTACAGGTATCCGAGAGGACACCTGACAAACTGTATTTCTGCAAGTGAGTAGTTAGGATCCGGTCTAATAGTTGCTGGATCAGGGGTTAGTCTAATTGGGACGGAAATAAGCTGAGTGAGGTTGAGAGCCTCTATTTCTTGTACAGTAGCCCTGCTTTGAGGGGCCAGCCAGTTTAGGTTGAAATCTCCCAGAACAAGGAGTTCACCTGATGTGGCAATGGAGGTGAGGGTATCAGGTTTAGAGACAATGGTGGCAGAGGAAGCATTAGGGAGAAGCAACAAGTAGCAACAAAGATAGGCAAGGATGAGGATAACACCAGTTTGGATAAGAGGATCTTATGTGATTTGGGGGCAACCTCCTGGTGGACAGTAGAGGCACATAGGGATTCATGGATGTAGATGGCATTGCCTCCACCTTATTTACCCCTTTCTTGTGGGATAAAGAATATCCTAGAATGACAATTTGTGGATCAGAGATCTTGACTGATAGCCATGTTTCTAACATGCAGAGGATATTGGGGAAGTACTGAGTCACCCTGACCTTGGTGAGATCGAATTTAGGCATATGACTTCTAGCATTTAAGTGATAGATGCCTAAGCCATTTAATGGAGGGGCTGGGGGATGAGGCATCAGGTCTGGGATTTGGTTCAATGTCACCCAAGAGGAGGAGAAGAATTAAGCAGGGGATGAGGGATTTAGGGAGGAGCCTTTTTCTATGAAAGCTTGATGGGAGGTACCTTGGTTTGAGGGCCCAAGGAAGAGGGAACTGGCTGAGAGAGGGTGGGGCAAGGAAGGCTGGTGGCTCTGGATGCAGTAGGGAGGAGGGAAGGATGGAAGAGGTGTAAGGTGCAAGTCTGACTGACAGTGAGGGAGGGGGAGGTAGGTGGGGGTGAGGGAAGGAGTTGGGGTAATTAAAAAGTGGATGAGAAAGGAGATTAAGGTTAGAAAACTGAGAAGAAGGGTCAGGGATTGATGAAGTATGAGAGACATCCTTGTGGTTGGAGGCTGGGAGCTAAGGGAAGGATGAGATGAGAGGAGTAGGGTTACAAGGCTGAGTAGTAGTACTGGTAGAGTTTAAAGTGTTAAGGTTAAGCCTGGACAAGATAACGTTGGGCAGCTACAATGGTGTAATGGTTAGTGTCACTGCCTTTAGTGGAGAGGGTCGGGGATTTGAAACCAGGTTGGGTGAGGTGTTGAGGTGGGAGGAAGTAAGAATAAGTTAATAAGATTAAACAGAGGTGACCAGTTAAATGAGTGGTATATTATACCTGCTGTACCTATAGTAAAACTGAGTTGTTTTTTTTTTTCATTTTCTGTTGATGGATATCATTCTGTATAGATCTTTTCATGGTACCAATAATTCTGGGTGAAGGGGGTTGTTTTCTCATTTTGTCCTCTTCCACATCAGTTGTTCCCCTGACTTTAACAACCTGTGTTACAATTGTCAGCCCTTAAAGGATACCTAAACCATGTTTTTTACAGATTTTTTAAATGACTCCATAGCCTTGTAAAGCAGAGGCTGTTGTTTACATTTATACTGAAACTGCATTTATTAAAGCAGGGTAAATGCAGTTTCATGGCATTTGAAAATTGTAAACACAGCCCCTCCCGATTCAAAAATTCTGCTGTAAGGATCCTAAAATTGCTGCCTTGATGATGTCATTGAAGAGAGAGATGGCTAGCTGTGCAGCTGTATTCTAGCTGTGCTAACCATATTCAAATGAGAATAACTTTAAAATGAAAAATAATAGCATGGTACTGTGAGCACAAACATTGTTCAGCACAAAATTATCTTCAAAATGTTTCATTTATTGATACTGTTTTTTTTTTAACAATTAGTAAAAAAGCAGCAACAAATAAATGCAAATAATATTTAAGCAAAATATGATAGCATGGTACTGTGGGTATGACATTTGTTCCACACAAAAATATCCACAAGATGAGTAGTACTTCATTCATATATGCCTTTTAGTTTTTTTATAATTAGCAAAAAACAGCAGAAAGTTCAATTATTTTTCACTTTTTGCAATAAATGAATATAAATAGCTTTAAACTGAAAAATGACAGCATGGTACTTTGAGCAAAAAAGTTGGTTAGCACAAAAAATATCTATCAAATGAGTGGTGTTTCATTTATAGATACATTTAAATTTTTTTATAATCAGATCAGCAAAAAATGGCAGGAAATTCAATTGTTTTCACTATTATTGAAGCTATGGCATAAATGGAATAAGCTACTTCCCTACTGGAAATATTGTTCAAATGTTTTGTTTTCATGCCCTCCTCCAGTTAACCATACTACAATTTGCTTTTCAAATAGCTCCCACTTCCTGCCTTCCAAATGGGGGGAAGGTGTGCAAAACTGTTGTATGTTTAATGTTTTTATTTCTGTTTTCCCTTCATCTATCAGCCTCAATGTTACAAACTGAGCCACTGATTCTCATATTCCCACTTTACATCATCAAAGTGATCTAGGGCACATTGCATTTCTCATGCAGCCACTTGACACTTCCTTGTCTTCCTTGCATTTATTCAGTACACATGAAAACTTCCTTTGCAATACTACCCAGAGGTACATCTCACTCTGATGCAGTTTCCCATATTTTTGTCATTCAGCTGTGTGCCACTTAAATTGGAATTTTACCTCTTTTTCCAGTCAAAGAAACCAGGGGCCTAGTCCTCCTTAGAGCAGCCACCTGCTTATTCTCCTACATCCTTAGCATGTGGTTCAATGGCAACATGGGTGCCTTTAGCACCTGAGTGAAGACATCCACACTTCTCAGGTTGTTGATGGCATTCAGTTGCACCTCATGCCTCAGAACTCACCTTTTTTTGTTAGTTTTTTAACCAGGACTAGCACACTAAGCTGAAAGCTTTTTTACAGTTGCGACCTGGGAGCACAGGGAAGTTAAGTGACTTGCTCAGGGTCACACAATCTGCAAGTGGAAGCTGTGGAATTCAAACCCAGGTCTGTTCTGCTAGATGTCACCAGATTTGCAGCTCAGAGCCTTAAACCACTGTGCTAAACTGCCTCCCATTCCTCACAACCCACCTGAGACCTGCGGTAATTCAGCATTACCACCCACCCTGTTGCGTGTTATTGCTTACTTACAGTTGATAATATGATCCTATGGGAATTTTATATTGCACTTCCCAGGTGGTTGAAGACACTCGTCTGCTCTTTGTACCTCATAACCCACCTGGGGCATGCAGCAATTTAGCCTTGCTGCACTCCCTGATGTGTGGTACTGATCTCTTTAAATTTATAATGTAATCTTATTTAAATTTCATACTGCACTTCCCAGGTGGTTGAAGACACCCAGCTGTGCCTCATGCCTTATAACCCACTTGGGGCATGCAGCAATTTAGACCTGCCACACACCCCTTACTTACAATTTAAAATGTGATCCTATGTGAATCATACACACTTCCCAGGAAGCTGAAAGCACTTGACTGTACCTCATGCCTCACAACCCACCTAGGCCATACAGCAATTTAGCATTGTCACACACCCTGCCATGTATTATTGCTTACTTACTATTTATAATGTGCTCTAATGGGAATCATGAACCACACTTCCCAGGTGATCAAAGGCATTCGGCTGTACCTCATGCCTCACAAACTACCTTGGGGTGCAGTAATTTAGCACTGCCACACACCCTGCCATGTGTTATTACTTACGTGCCATACCTCCAAAAAAGTGAAAATAAACTGAAATTCCAGCCATATTTTGCTGATTATAAAAGATCTAAAAGGTATCTATAAATGAAACACCACTCATTTGGTAGAATTTTTGTGCTGAACAACTTTTGTGCTCAACGTACCATGCTATCATTTTTCAGTTTAAAGCTGTTTGCATTTGTTTGTTGCAAAAAGTGAAAAATGATTGAACTTTCTGCTGTTTTTGCCAATTATAAAAAACTAAAAGGCACATATAAATGAAACACCACTAATTTTGTAGATATTTTTGTGCTGAACAAATGTGCTCACAGTACCTCACTATACTTTTTTGTTTTAATATTATTTTCATTTGTTTGTTGAAAAAGTGAAAAATAATTGAATGTTCTAATCCTTTTTTAATAATTTAAAAAACTGAACAGTATCTAGAAATGAAACACCAATCATTTTGTAGATATTTTTGTGCTGAACAACTTTTGTGTTCACAGTACTATGTTATCATTTTTCATTTTAAAATTATTCTCATTTGAATACGGTTAGCACAGCTAGAATATACCTGCACAGCTGGGCACCTCTTTCTTCAATGACATCACCAAGGCAGCCATTTTAGGATTCTTAGAGTAGGAATTTTGAATCAGGAGAGGCTGTGTTGACAATTTTCAAATGCCATGCAACTGCATTTATCCTACTTTAATAAATGCAGTTTCAGTATAAATGTAAACAACAGTCTCTCCTTTACAAGACTATGGATTCATTTTTAAAGAAACAAAATGTGTAAAAAAGATGGTTTTGGTATCCTTTGAGCTCTACAAAGTTTTATCCTCCTCACTCCAACCTGTAGGATAACCCCCCACACTAGACCTTAAGACATGGCAGGATTTAGGCTTACTATAGTTAGATGGGCAGGGTGAGGAACTTGGGAATTACTCTAACATAGTGGCATTAACTAGGGACTGGTATTGTACACCTATCAGAGTTTTTTCCTTTGTATTAAGTCCCCAAGCTGTGAACTCCCTAGCTACAGTCTGGGGGATGGTATGATGCTGCTTGCTAACCTGTAGTGCTCTATGATACCACTCCTAATCCACAGGAGTCAATGTGGCACCAGGAGTAAAATTTCAAACACACAGAAGATAAGAATTCTATACACAAAGCTTAGTAAATATGTAAAACAGGTTACCAACTATCTGGTTGATCCTGCCAGTAGCATATGCTTTTCTCAAAGATTAAGCCATGCAAGTCTAAGTACAAATGGATGTTACAGTGAAACTGTGAATGGCTAATTAAATCAGTTATGATTCCTTTGATCGCTCCAATGTATATATGACTAATACCACCAACTCATGTTTACATGGTGGTGTTGTTGTTGCTTGTCTATCAAAAATTTGTCTAACCTATTGTATAACTGCACAACTTTCTTGAATGTATTAACGAATTGTCCTTGACTAGTGTATGTTGTAATACCAACAATTATCTTTGTACGCTGAAAAATGTCAATGTATTTCTACCTGTAATTAATTCCGGGTCACCCCAGAAAAAGGGACTGCAATGGTTCCAGCGGGCCCCTCCGGTTACCAAAATTAAATAAACATAAACATTAATACAAATAAAAAGGAATTTAAAATGAACTTGGATAGACACATATTGGAGGGCAAATAAATTTTCCATTATGGATAAGGGACCAGTGCAACAATGGGTATTTTGCCTTCTAAGCTCCATACCACCATTAGTATGACATTTGCAGGAGCTCTGGAAGCCTCCACCAAGAAACAGGTAGTGATGCCATTACAGTGATACACAGCCCACTTGTACTGAGCAGTGCAAGTGGATCACTTACATGGGGGCCCATCATGTTCTTTCTATGCTATGGAGTCAGGCAGTAATTTGATGTTTTTACTAATGTATGTCACAATTTGTGTAAAGAAATTGAAGCATTGCTCTGATATACCAACAGATGGCACTCAGAGTGCTGTACACAAGCACTTACATATTCCAAAATCTGAATGACTGGTTCCATGAAGAGAGCTGTTAAGAATTTCATCCATGGAATATAACACACATATTTTCATATCAGCTTTTATTCAAGTACAGTTAAAATGATTCCATTGTAGGTGCAACATGAATATAATTTCTGACAAATAGCAACATAACTAGAGGCAAATTACAAATTAACACAAAATTATTGAACTCTTAAAGCCAAGTTACCAAAGAATCAACACTGTGTACTAGTCAGCTAAGGTTTACACTAACCTTCTGGGTCAAGGAGCTTCTCAATACCGAGGTGCTGTTTGGCAGTATTAAATGCATGGTCAAGTCGTTCTATAGCTGACTGCTGCCTTACCACACTGTTCCACTCAAAGAGGTCAGGTCTGGGAAAAGAGAAAAACAAATATAAATTCTATTTAGGTTCTTTACTGAAGCAAAAAACAAATATGACATTTATTTAAGTTCTTTAAGTGCTTTACTAAAGCAAATCAAATACATATTTTAATCACCAAAATGTAAGATTTGTTTAAAATATTTTTAAATTGTTTTTTTCCTCATGGGAAACACACTTGCCCTTTCCTCTGGCTAAGGGATAGCACTGTGGACATGACAAGGGCTATTATGAGGGTTAGGCTCAAGAAACTAAACAAATGTATAGATCATAGCATGTGTAGCACATAGGAAAGCAGATTTAACAGGTATGTAGAAAAGTAATACCTTTTCTGGAAAAAACATTTAGTAATAAATTATCCACATTAGTAGTATTTTATTCCACTATTTCAGGAGAATATCCCCAGCCTCCTGCATAGCTTGCTGTGATGTATTCATCATAGGCAAGAGTAAATCTGCAATTTTAAATACTGCTAATACTTTATGCAATGCAGTAAAGTATGCCTTTCTGGTAGCTATTTGTCTATACAGTATTCAAGAGTGGTACTGGCTGAACTTGCAGATGTTCACATACATGTGCTTTGTGCAATGAGGGAAAAAATTCACAATTTTCATTTACTTTTCACAAGTTGTGGACTTTATAAGAAATCAATTCTAAGTCCACAACTTGCAGAAAACAAATTGTGTAACTGCAAAACCTGTGGAAGAAAAAGTCTGCAAATCCACTACTTGCTTTACAAAAGATAGTCCACAACTCCCATGAAAAGTAAGTAAATGTTTGCTTGCAGAGTTTTAATTTCACCTATCCTTATTCCAGGCAAGGAGCACTAAGTGATTTAGCAGTAGAGTTCTAGTTTTACTGTTGATATATTTCCTACATAGAAACATAGAAGTTGATGGCAGATAAAGACCACAAGACCCATCCAGTCTGCCAGTTTGTTCTACCTTATGAATGTGCCATAGACCTGCACTCTGTCAATGGCCTATTTATTCATACTCATCTGTATTGCTCCCTTATGCCTATCTCATACCTGTTTGAAGCCCTGCACTGTATTCATATCCACCATCTCCTGAGGTAGGCCATTCCATGCATCCACCACCCTTTCTGTGAAAAATAACTTTCTCACATTACCCCTTAATTGGCCTCCTTCTAATCTCATATGTCCTCTTGTCCTGCTATTTTTCTTATATTGAAACATGTTAGACTCTTTCACCTTGTTAATAACCTTAAGATGTTTGAATGTTTCAATCATATCACCTCTCTCCCTCCTTTGCTCTACGTTATACATATTGAGCTCAGTTAATCTGTCCTCATATGTTTTCTGATGCAGTCCCTGCACCATTTTGGTTGCCCTTCTGTGGACTGCCTCCATTTTGTTAATGTCCTTGTGCAGGTGTAGCCTCCAGTACTGCACACAGTACTTCAGATGGGGCCTAACCAGTGTCTTTTAAATAGGGATTATTACCTCCCTCTTAGGACTTGTGATACCCCTACTAATACACCCCAACATCCTTCTAGCCTTATCTATTGCTTTAGTGGTCTGCTTGGATCATTTGAGGTCATCTGCGATGATGATGATGCCCAAGTCTATTTCTTCCCTTGTGATTGTCAGCAACTCCCGTCCCAACCTATAGGTGGCTTCAGGGTTTCTCTCCCCTATGTGCATGATCTTGCACTTCTTTGCATTAAACCCCAGTTACCTCTCTTCTATTTTGCCAGTCTATCCAGATCTCTTCTCATTCTGCCCACCCCATCTGGATCATCTACTCTGTTACAAATCTTGGTGTCATCTGCAAAAAGACAAACCTTACCCTCCAGTCCATCTGCAATGTCACTGATGATGATATTGAAGAGGACTGGCCCCAGAACTGATCCCTGAGGTACCCCACTTGTGACTTGCATCTCTTCTGACTGCATACCATTTACCACCACTCTACGTTTTCTGCCCATCAACTAGTCTGCCACCCAGCGGACCAACTTTTGACCCACCCTAAGCCTACCCAGCTTATTAATCAATCTTCTATGTGGGACAGTATCAAAAGCTTTGCTGAAGTCAAGGTAGGTGACATCAACTGCACCCGCTTGGTCCACCACTCTGGTTACCCAGTCAAAGAAATCTATGTCTACAAATAATTCATGCTGTATTCTGAATGGCTTTCAACAGGAATTTTTTATACTGAATTTGAATGAAAGAAGGTGTGGCCAAACCTTAAGACATTTCAATTTTGCCACAATCAGTAGTTCTGTTTGATTTTTTGTTTGTTGCTTTTTTCTTGCTTGTGAAGTGCATGGGCCAATTATTCAAAGATTAGAACAATCAAAAATAGGTTTACAGGTATGCTAATCCAGATTTGCACTGTCATGCCCAGTCAGCCCCTATTCAGAAGTCCTGGAAGCACCAGCAAAATCTTGCAGTGCCAAATTGCAATAATACTACTGCACCTATGCAAAT
Organism: Neoceratodus forsteri; assembly: GCA_016271365.2. Taxonomy (NCBI): domain Eukaryota; kingdom Metazoa; phylum Chordata; order Ceratodontiformes; family Ceratodontidae; genus Neoceratodus; species Neoceratodus forsteri. Next base: position 745,178,130 of record CM057458.1, on the reverse strand, counting down.
GAGGGGATTTCCATATACATATTAGAGCAGTGGTATCTTCAAAAGTGTGCACGGTGGTAAACAGCCCCAAATTGGTTCCATTTACCACTGCAGAAAGCCAACTCTTACTGGTGCACTGTTGCCCTCCTGATGGTAGGGTGACTGTACCTTAGCCACATGCCCCTGATCTCCCATTCCATAGTCAGTATAGTCATCCCTGGTGTTTAGTGGAACTCCCACCCCTAATCTCCCATTCTTAGTAATGTGACATATCACTGGTGTCTAGCAGCACCCCACACCCATAATCATCCATTCCAAGTAATGTGACATATCCCTGAGGTTTAGTGGCAACCTCTACCCCCCGATCATCCACTCTAAATAATGTTACATACCCCTGATGTCTAGTGGTGCCCCTACCCCTGCTCACCAGTTCCAAGTAATGTTACATATTCCTGGTGTCTAGTGGCATCCCCAACCCCCTGGTCAGCTGCTTACAGTGCTTAAGAATGCCCTGGTGCCCATTGGTTCCCCCACACCAATGAACACCCATTGACATAAATAAGGGTAATCTTTGGTAGTCCAAAATCCCCCACCTGCCCCACACACTTATATACCACCACCCTTTACACCCCCCTCTTACCAAGGAAACAAGTCAATGTCCAGTGAATCCTGATATGGTGAACAGCACAGCCCTCTTCTCACCATTTCAGCAAACTACTGTATGAGCCATCAGTGAGCATGGAATTGTTACTTTTACTTCTGCCAATGGGCATTTGGGGAGGCAGGAGAAACCGCTGGACACCAGGTCATTCATAACCATTTTAAATTTGTGATGGGGGTGTCAGCAGACAGCAGGGATATGTCACATTACATGGAACAGGTGATCAGAGGTGGGGGTGCCACTAGATACCAGGGATATGTAACATTACATGGAGTGGGGGTGCCATTAAACACCAGGAAGTTCCACAGTTATACAGCAGGATGGGCACTAATGGAGTGCTGTGTGCATAAAAGTAGGCCCATACTGGGCATGAAAATGGTTACTTAGTGCCTAATATGCTCAATTGATTCATTTGCATATTGAGACTAAATATAGCACACAGGTGCCTTGGCGCTGTCTGTTTCAGATAGCATTTTTTCCTGTGGGCTATATACAGTCCAGGTCCATGTTGGGGCAGTGCAGTTTCACTTAACTCTGCCCTGACATGGTTGAGATAGCACTGTCCCTTTATTTGATGGAATATAGCAGCTGCCGGGACAGACATTAGTGCAGATGCAGCACAAATATTTGTATTGTGATGTGCTCTTTTTTAAATGTCATGGTCCATCATGTCTTTTGTTTGTTTGGTTTTGCCACTAAAAAACTATTTCTATATGTGACAGCCAGTCTTAACTTAGTTGGTAGCATAACTGTCTCTGAGCCAGAAAAATATTTTTACTCGAGTGTAGTAATTGTGGGATGCTTTGCTGTCAGGGTATGCTATCCTTCAGATGAGACACTAAACCAATGTCTTGTCTGTCATGTCTGGTAGTTGTTCAGGTGGATGTTAAAGAACCTATGGCACCTTTCAAGAAGAGTAGGGAAATGTTCAGGTCAAATTTCCCCATTCATTAAACTACTACCAATAGCTTAAACTAGTTCATTTTCAATTGCTTTGCATTTGTATCTCCCCCCCAGTCAGGCCAAGGCTGAAAATAGGCAGCATTGTCTAGCCATCCTTTGCCAGTCTAGAAAAACTAAATTAATACATTTCATCAAATGGTTGTCTGCAATATGCTGCTGATGTCTCCAAGAGAGGACATGCTAGTGTAAATTAAAGTATATGGTTTGTAATCATAATGGGTGCATGATCAGGCTAGGACTTTCAGGGCAGAGCAGTGGATGCAGAAAAGCAGTACTTTTTGCTTATTCTTCCTTTTGGAAGAGGTAAATTCCCTTTGTAAAAATCTGTAGTGCTATAAACTAGCAGATTTCAACAAAAAAAAACAAAAATCCTGTGGCCAGCCCACTGGCATGAAGGGCAGAGGCATTCATGCCTCACCTGCCACTATGCTGGTGACCTAGGTTCAGTGATGAGTTTGGGTCACTCTGGGGTTGGCCAGGGAGAGGAGGATTGAGTATCCCAATGGCTGCTTTCCTCCTCTGGGGAGAAAGGGATGTCTGCTCTGCTACAACATTGCCACCTAGGTGATCATAGGTGGTGATGCGTGGTTGGAGCAGTGCTTCCTGGAAGAGGGATGCTCCCTGATGGAAGGACACCTAGCACATCTTTGATGTGCATGCATCCAAGCCATCGTCCCCATGGAGTGTCCACATATCAGGAGAAAGAAAAAACATCTCTGGTGGCAGGATGCTACCCCGAAAATCCTCAGAGTCCACTGAACTGCTGGGCTGCAAAGTCCACCAAACTAATCATGGCACCAGAGGGAGTTTGAAGGGGCCCCTGATGGTCCCACACTGGGGGTAATCTGTGGAGGAATTGGTGGTCCTGAAAAATAAGTCCCACAGATGATGGGTAATGGGGTTGGGGATTGCAAGGGCTGAAATGAGCTGACTGGAGGAGTAGGAGGTAAAAAAATAAAATAAAAATCCTAAACATAAAACAAATTCCCATCTTTAATGTTTAAATTGTCTTTATATGCTTAGAATTAAATTAAAGATCTATTGGAACCAAAACAGGTAGACAGGAAAATAATACAAATGGGTGCCAGAACGTGGGGAAAGGGGAGGTTAACTGTAGTAACTGCATAAGAGACCATGATTTCTTCCCTTCTGACAATGCATCTATTAAAGTAGCACTTTCAATGCTCATGGGCAAAAGTGGGGGTGCTGCAGCCACACTTCACTCATAGGTTCCGGCACCTGCTGTTAATATTTTATTTCTGAAGTATTTTTCTTTTTCCTTTTACCCATTAGAAAGTCTTCTACGTGATAATGTGCTGGATGTGTGGAACAGTTCTCAGTCTGGCAGCTGACATATCTACAGTATATCTATCCCCCCTCGTCATCATCAGCATTGTGATCTCACTGACAGTGACATTACAAGTGTCTAACTTGGCAGCTACTGAGTGGCAGTTCCTATTTAGCAGTGATTTCACAGTCAGTGAGGTCACAATGCTGATGATGTAGTGGGGGATGTAGTTAGATATGTCAGCTGCCAGGCCGAGTGCAGTTCCACACATCAGGCCTATAAACATCTGGTAAACAATCTTCTAATTAAACAAAGGGAAAGAAAAAGTACCTGAGATGTAAAAGATAATGGTTGACTGCTTTTAAAAACTAATATTAGTTTCATGAAGTACACTACTCTTTAAATTACCTGCATATGCTGCCAGCTTTTTATGTGATTAGGCTCTTGTGAGTACATATGTATTGTTTTAGTGTAGTGTAAAATCATATGCCTTGTTTGTTTTCATTTGCTCTCCTTTTCAAATAGAAACAAAGAATTTAACAGTAGATGGGAGACCAAAGGTTCATCAAATCTGTCCCTATTATACTACCTTATCCCTCTGACCTACAACCCTGGTAGGCTATATTCCCCCCTTTACTAGCACACCCCTTCAACCCTTGCTGCCCCCCAATCCTATAAGAAATTCCCCTTCTCTTTTCAGGAAGAGGGAGGAATACAGACCATATTCAATGTCACTTTTGAAAATGAGTTTCAATCAATAGATTTTATTTTCAGACCTAAATAAACATAATGGTGATGATAATGATAATGATGAAGAAGAAATATACTATGCACACATGGGTGACCATACGGGTGATCGTCCAACTATTTTATTTATTTGTTGACCGGGTAGGTGCACTGATCCCATGGACCATTTTCAGGTATTACTAGGGTCATAGAGATGGTACATATGAATACAACAAGTACAAGTTACATGACTTAAGAATGATGCAGGATTCAACACTTAACTAGAAAGTACATTAAAATGCTTTTTACATAAGGCATACGAAAAGGTACAAAGCACATTGGAAATTCAAGATACACAAATGAAATACAGATGCCATACAGTCAAAGGAATGCAATTACATAAATCATGTGCAATACTATACAAGTTAGGAGCAAATGCAAGTAGAACTAAGGTAATGTAAGAACAGATTATGGTGTACCCAAACAGAAGAAGGGATGGGTAGGGCCCGGGAAAGGGGTAAGGATTCGCATCCATAGATTACTCAGAAAAGCAATAACATTTGGCTTCAGATTGCAGCCTGGCTCTGAGATGAGTTTTAAACATAAGTTGTGAGTCTAGTGATTGGATGGAAGCGCTGAGTTTTTTCTACAGTGAGAGAGCCATGATGGTCAGGGCTTTGCTTCCCAGAACAGTGGAAATCCTGGGAACTTCCATTGGTGTGATAGAGGAGTCAAGTAGGCACCTGGGAGTCACTCTGTCTTTGAGCATGGATGAGTAAGGTGACAGTTTTCCACATCTAATGGCATAATCAATGATGCAGCCAAGGGCATAGCCATGTTGTCCTTGTAGTGGGAGCCACCTTAAGGACTAGGATAAGGTACAGTGATGTGTAGAGTAGGGTGACAAGAGTACAGACCCTACATATACTGCTGTAGATGGTGGTAAGTCAGGTGTGCAGAGACGAGAGACATGGGAGTAAATACTGTAGGGTACAGTAATCTAATAGGGGAGAACTTTGCATTGGGCAATGGCTAGGTGTGCCTCAAGGGCCAGGTAATGTTTGAGTCAGAAACCAGCCCGTAGTTTCTTGTTAACCCATAGCACTGTATTATTAATATGCTCTGAGAAAGTAAGAGAGGGCTCTAGGGTGATGCCATGGTATTTAAAACAGGGGACATTCTGCAGGGGGCCTTCAGGTGTAAGTACAGTGAGACAGGAACTAGATTTGTTGAGACCTGAAATGTAAGGTTTGGATCCAAGGAGCGTGGCTTTAGTTTTCTTTTCATTGACTAATAGCCTATTGGACAGAAACCATTTGTGGGTGGATCCATAGTTTTGGGAAAGGGTGGTGGACAGGTTAGCTAGGGATTTGTCACTGTGATATAATACAAGATCATCAGTGTACAGTAAAGCCTCACAAAAAGGCTATCAACGGGAAGGGAATTTATGAATAGGGACAACAGCAGAGGGCACAGGATGGAGCCCTGGGGAACTCCAGTGGAAAGTGACATGGATACACATTATATAAAAAATATTAAAAAAATTTAAAAAGAGACATTTTCAAAGATTGAAACTGGGCAGAATGGATGGAGCACAAGTCATTTTGTGCCTGAAAGCATCTATGTATCTAAGTGACTGTGATTTATTTGTAAAGAAATAACACTGGGTCACATTTCACTCTAAAACCTTTGATGAATGCAACAGAGCAGGGCCTTTGGCCAACCTTTACAGTATACACATATTTTAAAAAACATTTACTGCCCAGTCAGTGGAGAGCAGGTAAGTATTAAGCAGTCCCTTGTTTTTCAAATTAAGTGTCACAGTTCTTGGGAGAAAATATCCAGAACAATATGACAGAATCTCCTAGGGAGCTACAAAACTGATGCCTAACTAATTGTTTGGAACTGTTCTGCTGGCCTCCTAGATGTTGTTGGTGTAATGTGTTTTTTATGAGGGAATTTCAACCTTAAGGGAAACTAGTAACGAAGTTTATATAGGCATAAATGAAAAATGCATGAAGCAAAAAAATACATCACTAGTTTTAACCTACATATTATAAAAAGGCTTTCAAAACATCTGTACTGATCAGAGTCCCTGGACTACTGCCCTCTCTCATAAACTCCATATCAATCAATCAATCAATCAAGTCTTTATTTAACCAGGCTTTCATCGTTGAGCAGAAGCTCATTTGCAAGATGGATCTGGGTGGAGCATGAACAATTGTATATACAGGTCAACACAGGTTTTTACAAGGCAATACAGATAATACTCTTTACAGAGAGGAAGAAAAAGAAGTTCATATGTACATAGAATTATACAGATATTGTACAGATTACATGGTGTTTACATACATAGACGTGTCTCTAGGAAGATAAAGCAGGTTATCTAAGGTTGCAGGAGGAAGTAACGGAAGAAAAAAATAAAAATAAAAATATACACCAGGTAGAGGTGAAGGTAGGGGAAGAGAGGGAGGAAGTAGGGGAAAAAGGCTAGGAGGGCACGGTGCACAGAAAGGAGTTGGTAAAGCTGGATGTAGAGAAGGTGGATGGAGAAAAGGAGTATGTGTGAGCCCCGGGATTGAATGCTATAACGTACGGGGCATGGTAGGATGTCACAACCCAGGGTAGTGAGCTCCTATCCGAGGTTGAGAAAGGAAGAATAAGGGGATGGATGGGCCTAGTGTTGATAAGACAGGGGGATAAGAGAGAGAACAATTAGGCTGGTGAGGAGCAAGCTGGGGGGTCAGTACTTAAAATTGGGTCTAGGCATGGCTATATACAAGTGCAGACACCGGTACTGGGTCTGAGTGGGTGAAGCAGTTACATACTTCTCTGATTGTATGGAAATAAAGCATCTTGAAAGCATTTATACCAATTAGAGTGCTTAATTTGAGGGTTTTTTGTAGATCATTCCATAAGGTAGGTAGTACGAAGCTTATGGCTGCCCTGCCAAGCGGGATTTGTAGGAGTATTTTAAGTGTAATAGCTGAGTAACTTCTTAGCGGTGATTTCACAATTATACCTAGGGAAGACAGCAGGAGATATAGTAAGTGCATATTAGAGATGGCTCTATAGGTCCAGAGAGCTGCATTTCTGTGGCGCTGAACTTAGTGATGTCCATCCCACTGCACATATAGGTGCAGTGATGTGTCCTAAGAGGAGTCCCATTATAAACCCCAGTGCTCGGCGGTAGAGTGTGTCCAGTTTAGCTATGTAAGAGTTGGGGCATTGGCTGTAGAGGAAGTCATGAATCAACCAATGATAGGAAAATGGATTGGACCAGTTGTTTCTTGGCATCTCTGGTGAGAAATTGGCTGATTCAAAAAAACAGTCCAAGCCTTTGCCAAAGTCGTTTTAGCAAGTCCTCGATATGTTCAATGAAGGAGAGTCTTTGGTCTATCCAAACTCCCAGATACTTGAATTTTGTAACAAATATGACTAGAATAAAGGCACTGGATCAATTCCATAATTATGAAAACAAAAGTTGTCCCAGCCTCTCAGTTTTGAGTCTTATTTTATGACTGTTAAGAATTTTCCACAACATTCAGTGTCATTTTTATCTCATAAAGATGCAAGTCTAATTCAGAATAGGCTATCACTTTGGAGACTTATTAAAGTCAAACACCACTAAGGAGACCACTTTCCTAGTTCAGGCAAACTCAGGTCATTCACATTGTAAATTGTCATGGGGGAGGCACCTCCCAAGCTCACTGGCTACCAATCTCCATCCCACGATACAGAGAAGACCGTCAGAAAGTCCATCTTCATCAGGAAGTTATTTCTGACACTGCGGTGACTAGAAATTCCCACAATTGAGAAAAATGACAATGGGACAGCCAGCTACCTCCAGGCAGTCCTTAGACAGCTTGCACCAGAGCACTATTATTTACAGTAAGGTATCTGATGTTTCTTTTATTTTTTTCATTTATTTGTATATATATATATATATATATATATATATATATATATATATATATATATAACTTTAATGAAAATTAAACATTCTTTGACTCAGCCATTCTTTTAGAAATAAAGAAACGTAGATAATGATGGCAGAAGAAGACTAACAGTCCATCTAGTCTGCCCATAATGCCCTTTCATACCCCAAGACCATTTGTCAATATGGGACCATTGTCTATAATACACCCTCTTGCTCTCTGCATTACCTCTACCCCTCTAAGTAACTACTAAGCCTTTAACTCTGCCACCCTCTCCCCTCCCTACCACCCCTCAACTTCACAGGTCAGTGGACCTCTGGGAAAAGGGGGTGCAGATTGTGGGCACCAGCTCAGTTGGTGTCACAGCTGAGATATCTGCTGTCTTGCTGCTACCAGTTGAGCATGGAGCTACCCAAAGGTCCTACATGTTGGACAGTGTCCCCTCCTCCAGAGTATAACTTTAAAGATGAGCACTACACTGTCCCTGCAACTGATTATATCCCTGCTATACATGTGCTTCATACTGCCAGCTGTTTCTTTATACACAATAACAGTGGGACTGCTGGTTCTATGGAGGGAATGGTATGTGTGTGTGTGTGTGTGTGGAGGGGGATGAGGAAAAGGCTGACATCCTGAACAAATATTTTTGTTCAGTGTTCTTAGATGATGGGGGGAAAGGGGAAGGTGAGGGACTACAGGTAAGTGACAGAAGCATTGAAGGAAGGGAGACAAACACCAGTCTATTTACAGAGGAGAGATTCCTGTAGGAACTCACAAATCTGAAACTAGATAAGGCAGTGGAGCCAGATACATCCAAGAATACTGAAGGAGCTCAAAGAGGTGCTGGCTACACAGCTGACAGTCCTGTTCAACCACTCACTGGAGATGGGAGTGGTTCCAGAGGACTGGAGCAGGGAACATGTAGTCCCACTTCACAGAAGTGGTAGCAATGAGGAGGGTGACAACTACTGGCCAGTCAACCTGACTTTAGTGGTGGGGAAATTAATCAAATTACTACTGAAGGAAATGATTGTGGAATATCTTGAATCCAGTGATTTACAGGATGCAAGACAACATGGATTCACTGGAGGTAGGTCACGTCAAATGAATCTGATAGATTTCTTTGACTGGGTGACCAGGGAATTAGATCAGGGTGGAGGGGCTGCTATAGCCTACATAGATTTCAGTAAGGACCTCAGCATCATTCCATGTAGGAGACTCATAAACAAGTTGGGCAGCCTGGGAGTGGGTCCTGAGTTGGTTAACTGGGTAAGAAATTGATTGGGGGATAGGCAACAGAGGGTGGTGATAAATGGAATTCCCTCCAAGGAAAGGAGGATGACCAGTAGGGTGCCACAATGATCAGTACTGGGACTGGTCCTCTTTAATGTATTTATTAGCAACATTACAGAGTTGCTAGAAGGGAAGGTATGCCTTGTTGCAAATGACACAAAGATCTGCAACAGGGTAGACACAAGAGGGAAGCATTTTTCAGCAAAAAAGATGTTTAAGGTCAAGGGGTCATGTTATAAAACTGGAAGGGGTAGACTCAGGGGAAATGTGAGAAAGTACTTCTTCACAAAAAAGACTGGTGGATGCATGGAACAGCTTCCCAGCAGAGGTGGTGGGGAAAAAAACTGTAACGGGATTCAAGAATACATGGGATAGGTGTATGGGAACCTTAGTAATAAAAAAGGGAGGGTAAAGCCAGAGATCAAGCAGGGTCTGTAGTATTATAGTATGTAGGGAAATGCAGAATATGTGTCCAAGCAGTTCTTACATGGCATCAAATTCTATATTTCTATGTTTCTTACCACTATTCCTCCTTCTCCCGGCCTATTACTCTTTGGTGTAGACCCAAACTGGGCTATCTTATTCGGAAGTTAAGCCTAAGGTGCATTGTTACTTAGTTACTTGCCTGATATGTCTTTACAAGCCTCCTATATACCTGTACCTTACCTAGGTAGTTGACTTCTACTATTTAGTACAGACTCAGAATTGCAAGTGTAGACACTCAAATGCAATCTTGCTGTACCATACATAGAGAAGTACTATGATCCCTTTTAGAAACTGGTCTGCTTACAACCTGTGGCTTACTGAATCCTACACTTGCAAGGTCATCTGCCATCTTGCAGCTGCTCCTTAGAAAGATGCTGCACTTGTACTCTGTGACACACAGTAGAATGTCACACAATCTTTAAATTATCCAGTGATATGTTATATGCATTTACTGTATTTTGTTAGAAGAGAACATCAATTTCATTAAAAGAAGAGTTTACTTCTATGGTACTGTAGAAGTTGGTGAGAAACAATTCTATTTGATTCCTCCTAATTATTTAATTTTATACATGCAAAATTCATGACACTGCCACTTTTGTCAAATAAAAATTCAAAATTTATGGCTATAAACAACAAAAGTGAACTATAAACATAGTGGGCCCAATTCTCAACACTCCCAGCATGGTGCAGGACTTGCACTGAAAAGAATGGTGCAAATGCCCCTTTCACCAAACGTGCACTGGGAGTGATTCTCAAAGGCAGCTTGCGTCAACTGCAGGCTACCTGCCCCAAATGGAGCTTGAGCCATCCCTGCACTCAGAAATGGGCTGCGGCAAGGTGCTAGGGGCATTCAGAAGATGCAAGCTGCCACAGCCCTATGAATGCAATTCACAGACATCTCCTGGAGTGAGAAATTCTAAGTACCCTTTGACCAGCCAGGACTGGTTTAAGGTGACTTAGAAAATTCTCCCCTGGGAGACTTGCCCATGTGAAGCAAGCTGTGGGTGGTGGTCCACCCTCCAAAATTGCTGAATGCAGCCCCTTATCATATTATAATTGTCCCCGTGCTGGTGGTCTAGTGACCCCCCTTCCCGATCCGTGATGCTGCCCTTAGCATATATAATAACATCCACCCTGGATCCCTGAAGCTGCTGGTATAATTAATAATAATATCCCCACTGCTGTCCTAGTGCACAGTTCATAAATGTCACCCCTCCCCGATGCTGACATTAATATAAATATGAACCCCATCCCCGATGCTGTCCCTAGCACATAAATTGTAATATGGCACCCCTCCACGATCCCTGATGCTGTCCCTTTTTCTTTTATTAAGTCCCCATTCCTGATTCCTGTTTCATATATTTAAAAAAATTCCCCGATCCCTGATGCAGCCCCATTACCAGTGCTTACCGATGTTTCCCCTCATGGTGGTATAGTGGCCCCCGCCCTCCTCCCCAACCACAGCAGGTAGTGCCCACCCTCTCCTCTACCCTACCCCAAATGATAGCTGGCACCCGGCACAGTTGATCTCTCACTTCTGTAGCTGGACAGCGACCGAACTGTCCGTCAATGAGTGTGTACACTACACAGTACACACTCATTGACAGAGTGCATTCGGCACCCAGACTGAGAGGTGAACAGTGCCGGACACCAGCCATCATTTGGGATAGGGTAGTGGGGGGCACTACCTGCTGGTGTTGGGGAGGAGGGGGGTCACTGTCATGTTTGAGAATCAGGCCCAGTATGTTTATGCCAGTTCTCAAAAGAACAGAACCAAAATTATAACATGCCAGGAAGAAAGTTAAAAACATAATTCTATAAATCACATTACATGACTGTGCAGTAAGGCTTGTCTTACTAGTGAATACCGGTAGCTATCAATCAAATAAGTGGGGTTATTTTTAAACATATAAAATTCCCCCTTTCTCCCTAGGTCACACCTGTAAAAATGTCTCAGCTCAGTGCACCTTTTCCGGTTACCAATTTTCAAAAAAGTTAATTTAATGTGTTATTCAATCATTGTCCTTACTAAGCATTCCATTTAAAAGTCTTTGATGTGCTTGACTTCTGTCTCCATTTCTTGCAGCAGCTGCCTATGTCAGTCATGGCACTATTCAAGTTTTAAGTTCTTTGGAAGTCTTGATCTCGTGACTCAAGGCAGATAACATCAGCATACATGAACCTCATGGACACTGTGTTTGGTAGGTCACTGATGAATATGTTAAAGTTAGTGCCAGCACCAAGCCTTGAGGGGTCCTTTCTTCTGAGATCTCCAGGTGCTAGTTTTGTGGCCCATTACCAATTGAAAGTGTCTATCTTTTCGAATAAGCTCAGTAGCCATGACAACCCATCTGGGAAAAGTTCTTGAGATTTTGAACAGCAGGCCAGTATGACAGATGGTGTCAGAAGCTGCTGTTAGGTCAAGAAAGACAGCTCCAGTTTTCTTCTTCTCTCAAAAGACATTCACTATATGAGTAGTGAGTGCAAACACTTGGTCACAAGTGCTTTGGTTTGGATGGAAACCTGCCTGATCATCCCTCAGAAGTTGTTCAACCGAAGGTGTTATTCTTTGTGGGACCATCCTCTCCAGCAGTTTATAGTGACAGCTCAGGAGTCATACAGGGTGATATCTGGCCACTAAAGATGAGTCTTTTCCTGCCTTTGGTATAGCTATCACTTTTGCATCTTGCCATATCTTAAGCGACTTGTTCTCCTGTATAACACAGGACATGAAGATGGACAAACAGTATTGGCTTCTTTCTCCAAGGTGTTGTAGGAGTTCCACTGATGCTTTTTCCAAACCCCAAGCTTCAATAGTTTTCATCAACATTAATGTCTTTTCTATTTCTTCCCTGGAGAATAGTTGAAAATTTTCATCTTTGTTCTGATGGAGAAATTTATTATACTGATGTCACTCTTTTTTGATTGACACGTCAAAAGCTTTATCTTTATGTGCTTTAACAATGCTGGTAAAGTACATGGTGGAATAGAGTACAGTGTGCAGTTTTGGTGCCCATATCTGAAAAGGGACATCAAACTATTGGAGGGGGTCCAGTGTAGGGTGATGAAGATGATCCTGGAGATGGGGAGAAGACATATGAGGAGAGACTGTGGGAGCTCAACATGTATACCCTAGAAGATAGAAAGGAGTGAGGGGATATGATTGAGACATTTAAGAACCTGAAGGGCATAAACAGTTAGTTCAGATGGCTTGTTTAAGTTAAAAGGGGGAGGGACACCAGGGGACACAGCCTGAAACTGGATGGAGGAAGGTTCAAGAAAGAGATGAGGTGGCACTATTTCACAAAAAAGGGTGGTGGCTGTTTGGAATGCACTGTCAGAGGATGTAGTTGCACTGCAGATGGTGGACAGCTTCAAGAGAGGGTGGGATAGGGCCAAAGGGAGGGTCAAAACTATGGAGAGGGTGGGGAGAGAGGTCGGAAGTGGGGGCACTAAGTTAGAAGTGGGAGCAAGGGAAGGGGGCAGCTGCAGTTTAACAAGACAGTGTGCTGCACACCCAAGCAGACTAGATAGTCTGAATGGCCTGTATCTGCTGGCAATTTCCTATGCTCATATGTTCATATTTGGGGCGATTTTCTGTTGCCATATATTTGGTGAATTCTGAGCTGCATCAAGCTTCTTGATGAGCATCCATGCCTTTCTTCCAGATCTTGACATGTCCATGTCTGAGATTGTTTCTTCCCAGTATGCTCTATGGGATGCATTCATGTTCTCTAGGAGGTTGTTGGCTATTTATGGAGCACCAGATTGCTCGGACTGCTTACTGAGCCCTACACATTCTTCATCTAAACATGGAATATACATTTTATGGCATGGACTGGAAGCAGCCATGAATATTGCTTTGGTAAACCTGGTGTAGGCTTGGTCTATTGGGATGCTGTGTGATGTACAGACTGTATATACATCAATAAGCGTAGTGTAGGTGTAACAAATTGCTTTTCTGTAGTTATATTGTAACCTGGGGCTACTGATAACTAAAGGTATGGTAACCCCTATTTTAATAAGGATGGGATGATGCTGACTGTGAGGGAAGTTTCCCAGAACCCTGCAAGTGGATGGTAGAGGGTAGTTTACTGCTGAGGTGACCCAGCAGAGGTCAGGGGAATAGCCCTAATTTTAGCAAGCAGAGTGAAAAGTTGCAGGTTGCTTAAGGTCATGAAGAAGATGTAGTTCATTGAGGGAGGCCCAATTAGCAAGGTCAATCCCAATCTGATCAGATTTTCTATAGCCCCATGTGGTGTGGTGGCTATTAAAGTCTCCAATAAAGATGGCAGGATGTTGGAGCAATGGTAGTGCTGAAGCTGGCCATGGCTGATTAGTAGGCTTGTAGACATTAGCCACTTTGAACTGACTTATCCTTATGATGTCACAGTAATCAGATTTCATCTGTATCATCTTGCTTCCACCTACATTATGCTCAGACAAATATGAGCTTAACATCTTTCTGAATGGTCAGAGGTTGACACATGACCCAAAGTCAACATGCCTTGGAGTTACCCTAGATCACATACTTACTTATGAAAACCATCTCACTAAAGTAGCCCAAAAGATCAAAAGCAGAAACTGTCTCTTAAGTAAATTGGTGGACTCAACCTGGGGAGTAAATGCAGAATCTCTGAATAGTTCAGAGCTTGCCCTCTGCTATTCAACTGGCAAATACTGTGTCCCAGTTTGGCTGAATTTCTGCCCACACAAGACTTGTGGATACAGAGTTGCATCAAACCGTGAGGATTATTACAGGCAGCCTGAGGCCAATAAAACTTACTTGGTTACTTGTCCTAGACAACATCCCTCCACCACATATCTAGTGCCAAAATGCTGCCAATTAACATATCACCAAGATCCAGCAGATGCCACATCTGCCAATTTTCAGGACATATGGGATGTACTTCAATACTGACTGCAAAGCAGAAAACCTGTCAGGCTGCACTCTTTCCATCCAGCTCAGGACATCACCAACTCACTATGGCAGACTGAATGGGATAAAGCATCTACCACTGCTATAAACTCCTGTATCATAAATAGATCAGATGAGTGACTACCTGGCTTTGGGCTCCATCGCTGTCTCTGGTGCAAGCTTAGATGTGCAGTGGTTCACTATGCCAAGACATACCTGGAGCATCAGGGAAAGTCCTTTGTGCAAATGTGGTGCTGTGGAAGATGCTATACACATGCTGGATGGCTGCTCTTTCCATGATGGACTCCCTGGAGGTCTTTCAAAACTGAATACAGCAGAGCTGAAGGCTATTGACTGGTTCAAGACTGTTTAGCTATTTTAACTTGTACCTGTAAAGTTTACCTTCTTTGTCAGACACAATCACTACATATATATATATATATATATATATATATATATATACACACACACACATACATATACACACACACGTATGTTTGTATGTATGTATATAATAATTTGGGTCATGTGGCAAGACTGAGCTTTACCTCAGTTGGTGGGTCACTGAAGCCACACAGGTTTACCTTGTGCAGGTAAGGCAGTAATATATAATGGCCAATTGTTGAGTATTATTAACTTCCTTCAATGAAGTTATCATAATGCATTGTTTTTCCTCAATTGGTAAAGCATATACTCATAGTACACCCTTACCAGCTATACAACATAATGTTAATAACCTTGGAGTATCTCTTTTTTTATGGTTTTATTTTGTAATCAAATTGCTTCACTGCAATTCTCTTTCAGAAAAATAATAACAGAAATTGCACATATCCCTATAGCATATCTTTTTATTTAGACTATCTTAACGAGGCACCATTTCTTCCTTTAGTTATCTGTTCTTCTCTTTTTTTGGACACCCACCATAAAAGAGCTTATCTTTGTGTTTGAATACCCTTTGCACAATTGGATACAATTTCTTAAGCTGGCTGATCTATTTATTTGCTGACCCTCAAAATAAACTATATAAACTGTTATTTTCCATTTATATTTTTTCAGACTTGTTAATGGTTTCTAAGACTCTCCACTGCTTTCCATGATTTCAACTAATTGTCTCCTTCTCACACTTAGACTTCTTTGCCTTGTCTATTCACAAAACTGTTCCTTCTTTTATGTTCATAGGGCAACAATCTCTTGGGAGTCTCTATTCCTTTACTTCATTTACAAGACTATACATTTCTGTCAGTGAGTTATAGTCTGTTTTATTTGCTAGTACTTACTTACTTACATTCATTGATTAAATCAGCGATCAGGACTTACACAAACTATAGTAAGATTTCAAATAAATACCATGTTGTGTGCAGAATCGCAAGTACACATTCATTTGCAGCTCAGTCAGTAGCCAACAGTAGTGGTGAGAGGAGGGCTGTGCTGGTCACCTGCTGGGAGTCAGGATGGGGGAGGAGGGTGGTTAGTGACTACCTGACAGGGTAGGGGTTGGGGGGTCCACTAGACCATAACGGATCTGTTACTCTGTTTTCATGGGATGGGAATCAGGGACAAGGAGGGACTATCAAGGAAATTTAAAAAGAATTAATGGGACCAGGATATAGCTCAGGAAATGGGGAAGGACCACTACATTATCAGGGAATAATATATTATTTTACCTGGTACTGGCAATTGGTAAACAGGGGAGGGGTGATGGACCACTGGATTACCAGGGAAATATATATTTTTATACAAGGACAGTGAACAGACATCTGTGGAGGGGGACGGGACCAGTGGACTACTAGGGAAATATATTTTTATACAGGGATAGTGATTGAACATTGGGAAGGGTGGAGGGACTACTTGACTACCAGGAAAATATATTTCTTTGTATACAGATGGTGATCAGACATCAGGGGAGGGGGGAAGGATCACTGGACTACCAGGGAAATATATATTTTATATGGAGACAGTGATCAGACATCGGGGAGGAGGGGAGGGACCACTAGACTGCCAGAGAAATATATATATATTTAATACAGGGATAAGAATCAGACAATGGAGGATGGGGAGGAACTGCCAGATTACCAGGGAATTATTTTTCACAAAACAGGATGGCAACCAGAGAACGGGATGGGGAAGGACCAATAGGTGACCAGGGAATTATTTTTTACACAATGGGATGATGATCAGAGCACATGGGGTTGAGGGGAACAAAATATCACCTGGGCAGTCATTGCTTCACAAATTGTGAAAAATAATTATTTTCAGCGGTTCATTTATTGTGATTTGCAGAAAAATAAAAATTATTTTTCACAGATTGCAAAACTGGGTCCTTTTTCATGATTTCTTCTTTCAAAATTTGCAAAAAAGGATTTCGGTATCTTAAAAAAAGACATATCTTCAGGTGATCTATAGAAAAAAAAACTAACAGCAGAATCCAATAAAATGGGTCCCGATTAGCAGAACACATGTATTGGTTACTTCAGAAAATTCACAGTTTTTATTTTTTTAACTTTGTTTGCCTCACTAAAGAAACAAGATGATGGCAGCACAAAGATTCCCCATTTGCAATAAAGGATTATCCATTTGTGACAAAGGATTACCCATTTGTGACAAATAATCCTTTTTTGAGTGGAACATTAACTTTTTCCATTAAAAATTATGGGAAAATTTAAAATGTAATAATGTTTTAACAGATTAATATTTTTTCACCAAACCTTCAAAAGGCACATCTGTGACTCAAAGCCTTTCTACCCTAAAAATGTCAGACCGAAATCCCAAGCCATGTTTGCACAGTGGTGTGACAAAGAATTTTACAAAAAATTGTGAGTTTCAAATTTTTTGACACTCCATATCTCCGCACACACACACAACCAGAACGAAACTTGCCACATCAAGAGATCATCTATCTCTGATTGTGCTTTCTGATTTTCATGCAAATGAGTTGAACAGTTGTGAAGTTATTAAAGTGCAACATTTTGAGTTTAACATAGAAGTGAAGATTGAACCCTAACTTTAGGGGTGCAACTGCTCCCCTATAATATACAAATATGGAGGAGCTGATCGGGGAAGGGGACCATTAGCCACCATGGGAGATGAGCTAAAGGGGCAGAGATCACATGATGGGAAGGGGCTGGGGGAAGGTTCACTAGACACAAGGGAAACTGTTGTACAGTTCAGGTGAGGGATTGGTTGATAGGAGGGAAAACTGGACACAGGGAAACTACATCTTTGATTCCAAGTGGGTAATCAGTGGGGGGGGAGGACCACTAGCCACCTGGGAATTTGTATCTATATATGTCAACAGGATGGTGATCACAAGGGGGAGACTACTAACACCAGGGAATATGTACTTTGCACATCCATGCTGTGATTGGTGATCATGTGGGGGGGACCACTAGCACCATAGAATATGTGCATGGCACATCAGGCCAGCAATCAGTAATCACAGGGGGGATCCACTCTCCTCAAGGAAATTTCTTATTTATACATGGGCTGGTGATTTGTGGGGGGTGGACCACTAGGCACCAAGAACACAGTGCTGACTCTGAGGCAGGGGTTGGGGGCTCTAAACTGCAGTGCAACATATGTAAATAAGCCCATAATGGGCATGCAAATGGCCACCCTGCATGCTGCATGCCCAATAGATTCATTTATATAGCTCCTTTTGTGAATTAGGAATAGCTTACCTCCACTATGCATCATGGAGACATACTTCTGGCTGCATGTTGGGGTGGCACTAGTGGGGTATTGCTGGCAGTACTGAGACTACTGCTGATTCAACCTAGCCCAAGTCACAGTCAGACAGCACAGTGCACTATCCATCTGTGAGCAGTATTTTTTAACATCTGGACAAACGCTAAGCACAACGCAAAATTTTGCGCTGTGCTTTGTGATTTTTTTTGTGAATCTAGCCTGTTTTTTTTTAAATAAAAGTTTTTGATTACTGTAATCCACTCATTTTATTTTACAATTTATTTTACAAGATTTGGCCAGGAAAGACACAATAAGTTTGCAGGTGCATCCTGGGAGCACAGGGAAGTTAAGTGACTTGCTCATGGTCACATAGTATACAACTGATGACTGTGGGATTCAAACCCAGTTCTCTAGGTGCATAGTTCAGTGCTCTTAACCACTATGTTATACTGCCTCCCCAAATCATGAACATGTACTTTGCAAAACACTGGTGCCTTAGAGCCTTGATAGTTTACTGTGAGTAAAGCAAAGCATCACTAACATGTTTTTCAGTGGACATAAAATCGGTCTCATTGTGGTGAGTCTTTGAAATTGATTTTTGTTTAAAATAGGGTTGCTGTGGACAGTGCAATAGTTCTGAAAATACTGGACCGCAAATCCAGTTGGTTCTTACTTTGATATTTAAGGATGTGCAAGGTACGGTATGTCACCATAATCCTTTTGGTCATTCTGTGACCTTACTAAATTGAGTAATGTACTGTACCCGAGGGAGTAGTAGAAACCAAAACATCTGCTGTAGGATAAATGTTCATTCTTGAGGAAGTTGTATTCCTAAAAGTGTGAGAAAATGAGCAAAAGCTCGAATAACAACTACAGCAGCAGGTCAAAAAGCCAAAGCCCAGCTCAATAATAAATTATTTTAAGCAAGGACCTGGATGACTGGTAAAGACCCCTTCTGTTGTTACAGACTCAACTCAAACTGTTCAGAACCTTCAGGATATACTGTATTATAATGTAAGCCACCAGACATTAAGAATACTTTTAATAAAAGCCACTTTCAAATGAAAGCTATTTATAACCTACATGGTAAACCCTTAAGTACTACCAACTATGAAAAAGATTTGGGTGTTTTCATTTCTGACAATATATCATTCAATCAACAACTCAGTTCAGCTATAAGTAAATCTCATAGATTGGTTTGGTCAAGCAAGCAAACATTAAATCTAGAAACTCTGACGTACTTATGCCACTATTTAGAGCCTATGCCAGACCACACCTCGAACACACTACTCAGAATTGGTGTCCATATAAGAAATCTGTCACAATAGCTTTGGAAAGAATCCAATGTAAATTTCTTAAAAGCATCATAGACGTAAGGAAAAGAGCATATGAGGAAAGATTGGCATATCTAAAATTGAAGATCTTGGAGATTAGATGATTGCGTGAGGACATGTTTGATATTGTAAAGGATCTTTACTTGATGTGCAAATTGGGGTCACAATTCCTTGAATGTAAATATGATTTCAGATGACATACTTTACAGTTAAAAGGTTGCCCCTTCTATACTACTCTTAGGAAAAACTTCTTTACTCTCAAGAACAACCGGACCTTGGAATAAACTACCTTTGGATATTACTATTGAAAATAAAGAAGTCTTCAAACAATGATTGAATAAATATACTGTATATTATCCATGGATAATCTTAAGTATACATATCAATAGGAGCCATTCATGGGGATTTTTGCCTCCTCACTCATTACATCTTTAGTATCAACATTAGTATGTACAAGCAGTGACTTCTAGACAAGGTTGAATTCATATCAGATAATACACTGTAATGCTGGTAGGACTGTGTGATTTTTATCTGGTATACCATCATGGCAGTGACACCAGTACACCGAACCCCACCAGCAAACCCCCAGTATGCCTATATTGGCAGTGACAGGGAGTTTACGTAGAGAAACTTTAGGGTGACAGGGTAAATATCTAACTCCACTGTCAGTGTGATGTCAGGTTAGATATCTATAGTAGGGGGTGCATGGGGTACAGCCACCCTGCATTGTGTGTCATGGTGTTGCTGGTCAGTTTCGGGTCACAGTCGGGGGTGTCAACAGATTCCCAGCATGGTCGAGGACATCAATGTCTTTGTTGTCATGCTGGCATTGTGGGTCCATTTTTATCTCTGTAAATGCCATTAATGTATTTTTAATGCGTTATCCTGGTTGCAGTTTATTATCCTTATTTTATTATGCAGTAGAACATTAAAAACAAG
This sequence comes from Neoceratodus forsteri, assembly GCA_016271365.2. Taxonomy (NCBI): domain Eukaryota; kingdom Metazoa; phylum Chordata; order Ceratodontiformes; family Ceratodontidae; genus Neoceratodus; species Neoceratodus forsteri. Next base: position 745,157,921 of record CM057458.1, on the reverse strand, counting down.
CATTTGTCAATGCCGAATGTTTGCTTGCTGGCATTGGCATTGGTAGTGTAGGAGTTACAGAGCTGCATAATAGGAATGGCAGTGAAGTATTGAACTGAAGCCACCCTGCAGATAGTGACAGGCTTTGGGGTGTGCCTTTGGGTCATCAGGCATAACGACCACGCCATTTCACCACACCCTACCGTGCAGACACCGACAAGTGCCACGGTGTGTCTTGGGGTCTTTGGCCCTTATGCGCACCCCATTCCATCAGGAAATATTGTGAGATGGGTGCGGTATAGGAGAATGGGGTGAACATTGGGGCCAAAGAGTCCAAGGCACACCTTGATGCCTCTCAGTGGCTTCAGGGTGTGGGTGGGGGTGGAATGGTATGAGCACTGCAGGTGACAATCCCAAGTCACAGCCCTGATGCCTGTCATTCTCTACAGGGTGGGGTGTTATGGTCAGAAACCCTAACGCCTCAGGCATTCGTTGGTATTTTCATTCCAAATTTTCAACATGGGTTTTTTGTGACCCCCACCTCAAGAACAGTGGCAATATCAGTTTGTTAGCTGAAAGCTGCTTTTGCACAGTGACTATGGCATTTATCACCACAGCTGCAAAAACACATTCTGAACAGGATGTAAAAAGTGACAGCTGTACTGTTCATGGGGAGGTGTAAAAAATGGCAATGTAGAAAATCTGCAGTGAAAATATTAATAAAACTGGTGAAGTCACGAGCGTGCGTAGAAACTGTGCAACGTGCACTTGTAATGTAATTAGTTTGGGAATTGATTACAGCAGATTGTCAACACATGCATTTTGGGACCTCCGGTCATGAACAGTGTCACTCTGATTTTCTTTATCAGTCCCGAACAATGATTTCCCACAACAACCATGCACGTCTGTGCTGAAAGTGTGAAAACACATTTTGGCCATGTTGTGAAAAATGACAGCTGTACTGTTCATAAGGAAGTGTGGAAAAATGCCACTGGTGAAAATCTGGGCTGAAAATATTACAAATTCATGAACTTACGCGGGTGTGTGGAAATGCGCAATGCTCACTCATAACACAGTCATTTTTAGGAATTTTTTCACCAAATTTTAAAATAGCCATTTTAAGACCTCTGCTCATGAACAGTGTCACTGTGATTTTCTTAATGTGTCCCATACATTGATTTTGTACACACCGACTGCGCCATTGTGCTACATGAGCAGAAACATGTTTTTGGGCAAGATGTGAAAAATGACAGCTTGTACTGCTCATAAGGAGGTGTGGTAAAATAGCAATGATGACAATCTGGAGTGAAAATATTGAAAATTCGTGAACTTACAAGCGTCGCGTAAAGGGAACAGCCTGGCGTACTCGTAAAAATAATCTTATGAATTTTTTCACCAAATTTTAACATAGCCATTTTAACACCTCTGCTCATGAATAGTGTCACTGTAATTTTCTTAATGTGTCCTGAACATTGATTTCACACACCGACTACGCCATTTTGCGCTACATGCTAGAAACAAATTTTGGGTGAGATGTGAAAAATGACAGCTGTATTACTCATAAGGAAGTGTGGTCAAATGGCAATGTTGAAAATTCAGAGTGAAAATATTGAAAATTTGCAAACCTACGAGCGTGCGTAGGAACAGCGCAATGCATGCTTGTAAAACAGTCATTTTTAGGAATTTTTTCACCAAATTTTCAACATAGGCTTTTTGAGTACCCACCTTATGAACACTGGCACTGTCATTTCATTAATCGGTCTTGAAATGTGATTTCATGCAGTGAATGCAAAATCACCCTTCGGGCCTGATTAATGCCATGACAGTGACAGAATTCATGAGGAGGGGTCCCAAAAACCCCATGTTGAAAATTTGGTGCCAAAATTCTAAAAAATGCCTGAGATATGCAGCAAAGTTGAAAAAACACTATTCATTACATTATGCAGCTTACCGGCATTTCCTCAGTTTGCGGTCGGCTTTGAAGAGTGCAGACATGCAGACATGTTCCTAGTCCACGAAGATCATTGTGCTGAGCTCCAGAGGTAAGTATGGGGTGAAGTAGGGGATGGGAGGCAGGGTGCACAGGGTGGGTGGGGGTGGGGAGGGGTGAAGACAGCAGCGAGGGAAGGTTTTTTCTTTCAGGTTTTTTTTATTTGGACTACGCTGGATGTTTGCCATGCTAGGGTGGGCTCCCAGCATGGCAGCTGGAAGACTGTTGGGGGCAGTGGAGCTGATGGGGGATTGGGCACCCCCGTTGGCCATAGGACCTGTTGCCATGCTGGCTGGGTTCCCAGCGTGGCACCCAATAGTCTGGGGTGGAACAGTAGAGCAGATGGGGGATTGTGCACCCCCGTGGGCCATACAGCCTGTGGGGGGGACAGTAGAGCTGATGGGGGATTGGGCACCACTGTCAGCCATACAGTGTGTGCGTGGGGGAGGTAGAAGTGCATGATCACGCAATATGCATGCGTGCATGTGTGTGTGTGTGGGGAGGGGGAGCACTGCTCACTCAAGCGGTGCTCTCTCCTTCAACTGTATGGCACTGTATTTTGGATCATCGCACTATGTTTCTTGCACATGCATGCAAGCAAACATAATAAGTGATTAAATCCAGGAAGTGTGGGACAGACAGCTAGTGCAGGGGTAGCACTACCACTTGTGGCGTGGATGACCTGGGTTTAGAAATGAATCCAGGAGTCTGAGGGTCAGCCAGGGTAAGGTTGGCTGACCCTCTGAAAGATGACTCTCCACCTCTAGAGGAGGCTCAATGCTGGTCTGCTGCTTGAGTGCTGCCCAGTGGAGTCTGGGTGCCAGGCCAGGACTGTAAGAGAACAATGCTTATGGTCATCGGTGGACATCTGCGCTGCACATGTGGGGGCATGCGTGTGCTGCACTGATGTCATTGCATATCTGTGGCCTCTGGGGTGAGATATGGGGCAAAATCAGGGGAAACTGGCCAGATGACACAAGCTTCATTACTCAGTGCACCCGGCCACAGTGGGCCCCCCACTTCATAGCTGGATCTTTTGTGTGGTGGTATGGCTATGGCCCCATGCCCCCACCGGGGGGAAGCCCTGGGGACACTGATGGCAGGGAAGGGTGCCCCACAGTCACTGCCAAGTGTATGGGGCAAGAGGGGGGAGCAGTGATGCTGAAGGACACCGGTCCCCCAGATAAAACAGAAAAAGAAAAAATCCAGGATGTGTAATATTTTACTGTTAGCACATAAACATTAGATTTTGCAATACATGCAGTAAATGCAGTTCTCAGATACAAGCTGATCTTGAATGAAAGCTACAGGCAAAAATACAAAATTTTAATACAGTCACTTAAAGTAGGAATTAGACATCTCTAATTTAAAACCAAATTGTTTTCCCAGGAATACTTCACAAATTGTTTTTGAAAATCTACATGCTGCAGGAATATTCTAAACATCTGCACAAATTTGTTTTAAATATTCAGGCTGCACTACAGTTTTTAAAATCTAAGTGCAGTAGGAAGGTTTTCAAAATCTACATGCTGTGCAAAACTGTTTACAAAAGAATTGCAGTTTATAAAATCTACCCACCGTGTGGAGGTTTTAAAAATCTACATGCTGTGTGAAGGTTTCTTGCTAGTGTTTAAGTTTCAGATGAATAAAAACGTTATGGTCAGATAATTTATTAAATACTTAAATGTTAAGGGCAACAACATTAGTGTTTGTGAGATATGGGTAGAAAGAGACATACAATGGCCACCATATTCAGAAGATTAGCTAAGCACTAACAGGCATAGTGTCACACAAACCAAAATTAGTGCATCTGGATGGGCATGGGCCATATCCAAAGGCTCATCCAGCACTGCACATAATGAATAACACTGTCAAGAAGAAAACATCACTGCATCCATGCTAATGAGGGTGCACTTTTGCACAGAGGATGCAGTGATATATTCAGAATGTTTTGTAGGTGCTAACAGGCTGCTGAGGCAGTACTAATTAACCTTTACAAAACCCTGCTTTTGTCAATATCCCCAGGGTTGCATGACTCTCGCTCTCAGCAGCACTGATTCTGGTGATACCAAGAGATGCAGTGATTTTAAATTTTGCCAGTGAAGTGCCCTCAAAGTGGACTCTTGACATTGTCATTCTGCTACATGGAGTAGCCAATAGGAAAGGCTCACTTCACCTTGTAATTATTACTTTGCGTTCATTCCACCTTGATATGAAGTAAGGCAGAGAGACAAGTCTATTGGCAGCCCCCACACATCACATGGCTTACGGTACTGTAAGTCACATGCTTTAGCCAGGCAGGAAGGAAGTGACGCATGCAAGGAAATACTTTCACTTTATCTTGTGCAGACTGGAGAGAGAGGAGGGAGTGAGATTGTGAGAGCAGTTAGGAGATTTAGAGAAAGAGCAAGAGAGAGAGGGAGAGACCCAACAGGTTTTCTAAAAGTTACAGTCATTTGTGTTTTGTGTAGACTCTTGTATTACTTAATTTGTTCCTGTGACTTTCTTTTCTTTTTACTTTTATAAGTTGTCTGTGTCTGACTGTGTGTGTGCCTGTGTTGTGTGTGTCTTGTGTGTTACTGTTTTGTGACATTGTTCAGACCGAGGGAGAGCAATCGACTGAGTCAAGTTGAGCAGAGATGGAGCAGGATCAGGGAATGTCTGGGGTGGGGGGCAGTTCTGGGACTATGGTATGGCCAGGGAGGATTGTGCATGTGTGGGGGGTGTGCCTGGTTCAGATTGGACCAGACAAATATCTTGCAGGCCCCCCTGGAAGCAGGACCACCACCTCCTCAGGCAGTGGCACCACCACCACAACCACCAGCTCCAGCTCATCATAAGCAGGATGTGCCTGCATCCCAGCCCCAAGTGTGGCACCTCAGCACTGTGACCAGGCTGCCAGTGCATCTGGCCCCTCACCTGTGCCTGGTCCTCCCTGCACCTCTGTGGTTTGGGAGTGTTTTTATTGTGTTAGGGGGACAGCAGCCTGGTCAGGTGCCATATTTGTAGGGTGGAGATGCACTGTGGCCCCCAGGGGACTCACCCAGGGACTGGGGGCCAGTGTACCCACATGATCAACCACCACTTGGTGGAGTGGCAGGCTGCCACAGACTGGGCCAGGCCTGTACCTGCTGGCCCTTCTGTAGCAGAGAGTATGGCTGTGCATGACCCTAAGATGAGGAGGAGGGCCACATCAGCACCTGCTGCTCCACCAGCACCACCACCACAACCAGCAGTGGCAGCAGCTGTGGACCCCAGAGAACTGCCTGTAAGTCAGGTAAACTCTGGAGTGCTATAGATGTGATGAATGAAAGAGTGAGTGCTGTCAAGTAGCAGTTGGAGCAGATAAAGGTCCCTCAGTTGCAGCTGAAAACCATGCTCCAACTGCTGCTGGACCACCAAGGGATCCAGCACTAGTTTTTTTTCCTCCCACCATGTGCCCCCCAGCCTCCCTGCTGTGTCATAAAAATGTATTCCCCCACCACCCCCTTTATCTAATTATGCACTTTTTCTTGTCTTCTGCATGTGTGACACTTTGTATCCTGACCCCCCTTCCTTCTGTTTAGTGTGTGTGTGCTGTTTTGGTTTTCCATGTTTTAAGTTAAAATGGTTTGCCCCACCATCATTATTTCAACTTAAAGGAGTAGTCCAATCCAAACAGCATATGTTATGCAGAGCATTTTGATGTGCATGTAAAGTCCCTTCCCTAGTGTGTCCTTCCCTCTGCTATTAGGAGTTTTTACTAAATTACTAAATTGTGTCTTCATGTTAAATCACTTTATTGCCTTTATCATTCTGACAATGCACTCTGTGTCATGTGACAGTGATGTAGCATAGTTCATTGATTTACCAAATGCACAGTTCACAACAGCAGAGCTGTGTAACTGACTAGGAGTGTTTGTAAAGAAACCCCACTCCCCTAGCTCTGAGGTGCATGCTAAACTGTAGCAGTTGCCACTTTGTGTCACTGCATAAGAACAGTTACACACTTCTGCTGTTGTGCATATGGTAAATCTATGGGCTATGCCACATCACTGTCACATGACACAGTGCAATGTCAGAGTGATTAAGGCAATAAACCAATTTTACATGAAGAAGATCCATAGGGCTCATAAACCTACCATAAAGGTAGCATGCTAATTTAGTAAAAATTCCTAATAGCAGACAGAGGGAAGGATGCAGTGGGACTTTACATACAAATCTGAACTGCTCTGCATAATATGTTTTTTCAAATTTTGTGTTGACTACTTCTTTAACAAAACCAGAAATCCATAACTCCACATGAATAGATACCATTAAAAAGTGTCACTGCTACTGCAACTGTATTTATGACAAAACACACAGTAATGAGCCTTGCATTTTGCCGGTTAGGCCTTCAGTGGTGTGCCTAATGATGGCTTAAGTGGCAAAGTGCAGTGGTCATTTGTGTGAGCCTTGTTTTGCCATCAATAAAGTTGCAGTATCATTGAACTTTTTTTCTGCCATGTATTCATATGGAGTGGTGGCTTTGTGTGTTTGCCTTGCACTTTTGGAGCCAGGTATTGTGTACCAGCAGCTGTCCACATAGTGCAGTATGCTTCTTATGGCCCTTTTATATTCCAAGTTAAGAATGTTTACTCTGACATATTTTAGGTGCCTCAGTAATGTTTACTTTCTGTTGCAGAGTATTTGTTAAAAAACAGGAATGAGCAGTGCAATAATATTGTGCTAAACTGCATGTGTGCAGTGTACTGTCCTGTGTGTGCAGATGCCGTCCAGCTTCTTGCAAACGTATATATGCTGACTTGTTCCAGTGTTTATGAGATAAATAAAAAATATGAATATATAACATATATTTTATTTTTATCATCAGCAGCAGACAAAGCAATATAATATGTCTTCAGAGGTCTCAGTGCAGTCAGTGGGCAGTGTGCACCTCAGACACAGTGCACAGGTGACTTTTAGGAGATCAATTCATAGCACTGCTCACTCCTGCTTTTCAATATACCATACCCAAAAGACATGAAATATTGCTGAGGCACCCCAAATATTATATGGTGTGCAGACATTATAAAGTCGGAATGTATAACAGGTCCAGTCCCCTGCCACCACATTGTACTACCACTGGTGCAGTGTCGTGGTGTATACAACTTGCTGCAAAACTGCCACTGCCAGTCTAAACTAGGAAGACATCATTTTGTTCAGAACAAAAAATGCAAAGAAGAAAGGTGGTAGCATAGTGTGGTGGAAGTGGACGGGACCTGTTATATATTTTCTGACTTTATAATGTCTGTACACCGTGAAATATTTTGGGTGCCTCAGAAATATTTCATGTCTTTTGGGTACATTTTGTTGAAAAGCTGGCTTGAGCAGTGCTATGATCTCTTAAAAGTCTTGTGTGCACTCTGACTGAGGTGCACACTGCCCACCGATTGCCCCACTGCTGATGATGGTACAAATAAAATATACGTTATATATTCTTATCTTTATTCTTTATATCATAAACAATTGAACAAGTCATCATATATATGTTTACAAGAAGCTGGACAGTGTCTGCACACACAGGACATTGTACTACAGTACACACATGTAGTTTAGCACAGTATTATTGCACTGCTCAGTCCTGATTTTTAACAAACACATCACAATACCACAACAGAAAGTAAACATTACTGTGGTTCCAAAAATATTTATTTTTGGAAATAGGCATTTTGAAGTTGGAAAATAACTAGGAATTGAATTATTTAATGGCACAGTCAGTGTTTGGTGCAGTGTTCACACTCATACACAGTCACCAGAATTAATGTGCATCTCCAAAATGCTACTGTCTTGTGTCCAGAAAATTCCCAGTCCAAAGTGAAATGAAAGCATAACAAGCAATGCAAAGCCTCCCAGATTTAATGGCGCACTCAGTCATGCACACAGTGGTCACACACAGTCACCAGAATTAAAGTGCATCCCCAAAATGCTACTGCCGTGTGTCCAGAAAATTCCCCAGTCCAGACAAAGTGAAATGAGAGTGTAACAAGAAATACAAAGTCTCCACACTTCAATAAGAGCTAAGTGCCCTGCTGCTACTGTTGGGATTACATGTAATACTGCAGTTGACCTGACAGTGATGGGATGATGCACAGTGTCTTGCCAAACGGTGTGCAAGAAGAATAATCTGACCTGACCACTGAGTTTGCCATCCAAGATGAGACTGAGAACGCTGTTGGTTGCCCAAAGTGGGCTGCACTGACCCCAACAGGAAGAATGCCCTTTACACTAATACTACCCTTGGTAAGTTGATTAATGTACCGGCCTGGCACCGTCATTGTTTTCCACAGAACCTGACTTTAACTGTGTGATTGATATCTCTCTCTCTTCTACATATATATATATATATATATATTTATCTTGTTTATATATATATATATATATATATATATATATATATATATACACACACACACACACACACATGTAATCATTGTTTTGTTTTGTGTCACAGGTCACATAGTCACATTTGGTGTGTGCATTTCTGTGCTTGATGCAGAATTGTGGCATTGGAATACTGTCATGCCAGTGACATTAAGTATTTTTTTGGGGGGGGGCATTTCAGTTTCAAGAAAGTTTCATAAATAGTTTATTGTTTGATAAAATTCTTCACAGGTTTTATCTGCATCCTCCTCCAGTCTAGTATTGATGGTCATGGTCATGGAGTCATACTACTTGTTGCGTCATGTCTGCCAGCCCAGGAGGTATGATGTTGAACTTGTTATTTGGAGAAAGCAACAATGACAACACACAGCATGAGAAAGTTTCCTCCTAAAAGAGCTGAACAAGGAGTTATTAGTACTTGATTGCAGTAACACATTATGTTTAAAGTGTAGTTATTCCATCCTGTCATATATACTGATTATTGAAGAGCGGCCGTGAAAATGAAGAACTTGATTTGTCTCAGAGTCAGAGTCATAATGAGTGTCTGGTGTGACATGACTAATGATAGTAAACTGTACACGAATGCAGATACCTATGGCTATACTTCCCTGACCTGTATCATACAAAACTACTCAATTTGAAAACTCATATTAATGAGTACAATGGTGAAGCTTAAACCCAAGATACTATGAAACAGGCTTACATGCAACTAACAACAAAAAAAGTACATTTTTTTGATTCGTGATTGTGAATTGTGACTATGAGAATGAAGAACGTGATTTGTCTCGGAGTCAAAGTCATGATGAGTAAACTGTACACAGACACGAATACCTATGACTGTACTTCCCCGACCTGTACCACACAAAATTGTCCAATTTGAAAACTCATATTAATGAGTACAATGGTGAAACTGAGACCTGAGATATTATGAAACAGGCTTATATGCAATTAACAACAAAAAAAACCTTACAGTTTTGTGATTCATTATCCTGAATCATGACCGTGAAGATGAAGAACATGGCCTGTATCTTGAGTGACTCGTGATGATCGCCCTGATTTAAAAATGCACATTAATGAGTACAATGTTCATGCAGAGATATGCACCACACCAGTACTCTGAAGAGAAGCCAAACAAACAACTGTGACTTAAGTTACAGATGGAGATTAGGCCCTAAAGAGATGCAAATGCACTAACAGATTAAGATTGCGCTGCACACTCAAGAGATGCAGATGTAAAAACACAACACCTAACCAGTGCTCACAAGTCACAAATTGAAATCTGGAAAAGAATACCTTTTGCAGGTTGGGGCGGGAAGACAGTGCACTGCAGTAACAGTCCACTACCAGTAAAGATACCACAAAGCAGTACAAAAAAATCATGCAGGTGCAGTGGATAGCAGGTTCACACTACTGCAATTACTGTGTGGCACAATAAAATGTGTCTGATTTGATGGCATATGTTGCACACACACTCACACAAACACTACAAGTAATGTGCAACAAATTGAAAACTTCATTAATATTACCAAATCTTTTAAACACACTGAAATTATGCACTGCTACACCACAACAATCAGCAAAAAAATGTAAAAAATGAGTTAAAATTTTACTGTGTGTACAATAATACAGTTATACAAGAAAAATATAACCAAAACAAAAATACCACCTTTTTCTCCCAATTTTAACTTACGTCCACCACAGATACACCCCTCCCCCAAAGAACTCTTCAAGTGTCTGTCAGTACACAGACTGAATGTTCAAATTAACATTCAAAATCCACACACAAACAATAAACACTCAATGAAATGAGCACAGGATGGTTTCCTACAATTGATGTACTATGTTTTGAGCAAAAAAAATGTTTAAAAAGGCTTTTTTTAACAGCTTTTAGAGGATTTGAATCGCAAAGCTCTGAGAGGAAACTGTCTCCATCTACCACTACACAGACACTACACAGAACTGACGCTGTGCAGAACAATCTAAAGCCCATGTGACCTGCAATCCCATGAATCACAGCAAAATTCACCTTGGATCTCAATAACAAGGCAAAGTGATGTGAAGTACTTTGATTTCTATGTACTTCGCATTAAAATTGTTACAGAAGTGGTTGGGGAAGGGCAAGTAATGAGACGTCATTGCTATTAATGGGCTTCGTATTTCTCATTATGATGCAAAGTACTCCACTTCACATTGTGGATTACTTCACAGATTCCACATTACTCCATGAATTGCTTCACAGAGCAAATTTTGGCCAATTCACCCACCTCTAGTGATACCCTCTTCACATCCACTGTATCCTAATTGCAACAGAGTTATACTGCAGTTCTATACCCTGGCAGTCTAGTGGTCCACTTACCCCTAACTGTTGTTGGTACTCTACAATAATTTAACTGTGCAATATTGAAGGTCCCAATCCTGCCAGTCTAGCAGACCTCCCTTCTTAACCTGATCCCGATCAGTTTTGAGGAACTGTACTAAAGCCCTTTCCTAGCAGTCTAGTGGAGTGGTTTTTAAGCTACACGTTTTGATAGCCTCAATGGCCTCAACCTGTGGCAATCAGACCTTACTGATGGCCTCACTCCACACAGAAAAAGCCACAGCAACTACTATTCTGTTAGATGCCTGTTTTAAAAGAACAGAGCCAGATCAGAGAAAACTTGGCACACCAAAACATCAGCTACATTCACTTATTAAATTTTTCAGCAAGTTCAAATTATGCCATGCACGTACAAACAAACCTTACAACCAGTGTGAGGGACATCACTTACCACAAACTAAAGTTGTTATAATTTGTTTGCACATAGAATGGAAGCTTTGGTGTGCTGAGTTTTCTCTGGTTTGCCTTACTTTTTTTTCCACCTCAGGCTTACTTGCAGTTTTGACTGGGAGGGGGGTACATTTCTTTTCAGAGTATACAGTAAATCAAGTCCATTAAGCATTTTCAATTATACAATGGCATAAAATAATCTTGGACTCTGATTGGTCTGTCTGGGACTGGAGCCGTAATGTTATCCCAGCACATCACGGCTCTAGTCCCAGCCCTCTGACCACATCAAATGTTAATAAAATCACTGCACACATGCCATGGTCCACTTCAACTATCCCCTACCGACAGCCCACTTCTGTTTTTCCCCACTTGCACCTCAGTAGTCACCAGCTGTTACAATCACAGTAGCACAATGCTACAGCCCCACCCCGGTATTCCTCCACCAAAACATGTTTTAATAAAAAAAAAAAAGCTGTTATCTCAAATGGCATTTTCATCACATTGGGTTGTCTTGCGAGCACTTTCAAACAGTCGCTCCTCGCTCCATGTGCAGACCACCCAGTTCCTGGAAGAAACAGTCACACTGCTTTCACCCACTGTAACCAAATGGGGGACAATTCAAACAAAGCCATGAACAAAATGCCTCAGTACAGTACCTGTAATCAGATTTGAAATAACGCGCAAAACAGGCAGTAGGATTGTGGTTACTAACCTCATCTGCAGTTCCCGATCCACTTTGCGGCTTTCACATAAATAATTAAAAAAATATTAATCACTCCATGAAGTACAGCAAGACCAGCTGAAAAAACACAACTAAGTGCTTCCCTAATTTGTTTTTTTAGTGCCACCTACTGGACAACATGGATACTAAGGATTTTTTTCCAATAGGTATACTTCCACTAGAAAAAAAAACTAAGAAAAAAAGTATTTTAAACATATTTTTCACATTTTCATTTTCTTAAAACACAATGAGTCATTGTATAATAGCAATAATGCACTCCAGGGTGTGTGTTGTGCTGGGATAACATCACTTCTTCGGTGATTAGTCACACTCTGCCTTCGGCCTCATGCCTAATCAATCCAGGCTTTATGTTATCCTGGCACAACACACACCCTGTCGTGCATTATTGCTTAATTGAAATGTATCTCTCATGTTTTGTTTTCTTAAGACAAGAAGTTGTCCATTCCATTACCTTTTTACTTGGAGCGCTAAAGAACTCAGCAGCCAAAGAGAATTGTACTGTTGACCAAAGTGGCTTCATTTGAGAAAGACTGGTCTAGTGGACACCCCTTCCTCAACTAACCCTGTCAGTACTGTGGAACTGTACTAAAGTTCTTTCATGGTAGCCTAGTGAAATTCCCTCCCACAACCATTCCCTGTCAGTATTTTCCACCTGCCTGTAAATCATGCCTCCACTCTTATAGCCTCTGTCTTTCCCCACCCCCTTCCTTGCACCCCCACCAAAACCACCCCCTCACCTCTCCCCTACTCACTAGTTGCTTACCCCTTGCCTGAACTTGACTGCCAATTTTGACCCACACTACTCACTCTTATAGTTATCTTTCTCCATCCCACCCCTCGTAGTTGCACCTAGGCCCCTGCAGGGTTCATTTACATCCTGAGGGAGTCCCTGTGGGCTCTGCTCCCCCATCCCTCCTCCCCAGTCCACCTCTTTGCAGCCTTTCCTACCCTCCTTATTCCCTTCTCCACTTGCACAGTTCTCAAACATCCTGCAGCCGTCACAGTGGCTATCCTCCCCCCCACCCTCCTGTCCACATCCCTCTCTCCCTCTTCACCCTTTCTGGCACTTTATGAATCTCCTTACTGATGCACTTACAAATATACATCCTTGACTCCCTGACACCCCTACCCAGTATTTTTTTCCCAATTTTCTCCCATAGTTCCCTCACTGTCCAGCCTTTATTATTGTACTATGTCCCTCCCTGTGTCACTCTCATGTTTCCAAATCTGTGTTTCTTATTCCCAAGTGTTGTTGCCAAATGTTTTGTTCAATGTAAGTATCTTTTTTGTACATGTTGACGTAAATGTATTTTTGTCTGTAACTCCATTGTACCCCTCCCACCAGGTCGCACTGGGAGATAAGCAACTTGCTGTTCAGTGTGATTTCCTGGTGAAACAGTTCAATAAATAAAAAATAAAATAAAGTATTGTGGAACTATACTAAAGACTTTCCCTAGCAGTTTAGTGGACCCCATAACCATTTTCAATCTGGTATTGTGATGATGTATGGAATGCCTTCCCTGTCAGTCTAGCATTGCTCTCCAATGGATCACTGTCAAAGACCCCTCTCCTCAGCACACCTACTGAACACCCACTGCCCTCATCCCCCCAACAGTCTTGAATTGCACATGTTTCTATAGTATGCATGTGATCACTACCTGTCAGTCAGGTAGCAGCTGACTGAGACTGTAAGCAGAAAGTCAATGCTGGTCAATGTCTAATGACATGATGGTGGCTCGCCATGATAGCGAAGTCAGGAGCCAAAATATGATAATGGTGGGGTGGTGGGTGCTCAGTGGCTGGTCTGGGGAAAGGGAGCTTAGAAGAAGGAATTAAGGAACAGAGGAAGGGTAACACTACATTACACATGTTCAAGGCCACTGTTTTTCGGTTTTTACCGGAAAATCTGGTAAAATTCCGGAATTAGGGCTGCCTGAAGACCGGTAAAAGCAAAGATTTCATGGAATCTGGCATTTTATATCAGATCAGTAGATCTACAAAACCTGTGTTTTTCTTTTAATTCCTTCCTGTACTATTTTCAGTTTGCTCTATTTAATGCTCTGTATATTAAGCCTTCTTTAATTCTGATTACTTATGCACATACTAAAAGAATGATAGCAGAATCCCGGTAACATCCGGAAATTAGAGTAACAATCACCGGTGTAATTCCGGAATCTGAAGTCTTGAAAACGGAATTTCATTATTTTAATAACCGTAAATCAGTGGCCTTGCACATGTTATACTATGTCATACACTGTGTTATGTATTGGGGTGATTCCATGGTGCTTGCTATTAAATATTATAAATGTTTTAAATGCTTTTGGCCAGCATTATGAAACTATATGTACAATGTTTTAAGTCCTTGATCAAAAGCATTACATTTAAATAAAGTTTGCTTACTTGCTATCACAGTGCAATATTCAGACAGGCAGTACAGGGTGGATTGGACCCACTGTTTATCTGAATATCATTCTCTGGCAATCAAGTGCTATTTTTAGTGCAATGTTGTTCTGGCTAAGAATGAATGTAGGGGAGGGGGTCAACATGTTTTTTTTAATGAAATTGTGCGTCTTTTTTACTAAAAAAATCATTTGCAAAGCAATCATTCACACATTTTCTAAAAATCTATTTGATGCATGAATATTTTGGTAATTTATCTGATGGATTTCAGAAGCTGTATGATGTAAGATAGTTTTCAAAAGCTACATACTGCAAGAAGTTTTTACAAAACATTCGCACAGAAATCCTTCACAAAGATTTTGAAAATCTACACAGTGTGTGACAGTTTCCAAAATCTAAGTCCTGTATGACAGTATTCAAAATGTATGTGTAGCACCCCTTTTTTTACTCTGGCTTTTCCTCCAGTCCACCCACTTTCCAAACTAACATACTAACATACTAAAATGCCAGCAGAATAGGCCTAATGGTCTTTCCTGTCTGCTCATTTGGTCAGCCCCCACCCTGGGAGCTGACCTTGCTGCCCCTCTCTCCCTCTCTGGCTTCTCCCTTCCCAGTAATGGATATTCTCGCTGCACTGGTTTTTGCTTCCAGAACCCTTCCCCTGTACCTGTCCCAACCCCTCCACCATCTCTGCCTCCACTAGCCCCCTGGCAGCATATTCCATAGCTCAACCACCCTCTCAGTGTAGTAGCATCTCCTCCTTTCTCCCCTGAAACTCCCCCTCCAGCTTCCACCCATGCCCTCTAGTTGCCCCCTTCCTTCAAAGCACCCTGACTTCTCCTCCCCATTTACACTCTTCATGTACCTGAAGACCTCTATCATGTCCCCCCAGTCCCTTCTCTCTTCCAATGTGTACATATTTTGCTCTTTGTGCCTCTCCCCATAGGTCCTATCCCCCAAGCCCCAAATCATTTTGGTTGCCCTCCTCTGGACCCTCTCCAGGAGTTCAATGTCCCTCTTTAAATGTGGCCTCCAAAACTGCATGCAGTACTCGAGGTGCAACCTCACCAAGCAGTTATACAGTGGGAGTATCACTTCCCTCCTTCTGGAGTTGATCCCCCTAGTGATGCATCCAAGCATCCTGTTGGTCTTTGTTGCTACCCTCCTACAAGTCTCAGAGTTGTTCATCTTGACATCCACCACCACCCACAGGTCCCTCTCAGCCATTGAGACTTGTAACATTCCCCCCCCAGGGTGTACACTTGGCCTGGGTTTCTGGCTCCCAGGTGCAGTACCTTGCATTTCCCTGTATTGAACCTCAGCTTCCACTTTCTAGACTACCTTTCCAGAGCCTCCAGGTCCCCCTGTAGGGCCACCCTTCCCTCCTCTCCATCCACCACCGACCCCAGTTTTGAGTCATCCACAAAGAGACTCATCTCACTCCTGATACCCTTCCTTATGTCAGAGATGTAGGTGTTGAACAGGAGGGGCCCAAGAACTGATCCCTGTGGGACTCCACTAATGACCCTTCTTGAGGTTGAGACTAGACAACCATGACCCTCTGGGTCCAGTCCTGGAGCCAATTGCCTATCCATCTGATCATCTGGTTCCCCACCTCCATTTCTCCCAGCATATCCAACAGGCCTCCATGAGGAACAGAGTCAAATGCCTTGATGAAGTCAAGAAAGAGGACATCCACTGGTCTACCCAGGTCCAAGGCGCTCGCCACCCAGTCATAGAACTCCACAAGGTTTGTCTGACATAATTTCCCCAGGATGAATCCATGTTGTCTATCATCCAGGCACCTCAAGTTTCCCAGGACCCCCCTAGTCTCTCCTTGACAATGCTCTCCATCACCTTGCCCACCACTGATGTCAGGCTGACAGGCCCATAGTTCCCTGCCACCTCCCTTGATCCTCCCTTGTAGATAGGCACTATATGCACCACCTTCCAGTCCTGGGGCACCCACCCTGTCCTTAGAGAGATGCTAAAGAGCTCTGCCAGGGGTTTCACCAGGACATCTGCCAGTTCCTTCAGCACTCAGGGATGTAATTTATCTGGCCCTGGTGCTTTCTCCATCTTAAGGGTCCTGAGGGCTACCCTCACTCTCTCTGCCATGACTTCCACCTCCGCTACCACATCCCCTCTGCTTTGCCTTCCCCCCACCTGCCAGTGATGCCCCCCTCCCCAGACCTGCCAATCGGTAAGGGTCCCCCCCACCAACTAGATGGAATGTGGTCCAAAAATCCCACTCAGCTGTGGTTGATCATAAAATCACATAAATCTGATGGCAGAAATGGATCTTACTGGCCCATCGAGTCTGCCCCTTCCCCCCCCACTCATCTCCATTTTTATATAAAAACAAAGAAGTTGATGGCAGATAAGGACAGCAAGGCCCATCCATTCTGCCCATTTCTTTTTCTACCTTATGAATGTGCCATCGGCCTTTGCTCTGTCAGTGGGCTATCTATTCATACTCATCTTTGTTGCTCCCCTTAGGCCTATCCTATGCATGTCTGTAGCCCTGCACTGTATTCATATCCACTACTTACTGAGGTAGGCCATTCCTTGCATCCACCACCCTTTATGTGAAAAAGAACTTCCTCTCATTACCCCTTATTGGCCTCCCTCTAATCTCATGCTGTGTCCTCTTGTCCTGCAATTTTTCTCTTTCACCTTGTTAATGCCCTTAAGATGTTTGAATGCTTCAATCATATCACCTCTCTCCCTCCTTTGCTCTAGGGTATACATATTGAGCTCCGTTAATGTGTCCTCATATGTTTTCTGATGCAGTCCCTGCATCATTTTGGTTGCCCTTCTCTGGACTGCCTCAATTTGGTTAATGTCCTTGTGAAGATGCGGCCTCCAGTACTGCACGCAGTACTCCAGATGTGGCCTAAGAAGTGCCTTGTAAAGAGGGATCATTACCTCCCTTTTATGACTTGTGTTACCCCTTCTAATATACCCCAACATCCCCCTAGCCTTATCTAATGCATTAGTGGTCTGCTTGGATGATTTCAGGTCATCTGTGATGATGATGCCCCAGCCTCTTTCTTCCCTTGTGACTGCCAGCAACTCCCATCCTAGCCTATAGGTGGCTACAGGGTTTCTCTTCCCTATGTGTATGATCTTGCACTTCTTTGTGTTAAACCCCAGTTGCCCCTCTTCTGACCATTTTGTCAGTTTATCCAGATCTCTTCCCATTCTGTCCACCCCATCTGGATTATCTACTCTGTTGCAGATCTTGGTGTCATCTGCAAACAGACAAACCTTACCCTCCAGTCTATCTGCAGTGTCACTGATGAAGATATTGAAGATGACTGGCCCTGGGACTGATCCCTGAGATACCCCACTTATGACTTGCATCTCTTCTGACTATATACCGTTTACCACCACTCACTGGTTTCTGCCCGTCAACCAGTTTGCCACCCAGTTGACCAACTTCTGACCCCCCTGAGCCTACCCAGCTTATTAATCAATCTTCTATGTGGAACAGCATCGAAAGCTTTGCTGAAGTCAAGGTAGGCGACATCAGCTGCTCCCTCTTGGTCCACCACTCTGGTTACCCAGTCTAAGAACTCTATGAGATTAGTTTGGCCAGACCTTCCTGTTGTAAGCCCGTGCTGCCTTGGATCCTGTGCTCCAATGAATTCTGGGTGTTGCACTATCCTTTCCTTAAGGAGTGCCACCATAATCTTGTCCATTACTGAGGTAAGACTGACTGGTCTGTAGTTCCCTGCCTCCTCCTTGCTACCACTTTTGTGGGGTGGGATCTCATGAGCCATTCTCCAGTCTTCAGGACCTCTCCTGTGCTCAGAGGCTCATTAAACAGTTCTGATAATGGCTCTGCTAGATCCACCCTTAGCTCCTTTAGTACCCTGTGATGTATGCCATCAGGTCCCATTGCCTTGTTCACCCTGAGCTTATCAAGCTCTTGTATTTATTTATTTATTTATTTGATATATCAGTTTACAACCTTTGAGCAAGATGCTCATTTCCAAAGGTACCTCCTCACATGTAAGACAGAAGCTAATACAGACAGGTTATTACAATAGTTACATAAAGCATATGCTACAGACAGGACCCTTTCTTTTGTAAAGGGACTAGTGCACACCTCCCTCCCCCATGTCCATGGTGCTGAGCTGTGGGCTCTGTCCTACCTTCTCTTCATTAAATACTGAACAGAAGTATCTATTTAGGATAGTTGCTTTTACATTGAGATATATATATGTATATATATGTTATGAATTTATATAGGAATGTTATACCATGTACATAAATGCTAAACCTTTACCTATTATTGTTTACTCTGCTCTATTCTTATGTATATCTACACTGATTGTTTTCTTGCCTGTACATAAATGCATTGTTTCTTGACCTTGTGTGATGCAGGTCCACCTTGTAAATGAGTTTGCTCAATGGTAGTCACCTGGATAAATAACATTTGATTGATTGATTGATTGATTGATTACTTGACATAGTCCTCATCCTTACACACACCCTTATCTCCTTTGATCTTAGCAATACCCCCTCTGGACTTTCTCATTTCACTAACGTATATATGGAAAGTCTTGTCACCTTCTTTTACTGTTTGTGCTAGTGTTTCCTTGGTTTGGGCCTTTGCCTGCCTTACTGCTTTCCCTGCTTCCATTAGGAAAGTTTGGTATTCCACCCTATCTTCATCCTGCTGCTTTCCCTTATATTTCCTGAATGCCAACCTTTTGGCTTTGACCTTTTCTGCTACTGTTTTTGAGAATCAAAGTGATTTCCTTCTTCTTTTGCACTTTCTTTTCTCTCTGACACAATGGGATGTTGCGTCTAGTATTGCATCCTTAATACTTGCCCACTTTGCCTGTACCCCCTCACCCGTATTTCTTTTTGCCAGGGCTAGCTTAACTAGCATGTGCTTTCTGGGTCGCTCCTGAAAAAGGGACCTCTGGTCTCAGTGGGCTTACCTGGTTACCAAAATCTAAATAAATAAATAAACTCTGTTGGCCATCTTATCAAAGTCAGATTCTCTGAAGTCCCATATTTTTGCCTTTGAATGGGATGATTTAGTTCTAGTGGACAAATTGAACCAAACCATGTGATGGTCACTTTCCCCCAGGTGACCTTCTACCTGGAGATCTGTGATCCTTTCCCTGTTAGTCAGTACTAGATCTAGGATAGCCCTGTCTCTTCTGAGTTGTCGTACCAGTTGTTTGAGGCCCTTCCCCTGCAGGGAATCTACTATGCATCTAGTTCTGGCAGATGTTCCTGCTGCTATTGACCAATCTGTATCTGGCATGTTGAAGTCTCCCATTATCAGAACCTCCCCTTCAGCTGTCATGTTTTGTTACAGTCCCTCCACTTCCCCCACTTCCCAACCCCATATGTCTGTCCCATGCCCTCTTGAATCATTTCACTGTTTCAGACCCCCCACCTGTTCTGGTAGTTTATTCCAGGCCTTCACCACCCTGTCCAAGAAAAAATGCCCCCTCATATTGCCTCTATATCATCCTCCTCCTTCTAATCTTAGGCTATACCCTCTAGTTGTGGCCCCTCCCTCCTTTTGAACAAGCTCCCCTCCTTTACCCTATTGATCCTCTTTATGTACTTAAAACTTTCAATCATGTCCCCCCCCCTAGTCTCCAATGTGTGTAGATCCAATTCCCTCCAACTCTTTTTGTATGGTTTCTCCTGAATACCATGTACCATCTTGGTTGCTCTTCTCTGAACCCTTTCCAACCCATTTATGTCCTTTTGTAGGTGCAGTCTCCAGAACTGGAATTGGTACTCCAGTGTAGCCTCACCATTACCTTGTACGGAGGCATCAGCACCTCCCTCCTTCTGCAAGTTATATTCCTCCCAATGCATGCAACATTCAATTTGCCTTCCACACCACTTTGCTGAACTGGCTTCCCACCTAAAGGTTGCTTGATATTATAATCCCCAGATCCCTCACCTGCTCTGTTTTTTTGATTTCCTCCCCTTCTAGAGTATAAGCTGTTTGTGGGTTTTTATGCTCCAAGTGCATCACAACACATTTTTTTCTGACCACCAATCCAGAATCTTCAGGTCATGCTTCATGGCCTCCACTCCCCCTTGGGTGTCCACCCTATTCACCGTATTGCAGATTTTCATATGATCCACAGAAAGGCACACCATTCCCTCCAGACCTTCTGCTACATCGCTGACATATATATTAAAAAGGATGTCGCTGTTCATTCAGTTGGAAGCTAATACCAAATGATAACCCTGTCTTGTCATCAGGCAGAGACTGGGAGTGGGCATAGCTAATGGGCATCCTCCACATCTAGAGGTAGTTGATAACTGTCCTCCAGAGACATCCCCTACTTCAATCAAGTATAGTCAGTATCTAGCTATTTATAGTTCTTTCCTTTTCCATTCACTCCTTGGTGAGCTTTACCTGGTGCCCCTTCTGTCATGTCAGAAATAAATCACTCTGTTGTGGGATGGGTTGTTGCTATATTTACAGACATATTTATGGTAACACACATGGGAAAATGGTCCCAAAAAGTGCTCTCCTTGTCATCACTGCAAGATAAGATTGAGTCTGGCCCCAGACACAGTTAAGACCTTTGGATCTCCTAAAATATTATATGCTTTACACAGCTCTTACAGGAGCCCCATGACTCATCTTATTCCTTACAGTCCATCAGTGCTTGAGGTTGTGCCTTGTGATACAACCTTTCCTACTATGCTATCTGAATTTGTCAGATTTTCCACCTTGTTATATGCTTTGGGTTCACACATGTTCTCACTTAATACCATGGTACTACAGCATTAGTTCAGTTGGAGTGTAGGTGTAAGCTCCACTGTGGGGATGTTCACTCTGGTACTCCAGGCAAACAGCCACCTAGCTCTGAGACCTCACATCAACCAGGACATTATGCTCATCACAGAATGTGCTGGGCACCAGCACACCAGGTCATACCTCAGTCTGCCTGCTGGGAATGGTTAACATTTTACCAGCTTGGGATTCCCCATACAAATTGTATGCCCATCTTCAACCTATTTCAGCAACTCAGTCTTTGGCACCAGGTCTCTCACCACAACCTCATGAAGGTTCAACATATTCAACATTTTTAAATAACATCCCTAATCCCCACCTTCCCCATCCTGAAACCTGGGGACCCAAGCCAAGCTATAGATCTGGCTCAACACTACAAAACCCTACAGTTCATGTGGGTCTCTATAGGTCAAATACTACATTGCACAGTTACCATACAGTTGTATGTTTATTGGTGTATGACCTTGTGGGCCCTGTGAATAGTACATCATTTATTAATGTTATGCTTAGTTGGAGATGTAACATCCATTTGTAACTTATGGCATACAGATTCAACAAAGACTCTGAAAAAATATATATGTGTCCCAGACATATTACTTAATTTGAGTAGTTCCTGTTCCAAGTACCATACACATCCTAAAGAAATAAATTTTCAATTATACAATGGCAAGGAAGAGTCCTGCCTTCTGATTGGTCACTGGGTGCCTTTAACAGTAATGTCACTTCACAATAACATCACTGTATGAAGTCCAGACACACAGCTGACTGCAGAACACTAAAAGAAATCCCTCCCTTCCCACACAAGGCATCACAAAGTTGACACTGCTCAGTCCATATATAACCACATTATTTAAACCCTTTTGACATCCTGATCCCTCCCCCAACAGAAATTTTCTCCCTTGCTCCACCACTTTGTGGTAATACAAATTTTCACCCTTTGTCCCCTAGGAAAAAAATGTGGTATGATTTCTTGTTTAATTTGAAACAAAGTGCCACAAGCTAGCTTTACTCACAGGCAAAACAGTCAACTCCATGTTTCACTTTCACTTCTGATGGTTTCCCCATTAGTTTGCTGTGTGCCATTCAGTGTCACCAGTTGATTTGTTTCAATATATTTACTATTTCTTGCCCTAAGTAAAATGATGCTCACACACTGATCAACTTCTCAGTTCATGGTCAGTATCGCAATCAATGCTAGCACATGCACACTTGTTAAACACTGCTTACTCAAGTGAGCAGACATGGACATGATCTTAAGTTTAAAAAGTAGCCAGGGCATGCTATTAAAGTGGCCGAAATATGGTGACTCTCCATTTACAGAGAGGAGTGTGATCTGTAATAAGTGCATGTTGAGGGGCACATTGACAAGAACAGAGCCTTTGAAAGAGGCAGAGAACACACACCTTCAGAGAGGTACCAGCAACATGCAGGAGCAGCCCCACCTATTGGGGAAATCTGAAACTGTGGACTATTTTCTGAAAACATATACTTGCTCATCAAAACAAATTAACAAAAAAATATTGAGAACACTTTTTCAATCTTTTCTCTTTTTTATTGTTCATAAAGAAGCCATTGTTAAATAGCAATAATGCATTCCAGGGTGTGTGTTATTGTGTAATAACATCACTTCTCAGGCATTGAATGCACACAACCTGTGGCCTTGTGCGTCAGTCACCCGGCATGTGACATTATTACACATTAACATACACCCTGTCTTTCCTTATTGCTTAAGTGTGCAATGTGTATAGTACTTATAAATCTTCAACACATCTGATGCTTTGAGCAAGGTCCACAGTATTGTGTGCAAAGTAACCTATATAATAACAATATTCTAGATGTGTAATTCTTTTTTTGCAATTAACCTTTTTATTGAGGAACCAACACACCTGACACAGCAGGTAAAAAACAGTAAAAAGTAATAGTGATAAGAAACAAAAAGGAAAGGAGCAGGAAAGACTATCATTATACTCACTTACAGGTATACTATACACTACTTATGGTTACAGAGAGCTTTGCTAGATGTGTGATTCTAACTATATACAAGATGCATATGAAACATCAGACCTGTGTGGTTTGAATCCAAACTTTTAGCTTGGCCTTGGGTCATGACAATAGGAATTGGGGGATGGAGATTTGAGTTGCTATATACAAATTGTGAATATGTTGACCTTTTCTCAGGTACCACATCACTGATGCACAGCCCCATACATGCAGTTTGGCCTTGGGCAATGAAGGTGTTGGGGGCTGGGAGTTAAAATTAACAACTCTAGTAGCACATTTTCAAATGATGCAGGCGTTGTGTTGAAAACAACCTTAATGGCACATTTTCAAACATTGTGGGGTTTTAGTTTTGTGCTGCACCAACCTTAATCTGCATCAACATAGCTTTTACAACTAAAATATATATCTATATACACTATGTGTGTGTGTGTGTATATGTGTGTGTGTGTGTGTGTAGATATTATACTGGTGCGGTCGCGCCACTATAGTTAGGATTGAGCGGTCAGTTACATACTAAAGTCAAATGTTTGGATGTTAATAACCTTAGACCTGTTCAATGGATTTGCCTGAAATTTGGTACACACATTGGGGCCCATTAGATTTCTTGATTTGTCAAATTTTGTTTCTGTCAGAGTGCCGGTCTTCGTGTATGAAAGCGCTGAAAAATGCAAAATTATCCATTTTTGGAGGCACCTTTTGGCATACTTAATGTGGTCCTGCACGGCCATTGTGTAGCATGCCACTCTGTGAGATAGCTCATTTGAAAGAGCTTTGGTGGCCAAACATGCTGATTTTTGTTTGGTGAAAAAATATTAAGACATTCAAAAGTTATGCCACTTTTAAGTTCCCATTATAAGTCAATGGGAAAATTTATATGTACAGTATATCTTGTGATCAAAGAATGGGGGTTCATCTCATCCCACCTGGCGATCAAAGAATAAGCAGCCTCACGGTTCAAGAATCTTTGTCCCTGAGGATTTTCAAAATTCTTTGATTGCAAGGTCAGTCATTTTGTTTTTCATTTTTCGATTGGAAAAACACAAATATCTCAGCTCAGGGGTCACTTCTGAAGTAAAACTTCTAGGGGTTTTACTCAGGGGGCTCTGAGCTATTGAGCCATGCCTTTGGTTTCATCCAAATTGGTGAAAAAATAGTGTTATAAGCTTTTAAAATCTTAATTCGTGGCTTGCTAACAATCTTTGTTCGCGAGCCTGCAAATTCTTTGATCGCGATCTTGCATCGAAACCTAAAAGCACTAATATCTTGGCTCAGGGGTGGGCTAGGGACACAAATGAGGGTGGGTTTTGTTCAGGAGGGTCCATTCTATCGAGGCATGCCATTGGTTCAGTTCAAATTGGTGAAAA
The DNA here is from genome assembly GCA_016271365.2 of Neoceratodus forsteri. Taxonomy (NCBI): domain Eukaryota; kingdom Metazoa; phylum Chordata; order Ceratodontiformes; family Ceratodontidae; genus Neoceratodus; species Neoceratodus forsteri. The sequence goes on along the minus strand of CM057458.1, from coordinate 745,133,483 downwards.
ATTAGTGTTTCACCATTTTTAATTCTTTGTTCATGAGCCTGCAAATTCTTTGATCGTGAGCCTGCAGATTCTTTGATCGTGTATCATGAGTGAGGTATGAGATGGCCCAATTTAAAAATCTATTTTCTCAGCCCAGGGGTGTCCTAGGAAGTCAAATGAGGGTGGGTTTTACTCAGGGGGCTTCGTTCTGTCGAACCATTGCAGAGGTTTACCACAATTCCTTCAATTTTTTGATTTATAATATTTTTAATTCTTTGTTCATGAGCCTACAAATTCTTTGATTGTAAGCCTGCAAATTCTTTGATCATGAGAGTCTTTGATCGTGATCGTTCATCTGAGTGAGGGACGAGATGGCCCAATTTAAAAATCTATTTTCTCAGCCCAGGGGTGTCCTAGGAAGTCAAATGAGATTGGGTTTTACTCAGGGGGCTTTGTTCTGTTGAACCATGATGGTGGTATACCGTAATTTCTTAAATTTTTTGATTTATATTTTTAATTCTTTGTTCGTGAACCTGAAAATGTTTCGATTGTGAGCCTGCAAATTCTTTGATCATGAGATTCTTTGATCACCATCTTTGATCTCGAGGGAGGAACAAGATGGCCAGATTTTTTTATAATGGAATAGATAGGGGAATTTTAGTAATCCTTCATATTGAATATCTCAGGAATGGTTTGGTCTTTTTACTTAAAATTTGGAGGGTGTTTATGGCATATCCTGTAGATGTGAATTATGGTATTTATGTGTCAGAGAAAATTTTTTTTGTGGAGATATTGTGTGACACACTTTACGTGTTGAGGACAGTGTTTTGCTTGTGGTGGTTGCTTGAAATTGATAGGGTACCTAACCTTAGTGTCATGGATGTAGTTTTTAGTTGTTGTGTGTGTTAAATGTCAACAGGTACAGAACTGTGCCACTCTGACGAATGAAAATTAAAATTTTTTTTTCCATGTCTTGGACAATGTTTGGTGTTTTTACTTGAAATTTAGAGGGTGTTGATGGCATGTCCTGTAGAGGTTAATACAGGTGTTTATGTGTTGGACAATATATTTTTTTCAGACATATTGTGTGGCGCAGTTTACATTTTGTGGACTGCATTTTCTATTGTTCTACTAGATTAACATTTGTTTGGTGGCTGGCCTTGCTGTTGTGAATGCACTTTTTAGCCATTGGGTGTGTAATGTGGCCTGACACTTACAAGTTGGTGGGAGCACGGGGTCCAAAGGGCATGCGCTCCCACCAACTTGAGAAACTTTCTACTTTTCTATTCTTTCTTAAAGTAAGGAAATTCTAGTAAAATGTTATGTAGAATGCATCAGTTAGGGTTCTCCTACAGCAAAAAGAGGAAATTCAGGGTTATGGTTAAACCCCCTTGGACCCCCAGTCCACTCCCCAACTGGCATCAGGGTGCACATAGGGGTCATTGGTCCTAACTCTCACCCCATTCTCCTATACATCCCTATACCTCTGCTTCTTTACATGTGATGGGGTGAGAGTTAGGGTCGATGCCCAACATGCACCCCGATGCCAGTTGGGGAGTTGGCTGGGGGGTCCAAGGGGGCTTTCAACCCTAACCCTGAATTTCCCACTTTTTCCTGCAGAAGAACCCTAACTGATGCCTTTAACAATGTGTTTTGCTAAAGATATATATATATATATATATATATATATTCTTTCTAAAAACTGTGTTAATGCAACATTTAAGGTTCAGGCTAAAGTGACAAAAGTAGGGAAATGTGGCTTTAGGGTTTCCAGCCCTAAAACTCCAACACCACCCCTAAAGCAAATCAGGGGGAGAGTCTTCCTAGGGGTCATCAACCCTAAAGCTTACCCCATTTGGTGTGTATGTTTCTGGAGTGTATAGAATGGGGCGAGCTTTAGGATTGAAAACCACTGGGACGACTCCATCTCTGATTTGCTTTAGGGGTAGTACTGGGAAACCCTAAAGCCACATTTCCCTACTTTTGTTGCTTTAGCCTGAACCCTAAATGTTGCATTAATGCAGATTTTTGCAAATAATTTCTTACTTTTTGAGCTACTATAATGGTATTCTTATTTTTCTGTTGGAGTGCAGGGCCTTCCCACCCCTGTGCTCCCAGTCCTCCATAGATACATAGATGTATGTTTATGGTTAAGCACAAGGCGCTCCAGGCCCAGCGCTTCCATTTGTAGCTCAACAGTAACCAAATTGTCAACATAGACTTCCTGTCACCCCACCTCATCAACCTAGTAGTGAAAATTGTCAAATTCCCACCAAAATGTCATTCCATGCCACAGCAGAGTAATTCCATGACAGGGGCAAGAAAATCATTTTGGGTAACATTTGAAAAAATGATTGCTGTCAGATTCATGAGGTGGTGTATAGAAATAGCTATGCTGATAATTTGAGGTAACAATTTTGAAAATTAAGAAAGCTACAAGCTAGTGTAGTAAAATGTCAACAGATGTGCACAACATTGCCATTTTACTATATTTTGACCCCAGATTTTCAACATACTCTTCTTACGACCCCATCTCTTGAACAAGTATGGTGAAAAATTGGCTTTTCAGCAGGATTTATGAAATGGCACCAACATTGCTCAAGCAGTGGGATATCAAAAAGGTATGGTGAACATTTGATGTCAAAATCTTGAAAAATGACAAAGTTATGAACCAAAGTTGAAAACCCCATTGAAATACATGGATTTCCCATACGAAAAAATACCTTTTTTTCATGAGTCATCATACAAAACAAGAATTTTGTTTCATATCATGAGCCATGAAACAAGATTTAAAATCTTGAAAAAACAACATTTGAATGGCATTTCTGCAACAGTTAAGTGCAGAATCCTGCTAAGGGGGCTCTGATAAGCAAGCTACATGTGCTGGTTGCTCTCAAGAATATCATTTTTGTGGGTTTTCAAATGTAAATTTTTTTTATCAAAAAAGGGAAAACAAGATGGCAGCAAACAAAACAATGATTTCCCCCTCATGTAAAATGATTGGCCCCATATGAAAAAAATATTCTTTTTTCATTTCATACAGCTATTTTTCAGGGTTTACTAAGCATGCTCAGAACCAAGTATTCAAAATGTTAAAATTAATTATCTTTTGAGTGGATTAATATTTTTTCACCAAACAAGCAAAAGGCACATCTGAGGGCCTGCCCCTTTCTACCCAGAAAATTTCAGGCCAACATTCAAAATCGTCTTGGCACTAGCCAAATTGACAGAAAACCCATTCAAATCAATGGGAAAAAAATTCTGAAAAATTCACTTTCTGCACTCTCTGTATCTCAGAACTCTCATATTCGAGCAGAAAGAAACTTGATACGTCAAGAGATCTGTTCCATGAATCTGCACATGTAAACTTTCATGCAATTCTTTTGAATGGCTGCAAAGTTATTAAAATGCAAATTTTGGGGGTTAGCATTGAAGTGCCTGTACAACACTAAATATAGGGGTGCAACTGAGCCCCTATAATCAATCAATCTATCTATATATCTGTCTGTCTGTCTGTCTATCTATCTATCTACCTGTGTATCTCTCTCTCTCTCTCTCTCTCTCTCTCTCTCTACACACACATATACATATATATATATATATAGAGAGAGAGAGAGAGAGAGAGAGAGAGATGTATGAAACAAGATCTTCTTAAACTATATTTTGGATTTGAATAATTTACATTTTTACAAAAAAATCTAAAACTGTTTATAATTCATCTACTACATTTCCCCGAGTTAAAGTTGATTCTGTTAGAAAGATCAAAAGCTACTGACTATAGTATGTGCACTGTGATGGGAGGCCCCGCTCCCCGCCATTTCTCTTGATCATGATCTCTCCCCACCTGGACTGTGAACCCTCTTGCAGCTTTGAGACATACTGTTTTCCCCCCTCTTCATTTCAGAATTATGGCTCTGTGGTATGGTGGCAAAGGTGAAGACTTTCAGGGAGTGAAGCCATTTGTGAAAGGCCAAGATCTGTAAGTGGCATGTGCTCTGCTTTTGAAAAGCAGACATGTTATATTGTGAAGGCAGTTGGGTTCAGTTTCAAGACAGGGTCAAAAATAACAGGATTTAGGTTTAGTGACTGAAGTAGATTAAAGTCTTAGGTGCTGTGAATGTTTGGGCTAGCCAACAAATGGGAGAATTAGCCTATATTCAGGGGTGTGTGATTTTGGGAAGAATGATGAACAGGAGAAATAGCCTGCTTTCAGGGGAAGGGGGCAGGGGGGGATTTTGTTTCTTTTATATGCAGTCCCGGCTGTGCCAGACCTTCATATAATGATGTTATACTGGGATAACATCACTGATGAAGGAGGGTACCACCCAATCAGAGCCCAGGATTCTTTCTTGCCATTGTATAATGTCCATTTCATGAACATGAACATTTTATTTTACTTTTATTTTATTGTTATTTTTTTTTTGCAGCATTTATGGCAAAAAAGTACCAAGTAGTTGTGGACATTGGCAGGCTGCCAGTCAATACCCACTTTCTGTACACTGCCCAGGCTTCTTCAATATATGCAACCTAACACCCCAGACATTTTCAAAATGAATTCTTCAAGAACATATTCATGCACACTCATGTGGGGCCTGGCTGTAGTGGTAAAACACTTGCAGACATGAAAGTACCACACTCCCAGCTGCATCACTGTTGCCCATTCAGTAAAATAAGAGGGTAGAAATCCAGTAGCTATGTGATGTACTGTAAGTCAGATTTATTGGCAACAAGTCAGACAATAGTGCAGGAAGACTAGATCAGGTAGTTTTGTCTTCCTGTACTATTGTCTGGTCTGTGGCAATAAATTTGATTTTCATCAAATTACCACTGGATTTCTGCACTCTTATTTTATTGACTGGGAATAGTAACACAGCTAGGAGTGTGGTAATTGCTTGTCTGCAAACACTTGCACAACTAAACCTGACATACACCAAGTGCTGTTGTACAAGTGAAGGTAAAAACATCTTTCTATTTTTTTTTTGTTTGCTAATGCAAAGAAAAAGTGCAAAATTGCAGTGGACAGTAGAAGGCTGCAAGCCCATATCCACCAACTGCCCGCTGTACATTCTTCTTTTTATACTAGTCTACCCATAGACCTTACAGACATGCACAGCTGAGGTCAACACACACTTCTAATCTTTCTGTAGCGTTTCTTTATATAAAAAAATGCCAACTGGTAGTGGGCACTGACTGTCATCTAACAGGCCCACTTCTGCCTTTGGATCCAATTTCACTGTAGAAGCATAGGTCTTCACTCCATCTGTTCTCCAGCTCCTGGCTCAAGGCCTGCATGCTGCAAAGCACACGGACACTCAAAAAGAGCATTATTTCCTGTTCTTCTTTAATTTAGCAGAAAAAAGCTGCTGCTGTGTGCAGAGATAATATTTTAAATTTCATTATTTCTGTTAAAAAGTTTACAAATTTTCTTAGCTAGCAATCATAAAAGAGAGAGCCCTCTTTAGCTAATTTGCAGCCTCATGCTTGGTATGTGAGTGAGCTCTCTCACTGCAGTCAAGCACAGAACTAGAGCCGAAATGAGTCTGTGTACTACGTGACCGTGTCTCTGGCAATCATGAGAGCCCATAAAGCACAAATTTTGGCTCACATATTCATCAGCAGTTTGGTCTGACTGCCCCATACTGTTCAAATCAATTAAACTAAAAGTTAGAGTTTGGGCCCAAACGTTCACTGGAGTCCATGATAACCTAACACCCAAAGTTTGAGTTGTTCAAGTCTCTAGTAGATCCAAACTTGTAGCTTTATTATTTATATAGAGAGCAGATTTAGTCAGCAATATCTCTAGACTGCTACCAACAATAGGTCTTCTTTAAATAATCTTTTCAAACTACAAGGGTCATAGAAACAGAAACACAGACTTTTGGTGGCAGTTAAGGACCACTTCGCCCACCTAGTCTGTAGATTTTATCAATCTTCTTTATCACTGGTGACCCTACTTGATTTACCACTCTTTCTCCCTCTCCACTTCCTCTCCAGTATGATTCCCTTGTGTGTATCCAAAGCATTCTTGAACCCCACCACTGTATCCACCCCCACCACCTCCACTGGAAAGCTGCTTGAGGAATCCAACACTCTTTCTATGAAGAAGTACTTCCTCATATATTACATCTCTCCTGAATCTACCACTCCAAGCTTCATAGCCTGTCTTCTTGTTCTTGAGCACCTCTTTTTCTGAAAAATACTTCCCTCATGTACCTTATACACCCCCATGAAGTATTTAAAGGTCTCTATCATATCAACCATCTCCCTCCTATCTTTCAGTGTGTATATATTGAGGTCTTTTAGTCCCTCCTCATAGGGTTTTTAAAGCAGATCCTGTACCTTTTTAGTTGCCTTCCTCTTGACTGCCTTCCCTCTGTCTATATCCTTCCAGAGATGTGCATGGGCTAGATTTTCATAACACTTTGAAGGTGCAAACACATGTGCAAGTCCCCAAAAATTGTGCAGTTGCAGAAAAAAAGGATATTTGAGCTAAGTGGTATACGCAAAACATCTGCAGCTGTGGGACAAATAGACTGCTGAGTACAGAAAAAAGTGCAGCTGCAGAAGATCCTAAGCAAAAAAAAAAGCAATAAAAAAGTATGGCATATCCCTTTAAAGGCTATTCTCAGCCACTGTTTTTCTGCAGTTGTGGAACGAATGTTGTGCACATGCTGCACCACAAATAGTGAGGTGTAACTCACCCTGAGCAAATAGCAGTGTACTAACAATTGGGATACAATTATAGTGGAGGTTCAGGCACCAGAAACTGCACAACTGTGAGCTATATAGTAGTATCATTTGTTACAACACAAATAGCACACATTTCCATTGAAAGAAAATGAACCACAAATACAGGACCCAGTGTGTCCATAAAGGAGCCCCACATGCAGTAGGGGCAAACGTGGAATTGTGCGCTATAGACACAGGAGGAAGAAACACCTCAGAAAGAGACACAACCAACAGATACATATTGCAAGTGGGTGCAAGGTCCTGCTGGTAGAGGTGGTGCTACCATGGTCCCAGTTGTGGGACTGGTTGCTTGCCTTGCTGGGAGTGCTGGTTCTGCTGCAACTTTTGCAAGACTGTGAAAGTCTCCTGCTCCACTTAATATGGAGCACCTGCTGTTGTTCTGTTTGCTGGGCCTTTAATATTATTTTTGCAGCTGTGGAAAAAATGTTGTGGATTTTCAGCACTTGTGGAAATTCACAATTCACCTGTTTTGTGATTTTCCACAACTGCGGACATTTTCTTTGTGACTATGCCTAAACTAATTTTCTGCAGTGCTGCAAGCCATTTTTCTGCAACTATGGAATTGTTGGCTCTCTTTGAGAATCCAGCCCCACCGTGGTCTCCAGATCCTGGAACAGTACTCTAGGTGGGATCATACCAGCGAGCTATACAGAGGCAGCACCACCTCCATCTTTGTTGGTGAACCCCCCCATGCACCCCAGAATCCCACTAGTCTTACCACCTACCTTGTTGCACTGCTTGGGCAGTTCTCGCTTCAGTTTGTGCCTTTGCACTGCTTACTGCTTTCTCTGTTTCCTTCCGTTTCCACTTATACACTTCTCTATCCTCCTCCCTCTGCATGTACTTATACCTTCTGAATGCTACCCTTTTAGCATTTACCTTTTCAGCCACCTCTTTCAAAAACATAGCAATCTCTTTTTCCTCTTCCTTTTGTTCACTTGTTTGGCATAGAAGTTTGTTGCTTATACTTTGCTCCCATTTAGCTTTACCCACTATTCTTACTATGTATCTAGGACACACACCCCCTTTGCCAGGTCATCCCTGAGGCATTCACCCATCTTTGTATAATCTGCTCTCCTGAAGTCCAGGGACCTTGACCCTGTATGATTCTATTTCCCAGCCCTCACTGTCAATAAATGTTAAGTACCTGGCTCAAAGTCCTTTAATAAAAAAGTGACTACAGTGGGATTTAAACCTAGGAACTGTGGTTCCCAAGTCAGTGCTTTAATGATTAATCCACACTGCCTTCTAGTACTGCAATATAATAATAAGCCATGGTCCAACTTGATAGATTTTGTTATAGTCTATGAAGTAAAAAGAGTGATTTATATGGTTATTGGACACTATTACTACAAAAAGGCCTGTGATGGTAGGTGCAGTATGCTATTTATCCCCATTCCCCCACCAAAACAAAACACAAAAAACTAAAAGATGGTATAAACATGGAGGCCATTTGTTGATGATAGCAGTATAATGATTCTTTATGATTTGTCTTCCTGTATTTTAATGACTTATTCCACTGGGTTTTGCACTTTAAATAATAAACAGATTTAAAAAAGCCCGCTAGTTCTAAAAGCATTTTGGCTGCACTTCTCTTACAAAGGCTTCCAATCACAAAGTCTAGCATGAAAGCTTTTAATTGAAGAATGTCAGAATAGTTGGTTCTGCATTTAGCAGATGACACTGAGGTGGTAGTGAGCTTAGTGATAATTCAATTATTTCTTTAAAAACATTTTTCAATTCACATTTTTGTAGCTGCAGAAAGCAGATTAAAACATTCATAAATGCCCAGGGCAATTTAGTGTCTACTTACATCTGTGGTCTTTTAATCTAGAAATCAAGGTAACTATAAATTCTTCTTATCATAAAGAATAGTTATGCCTATACTCTGGAATTCCTTTCTTATTAATCATGACTGGGTTAATGTACCTCGACTAATATCAGTGCTTCACAAACTATCTACTAAAAGTATTTTGTAACATATCTGAATGTTCTAAATGCATAGAGTTTCAACCTTTACCCATGATCATTAAAATAGAAGGTGTATAACTTTGGCTGATATTTCTGGAGTTAATCCTAGTACCACATTGTTATCTGACACTTTGCTTCTGGAATTTAACACTTGTACAGCAGACACAATCATGGGGTTTATTTAATACAGCAGTCTATTGCAGGAATGCTAGAGGAAAGAGTTTCAAGAGGCAGTATGCAGGCACAGTTCTTAAGTTTAGATGCAGCCTGCATCATTTGCACTACGTTTTTCATAACACTCAGCATTTAAACCAGATAACTGTGGGGTTATTTTTTTAAAGTTTTAATCTACGTTTGTGAAAGCAGCGATGTCAGGGAGTGGTCATGTAACCTTTGATTCACTTCCTGATTACCGTCACTTAAAAACTCACCCCCCTAACAAGCAAGGTGAGAAACAAAACTGTATTATATCACCTTACTCAAGATTTTGGGAAATGTTGCTTTTGCTTGTTTTACATTGAAATAGAGCAATATATTTTTGCTCAGGGGGGGCTGGATCTAATCACAGCATAGCTGTCAAAGCCTAAGAGTTGTAGTTTGTCTTGTCACACATAAGCTACACTAGCACTGTCAGGACTTTTAGAGGTCACTGTTTTAGGCATTTGCACCACTTTTTTTCATTACACTCAGCACTTATACAAAATAACCTCTGTTTTCTTTTTTAATTACGTTTGTGACAGCAGCAATGTCAGGAGTGGTCCCGTGACCTATGACTCACTTCCTGGTTACCAACACTTAAAAACTCACCCCTCTAGTGAGTGAGGTGAGCTCGAGTGGGTGAGCACGTGAGGAAATGTATGCCGAGACATGTGCTTGTGCGCATGTCAGGCGTGTCTGGCATGGCAGGTGTGGCAGTGGGCAAGAGCACAACACCATTTGTAATACTCGCTGCTTTCACAAGGTGGGGTGGAAAGGATGAGAAGGAACTTGGCAAGGTTAGAGAAATGGTCAAATGTATGGCAGCTTAGATTCAATGCTAAGAAGTGCAAGGTAATACACCTGGGTAACAAAAACCCAGGGGAAGAGTACACAATGGGGGGTGAGATACTAACAACAACAAAAATGGAAAGGGACCTGGGGGTAGTCATATCGGATGACTTAAAGGTGGGCAAGCAATGTGAGAGGGCAGTAAGGAGGGCTGGGGGGATACTGGGATGCATAGGGAGAGGCATCACCAGTAGAAAACAGGAAGTTATTATCCCTCTGTACAGACAGTTGGTGAGACCCCATCTGGAGTACTGCGTGCAGTTCTGGAGACTCAATCTCCGCAAAGACATAGACAGGATGGAGGCTGTCCAGAGGAGGGCAACTAAAATGGTGCAGGGTCTGCACCGGAAGACATATGAAGAGAGACTTAAGGAGCTGAATATGTATAGCCTCGAGGAAAGGAAGGAGAGGGGGACATGATAGAAACTTTCAAGTACCTCAAGGGAATCAACAAAGTCAAGAGGTAGCATCTTTCAAAAAGAGTGTGCAAGAACAAGGGGGCACAATTTGAAGATAGAAGGGGTGGCTCAGAGGTAATTTAAGGAAGTATTTTTTCACAGAGAGGGTTGTGGATGCATGGAATGGCCTTCCGGAGGAGGTTGTGTAGTCAAAAACAGTGGTGGAATTCAAGCATGCATGGGACAGTCATAAGGCAATTCTAGGGGGTGGGGGTAGGAAGAAGTAGGCTGCTGGTTAACTATGATCTGCAGCTTATCCATTAGGTAGGGAAATGGGCAGACTGGGTGGTCCAAGTGGTCCTTATCTGCCATCAAAATCTATGTTTCTATGTTACAACAAGATGATTTCAGAAATTGTTTGACTGTCTGAATAAGGGGGTATCCCGTTACATGAGCTATTGGAAAGTGGGCACCTACCAAAATGGCAACCCAATTTCGGTGCATGTCAATGTGGCAATGGTGTAGGGAAGGTGATTGGATGAGGGGGGTATGCAAACGGTGATGGGATGTCACTGAATGTACAGGTGCACTGGGGGGAGGGAGCATGCTGATTGAGGGGCAGGAGGGAAGGGAGGGTTTGTCAGGGTAGTGCCATGTTGAGCCGCCGAGCTGGCTCTGTGGCATGGTGGGTGGGTATGGGGCTGGTGAGGCCAGGATGCTGGGTTCAGGTCTAACCATGGGTGTATTTTGTTATACCTGGCTCGAGTAATGATTTTCTTTTTTTTTTGTAGAATTTGCACTCCCCTAACATGCACCCCCCCGGAGTAGAGAATCCTAAAGTAGGGGTGTGCAGGGGTGCAGCAGACACAGCCCCCCGCATGACATAAGAATTCTCTGTCCGTTGTGCCATTTTGTTTTGTGCTGGGGGTGTACATTGCCGAAACTAAATTTCAGTGATGTACACTCACCATAAGGATGATTGTCTTTCAGCAGTCACCCTTATGACACAGAACCAAATAAGGGCATAAGGCCAAATCCTTGTATGGTCAGCTGGGAAAGCAGCGATAAAGGACTAATTATGTATACATGCTGAGGCAGCCAAGTAAAAGTGCCTGTGTACAAGGAGCAGCAATGTGTACTTCTGTTTGAGATACCAAGTTACACATTAGTGTGGTTAAGACTGACTAGGACATATAGATAAATAGATGAGGATATTCATTTTTATGTTTGCTTGCACACATTTGCAAGAAATATAGTGCCATCATCGGAGTTTTGGAGGTGTGTCAGCCCTCTTCCAGTTCAGTCAGTGTGTTTCAGGCACGGCCGCAGTTCTCCAGTGCCTGCTGGAGCTGTCTATGACAGCAGTCCAAAATGCAGTGGAGTACAGTTGAAAGGGGGAGCTATGCTTCAGTGAGCAGCGATCAGATATCACCTGCTCATACACACACACACACACACACACACATGTTGCGTGCTGCCCCCCAACGCACAGACTGTATAGCTGTACTGCGCCCCCCAAAACACAGTTTCATATGCCACGCTGGGTGCCCACCCCAGCGTAGCTACACATCGTATAGCCGACGGGAGTGCCCAATCCCCTGTCAGCTCCACTGTGTCCCCCCCGAGTATAGGGTGCCATGCTGGGAGCCCACCCCAGTGTGGCTGCACATCATATGGCCGACGGGGGTGCCCAATCCCCCGTTGGCTCCACTTTGTCCTCCTCCAGTAAAGGGTGCCACGCTGGGAGCCCACCCCAGCATGGCAACAGATGCCATGGCCGACAGGGGTTCCCAATCCCCTGTCAGCTCCACGCCCTCCCAGCCGTCCTTCTGCCATGCTGGGAGCCCACCCCAGCATGGCAAACGCCCCGTGTCGTTGTAATAAAAAACTGAAAATCAAAACGGTCACTGCTGTGTCTGCCCCCACCCGCTCTTTCACCCACTGCACACCCTGCCTTCCCCACACCCCTCACCCCATACTTACCTCTGGAGCTTGGCGTGATGATCTTCAGTGGACCAGGAGCACGTCTGCACTCTTCGAAGCTGACCGCAAACTGAGGAAATGCTGGTAAGCTGTATAATGGGATTGATAGGGTTTTTTCAACTTTTTTGTGTATCTCAGGCATTTTTAGGAATTTCTGCACCAAATTTTCAACATGGGGTTTTTAGGACCCCTTCTCATGAATGCTGTCACTGTCATGGTGTTACTCGGGCCCGAAGGGTGATTTCGCAGCCACTGCGCAAAATCACCTTTCCAGAATGATTAACAAAATGACACTGCCAGTGTTCATAAGGTGGGCTCTCAAAAAGCCTATTTTGAAAATTTGGTGGAAAAATTCCTCAAAATGATTGATTTACGAGTGTGCATTGCACAGTTCCTACGCATGCTTGTAAGTTCATGAATTTTCAATATTTTCACTCCAGATTTTCAACATTGCCATTTTACCACACCTTCTTATGAGCAGTACAGCTGTCATTTTTCACATCTCACCCAAAATGTGCTTCCGCCCATGTAGCGCACAATGGCACAGTCAGTGTGCGAAGTCAATGTATGGGACACATTAAGAAAATCACAGTGACACAGTTCATGAGCAGATGTCTTAAACTGGCTATGTTGAAAATTTGGTGGAAAAATTCCTCAAAATGACTGATTTACGAGTGTGCATTGCACAGTTCCTACGCACGCTCATAAGTTCATGAATTTTCAATATTTTCACTCCAGATTTTCAACATTGCCATTTTACTATTCTTCTTATGAGCAGTACAGCTGTCATTTTCACATCTCACCCAAAATGTGTTTCTGCTTCATGTAGCAATACAATGGCATAGTCGGTGTGCTAAATCAATGTATGGGACACATTAAGAAAATCACAGTGACACGGTTCATGAGCAGATGTCTTAAACTGGCTATGTTGAAAATTTGCAGAAAAATTCTAAAATGACTGTTTTACTTAGCGCAAGGTAGAGTTCCTACGACATCAGAAGTTCTCAAATTTTCAATATTTTCACTCCAGATTTTCAACATTGCCATTTTACCACACCTCCTTATAAGCAGTACAGTTGTCATTTTTCACATCTCACCCACAACGTGTTTCTGCCCATGTAGCGTACAATGGCGCAGTCGGTGTGCGAAATCAGTGAATGGGACACGTTAAGAAAATCACAGTGACACTGGTCATGAGCAGAGGTGATAAAATGGCTATGTTGAAAATTTGGTGAAAAAATTCCCATAAATGACTGTTTTAGGAGTGCACATTGCGCAGTTCCTACGCACGCTGGCCAGTTTGCAAATTTGTAATATTTGCACTCCAGATTTTCAACAGTGCCATTTTACCACACTTCCTTATGAGCAGTATAGGCTACCATTTTTCATCTCACCTAAAATGTTTCCAGTACATGTAGCACACAATGGTACAGTCGGTGTGTGAAAACAATGTTTGGGACAGATTAAGAAGATCACAGTGACACTGGTCATGAGCAGACGTCTTAAAATGGCTATGTTGAAAATTTGGTGACAAAACTCCATAAAATGACTGTGTTACGAGTGAGCATTGCGCAGTTTCTATGCACCCTAGTAAGTTCATAAATTTGTAATATTTTCAGTCCAGATTTTCACCAGTGGCATTTTTCCACACCTCCTTATGAACAGTACAGCTGTCATTTTCCACAACATGGCGGAAATGTGTTTTCACACTTTCAGCACAGAAATGCGTGGTCGCTGTGGGAAATCATTGTTCGGGACAAATAAAGAAAAACACACTGACACTGTTCATGATTGGAGGTCCCAAAATGCCTGTGTTAACAATCTGCTGTAAAAAAATCCCCAAACTAGTTACATTACGGGTGTGCGTTGCACAGTTTCTATGCACGCTCATGACTTCACCAGTTTTTAAGATTCTTAGCAGATTTTCAACATTGCCATTTTACACCTCCATGAACAGTACCACTTTCATTTTTCATCCTGTTCGAATGTTTTGCACCTGTGTGCCAAATGCTATAGTCACTGTGCAAAAGCCAGTTTTCGCTAACAAACTGATATTGCCACTGTTCATGAGGTCACAAAAAACATGTTGAAAAGTTGGAGCAAAATACCAACGAACGCCTGAGGCGTTAGGGTTTCTCCACTATAACGCCCACCCTGTAGAGAATGACAGGCATCAGGGTGTGACTTGGGATTCTTGCCTGTCATGCTCATACCATTCCCACCTCCACCCACACCCTGCAGCCAGTGAGAAGCATCAAGTGTGCCTTGGACTCTTCGACCCCAAAGTTCACCCCATTCTCCATACTGCACCCATCTCACTGTATTTCCTGATGGAATGGGGTGCGATAAGGGCCAAAGACCCCAAGGCACACCATGACTCTTGTCAGTGTCTGCAGGGTAGGGTGTGGTGAAATGGCATGGTCGTTATGCCTGATGACCCAAAGGCACACCCCAATGCCTGTCACTCTCTGCAGGGTGATGGTGGGGTTGGCTTCAGTTCAATACTTCGCTGCCATTCCTATTATGCACCTCTGTAACTTCTACACTACCAATGCCAATGCCAGCAAGCAAACATTCGGCATTGACAAATGCTTGTTGTATATTCTGTAGTATGTTTGCCCCCGGAGAAATAATTGCAGATTATGAGTCTGACAAATGTACATGCATTAAAACATTTCAACATGAAATTAAAATATTAAATGAGAGACTAATGATACAAAATGATATTGCATAACTCGAGGATTTTATAGATAGTGTTTCAAATGATACTGGAAGAAACAGAAAATACAGACAAAGATAAAATGGAGGGAAAGGGAAATATCAAACACCAGAAAATATTAGAAAAACAAAATCAGAATTTATCTGAGGAGGACCAGAACATAGAGACTGAAGAATGGCGTGTAGTACAAGAAGGTCTTAAGAGAATGAAGAGGAAACATGCACAAATAAATCGGCTAGAACAACAGAACAGGTTCAGCTGTTTTAGGGAAGGAGAAAGCATGGATACCAAAGAAAGCACAACAATAAATGGAAGAGCAATAAGTCAGTCACAGAATGAGAGTTATAAACATAATAAAACTACATAGAAACATAGACTTTGACAGCAGATAAGGACCACTAGGCCCACCCAGTCTGCCCATGTCCCTACCTTTTGGATGAGCTGCAGATCCTAGTTAACCAACAGCATACTTCCTCCTACCCCCCAATAGAATTGCCTTATGCCTGTTCCATGCATTCATGAATCCCCCCACTACCTCCTGAGGAAGGCAGTTCCATGTCTACACCACCCTCTCTGTGAAAAAATACTTCCTCACATTGCCCCAGAGCCATCCCCCATCTTCAAATTGTGCTCCATTCTTCTTGCACATCTCTTTTTCTGAAAGATGCTACTCTCTTGGACTTTGTTTATTCCCTTTGGGTACTCAACAGTTTCTATCATGTTCCACCTTTCCCTCCTTTCTTCAAGAGTATACATATTAAGCTCCTTTAGTCTCTCTTTGTATGGCTTCTTTTGCAGACCCTGCACCATTTTAGTTGCTCTCCTCTGGACTGCCTCCATCCTATCTATGTAATTGTGGAGACTGGGTATCCAGAACTGCACACAGTACTCCAAATGGGGGCTCACCAACTGCCTGTACAGAGGGATAACAACTTCCTGTTTTCTACTGGTGATGCCTCTCCCTATGCATCCCAGTACCCCTCCAGCCCTCCATACTGCCTTCTCACATTTCTTGCCTACCTTTAGGTCATCTGATATGACTACCACCAGGTCCCTTTACATTTTTTGTTGTTGTTAGTACCCCCCCCCCATTGTGTACTCTTCCCCTGGGTTTTTGTTTCCCAGGTGTATTACTTTGCACGTCTTTGCATTGCATCTAAGCTGCCATACTTTTGACCATTCCTCCAACCTTGCCAATTCCCTTCTCAACCTTTCCACCCCCTCCTTGTGTAATAACCCTGTTGCAGATCTTTGTGTTGTCTGCAAAGAAAAATATTTTTCTTTCCAGACCTTCCACAATGTCACATATAAAGACATTAAATGAAAACCGGTCCCAGTACTGAACCCTGTGGTACCCCACTAGTAACCCCCTTTCTTCAGAGTGGACTCCATTTACTATTACCCTCTGCATCCTGTTATCCAGCCAATTTTTACCCAGACTACCACCCTGGGACCCACTTCCAGAATGGCTAACTTGTTTATTAATCTTTTGTGATGAACTGTGTCAAATGCCTTACTAAAGTCTAGGTAGACCACACCCAGAGCCCCTCCCTGGTCTACTGCTTTGGTCACCCAGTCAATGAAATCTGTTAGATTCATCTGACATGACCTTTCCACTGTGAATCCATGCTGCCTTGGGTCCTGTGTGCCACTGGCCTCTAGTTACTCAACAATTCTTTCTTTCAGAAGTGATTCCATCATTTTCCCTACCACTGAGGTCAAACTAACAAGTCTGTAGTTTCTTGCCTCACTCCCACTTTTGTGAAGGGAAATCACATCCGCCTTCCTCCAGTCCTCAGGTACTACACCATTCTGCCATGATCTGTCAAAAAGGGTTGTCAGTGGTGACACACATTCTCACCTTAGTTCTTTTAGAATTCTGGGGTGAATCCTGTCAGGCCCCATTGCTTTGTCCACCTTGAGTTTTAGGAGTTCTTTCAGGACCTTTTCTTCTGTGAATGGACTGATATCAACTTCCTTATCCAGAATGCTTCTAATGTTTGGTTTGGATACCTCCCCTCCTCTTCTTTTGTGATTACTGAGCAAAAGTATTCATTCAGTATCTCTGCTGTTACACTGTCACCCTCTGCCCACCCTCCTCCCCTTTATTAAGCCTCACTATCCCTCCATTGATCATTCTTCACTCCCTAATGTACCTATAAAAGGTTTTATCCCTCTTCTTAACTGAGTTGGCTATCTTCTCCTCAGTTTGGGCCTTTGCTATTCTGACTGCCTTTCCCACTTCCTTCTGCTTCAGTTGATACACTTCTCTGTCCTGCTCCTTCTGTGATTCCTTATACTTCCTGAATGCTATCTTTTTCTCCCCAACCTTCCCCGTCATCTCTTTTGAGAACCACAGTGTTTCTTTCCTTCATTTTGTTTTGTTTAATTGCTTCACACAAAGGCTTGTTGACTCTGTGATGACAGTTTTGATTTTTCCCCATTGTTCCTCCACTCCTCCTTCCTGCTCATTTGCTAGTGCATTCCTTAGGTACTCTCCCAGTTTGCCAAAGTCAGCCCTCCTAAAGTTCAGTTCCCTCACTTTTATATGGCTTGACTCTACGGATGTGTTTATCATGAATCAAACTGTTCGGTGGTCGCCTTGCTCCCAGATGGCTACCCACTTCAAAATCTGATATCCTCTCTCTGTCCCCATTTGTGAGTACCAGGTCTAAGTTTGCTCCCTCCCAAGTGAGTTTCAGCACTAGCTGTCTGAGGCATACCCCCTGTAGATCATTGAGAATGACCCTGCTCTTGGATGTGGCTGCAACAAAAGTGCTCCAGTAAACATCTGGCATATTCACGTCTCCCATCAACAATATTTCCCCCTTTTCTGCCATTATACATAGATACATAGATACATAGACAGTGTAGGCAGATAAGGGCCTATGACCCACACAGTCTGCCCATTTGAGCTTGTAAGTTCAGTTTACGTTTTCCAAGAAGTCTGTTGCCCCTTACCCCTGACCTCCAGAATTCCTTTATGTCTATACCATGCATTCTTAAATCCTATGATTGTTTCAGCCCCCACCACTTTCTCTGGCAGGGTGTTCCACTTGTCCACCACCTGTTCTGTGAAGAAATTCTTCCTCACGTTTCCTCTGAATCGTCCTCCCTGCAACTTCATCCCATGCCCTCTAGTCCTGGAACATCTTTTTCGCTTAAAAACAGTGTATTCCTGCACCCTTTTTCTCCCTGTAAGATACTTGTATGTCTCTATCATATCCCCTCTCTCCCTCCTCTCCTACAGGGAGCACATGTTCAGTTCCTTCAACCTGTCCTCATAGGACTTGTGATGCAATTCATGCACCATCTTTGTTGCCCTCCTCTGAACCTTCTCTACCCTTTCTATGTACTTACATAGGTAAGATCTCCAGAACTGTACAGTGGACTCCAGGTGGGGCCTCACTAGTGTCTTGTATAGTGGAATTAAAACCTCCCTTTTCCTGCTGGTGATGCCCCTGCCTATGCATCCCAGCATCCTATTTACTTTACCTGCTGCCTTGTCACTCTGTTTCCCTGCCTTCTATTATTTCCTTGTCCATTTTATCTCCCTGAGATGGGGGTCTGTATATAACCTCCATGCAGACTGTGGTGCCATTTCCTGTCTCCAAGGTGACCCACAGTGCCTCCTCTCCTCCCTGTTTACCATTTAGTTCCATTGCTTTGATCCCTTCCCTTATGTAGAGCGCTACTCCTCCTCCTCTTTTAACCTCCCTTTCCCTCCTGTGGATTGTGTACATATGAACATATGAAGAAGCCAGCAGAAGAAGGCTATTTGGTCTATCAAGTCTGCTCACATTGCAGGGTCCACAGCTTGAGTTACTGTCCCTCCTCCCTCCCCCACCTCCCATTCTCCCTACCCTTGATCCTTACTTCCCCCTATGCCTATCCCAGCCTCTCTTAAAGCTTCCCACTGTTTTCAATGAGATGACCTTTTCCGGCAGTGCACTCAAAGTGTCCACCACCCTCTCTGTGAAGAAATGCTTCCTGACCTCCCTTCTAAACCTCCCACCCTCCAACTTAAGACTGTGTCCCCTCAAGCTATGGTTGCCACTCAGTTTAAAGAGACTCTCCTTATCAGCCTTATGTATCCCTTTCAAGTACTTGAAAGTCCCAATCTTGCCATCCCATCTCTCTCTCTCCTGTCTTTCAGGAAGTACATGCTCAGTGCCCTCAACCTCTCTTCAGATGCCTTACCATGCTGACCTGCTATCATCTTTGTAGCCCTTCTCTGGACCTTCTCCAGCAGGTTAATGTCCTTTTTGAGGTGTGAGCACCAGTACTGATCTCCATACTCTGCATGCAGCCTTACCAGTGACCTGTACAAGGGCAGTATAACCTCCTTTCACCTACTACTGATCCCCCTAGATATGCATCCTGGCATCTTGTTTGCCTTTGCTGCTGCTTTCTTGCAAGGCATGGAGTGCTTCAGGTCACTAGTGATCATCACCCCCAGGTCCTTCTCCTCCTCTGATGCAGATACTCAGATTCCAAGCCCGTGCCCTCAAGAAACAATTTGCTATTGCTCTGACCCACCATTCTGGTGAGTGCTTTCCTTTCTTTCAGCAAGACAACCTGCACAACAATTTAACAGCAAATATATCATGCAAAAAAAAAATTAAATCAGAGAAAAATAAAGCAGTTCAGCCCAATACCTATGATGTGAACATCCCCTGACCCAACTTTATACAGCCTGATGATCTGTGCTTTGAAGGCAATCAGAACAAACCAGTTTCAACCACCTGAGGCACTGTCTCGGTCAAATGCACAAATCCACTAACTTGCATTAAACTGCAGGACTTGCACTGAAAAATCCTCAGCCACCAGTGATTACTTCCCGTTACCAAAAATAGTTTAATGCAAAATGTCACCAAAATACTAGTAAACAAGCCAGCTGTCCACAATGGAAACAAAATATGCAGTATTTCAATCCCTCTGGATTTAAACTCCTAATCTACAAGTACATAAGCAGTATTGCAAACCCATTCTCAAATAAAAAGAAAAGTAATACCAAGTATAAAATTTAAAGGTACACTTCCCTCAAATTTGAGCAAGATTGTGCTTTCCCACAGATTCCTAGTTCATTTCTCTCAGTTCCTAATTTGATTGCATGTTACCCCTTCCTACTGTGTTACTTGTTCTTCCATGTGCTGTGTCACATGGTGTGCTTTGTACTCAACTATATTCCCCTTGGTCATGCCTTACAATAGGCATCTCTATGTCTAGTGCACCCACCCGGTTACCAAAAGCAAATAAATAAATATTGTGTGTTCTTCCCAGTTCCCAGTTGTTTCCAAGCAGCTTCCATCTTCAAGAAGATGAGCCTAGAAATGAGGTAAGCCCTGCAGAAGGCTCTAGGGGTACAAATATAAATGTACAGAAAGAACAGAATTTGCAAAACAAGGAAATTCAGGCAGGGCGAAAGAAATGGAGACATCAGAACTCAGCAAACAAAAGGATGTGGCAGTAATAGAACACTCCATTCTGAGATATACTGTTCAAATATTGTGTAAAGAAAAGAAGAAGAGTACTATGGTAAGTACACTTCCTGTGGCCAGGATTTGTGATATCAAAAACATGTTGACTGGACTAATGGAACACTCAGATATACCATTAACAGCCCTCCATGATGTAGGAGTAAATGATGTAGGTTGGAAAAGGATGGGGGACATACAATGAGACTCTGAAGAGGTGGGACAAAAACTCAAAGAAAAAGGTTGTGGTATATTTATATCAGGTATACTTCCAGTTCCAAGAGCAGGTGCTGAACAGAATAAAGATATTATATATCTTAATGGAAGGCTAAAAAGATTGTGCCACAGAGATGGATTTTATTTCATTAGTCATTGGGAGAGCTGCAGGGATGCAAGACTGTATAGTGAGGACAGTCTTCACTTAAACATACACTGGAGAAAAGCTATGGCATATTTATTTATTTAAACTTTTGTTTACCAGGTAAGCAATAAGAGTCAAGGCCCTTTACAATGCCACCCGGGGCCATAAATAGTTGCAGTCAATATGTTAAATACAATACAATATACAATCAACATAGAAACCAAAACATTGTAATTAAACATTTAAACTAGATAAGAGTGGGAATGGGGTGAAAAAGGGAAAATGCTCAGTAGACATTCAGTGAAAGGTGGCACAAAACTGAGTGGTGGTAATTTGGGGTGGAAAAGCTTATTAATAAATGCTAGAAGCATGGATAAAAAGTTTGAAGAACTGGTGTGCATCTTAGTCACTGAAGATGTTCAAATATTCATGATAACAGAGTCTTGGTGGGAGAGTGAAGATACTTGGGACAAACAAATACCAGGGTAAACACTGTATAATAAAGACAAATTAAATAGGAGAGGTAGTGGTGTGGCAATCTCTATGGCTAACTGCATTATGTCAGAAAAACTATATACTGAAGACAACAGACTAGAACAGGTCTGGATAAAACTTGCCTCAGGAAAAAGTGCTAAAATTACCTTAGGGGGTGATATATAGACCATCTTCTAAAAACAGGGATGAGGACTTATTGTTATGTTAACAATTAGAAAGCTTGGATCCAGAAGATAAAATTATAATATTGGGAGATTTTAATATGCCAGGTATCAACTGGGAAGAGCATAAAGATGAGACAAGTAAGGAAGAAAGATTCTTAGGAGCCTTCGAACTACTAGGACTGAAACAGTATGTGACATTACTCACTAGAGGAAATCATATACTGGACTTAGTCCTATGTATGTGGATGAGTAGGTACACAAATGTAAGGTTACTTTGCCTCTTGGGTCCAGTGATCATTCAATGGTAGCATTTATGACAGCTGAATCAAATGAAGTGGTAAAGGGGGTCACCAAAAGTAAAAATTTTTCTAAAGCCAACTTTCATGGCATGAGACATGAACTTAGTAACTGGGATTGGGAACATGATTTTAACTGTAAATCTATGAATACAATGAATGCAATGTGGGAAATCCTTACAGGAAAGATAAATACATTGATGGATAAATATATCCCTGAGAAAAAGAAATATAATGAATCTGGTAAAATTCCACCATGGATGACTCCCAAAATCAAAACACTTACCAACAAAAAGGAAAAGGTAAGTATATATAAAGGCCAAAAGGAGCAATGATAATAATGATTGGGATAAATACAAAGAGACTACTTCAAAAGGCAAAATTAGAAATAAAGACAGCAAAAAGGAAATATGAGTTACAGTACATCTAGCTTAAAAGGTGACGGATAATCATAAATCCTTTTTCAGTTATATCAGTGATAAAAAGAGGAGAATGTGTACAATTGGCCCCATACTGAACTCATGTGGGGAACTAGTTACTGATTTACCCTAGATAGCTGAGGTACAAAATCAGTACTTTATGTCAGTTTACAGTACAACAATGAAGCATACTAAAGAACATAGTAAAGAGATTAGTGACCTAAGTGACATTTTTGTGCTGAGGACATCAGAAAAGGCTATTAGCTCTGGATTCTAATAAGGCACAGGGACCAGATAACATGACATACATCCAAGGGTAGCTGGGGAGCTGGAAAATGAGTTAGCAGGACCCTTGATGAATATATTTAAAAAATCCATGGAGGTTGATGAGGTTGTGGAAGAGTGAAGGTATGCAAATGTGGTACCGATACACAAGAAAGGCAATAGAAAGGTAACATAAAATTATCAGTCTGTGAGCTTGATCTCTGTACTGGGCAAGATCATGTAAGGAATAATAAAGGAACACTTAACTGAAACCATAAATAACTCTGGACAGATTGATAGAACACAACACGGTTTCATAAAGGGACCTTCCTGTCAGACCAACATGTTACAGTTTGATGGGAAGGTGAGCGAGGCTCTAGATGGAGGTACAACTGTGGATGTGACATTCTTGGATCTTACTAAAGCATTTGACAAGGTACCACATGGGAAACATAGATGCCCATATTGACATGAATATACAGTACATGGGAAAATCACTAAATGGATTGCAGCATGGCTGATAGGTAGGAAGCAAAGGGTGTGCATTGGGGAACATACTCAGACTGGACTGGGGTGACTAGTGCAGTGCCCCAGGGATCAGTCCTGGGGTCATGCATTTCAACTTATAAAAAGCATCAATGAGCTGCAATGATGGGATATGGGAAGCAAAGTTTGCTGATGATGCCCACATTGGACCAAAAGTGAAACATGTAGAGGATTGCAAAAGGCCCTGTGTATAGTAGGGTCTTGGACAGTCATGCATGGACTTGAATTTAATCTAGACAAATGTTCAGTTATGCACGTGGGCAAGCAGAATTCTGGCAATCAAAATCTACTAAAGAATACTACCCTAAAAGTAGTAACTGATAAGAGGGATTTGGGTATTTTAGTAGATAAAGAGCTGAGATTTTAAGGGCACTGTAACAAAGTAGTAAAAAGTTAACAGAGATGTTATATAGCATAGGAAGACACATCAGGAGTAGAAAGAGATAGGCACTGGTCCCACTGTATTCTTCACTGGTAAGGCTGCACTTTGAATATTGCTTGCAGTTTTGGGCCCCAGGGAAAAAAAAAAGAAATCAGGGCCTTGGAGAAGGTACAGAAGAGAGCCACTAGAATTACAGGGGATTTAAAGGGAATGGATTACGAGGCCAAGATGAACAGCTTGAGTATGTACTTTTTTAAATATAGGAGGCTTAGGAGTGATATGTACCTTCTTTTTAAGGCCCTTACAAATGATGATCTATTGGAATGCTTGGGGCTAAAAATTAAAAATCAAATATACAGCACAAGATCACACTTCCTACAGTTGGAGAGAGAAATATGCTGGACAAATAAAAAAGACTACTGGTATAATCAGAGAGTGGCAGCACTGTGGAAATCATTTCCTGAGGAGTTGGTAGGCAGAATGGCACCTAACTGAATTCAAAAAAAGGTTGAATGATTATTGGACAATAGTTTGCTAAGCTCTGTACATACCTGATACCTATGCCAAACATGTCACATTGTTCAGGTACAATTTTCAAATGTTTGCATACATATGCAACAGTTTACTCAGCTTACAGCAGAAAATGACTCATATGTCAGTTTTACATGGAAACATAAGATTTGTTTGTAGAAAAAGGACTGAAGCCCATTGAGTCTGCTATGTCCTGCATATCCATATTGCTTGCGAGGGCTGTAAGGCTTTCCAATAGTCACTGTCTTAGTCAGCCTCATGTGTCTGTCTCACCATTGATTGAATCCCTTCACTAATTTTGCACAGACTATCTCCCTTGGCAGTATATCTCTCCATTAAGAAAAACTTTATGATGTCAACTATAACTGCCACCACCAGCTTCATTAAGTTTTCTCTGATGTTTGTTTCCACTCAGCATGAACGTCTCTCTGTTATCTACTTTATTGATCCTGTGGAGGTATTTGTATGTATCAGTCATGTCTCCCACCTCTCTCCTTGCCTCCAGCATGTACATGATGCATTCCACCAACCTGTCTGTAAATCCTTTCCTGCTGACCTTGAATCATTCTGGTTAGCCTCCATTACACTGTTTCCACCCTGTCCCTGTCTTGAAGTGTGAACTACAGAAATGCACACAGTACTCCAGGTCAGGATGCACCAGTGAGATGAACGGTGGCAGAACCACCTCACTTCTCCAACTGCTGACAGCATGCATACTTTTTGGAGGACAAATTGCTACAAATGAAACCAAATGGAACAGCATGTTTAGGTGTTCTACTTTTAAGCACAAATAGAAGGAATGCAGTGGATTTCCAATGCAGCACTCTTTCAGGGCTTTGAAAATTCTGCCCTAGATCTATATCATCATTTATGTCTGCTGTTTCAGAAATAACTCTAGCAACAGATAAACATATTCAGTTTTGCACTGCACCTATAAACCTCGGATACCTGTAAACTGCACATGTGGAGCAAATGGGCTAAGAGAGGTTCAGGAGCAGGATCATTCCCACATAGGCCATTTGTGACTGAGGTGAAGCAAACTAGATGGTTAAAAAATACTTTAATGTACAGTATCACACTGGGTTTTATTCTATAAAGTAATGCTTGGCTTCTGGTATGTTTTAAAACTGTCCCCACAATAAAGTCAATATAAGAGATACCTCAATGGCCAGGACTAGTGCACCATACTATCACGTGGATGACATGGGTTCTGAAGCAAAACATAGGCTCCATCATCATGCAGTCTCATGGCTGGAGGTGCAGTTTAATACTAGTATGTCTACCTTTCATCATCAAAGTTGTATACAATTCTGACCTCTGCCCTACTGGTCATGCACTGTGCATTCCCTCACACTGCATCACAAAGATTGTTACCAAGACTAAAATGGATGATCCACTGTGTAAAATAGGATGACAAACCTAGACAATATTTCTGACTAATGCCCCTACATATCATGTATTTGGGGTCATGAGTGGGAACCAACATTAAATAATACCATTTGGGGAGTGGAGGAGTCAAGCTTGAGGGTGCTTTCAAATGAAGAAGTAGACTCTTTACAGATTTTTCTAGAAGAATGAAGAAGGAGTTAGAAGGATGGGAAATGACTGGGGGCGGTGCCATCAATTAGACTAGTCACTGACACCTGGTGAGGGCTTTAATTCTTTTTTTTTCTTTTTTGGGACTAAAAGGATAATGATAAAAAACAATAGCTGAGTATCTGGTGTGCAAAGTATGAATACTCGTGAAGTGTTCAAGAGATGGTACTCACACACCCATAATGTAAAATCACGTTCTGTGCCTAGGCGCTTATAATTTTATAGTTTGGTTTACAAGGGATCCAAATGAATTATGTAGTAATGGTAAGCTGATTCTGGAAGTGAGTTTGGTGAACCCACCAAAAAACTGGCACTGTTGACTATGGTGAGGGGGGGTTCAAAGTTTTCTGTCTTCTCTTTGGTACTTCCATGGTGGTATCCTGTGAACACTGCTAGTATGATTGAGTGACTGCAAAAAGGGTGACTCAATCATGGTGTCTGTGTTCTGGGCTACCCAGTAGAGTAGCGACAGGATAATAGGGTGGGTGACTATGACGACGGGTTGTGTTATACATATATACACAGCCAGTCTGTGAAAAGAATGAAAGAGTGAAAGTAAAGTAAGCTGCAGTGTGAGATTAGTGTGTGTGTGTTATGTATCTTGATTAAGAGTATCTCGCTGGGGTCTGTCAGTTGGGGTCAGATGGTCTCACTCGCACTCAGTTTCCCTATTGCCTTGCATCCCATTGTCATCTAATCTTCACCATGCACAGTACAGTAGTAAGTTATCATAACTTCCTATGCATTCTGCAGTATTGTAGTTCCATCTATCGTGAAGAAAACATGAAGAAAATAACAGGAGGAGAACTAGAAACAGGGTGAAGAAAGGTGTAGAGACATACTCCTCCATGCCAATTCCAACTCCAAATTAAACTTCTACAACTGGTGGTGGACATGGTCATAGAGGGAATTATAAAGCTGGATCCATGACTGTAATTTCTCAGAGGGACAGCCGTCAAGCTGAACAGAGGGCTGGGTAGTCCAAAGTACGTGTTGGGGATATAAAAGCAACATACAAAAAGGAACAAACTAATACTGTGGAGATTATGCTGAGGGAGGGAGGGAGGGAATAAAACAGATAGGTTTAGCTGAGGGTCTATCAGAAGCTAAACTTGGCACCATATTTCTAGGGAGTGGGTAATGTGTTCTGGTAGCAACAAACCGGCATACTAGTTGGCAATTGTTTTAAAATGCAGACCACTTCTATTGCAGCATTCCTCCAAGGAGCAGCCACTGACATGAACAGAGGATTTCTAATCCAGAGTGAGTGTTGGAGATATTTTCTTTTAAAATGGTAATGAACTGATGCTGTGGAGACTGAACTGAGGGAAGGCGGGAAGAGCGAGGGACGACGAGCGGGAAGAAGGAAGGCTGAGGGGAAGGTCTATGACAGCCCAACTAGGTGCCATATTTCTGGGGGTGGGTTATGTGTTTTGGTAGTGGCTAGTTAGTGCACTAGCAGACTAACATATCTCCAATAGGTACAAGCAACCCCACAGCATAGAGGACATGAGGCAGGAAGATGTCATCTACAAGAGCCTCTGCAGGACAGTACACAGGGAACTCTGATCTTTTGACCCAGAACATGGCACAATCGCCCTGTATAAATATGTGCTGAACTGCTGTTATGGAACATACTGAAGTGGGTGTTCTTGAATGAAAGGTTGCCCAGATAGGAGGTAAGAGGTCAGAAGAACAAACAGGAACAAGCATTTGTCAATGCCGAATGTTGATTGCCTTGGTCCACTGAGGTCACTCACTGGCCTTCTGTCACTTGCTCATTCTGTTTCTCCTGGTGCAACAGGCTGCCCTTTTGTACTGGGGTCCTGCCTGCGCTGGCACCTTTTTCTGCCTACAAAGAAATCTGCAGCTGTCCCAACAGAGCTCCATTGAGGTGGCTCATTCCCCTACTCTCTCACTCACTCATTCTGTTTCTCCTAGAACTGCAGCCTGCCCTTTTGTACTGTGCTCCTGCCTCTGTTGGTGGCTTTTTCGGCCCACAAAGAAATCTAAAGCAGTCACAATAGGGCTACGCTGAACTCACTCACTTACCCTCTGTCACTCGATCGTTGTGTTCATCCTGGCACTGCAGGCTGCCCTTTTGGACTGGACTCCTGCCTGCATTGGCTCCTTTTTCTGTCCACAAAGAAATCTGCAGCTGTCCTGACAGAGGTCCATTGAGGTGGCTCACTTTCCCCTTCTTTCACGTGCTCATTCTGTTTCTCCAGGCGCTGCAAGCTGCCCTTTTGTATTAGGCTGCTGACTCTGCTGGTGCCTTTTTCTGCCCACAAAGAAATCTGCAGCAGTCCCGACAGAGCTCCGTTGAGCTTGCTCACTCCCCCTCTCACTCGCTCATTCCGTTTCTGCCGGCACTGCAGGCTGGCCTTTTGTATTGAACTCCTGCTTGTGTTGCTGCCTTTTTCTGCCCACAAAGAAATCTGCAGCAGTCACAATAGAGCTGCACTGAACTCACTCACTTACCCTCTGTCACTCGATTGTTGTGTTCGTCCCGGCACTGCAGGCTGCCCTTTTGGACTGGACTCCTGTCTGCATTGGCACCTTTTTCTGTCCACAAAGAAATCTGCAGCTGTCCTGACAGAGGTCCGTTGAGGTGGCTCACTTTCCCCCTCTCTCACTCGCTCATTCTGTTTCTCCAGGCGCTGCAAGCTTCCCTTTTGTACTAGGCTGCTGACTCTGCTGGTGCCTTTTTCTGCCCACAAAGAAATCTGCAGCAGTCCCAACAGAGCTCCGTTGAGCTCGCTCACTCCTCCTCTGTCACTTGCTCATTCTATTTCTGCTGGTGCTGCAGGCTGCCCTTTTGTACTGGGCTCCTGCCTGCATTGCCACCTTTTTCTACCCAGAAAGAAATCTACAGCACTCATGATAGAGCTTCGTTAATGTCGCTCACTTCCCCTCTGTCACTCACTCGTTCTGTTTCTCCTGCCGCTGCAGGCTGCCCTTTTGTACTGGGCCCCTGCATGCATTGGTGCCTTTTTCTG
Organism: Neoceratodus forsteri; assembly: GCA_016271365.2. Lineage (NCBI taxonomy): Eukaryota > Metazoa > Chordata > Ceratodontiformes > Ceratodontidae > Neoceratodus > Neoceratodus forsteri. The sequence continues at coordinate 745,105,106 of CM057458.1, read as the reverse complement.
CCCACAAAGAACTCTGTAGCAGTCCCAACAGAGTTCTGTTGAGCTCACTCAGTCCCCCTCCCTCACTTGCTCATTCTGTGTCTCCCGGCGCTGCTAGTTTCCGTTTTATATTGAGCTCCTGCCTGCGTTGGGGCCTTTTTCTGCCCACAAAGAAATCTGCATCTGTCCTGACAGAGCTCCGTTGATTTCACTCACTCTTCCTCTCTCACTCACTCATTCTGTTTCTCCTGGTGCTGCAGGCTGCCATTTTTAACTGGTTCCTGCCTCTGTTGGCACCTTTTTCTGCCCACAAAGAAATCTACAGTAGTCCTGACATAGCTCCATTGAGCTCGCTCACTGCCCCTCTTTTACTCGCTCGTTCCATTTCTGGCCACGCTGCAGGCTGCTCTTTTGTACTGGGCTCCTGCCTGCATTGCCACCTTTTTCTGTCCAAAAAGAAATATGCAGCAGTCATGATAGAGCTCCGTTGCAGTCACTCACTCCTCCTGTCTCACTCGCTCGTTCTTTTTCTCCTGCCACTGCAGGCTGCCCTTTTGTACCGGGCCCCTACATGCATTGCTGCCTTTTTCTGCCCACAAACAAGTCTGCAGCAGTCCCAACTGATCTCTGTTGAGCTCACTCACTCCCCCTCCCTCTCTCACTCATTCTGTGTCTCCCTGCACTGCAGGCTGCCATTTTGTACTGGGCTCCTGCCTGTATTGGTGTCTTCTCGTGCCCAAAAGAAAATCTGCAGCAGTCACGAAAGAACTCAGTTAAGCTTGGTCACTCCCCCTCTCTCACTCGCTCAATCATAATCTGTCCCAAACATTGATTTCTGACAGTGACTGTGGTATTCTGCACCATAAGCGTGAAAACACATTTTACCAGGATGTGAAAAATGACAGCTGTACTGTTCATAAGGAGGTGTAAAAAAATGCCACTGTTGAAAATGTGGCGTGAAAATATTACTAATTTGTGAAGTTACAAGGGTGGATGGAAACTGCACAACGCACGCTCATACCACAGTCATTTTATGGAGTTTCATCACAAAATGTTCAACATAGGCATTTTAGGATCTCTGCTCATGAACAGTGTCACTGTGATTTTCTTAATGTGTCCTGTACACTGATTTCCCACAGTGACTGCGCTATTCTGTGCTGGAAGAGCGAAAACACATTTCAGCCAGGATGTCAAAAATGACAGCTGTACTGTTCATCAGGAGATGTGTAAAAATGGCTGTGTTGAAAATCTGGAGTGAAAATATTGCAAATTGGTGAAGTTATGAGCATGCGTAGCAACTGCACAATGCATGCTTGTAAAAGTCATTTGTTTTGATTGTTCCCAACAAATTTGTAACATACAATTTTTGAGACCCCACCTCATGAACCCTGGCACTGTCATTTCGTTAATCAGTCCCAAAAGGTGATTCCGTGCAGTGACCATGAGATCACCTTTCAGGACTGAATAACACCATGACAGTGCCTGAATTCATGAGGTGTGGTCCCAAAAACCCCATGTAAAAAATGTGGTGCCAATATTCCAAAAAATGCCTCAGATAAGCATCAAAGTTGAGAAAACACTATTTATACCATTATACAGCTTACTGGCATTTCCTCAGTTCCCAGTCAGCTTTGAAGAGTGCAGACGTTTTCCCGGTCCACCAAAGATCATTGTGCCAGACTTTGGAGGTAAGTATGGGGTGAGGGGGGTGTGGGGAGGCAGGGTCCACAGTGGGTGGGCGCGGGTTGTGGGAGGGCAGGAGACCTCAAGGACCCTTTCCTTTTTCACAGGTCACAAAAAAAAAAAAAACATTGCAGGACTTTTTTTTTTCAGGGCATGTGGACACTGTGGTGGGCTCCCAGCATGCCAATGGAGTGTTTTTGAGGGGCAGACAGCTGTAGCTGACAGGAGATTGGGCACCCCATCTATACAAAAGGTGGGGCACAAGAGCCGAGGGGGATTGGACACCCCTTCGGTACAAATCTAATGAGTTTTCATGGGGGGGTATTATGCCAATGGGTAGTGGGCTTCCCCTGTCTGCAACCTTCACTAGGAGGAGAACTGAAGCCAACAGGGATTGGGGCCCCCATCGGTAAAAATACTATGGTGGGGGCACATGCTGCCAAGGGGGATTGGGCACCCCCCTCGGCACTGGGGGCTCACGAATATTGTTTGTGAACATGGCACAAACAATATTACAGTACCAATGTTCCGCCCTGTAATGACGGATCGCTCCCTCATTGCAGTGAATGGCTGACACTGCAATGACGAGGCAGCCTCTAATTACAGCGGCTGAAACATTTCAAGGTGGTGACATGCTGACTGAACTAGTGTCAGCAGCAGCGTGCCTCCCCATTGGGGAAAGCGGGCCAAGCCTTTAAAGACTGTGGGGGCATTGGCCACAACAGTGTCACACCTCCACAACCTGCTTCTTGCAAGCTGCTACAATATGTTTCTTGTGCATGCGCGCAATCAATATAAAAAGTGTTCTAGCAACAAGGTTATCAGTGGTTAAATCCAAACTATGTATACATGTATAATTACTCAGAGAAAGGAGGTATGGAGAAATTGGGCCCAGGTAAGGTAAGCAGGAATAGTGTGAGTAGAGGTCCTCAACAAGAGAGATTACACAGGAAGGAAAGTAAGGTGACTTAACTGTTCACGGGGTGTGATTCAGCAGTTAGGGAGAAGGTTCAAAAGAACTCAAGTAAGAAGGAAAAAATAAAAAAAACTTCACACTCAGATGCCAATTCAAACAGATGCGAACAAACGTATTTAACTAGCAAGCAACATGCAGCAGTTCAGCCCCACCATAAATATTTTCAACATTTCAAGCAATGCTCTTTGTCAAGAGACCCATCTCACCCCCTGGTGTTGTTCAATTTATAGTGTACAATTTAAAGACATATGCACCGGGGGGGACAAGATACAGTTAGACCACAGTCTGTAGACACAACCAGGACATCCATATCAGTCACTGGCTCCCTCTCAGATCCATTGTCTAGATATGTGGGCCATTTAATAAAGCCTTTTGTGAGTGCCCTGATATCATACTTAAGGGATACCACAGAGATGTTGGCATTATTGCAGGACCTATACATTGAGAGAGGGGGGCTTTTGGTTACCCACAGTGTAGAGGATCTCTACACTAACATACCTCATAATGAGAGTTTACATGCATTGAGAACTTTTCTGAATAGGAGAACAGAAGGTGCACTTCCCCTTTCAGAGGTGTTAGTGGAATTGTCAAGATTTATCATATAATATGACAGTTTCTGTTTCATGGGGGATTTTTACCTCTAAATTAGTGGCACATGATGGGGGCTACATTTGCCCCAGTTATGTCAATTTACAAATGAGATTATGGGAAAAACTTATCATGAAGCAGTTACTCATTTCTTGCCTTCCACTGCCCTATGGAGGAGGTACACTGATGATATATTGATGATGTGGTGGGGAACTCATCATGTGTTTTTTTCAATTTGTTGAGTTTTTGGCTGCCAGCAACCCCGATTTAAGGTCTGCAGTATACAGATGTTTAGTGGTCATGTCTGTTTTGCATATCACTATCATGAAGGACATTTTTTTGGGCGTCAATACCATGTTATTCTGTAAACCAACTGATCTGAATAGGCTCCTCCATGATAGCTTGTCCTATCCCTGCCACACCATCAATGATAGCACCATAATGCCAGTTACTAAATGTTCATAGAAACTGCAGCCAAAAGGGGGAGTTTGATAAACAGTCAGGTGATTTAGTGGATCATTATAGAAATAGAAGGTACCCAGGTTCCTGTGCCCTTAAGGCACTTGAGTGTGCTAAAACTATGATAGACAGGGACTTATGGCACCTAGTGAATATCAAGGTATTGTGTCCACCAAAAGGTTCAACTTTCTGACCACATATATACCCAATCAAGGGAGGCTGAAAATATTGTTAGAAGGAGTTGGCATATCCTGTCAAGTGACTCTAAGTTGGAGGAGTGGATAGAACAGTTCCTACGCATGATTTCCAAACACTTGGCTAATCTTCCTGATAAGCTTACAGATAGCCTTCCACCACTTCCCAAAATGTTCACATGGCTGCCACCTGAATCTCTGAGTTGTTTCACAAGTGGCCACTGGAAGTTCTGTGAGGCAACTGTTCAGTCAAAGACTTTTCACGTCCTATTACACATGACGCTTACACAGTTACTGAGTTTATTAACTGTGATACAACCATGTTGTTTATTTAGCTAGTTATGCTCAATCATGGTTTTATGTTGGCCGAATAAAACAAAAGTTTAAAGAACTACTGACACGTCAAAGAAAACTTTAAAAAACATGATAATTAGGTACAATTCTCCTTGCATTCCATTTATATTTTATATATTCCCCCTCATTATTTATTAGTAAGGAAATATGCATAACTATAAGATCTTTATCCCTCAGAGTTCCTTTACAGTCCATCTGCCTCTATAGCTTGCTACCTACTTCAAGTCATTTTCCTCTGTTGTGATATCACATCTGTTACTATGTGAATAACTGTGATACCACAAGCAATGCTCATGGACTTCAAGTAGGGAGAAAGCAGTAGGAATGGACAAACTCTTCAGGAGAAAATATCCTGTTTTCATACGTATGACCTCAGTAATAAATAACTGGGGGATACAGCACAAATGGGAAATACCAGCTGGACTTTATCTAAATATTAGGGTTTTTTTAACGTTCTCCTGAACGTGTCACCAGCTCTTTAAGGAGAGGTTTTGGGAACATTTGAGGGCAATAGTCAATGGGAATTTGAAATATGCCACAACTGCCTGTATCCTGTAAGTTAAGGACCCAGTGAACCATGTCTGGAAATTTATGGGCATAGAAAAAGCGTATGTGGATCCAAGGGGTGAGTATTTGGTTAGAGTTTTGTCTTAGATGGATGGCTTTTGGATGTTTAAGCTGGGGATGACCACAGAATTGGGGCTTAATGACAAAATGAGCTTGCCCCATAGATGTAAAGTTGCATGCATTGCTTATGTTTGCATTTGTTAGGTGAATCTTGAATGTATATTTCCCCATGTTTGTAGCAAACAGTTTTTTATATGCAAGCAATGTGTGATTATTTATCACTATGGTAGCTTAATTTCGTAGGAAATGCTATGTCCTTACATGAGTGTCAGTATGCTATCAATTGAAGATTTTTAAATATTATTTTACTATCATTGTGGTGTTAATGCATCTCTTCCACCTGGTGTATATGTCTTTAAACGGTACACTATAAATTGAACAACACCAGCAGGTGAGATGGGTCTCTTGACAAAGAGCTTTGCACAAAACGTTGAGAATATTTGTGGTGAGACTGAGCTATTGCATGTTGCTTACTGGTTAAATAAATGCGTGCAGATCTGTTTGAACTGGTGTCTGAGTGCAAAGTTTTTAGTTTTTTCCTTCCTATGTTCATGACTGCTACACTGACACCCTGAGCTGCCTTTCTGTTTTGGCCAACTCAAATAAGACTAGGTCAGGGAAGAACAACTTAAAGAAGGAAGGATGAAGATCTCTTGTATTTGGGGATTGAACTAGTAAGATGTAGGGGGTGCTGGGTGTCTGTCTTCGGAAGGGTGCTTATAGGAGTAGCTGCAGTTCAGTATGTAGTAAACTAGCAGCACTTGTTTTCAAACTAGCATTACTCTGGGTTGAGATACAGCTACTGCTGTATAGATCCCAGGGAGATTTGGGTGTGCTACAGGCAGTTCCTCTCACTCAAAGACCTCCAATATGGCATTTGGAAGGTTGTCGGCAAGGGAGAACAGGAATATGGGGACCTCGGGAGTAGGGGACATCCCAAATATTGAGATACAGAATGCTTTCAATCAACTGAGTGTCAGGATCATGTGATGGTTATGGTTATGGAAGTCCTATCAAACACAGAGAGACCCCAGAAGGCTTCAGTGGCTGTGAAACCTGTAACGGGAGGGTTCCAGAAGAAATAGACCAGAAAAGAGAACCCTAGTAGTGGGATACTCAACAGTGAGAAACATAGAAATATAGACTTTGATGGCAGATAAGGACCGCTTGGTCCACCTAGTCTGCCCATTTCCCTACCTACAGGATAAGCTGCAGATCCTATTTAACCAACAGCCTATTTCTTCCTACCCCTCACAAAAACTGCCTTATATCTTTCCCATGCATTCTTGAATTCTCCCACAGTTTTAGACTGCACAACATCCTCAGGAAGGCTGTTCCATGCCTCCACCACCCTCTCTGTGAAAAAATACTTCCTCACATTGTCCCTCAGCCGTCCCCCCTCTATCTTCAAATTGTGTCCCCTTGTTCTTGCACATCCCTTTTTCTCAAAGATGCTAACCTCTTGGACTTTGCTGATTCCACTGAGGAACTTAAACATTTCTATCATGTCCCCCCTTTTCCTCCTTTCCTCAAGGGTATACATATTGAGCTCCTTTAGTCTCTCCTCGTATGGCTTTTCTTGCAGACCCTGCACCATTTTAGTTGCCCTCCTCTGAACTACCTCCATCCTGTCTATGTCCTTGCGGAAATGGGGTCTCCAGAACTGGATGCAGTACTCCAGATGGGGTCTCACCAACTGTCTTTACAGGGGGATAACTTCCTGTTTTCTGCTGGTGATGCCTCTCACTATACATCCCAGTATCCCCACAGCCCTCCCTATTGCCTTCTCACATTGCTTGCCAACCTTAAGGTCATCTGATGTGATTACCCCAGGTCCCTTTCCATTTTTGTTGTTGTTACTACCTCCCCCCATTGTATAATCTTCCCCTGGGTTTTTGTTTCCCAGGTACACTATTTTGCACTTCTTTGCATTGAATCCAAGCTGCCATACTTCTGACCATTCCTCCAACCTTACCAAGTCCTTTCTCATCCTTTTTATGCCTCCTTGTGAATCAACCCTGTTACAGATCTTTGCGTCATCTGCAAAGAGACATACTTTTCCTTCCAATCCCTCTGCAACATCACTTATAAAGACATTAAAAATGACTGGACCCAGTACTAAACCCTGCAGTACCCCACTAGTAACCCCTCTTTCTTCAGAGTGGACTCCATTTACAATTACCATCTGTGTCCTGTTGTCCAGCCAATGTTCTACGCAGGCTACCACCCTGGGACCCACTCCTAGGCTGGTTAATTTGACTATTAATCTTTTGTTTGGGACTGTGTCAAATGCCTTGCTAAAGACTAGGTAGGCCATGTCCACAGCCCCTCCCTGGTCTACTACTTTGGTCACCCAGTCAAAGAAATCAATTAGATTCATCTGACATGACTTTCCCACTGTGAACCCATGCTACCTTGGGTTCTGTGCCCCACTGGCCTCTAGGTACTCAACAATTCTTTTCTTCAGAATTGATTCCATCATTTTCCCTACCACAGAGGTCAAACTGACAGGTCTATAGTTTCCTGCCTCTGTCTTTGTCCCACTTTTGTGAAGGGGAATCACATCTGCCTTCCTCCAGTCCTCAGGTACCACACCATCCTCCCATGATTTGTTAAAAATGGTAGTCAGTGGTGTCACTAGTTCTCTGCTTAATTCTTTTAGAATTCTGGTGTGAATTCCATCTGGCCCATTGCTTTGTCCACCTTCAGTTTTAGGAGTTCTTTCAGAACCCTTTCTTCTGTGAAAGGACTGGGATCAACCCCCCTATCCAACGTGCTTCTGTTAATTGGATTAGGCACCTCCCCCACCTCCTCTTTCGTGAATACGGAACAGAAGTATTCATTCAGTATCCCTGCTTTTTCACTGTCCCTCTATGCCCACTCACCGTCCATTCTATTCAGCCTCACTATCCCTCCCTTTGTCTTTCTACACTCCCTGATATACCTATAAAAGGTTTTATCCCCCTTCTTAACCAAGTCGACTATCTTTTCCTCAGTTTGGTCCTTTGCTATTCTGACTACCCTCCCTGCTTCCTTCTGCCTTAACTGGCACAGTTCTCTGTCCTGCTGCTTCTTTGTTTCCTTATATTCCCTAAATGCTATCTTTTTCTCCCTAACCTTCACCACCACCTCTTTTGAGAACCATAGTGGCTTTTTTCTATTGTTTTGATTTGTTTATTTGCTTTACACAAAGGCTTGTTGCCTCTGTGATGGCAGTTTTGATATTTTCCTATTGTTGCTCCACCCCTCCTTCTAGCCTGTTTGCTAGTGCTTTTCTAAGGCACTATCCCATCTTGCCAAAGTCAGCCCTCATGAAGTCCAGAACCCTCACTTTTGTATGGCTTGACTCTGTAGCTGAGTTTATCACGAACCACACTATTTGGTGGTCACTTGTTCTCAAATGGCCACCCACTTCTAGATCTGAGATCCTCTCATTGTCCCCATTTGAGAGTACAAGGTCTAAGATTGCTCCCTCACTAGTAGGTTCCAAAACTAGCTGTCTGAGGCATGCCACTTGAAGGGCATCGAGAATGGACCTGCTTTTGGATGTGGCTGCAGCAAAGGTGCTTCAGTTAACATCTCTCATATTAAGATCCTCCATCAACAGTATCTTCCATTTCTCTGCCATCCTAAGTATGCCTTCTATTATATCCTTGTCTATTCCCTCCCCCTGACATGGGGGTCTGTATACAACCCCTGTGTGGATTGTGGTGCCATTTCCAGTCTCTAAGGTGACCCAAAGTGCCTCCTCTCCTCCCTGTTTACTCTTTTGTTCAGTTGTTTTTATCCCTTCCCTTACATAGAGAGCTACTCCACCCCATTTTCTCCCCTTCCTGTCACTCCTGTAGGTTGTGTACCTTGGTATGTTAACATCCTCTTCATGGTTCTCTGTGTACCATGTTTCTGTGACTGCTATGATATCCAGGCATCCCTCTTCCATCAAGGCCACCAGTTCAGGGAGCTTGTTGCCCAGACTACCGGTGTTGGTACTCATTACCCTCCATTTCTTGATGACCTTAACCCTTTTTGCCCCATCTCTGTCCTTATTGCATTTGTCACTTTCTCCATTTATCCCTGTGCTTCTTCCTATCGACATCTCTATGTTGGTGTCTACCTCACTTAATACCCTGATTTTTTGGGGGGCTAGGATTTCCCTGCTCCTCTCCAGTGCCTCCCCCCTTGGCTAGTTTAAATGCTTGCCAGTGAAGCATTTAAACCTATCAGCTAGGATCCTGGTTCCCCTCCTGGACAGATGCAGGCCATCATGCCAGTATATCCCTGTATCCCTCTGGGTGGTCCCCCAGTCCCCAATGAAGCCAAATCCCTGAGCTCTGCACCAGTTTTTCAACCACTGATTGAATCCCATGGTGTGGAGCATCCTAGCCTCACCCATACCATAGACAGGCAGCACCTCAGAGAAGGTTACCTTGCATGCTATTTGTCTAAGGCCCCTTCCCATCTCCACAAGCACTTCTTGCACTGCTCTGATCCCTTTCTTAGCCAGGCCATTTGTCCTTAGGTGGACAATGACATCCAGCTCCCTCCCCTGTGCAGCTGCTCCTGTGAGCCTGAGGATTCGCTCCCTGTCCCTCCAAGCCATGGTGCCAGGCAGGCACCTTACCTCCCTTTCCCCCTTCCTCCCACAGTTTTACCTTCCTAACAATGGAGTCTCCCACCAGGAGTTGTTTTCTTCTCCTGTGGGGTCCCATGCCACCCTTCTGTGGGTCTCCTTTGTGGAGATTCCCAGCATTCTCCTTGGTCTCCACTGTGGGTGCATCCATATAGGAACCACACTTTTCCAGAATGGCATAGAAATTGTGGAGAGGTACAACTGGAGGGATGCACCTATGTTCCATCCCCCTCACCCTCCCTGAGCCCACTGGAGTCCAACTGCTCCTCTTTCTTGGCAACCTCTGAGGCAACAGCAGTGAACCTGGTGGTCCCACAAATCCTGGCCAACTCAGCCTGGAGATGAGCAACCTCCTCCCTCAGCCCAGAGAGGTGCCTGCAGATGGGACAACACCACATCCTCCAGAACATCTCCCAGAAGACTGCTGCTCCACAGCCACTGCACTGCACCACTCCCATCATGTCTTATTTCTGCCCCCAACTGCTGTTTGTAATACTTACTCTTTCCTCTGTTTGTTTATTTCTTTTTTTCTCTCCCTACTTACTTACTGCCTCTGTGCCCTTTTAGCTGCTGACTTTCCTGTTCTCAGACAAGAAGTTCCTATATTTCTAAGTAGTCTCCTTACTTGCTCAGAGCCAGACCTCCAGCAGCTGGGGGGGGTCAGAGAGCTACTCTTGCCCTTAAAGGATGGTGAGTCTTTGGTGGCTCTGTGATCACTCACTTCCTGCTCCCAAACAGGAAGTTCCTGTTGTCAGTCAAATTCTGTGCCTATAGAGGGACAGAAAAATTAGTAGGAGCTGGTTTTAAGGAAGGAGGGCTCATGAGTTGCTTCCCTGGGACTACAGCTGAGAGAATTATCCGCAGGGTGAGGAGGCTGGAAGGTGGGGATAAACCTGATGTAATCATGTATAATGAAACTAATGATCTGACTAATCATATTGTACAGCCGAGGAAGTAAATGTAGCTTTTATAAACTGAGTAAAATTCTAAGATATAAAGCAGTTTTGGTGACCTAGTTGGAGGTGATTCTGTCACATGATGTGGGAGTGCAGAAAGGTGAAAATATTTATCTTTAACAGGTGGATGAAGGGCTTGGGCAGAGTGGAGGGGCTCCAGTAGAAAGGGTGCTGGTTGTAAGTACTAGTGACTCTTTAGGAGGGACAGGTTGCATCAGTGTGTGGAGGGGGTCTTAGTATTATGGCAGAGGTTTAATGCCTTCTTTGATGGCAGTTATACTAGATGGGTGGGGTATACTAATGCCTAGATTAGTATGGGTAACACCTCAGGAGTGAGAGCCCTACCATGCACTTCTGGCTAGTGTAGAGGGATGATAAAAGTAGGAGGTGGCAAATGGGATAGCTGTTGGTGGAGGGGAAAGTTGGGCAGGTAGGAGGATAAATGTGGGATAGTAGGCATGAAATGGTATGGAGAACAAGTTAGGAACAAAACATAGACAAGCCCAGGGTCCAAGGTCAAAAATGGGGCAATAGGAAAGCAGGGGGTGAAGGGCAAATGGGTCTTGGAAAGCTGTTTGTCTGAATACCAGAAGCCTGTGTAAATGGTAGAGCTTCAGGCAGCAAGGTTACACAGTATTAGGAACAACAGGTGGCAGGGTAAGGGGAACAGTGGCCCTGTATAAAACAAAATGGAGGTCACCCATCAGTGGGTGAGGGGATTCAGTCTGGGTACAGTGGGAAGAGAAAAATGAGGGTATGTATAGTATATGACCACTGGACTTCACTAAGGCTTTTGATAAAGTCTCACATAAAAACTTGTTATAAGAACTAATGAGAATTAACATACATCCCAACATCAATAACTGGGTACAATCATGGCTGGAGAATAGGACCCAGAAAGTGTCAGTGAAAGGTCATCTATCTGACGAGGGTGTGGTGACCAGTGGATTCCCTCAGGGCTCAGTCTTGGGACCCATTCTTTTTAACATATTAGTATCCACTATGTCTGCTATGGACACAATATGGTTATCCAAGTACGCAGATGATTATAAGATTGGTAGTCTTGTAAGTTCTATATCTGATGGGCTTCTTCTGCAAACCCAACTAAACAGTTTAGCATCTTGGGCAAATTCATACAAAATGTTTTTTAATGAGGTCAAATGTAAAGTCTTACATCTGGGTAGGAATAATATGCTCATTGATTATAAATTGAACAATATACCACTAAAAAATATTGTGGAGGAAAAAGACTTGGGAGTTATAATCTCTAACAACTAAACCTTTGACAGAAATACCACAATTAATGTTAAAACATGTAATATAATTGTGGGCTCAATTTTGGGTAATATTAAAAGTAAAGACCCTGAAGTCATTATGCCATTCTATACTAGTCTGGTACATCCACATTTGGAGTACTGCTTCCAGTTCTGTGTTCCCACTTCTATTAGGAGTCCGAAATTAGTTGAGGGTGTTCAACGTAGATTCAACAAGAAAGTCAAATTCTTAAAACATACTAGTTATGATGATAGATTAAGAAAACTTAAACTCTACTCCACTAAACTCCACTAAATACTGACAAATTAGGGGGAGATTTATGCCTCATATGTAAAACATTAATGAATGACTATCTGAAAACAACAATAGAATTAGCATCATTCACTGGCACTTACCCAACTAGGAGTCACAGTTATAAACTTACAGGTGCAAAGTGTGCCTCAATCAAACTGAGTCGATTCTATACCCAGAGAGTGGTCGGAATATGGAACACCTTGCCAGATAGTGTTGTTAATAGAAGGAATATAACATTTTTTAAGCAATGTCTGGAATGCTTTATGGGGGATAAAAAGTTTGAATTCCACCTATGAGGCATATGGGTGGCGAGTCCAATAAAGGGTTTTGTGCCCACTGTACTCGTAAACATCTATGAACCTATGAACCTATGAGGCAAATGGAATACAATGAGAGAACACTGGAAGATGAAACTAGGAAATCATTAGCAAAGGGGGAGGTACTACTAATGGGAGACCCTATTCTGAACCCTCTGGATAAGACTGTGTGATTCTGATGGACAGGAGTATTAAGAGTTGGGCACAGGTAGAGGTGCTACATAATTTTTTTCCTTGCACAGTGGTCCAAGAAACCTATGGAGTGAGCTATTTTAGATGCAGTACTCTTCAAAGGGGATATCATTGAGGATGCCTGGGTGAAGGAGCCACTGGGTTAAAGTCACTACAATTCAGTGTCATTTCAGATTGACATAAGAGCCCATCACTCCAACTCAAAAGTGAAGGACCTAGACTTTAGAAGGAAAGATTTTGTAAAAATGGAGCAGTAACTCAGGGAAAGATCAACATAGGTAGCAAGGCCAGAAGGGGTAGATGCCAAATGGAAAAAGATTAGGAAATGGGAAGCTGAAGCAACCGATACCAGCATAAGGCAGGTAATCTAGATAAAAACAGGAAGAATAACAATGGTGTGGTTCTCCAAAGGGGTGAAGGAAGTGATTAGAGCTAAGAGGGAAACATTCTGGAAGAATAAGTAGAGCAGTCTAGGCTCTCACTCTGATGGTCACTCCTGCCCCAAACAGAGCCCCACTGTTCCTCTCCACCACATACATTCCTCCCCGAAACCAGAAGACTGCTTTCCACTCTGTCCTCACCTATCTCCAGACACTCCTGGACAATGCTGACATCATTGCCCTTGGGGACTTTAATATAAACTGGCTAGCTGATGCATCGGCTCCCATTAGGGATGCTATAGCCTCTCAAAACCTGTCCCAACTTGTGACCACTGCCACTATAATCAACCAGAAGACTGGTACTGCCACCCTCCTTGATCTTGTGCTCACCAATGCACCCCACAAAGCAACCCAGGTCAGGTTCCTACCCAATGCCCTGAGTGACCACTCCTCAGTGCTCTGTCACTGGTCATATAGTGTTAAAAAAAAAAATTATCTTCCTGCGCTGTCTAAACCCTGGCAAACTTCAGTCCCTCAGACAGTGCCTCTTAGCTAGTGATGGGTCCCCCATCAAAACCGCATTGAACATTGACTCTGCCCTCGACCATTTTGACACTTTCAACTTTGCCTGCAACTGGTATGCACCCCTAAGCAAACAAAGAGTTAAAGGGTTGACACACCATGGATATCACAAGCCCTGCTGGACCGGATGCACAAACGTGACAAGCTATGGCACATTGCGCTGGATACTGGTAAACCCATTGATAGGCAGTGCTACCAAATAACGCACAATAAATATACTTGGAGTATTCGTAATTCAAAGGCTGAGTACTACCAATCCTTGCTCACTGCCACACAGGGCTCGAGCTGCAAGTTCTGGGACTCCCTCAAAGAGCTCAATGGCAAAGCCTCCACTGCATCTCCCTCCCAACTCAGAGCCAATGAGTCTTTCACCACAGACCCTGCCCGGATTGCAAACACATGTAATGACTCCTTCTCTGACTTTACTGGTGTTCTCCTCCCCAGACTTCTTCTCTCCCTCCCTCCCCCCAGCACCACCTTGCTCTCTCTCCACTCCCCCATTCCGCTTTGAAGCAATAGCCCAGCGTGACACTGCCCCTCTTCTACTCAAGGCCCTTAACAAATCATGTTTCAGCAGTGACACACTTGATCTTAAACTGCTTAGGCTTACCTTTAACAAAGTTCTCCCCCTTTCTCACCATGCTTCTGAACTGCTCCCTATCGCTGGGCCAGTTTCCCGCTAAATGGAAATCTGCCCTCATCACACCTATCCTAAAGAGAGGTGACTGCACCCTGTCTGGGAACTACCGCCCCATCTCAATCCTGCCTCCCCTCTCCAAAACCTTGGAAAAGATTGTGGCCACCCAGCTTATGGACTACCTCTCCAAATATAGACTCCTGTGTCCTGAGCAACATGGCTTCCACCATAACCACAGTACCAACCACAGCACTCTTGGAATTTACAAATGCCTTCCACACATCTCTGGACACTGGCCACACTTCTGGTGCAGTTTTTATAGACCTTTACAAGGTGTTTGATATGGTGCACCACACACTGCTCCTGGATTCCCTCATGCAAATAGGCCTGTCCCCAGAGACCACTGGCTGGTTTACCAGCTATCTGTCTGAGAGAATCCAGACAGTCAGGATCACCCATACCCTGTCCTCCACACTCCAAGTCAGATCAGGGGTCCCACAGGGCTCTATTCTTGGCCCCCTACTTATCTCCCTGTTCCTCAATTCCTTGCCAAAGGTTTGCTCGAGGAAACTACTCCTGTATGCGGATGATGGAGTCCTCTACAGCTCCCACACTGATCCCACAGCCCTCCACTTGGCACTGCAAAAATCTTTCCTGGAAGCTGAATCCTGGTTCGTTCAACATAGGCTAGTCTTAAATTATAAAAAAAACTAAATCCATGGTGTTTGCGCACCTCCAAAACAAGAATATAGGACAACCCCTGATCATATTGAACTCCCTAAATGACCCCCTTGAGCAGCTTACCTCGTTCAAATACCTAGGTATCACCCTAGACTCTGGACTCACCTACCATGACCACATCCGAATACTAAGCACCGCTGTCAATGTGCGTATTGGCCTACTTCATTGGTTCAAGCACTGCCTCCCACCAGAAGCTCTCCATCTAGCTATCCCTGCATCAGTATTATCACTCGTAGACCACTGAACCATCATCTGTGGGGCAGCCAACAACACATACATAAACAAAATTAGGCTGGCCCTTAATAAGGCCTGCAAACTTGCCACTGGCTGCACCAGACTCACACATACCTGCACGCTCTATGTCTCAACCAACTGGCTAAACTTTGACAGGAGGCTCAAATATCACACCTGCCTCTTTGAAAAAAAAATAACAGCAGGGCTACACCCACCTGCTCTCTCCCCCCTACTCCAGGCACCATTATCCACCCACCTCACTTGACAATTGGCAACAACCCACTTCAGTATACCTCGCTGCAAGACAACTTTGAGTCAAATAACTTTTAGGTACCTGGCCTCTAGCTGGCTTAGCTCACTCCCAGATTCCCTCCTCACAGAACCCAAACTTTATTGGTTCAAGTCCCAACTAAGAGACCTAAACACTCTTGACTCAGTCTGTCACTGCCCTTGACCTGCAAATAACCACCAGGGCATGGCTAGCGCCACCGCCCTGCAGTGCATGTTTTGTTACCTGCTACCGTCTGCACTATGTACCTATGTTAGGCAGCACTCTGTAACTCTGTATCACCAGCTGCTTTACTGTGTTATCTGTAACCATTTTGTAACCATTTCTGTAACTTTTGTCTAGTTGTTGCTATCGTCCTAGATGTCTCTGTTTTCAATGATGTGGAACCTTTGTAAACGAGTCTTTGACTCAAAGGTTTATTATCCGATATCTTTAATAAATAAAATAAATAAAAGGAGACATGGGGGGAACATTTTGAGAATCTTAAGAAGCCCAATAGGACAGCCAGAAAGACTAAGGCAGATGCAGGGCTACAATCTGTGGAAGGGCTTTTGAAAGGGGAAAGCCTTCTTTTAGTTTGTTAAAGAAAAGGGCAAATAGAAAGAGGGAATTATCAAGCTGAAGAGTAGAGGGGGATAGGTTTAAGATAAATACAAAAGACCAGCTCTCCTGAACAAATAATTTTGTTCTGTTTTCACAGAGGAAAATGGTAGGCTTTTCTCAGAATGTGAGATCTGGGTCCTAAGAGGGCAGGGACACAAACCAAAGATAGGAATGGCATCAGAGGGCAGAGAGAGAGTACGCAGTGGGCTCAGGGCATAAAAGTTAATAAATCACTGGTACGCAACAGTATGCAATCTTGGGTGCTGAGGAATGGAGTCAGACTCTGGTAGTCCCATTAGCCGATCTATTTAACTGCTCCTTAGAAACATGGGTCATGCTAGCATGATCAGAGAGTAGCTACTGTGGGGCTACTTCACAAGAGTGGAGGCAGAGATGACCTTGGCAACTACAAGTCAGGCAGTCTAATCTCAATAGTAGGGAAACTGTTGGAAACCATCAGAAAGGACTACCTGGCCAAGTTCCTGGAGTCTAATATACAACAGGGAAAGTGACAGCATAGGTTTGTGGCAGGCAGACCTTGCCAAACTAGCCTACATGTAAATTACTTTTTCACTGACTCCATAGGTTATAGATGTGGGGCCAAATTATGGATATGCTATACTTGGGTTTTAGCAAGGTCTTTATTTCTATACTACACGTAATGCTGGTTAAAAACAAAGAAAAGAAAAAAAACTGGAGTACTTGGGGGTAGGGAACAAGTTCATCAGATTAATAGGGAACTGGTTAGGGGGAAGGAGCAGGACTCAGCAGGCACTAGTCACCAATGAATTTTCTGGGGTGTGGAAGATTATCATTAGGGTGACACTGTTACCAGCCCTAGGGCCAGTGTTGTTTAATATCTATGTACTTTATACTGCATGTGTTTTAGGGGAGAGTATACAAAACAAAATCTGTCATTTTGTTGGCAACACCAAAATCTGCAGGAGGGTGATCACAGAGGAGGGAATACAGCATATTCAAGGGATCTAGAAAGACAAGAGAGGAGGTTGAAGGTGTGGCAAATTCAATTGAATCCAAAAAGTCTGTTTTACACCATCAAACCAGCAGGCAGAAATGCCATACAAATTTAAACTTTTATTCAATATCAGCAACTTGCTTTGGCCACTTATAAAACATCCCAAACATTTTGCCTATGTCCCTAGGCTTTTTCAAGGAAAGGTGGTCCCTGTGTACAAAGAAATATAGGTTCATGTTACTAATAAATTTTCACACGAATGGCTATTCATATCATCCATTTTAGCAACGAAAAATCTAGTGCAGCAAAATCTTACCAGATTGAAACAGTCACAACAATGTTCTCACAAACACACAAATGTTGCATTGCTGTTCACCCCAACCCACCCAGTGAAGATCTGGTTAGGGGGTTTAACCAAGGATCTAATGTACTGTATCACTGCCTGAGTGATGTTGCAGGACACTCCCTGTTCCCACCCCATGTCATAGGCACTCTCCTTAGTGTCAGACAAGGAGGTAGTTTACTGAAATCATTAAGTAGCATACAAAGCATGTATTTGTAGGGATTTTCTGTCTTTAAGTTTTGTTGATGGTGACCTTGAGCTGCTGTATCTGACCTCCTGACAAGCATGTTTTTAGTGTATTTAGAATGCTATAATTTAAGTGTTTGAAACACCAATCCAAGACAACATTAACAGTATGCTGTTGGGACTTGCTAATTATATTTTTAAGATAGCTAACTGTGATGGACTTCTAAGTACTCTCAGCACTCTCTTGGGAGGGTGTAATCTTATCTCAATAAGCTACCTCCTTGATTGCCATTATGGGGAGTGCCTATGATATGGGGTAGGAATGGAGAGTGTCCTGCAGTGTCATTCCTGCAGTGATACATTAGCTCCTTGATTCAACCACCTAACCAGATCTGATGGGCTGGGCTACAGTGAACAGCAATGCAACATTTCAGATGTTTGTGAGAACATTGCTGTGACTGTTTCAATCTGGTAATATTTTGCTGCATTAGGTTTTTAGTGATAAAATGAATGATCTGAAGAACCTTTTAGATGAAACTGTATTACTAATACGTAAGCAATAATACCTGACAGGGTGGGCATTATTGGGACATAATGGAACACCCAGGGTTGTAATGAGGCCTGATGTCACAGGCGGAGGGCCTCATAGCCACTGGAAGGTCCATTATATCCCATAACTCCCACCCTGGAGGGTATTATTGCGCTTAGAAAATCGGCTATGGGTAACAGTTTTATGTAATATTTTAACAAAATGAAATAAAAACACAGTTAAAAAGGACTTACAAGTCAGTTTTTTGTAAAGTAGTTCCTTTGGCATAGTTGCCAATAGGGGGGCTGCTGCTGTTGTCAGCCAGGTGCATGTCTGTCCCTGCACCCCCCCATACTGCCAATTGGGAATGTGATTCCATTTCCTGTGCTCTCACCTGTGGTGCTGGGCAGGAATCCTCTTTTAGCCTGTTGCGTCTTGCAGGCTGTTAGTTTTGAAGTTATGTTACAACAGGATCAAAAGAATGCAAACGTGTGGCTAGCAACAGTCTGTGACATCTCTCCCTCAACATGTTTAGTACATTTTTGTGTTTTTTATGTTTAGAATAAGGTTAGGTGCCATAAGGGAAAATTGCGTCAGTCAGGATGGGAGCTAGGGCAAGTCCAGGTTAGACTTTACTGAAGTGCTCCTACAGTTGCACGGAGCACATGGGGTGGCATGGTAGTGCTGTATTAAAAAAAAAACAGAATGGAATGGAACGGAGTGGATCAAGGAAGTGCTTGGAGCACAGGGTTTGAAACCCAGTGTGGTCTGAGGACTGTGCGTGTGTGTGTGTGTGTGTGTGTGTGTGTGTATCTTTCTCACTAAGCAAGAGAAAACAAAATGGCAGCAGATCGACTGATAAAATTCAGGGTGAAAATACAGTGGACTGTAGGCACAGATTACCACCTGTTGATGGGTTTTGCCGTGAGGCACTTGTTATTTAGAGGGCATTGTTAAAAACTAAAGGTATGGGTGGAAGGTTGTATTAGCCAATCAAATTTTAGCTTTTTTAAAGCCCATTTTCTAAGAGCCTATATTTGTTTGTACACTAGAACAACTTCCCCTTTAAAAAGCCTAGGGGCATAGGAGAAAATGTTTGGTATGTTTTAAGTAGCCAAAGCAAGTTGCTGATATTGAATAAAAGCTTGAATTGTTTATGGAAGTTATGTGTGCTGGTTTGATGTTCACAACAGACTTGTTGGAACATACACCATGTACTTTGTACACATCTTGGGGGACTTCTAACTACAAGGGTTGTTCATCAGGGTTGTTCACCCCACTTTTTGAGAACTTAGATTTAATGCCAACAAATTCAAGGTTATGCATATTGGTAGGAACAAACTTAGAACTGGTTCTTGTAGGGGGTGGTTCAGACCATTGAGGAAATGGGCCTGAGAGTCATTATTAGCAATAAATATAAACCCTCAGCCAATGCAGTAAGGTCTGTCAGAAGGTGGGATAAATTCTGGGTTATAAAGATTAATAGATTCATAGATTTTTGGACCAAGCCCAATGGCTTACGCCTTTATAGGACTTGCCACTTTTCAGTGGTAATATCGAGTCCATTTGTCAAGCATGAAAGTGTCAGACTTTTTAAAGGAATCCATTGTACCACTTAGTAACACTGAGTTTGGCAAGGCATTCCACATTCTGACAACCCGTTGACTGAACTATCCTCTGCTCCTTGACATTTTATATGTCATCTCTTAATCACAAACAGTGAGATCTTGTATTCATCATTTAGGGGTTTTCTTCACAAACCTGTATTCTCCCACAGGTCCTCGTTATGCAACGCTTTAAAAATATAACACTGGTCCCCTCGTGTTCTACGACAGCATAAGGAGTAGAGATCCAACATTTTTAATCTCTTCTCATGTGATGCATCCCTCAGACCCCTCATATTCCTTGTTGATCTCCTCTGCACTTGTTCAAGTAACTTTATTGTTCCCTGTTTTGGGGGGCACAGAATGGTGAGCAATACTGTAGGACTGGCCTTACCAGATATGTATACAATTGGACCATCACTTCAGGTTTTCTGCTCTTTATGTTTCTCAGTATGCATCACATGATTCTGTTCCCTCTTTGTACTTCTTCCCTAGTATTGATGTCAAAGTTCAATGCATCCGTGACTATCACTCCAAGATGTTTTTCGGTTACTGTACTTTCCAGCTCTCTCTTGTTTAGCTTATATTTAGCCTTAATGTTTTTCTGTCTGAAGTGCATTGCTCTGGGTTTATCTTTATTGAGGATAACATATATTCACATGCCCACTGCTCTATTCTATTTATCTCAATCTGAAAACTGTCGGTATCATTTTGCGAATTGATTACATTTTAGTGTCATCTGTATACTTAAACAACCATGCAGCCTTAGTAGACTGCATGGAAAATACAAAGATGTTAAATAATAGCAGCCCCAGGATTGATCCCTGTGGCACCCCACTCATCACTCTCCCCCACTCAGACATAAAATCTCTTATACAGACTCTCTGTTGTCTCCCCATATAGGTATGGCATTGTCTAGCAAAATGATGAAGGCGATACTGACCCTGTGCATGTCTATGGTGAGACCACATCTAGAGTATGATGTGCAATGGAGAGCTACATAAATGATAAAGGGGCAGCAGAGAATAATGTTTGAGGAGAAGCTGAAGAATCTGAACATGAACTCTCTGGAGGCCAGACAAGGGGGAGGAGGCATGACTGAGGCATGACTGAGACTTGAAAGTTCTTAAATGATATATCAAGAGAGTAGATTGCAGGGATCTATTAACAAGAAGTTATAGTACCATAACTAGGTAGCATGGGTGTAGGTAGGTGGAGAAGAGAGATTCTAAAAGACATTAGAAAGTACTTTTCACAGAGATGGTGGCAGACAAATGGAATAGGTGCAGGAGAGAGATTCTAAAGGGGCATTAGAATATACTTTTCATACAGATGGGGGTAGATGTATGGAATAGTTTGCCAGAACAAATTGTGGAAGTCAAGTCAGTAACCAGTATCAATCATGGATGTGTTAGGCACAAAGGAAAGTAAGACCTAAGGGATATGGGGAAGATACTGAAATACCTAAATGTAGAAAGGCCCAGAAAAAAGAACAATGTGATGCTATGTCAGTCATAGAAGCAGACAGGAAAATGGGTAGACTGGATCTTTATATGTGATCAGATTCTGTATATGTGTCTATGTATTTCTGACTGGGAGACTTTAGGCTATAAGGATCAGGGTTTGGCATGTGGTAGTATACCCACTGGTTCAGCAGACCACTGTTTCCACTCATAGTCCTAGCAGCCTTACCAGTTCTTCCAGTACATCTCATGACACCACTCTGAGTAATCCAGAAGAACAATGTTACCTCCTCCTCCTCCATCAAGGGCTGCCAGTTCTAATTTCACTTCCATTGCATGAGAAAGAAATAAAAATCCTAGACTCATAAATGTAAACACAAAAACTACCCTGTTCTTTCTCGTATGAACAACACAACAGCAACTGGCAGTGTGGGCTATGGCAATTTCTGGTCTGTCTAAAATGACTATATAATTCATCCTAAATGCAGCAGCACTACACACCTCAGTGCTGCTCACTTATCAACTATGTGTGAAAACGGTGACACTGAGTCTGACTCTGGCACAAACAGTGCTATAATACTGTCAGAAGAGGAAAAAGTACAGTTGTTCGTGCGACAAGAGAAAGGTATACTGATACTACAGTGCTACAAAATGCAGTGAGCTGCAACACAGCAGGTTTTAAGGGAGAGTGCCATTATAGAGGAGGATAGTGGAACTGTTAAAGACACAAGAAGCAGAAGCAGAGGTAGTGAAGGCAGAGTATAAGGAAGCACAAGATAAATGGAAGGCAGAGGGGAAAGCACATTCATGTGATGAAACAAAGGGGAAGGGGACACAAGAGAGATGGCACAGGGAGAAGAAGCATAAGAAGAGGAGAAGCAGGGAGAAGAAGAGGTAGGGTATGGGGAAGTGCAAGCATGAGAGAGAGATGAAGAATAAGAGGTGCTTGAAAGTGTAATGGCAGGTGGTGTAGTTACACTACCAACTATTTATTTATTTGCTTTTGTTAACTACTTTTGTTAATACTAAAGCTATTGAGTGTGTTACTGAGCAGTGGAGGTCATCATGGAAGGATATGGCAACATAAGAAAAATAGGAATAATGAAAAAGGGAAAAGTAATAAAGGAAGTTTCTTAGCCAGAGAAATGTAAATAAAATCCCAGTCCCTACATCAGTCCCATAGTACTGCACCACCTGCTGATACTGCCTATCTCCAGTAATGTCATTCCACAGAGCCACAACAACAATCATCTCATAGTCACCACAGTATATCTCCAGAAATACACCCCGGCAACTGTTGCTAAAAAGTCACAGATCCACTGCAGTGTGGGAGTATTTTACAGAAAGACACCCTATATCCACAGAACACATGATGCAATCTATGTAATAAAAGAGAAAAGTCAGGTCAGCCTACTCAGACCTTGGGAATGTGTGATTTGTCTGATCATTTAAAATATGAACATTGCAGCACTCTAACAGCCGAGCCCATTCCTCACTTGGATCAGAGTCATAGTGAGTGTCAGGGACAGTCAAGTATGGGAAGTGGGACAAGAGAATGTATTCAAGTAATCTAGCAACCATGGCAGCACCCAACTAATGCATTCCATACTACAGTATAATGCTACAGTACTTTAGAAGAAGTCCAACCATTGCCAGCCCGAGTCAGGCTCACAGCTACCCCAGCACTGATTATGAATTTGGAACAATACAAACTACTCTGCCAATGACATTCCATGCCTGCACTAGACTGCCATTAAATCCCCCAAGATTCATACAAATGACACAACTCATTGAAGAGATGATGGTCCTTGGCCTTTATCCATTCTTCATGATGGAAGACACTGACTTTTCAAGACTGTTGAAGAAAGTCAAACCAGATACAACATTCCATCATAATTTACATTTGTATTGGCACATTGTACCCACTATATATAAGGCAGTAGACATACAGATGGTAACACTTTTGAAGGAGGCAGGGGGTGGTCATGTGCATTCGACTCATGATAGCTGGAACTGTAGTGCAAACCAAAACTTTCTGAGTTTCACTGCCCATTGGGTTGTCTCTAAATCAAGAGCCACCACCTGCAGGGGTTGTATTAAGCTAGCCTCACATTGATACAACAATGGAAGAAGTGCTTACTTAATGTAGCAGTAACAAAGGAGAAGCACAATGGGGAAAAGTTATGTGGTTCACTCATTCACTGCTAGACATCTGGATATACCCCCATGATCAGAATGTGTGCATCTTTGCCATGAACAGTCACAGTAACATGTTGAATATGATGAATCATGGGCATTTTAGTCATAAACATTACACTTGATCTGGTGGTAAACCCTGTGCTTGACAAACAGGCACAGCTAAAAGAACCATGTAGTACTGTACAGGACATCACTAAATTCTGTATTCATCATTCAAAAAGTCCTATCTTCATTACCAGCAAAACAAAAATGCTCCTCAACATTTCTTAAGTAAAGATGATTTCACACAGTGGATCTCTGTTTTTTTTTATATGGTGGAAAGACTTGTGGAGCAAAAAGCTATGTTCTGGGTCACAGAATCTGACAATGTGGACTATGGTGGATATCTATCATGGTTACAGTGTTCTGTTTTACAGAAGCTCATTCTACTTCTGCAACCATATAAAAATGAAACCACATGTGTTAGTGTAGCATCAGACATTTGTAATGCAATCTTTTCCGCTGTAATTCTACTTGAAAGGCCCATTCCCGATTATTTCATATTTTCTGCAGCAATCCAGTGAAGCAATCCTGGTTGTGGTAGCCATGGTAGCATATGTGGTAGTGCTGCAGGGGACAGCCATGATTATAGAAATGGACAAGGTAAAACCATTAGGTTATCTGAGTTCTTGCAGTTGCAGTAGCAGCAGGATACAAGTAAGCAATAAGACATGACAGGGTGGTGGTTGTCATAGGTAACCCATGAGGAGGGTGCATGGGGAAGGGTGTTGTCCATAATGGTGACTCATTGCCCAGTGAATCCCTCATGGCAATGGGAGGGTAGGGCAGCTGGATGGACGGGTGGGTGAAATGGGTGACAGGATGCCGCTATATGGACGTGCGGGGGGAGCGAACACGGCAAGCCTGGGCTGGGAGGGGATGGAGCAGCTATAGGGGGTGGTGCTGTGTTGGGTTGCTTAGCTGCGTTGTGGCATTGGGGTTGGCCTGTGGTTGGGGTGGGTGAGGTACCGGGTTCTGGTCCGGGTGCAGGTACGATCATGTTGGGCCTAGCCCAAACCTTTTATTCTTTAGTGTTTTAACACCCCCCCGACATGCACCCCACTGGACTTGAGAATCCTTTAGTACAGGGGTGTGGGGGAATGCAGCCCCCAACCACAGAAAACATTAAAAAGTAAGTCCCCGGCACTGTTTTCCTGTGTGCCGGCGTGTCAGAGTGTCAAAAATGTTTTCGCCACTATGACTTCAAGATTACGGTGATCACCTTTAGGCTTTTACCGTTATCACATAGAACTGTTGTCATTGGTTAATTCACACCCAAGTGCACAGTGAGGCATGAGGCACTTGTGCCAACAGCCTTCAGCACCTAGGAGTGCATTAACCCATGCCAGACATCACATCGGAGTGCCTTACTCTGCTTATAAAATGAGGCTCATGTAAAAATGTGACTCCCCCCAAAAAAGCAAAAATATTTCCGTTTAGTAAGTTTTTAGTTCTGTTGATAAAATAATACCTGTTGTAGTTTTTTTGCCACTGTTTGGACCTGTGGGTAAACAGGTCACATGAGTACTTTCTTATTTAGTTTTCATTGTCTTTGCTATAGATTAACAGTATGGTTTTATTAATTTACTTATTGTTACCTGCGGTTGATGATTTTCTGGGTAGTGAGTTAGTGTGACAGTGGTGCTGCTCAACAGAACAAGTGAGAGAGGGAGAAAGAGGAATAACAAGATATACCGTGAGCAAGGGGTGTTAATTCCGGTAAAAGAAAATGCTGGCGAAGTTTTATAACGAGCAAGGTTTTGTACAAAAGGATGTAAGCTGTGTAGTTTTAAAGTGACTTCAGTTACTTCTGCCTAAAAAAGCCACTGAGTGTAGATTGAGGAGAGCAAGCAAGTTGGCAGCTTCAGAAGTATAGACTCAAAGCAGATTGACTGTTACTATAGCAAATCTTGCTCACACTTGTGTCTACTCTTCTGAAGCACCCAACTCACTCATTCTCCTCGCTCTACATTTGGCAGTTTTTTTTGTTTGACAAAAGTAACTGAAGTCACTTCCTATTGCATAAATTGAATATGTGATGGTCGAGTGTCAGATTTATGATTATTTTACTCATTCCTGGTGAATTCTGGAACATCAATCATTGCTGCACTACACTCCACCATTTGTGGGGTTACTTGAGTCTACTAGGAACTTGCAAAACTAAATCATGTAGCTGACACCCCACCATTTCATATTCCCTATTTATGCAACAGGCATGGACACAAAAAAACATCTGATAAATCCATTTATCAGAGAAATGGTATGTATAAATTGAAAACCACAAATTTATACACACAATAAGTTCATCATCACTGATTTATACATACAGTATAGTTACTATGTTATGTCCCCCTCCCCCCCCCCGATCACCTGACTACTTCTCTCACATCTGAACACAGACTGGGCACACAGAAACACAACTCCCCAATCCCAAAAAAGTCCCATGAAGCAAATACAACTCCCCTGCCCCAGAAATCATAATAAAGCTTCTCAGTAATGCTCCTGAGTATAAGAATCTCCCCCAAAAAATAAAACAAAAAAAAGCACTATATTTTAACTCTTTCCCGCTGAACTGTGATCCCACTCCTACTCCTCAACAATGCTGGCTCCACTGCTTGCCTGTAATTCCCCCAGTATACTGCACCCATCACATTGCTTCATGCTCCACTTCCACCAGAAAAAAAAAATAAAGGAGATGCTTAATTTTTCAAATTCTTAGGGGAAAATTTAAGCCATTGAGGCTCCCACTAAACTCCCTTTTTTTAACATGCTGGTACCAACCTGTCAGCACTTGCTAACAATGGGCAGCATATTTTTTCTAGTGTTTTAAAGAGTTGCTCACTGCACCAATCAGCAGAAACTTTGGCATAATGATGAGACATCCAGAAGCCACATCCTTAATGTCGCCTTAAGCAACTGGGTACAAACATCATGCGGTAGTACCGTTTTACAATATAAACCCACAAACTCCTAGAAATTAAAAAAAAAAGAAAAAAAAACTGTCCCACAAAGTCACATCCTATTGCATAAATGAAATATGCGAAAGAGAAGTATTTGATATATGATTTATCTAAACTTATGCTGTCTGTCCTTTGGCAACTCACACGTGACTTACACCACTCATGAGGTTACCCGAGGTCAAACAGCACTCATACTGATACATCATTTATCAAACATCCCCCATCACATATCGAAGATAGACCGACAGACAGACAGACAGACAGATAAACAAATTGTGATCGGTATATGCTAAACAATTCTGGAAGGCAATGCAAAGCCCTTAATTTAAATTGCTTTAATTTGTTTTGTAAATTTCTTGAAACAATTTTTTATGGTTTGGAAATATCATTTAGTTTGAAATATCTTTGAGGCCAAGAAGTATACAGTATTTGTACTAGAGGTAAAGCATAGAATATAGTGGGTAGAAGCCTTAAGGCCAGCAACAAATATTTATGAATCTAGCTCAGTGAACAGTATAGCAGTTCAACTGTGGCCTCAGTGGCTGTGGATTAAATCACACCACTACAAACACGGCACTGCCTGGCTGTGGCACACAAACACTGCCTGCTGGTCAATGGAGGCTTTTGTAATAAGTTTTTGTTTAATTTATTGCTGCCCTCAAGGCTTTTATTACCCCCTATTTGTATTCTGCTTTACCAAATGCTAGTTATAGCACTGGGTCCCACATGGGAATGATCAAATTACCAAAGCCAAAAAGAATTCATGTCACCCATATCTAAACCAAACTAGATTTCCAATTATCATTGTTAGGGCTGCAGTGAGCATAGCCCTACAGACCTCTTGCTATCAGAAAAGGACTTGGTGCATTCCTGCTGAGCAGACATGTTGGAGTTACAACACAGTCACCTCCACGTCTGTGAAGCACTCTGCTCATTTTATGTGACGCAGGTACTTACATATCTTTCAAATGTTGCAGTATTGCTTAAACAGAAACCTGCCTGTGCCTTTTCACTTCCATAATACCAAGTGAGCATATTTTTTTTTATTTGCACTTGTTTTGTTATTTTTGTATTCACACTAGCTGAGAAGGCAAAGATAGGAAGCTGCTGCTTAGTCTTGGGGTTACAGAGTAAACTGAGTTTCTGCCATCACTGCCATGATCCTCCATACTGTAGCATTTACCCACTGGAAGTAAGCCACCTCAAGGAGCCTTGTGCTGTTGCCACCCTCTCAGTTACATTGAGTATGGTAATGGCAGTGGGTACTTGCAGCCCATCTACTACCAACCTACATTACAACTCCCATTGAAAAGGAGATGTTACATCCCACTTGAACTGGAACTGTTTCTGCAGAGCTGCTTGCAGTGTACTGCTTCTGTTTGCTGTGCACTGTGTAGATCAGGGCAGCTACCAAAATGTTGCTCTTCTGTGCAATCTTCCAAAAAGCATTCCATATCCAAATGGCTCAGAGACTGTAGTGACTGGCGAGCTAGTTGCTTCATTCCTGTGGAGGGTGAGTGCTCTGGTCTCATTTAGCTCCAAGCTGTGCAGAAATGCCCATTCAAGGCTGGAATCCTATCGACCAGAGCACCAACTGAGCTTCAACGATACGGGCTGCAACCTCCAGCATATCAGTGACAGGGAAAACACTGGTGGTTAGTCAGGCTTTTTAAGCCCTGAAAAAATAAACATCAAGGTTTGCTGTGATGAATGCTTAGTAGAGTGAATGCTTATCTTTATCTGGTGAAGTGACCAAAATACATTTATGGGTTAGCTAAAATCAAGTGATATTTGTAAAGGTCAGTAGCAGTAGAAATTTAAAGTGCAATGTGATTTGATGGTGCTCTTCACTATATGGTGGTTTGTGGCATAGGGTGCAGTCATATGTATCTCCAGATGTCAACTGTACAACTCAGCTGTTCTCCGACACGTAATAATTTGGTTCAGTTTGTCAGCTATCAGTGTATCAGCACTATAACTTTATAGCCATCCTCATATGTACAGGGTCAACATCTGAGCCACTCAGACTGCACAATGATGTTAGATAGGATATGAACCTCTAAAAGCTTTTTTTTTTATTGTGGTTACAGTTCTAAACTGGATTTACTGTATGTGTCAGATGCACTGGAATGCACATCTTATGCTGTCCCAGCACCATTACATCAGTTTAGCAAAACATCATCTGATTTTAATGACAGTATGGTATGGGCTCTACAGTTGACAGACTGTTTGGTTTTGTTTTTTGTTGACAGCTTGTTAAAAAAGAACCAGAACATGGGGGTGGGGGGTTGGGGAGAGTGCTGATTAGTTCTGATTATTCATAAATCTTTAAAAACTTTGTTAAAATGCAATGGGGCAACATCTGCAGTATTTGACAGTGGGGCAAAGGCAAAAACTGAAATCATAATTTATATGAAAAATTAAGGAGACCTGCTGATGGAGAAGACAGGCAAACAAGTAGAGACCCCTAGTAGAGGGGACACAACAAAGGCACAAGTATCAGACAGCAACACACAGTAGTTTCTTGGTATCATCTCTCTCACCTGCTTCGTTATGTATCCCATTTTGCTGCTAGCACTGTTTTTTGCACTGATTGTGCAGTGCATCACAGGCACAGACAGCAAGCGTAGGAGCACACTAATTAATACCTTCCTTTTCTCTCTCTCTCTCTCTCTCTGTCTCATCTACTGATTGCTTCTTTATATATCTATCCCTTTTTCTGCTTCCAGTACTGTAAAACTTTGTGCATTAGGACTTTAAGCAGTATGTTTATTGCAGCTAGCATCTGATCTCTCTGTCTCTCTAATAGATCAATATTTCTATTCTGTAACACTTTCTGCTGCCAGGGCCTTCCCATTTAGCCAGCAGCACTGCCACAAAATCTCTGCTCTGTTTAACTTGGCCTTTTTAAAGAGAAAGGTTTTATTTTTGTTCTAATGCTCTTTTGGCCTTTGCCTTTTATCCCCAGCCCACATGCCATCTCTCGACGATCCCCTTGGTGCTCAGTCACACTGGTGTGCTTCGACTCTTGCTCTGACTGCCCATGTTGTGTACTGAAGCAGGGTTTTTTGGTACCTCTGTATTCTTCCAACTTTCTAAGGTCAGCTTTCATGTTCATGTTTCATGTTGCACTGCACTATTTGTTTTACTCTGTCTGCAGTCACGGTGGAGAATGACACACTCTGCCATGTCCAAGATGCCACCAATCTGTATTGCGCATGTGCGCATACTATTGCATGCACAGTAGAGAGTGGTGGCCAACTTGCATGTGATGGAGTGTGCCGTGTTTTGCTGTGACCGTTGATTTATTTTTTCTTTAGTTATGGATATGCCCCTCACCCGACACTCCCTCTCAACACCCACTACCCCACCCCACCAGAAACATAACAATGATACTGGGGGTGCACAATCCCCCAGTGTCACGATCATATTCCACCTAGACCTGTTTTTAAGTATATATTTTTTTATCCCCTACCTGACCCTACCTCACAGCACCCACCACCCCACACCCCCCTAGAAACATAACAATGACACTATGGGTGCCCAGTCCCCCAGTGTCACAATAATGTTCCACTGTGACCTATTTTTTGTTTTAATATGTAATTTTTTATCACCCCACCCATCCCTACCTCTCAGCACCCCCCAAAACATAACAGTGGCACTGGGGCACCCATGCCCTCAGTGTTGTGACCGGGAATCCTCTGTCATGTTTTTTTGTTTTTTTTTACCTATAAAAAGAAAAATGGACATTCATGTTTTGTGGCTGTTTTTTTTTTTTACCTGCAAAAAGAAAACTGTCCATCAATGTCTTTTGTGGTCATTCCAGTGCCCCCCCACTTGACCCCTTCACTCAACACCAACCACCCGCACCCCCAGCCCTTACTTATTCATCGGGGGTACAACACCATAATCCTCTCTGGACCCCAGACACTTCACTGTTCAAAGTCAGACTGGGAATTGAAGAAACAGGTATATGATTCAATGTATTTCAATTGAGTTTTGAACTTAGTGGCATAACTTGGGCATTTTTGCCCCAAATTTTCAATATGACTTTTTTGGGACCCTGCCCCAAAAGATTATTTTTTGCAATTTTCTCTGCCTTTGTTCATGAGGTGGTGTCGTAAGAAGGCTATGTTGAAAATTTGGTGTAAAATATAAAAAAACAATAATGTTATGAGCCTACATTGAATTTTGTAAACACAGGCTCATAACTTTGGTAATTTTCAATATTTTTACCCTAAATTTACAACACAGCCATATCTTTACAGCACCTCATGAATGTGGCAGATCACATTTTTCAAATCTTGGACAAAATGTTTGTTTTCTACATAAAGAAAGGTGATTTTGTAGTAACTGCACAAACTCACCTTTTGGACAAGAGTTGAAAATTTTCTCTGATCTTATTAATGAAGTGGGGTCATAAGAAGGCTAAATTTTAAATTTGGTGTAAAAATATATATAAAAAATATTAGGCTAAGTTGAATTTTGCAAACACAAGCTCATAATGTTGGTAATATTCAATATTTTTACCCTAAATTTTTAACATAGCCATTTCTTTACAACACCTAATGAATGTAACAGCTGTCATTTTTCAGCTAATGCTCAAAAATGTGTTTTTGCATCCTCAAAGTTGATTTCACAGTCCCTGCATAAAATCACCTTTTGGCATGACATTTTTTTCTGTCCTTCTTAATGAGGCAGGGTCATAACAAGGTTATGTTACAAATTTTGTGAAAAAAACATTAAAAAACACATTTCCCATATTTTTACTCCAAATTCCTTGGTTGTAGCCCTACTGGCTCTGAGTTTGTTTTTCAGACTTACTATGGGTATTGACACACCAGCTTTACTTTTTACCTTCTATATTTTGATCTGCCTTCCTGGTGGCTAGGCAGTCCTACAGCCGATTCACTAGATCTATTCCACACCCACTGGAACAAACACCACTGCCCCAGACACATGCAACCTTACCTTCCATTTCTGCCCCAGCTATACTCCTCCAACATGGCTGGGTAGTCAAGGGGAAGAGCAAATAATAGCACATCAGATGAAGAAAAGAGGACAGGGGACCTGAGGGTCAAGTAGCAGCAACTGGGTTGGGCTAGCCTGACAGAATTCCTTGACTGGGCTCCACTCACATTGTATTTCCATGCTTTGTCCTTCACTTACTATCCCACTAGGATGCTTTACAATAGTATTAGTGTTTGCATTATTCTTGTTTAAAAACTCAGTGTACAGAGTCTTTACATAGGGTCAGTCAAGATTACATCACCACTACATTATCATACAAAACATCACTCCTCTGGTAGGCATGAGGAACAATCTGCTGATATCAAAACAAAACTCACTATGAGTCTACATGTGGAAGAAGTTAAAGGGAGGTAAAACTGATGCTATTTAAACTGACCTACAAAAACAATGCAGCAAATATGTTCAAACTGTGCCAAGAATAACCCAGCGTGGTTGCCTTCGACAGCAAAATAATGGGCAGCAACAGTGATTTTACTTTTATTGCTGTTGCAATTTTTTCACTTCTTTCCTCCTTTTAATTGACTGACTTTTCCACAGTGCAAAAGATTTAAATCTATGCATTCCCATACATCCAAAATTTAGCCACATCACATTAATGTCAGTTTCCTCTTTCTGACAGACAGTACAGTGTAGAACACTAAAAAATATTCTAAAAAGTAAACTTCTTATCCCGAGCACCATTTAAGATAAATCCATACCTACTGTAGTACTATTAAGACTGCTACATAAGTAAATTACAATGTCATGAGTTGAAACTGAGGGACTAAAAATGAGCATGACTTTAAAATGAAAAGTCAGAATGCACATATTAATGACTTAAATTTGCATTATTTTATCATCTTTTATGGACTCCACTTTTTGCACTGTTCATGTAATTATTTTTTAACTATGTGTGCCAACCTGTCAGTAATGTACATTATGAAATATTGTTGGATGCATTTGCAAAAGAGAGCCACACATGGAACTTGGTTTCCAAATGAACTCAAAACTTTGCTTTCATTTGTCAACATGTTGGTTTCTTCCACTTGTAGGTCTTGGGTTGTGACTTCCTCCCTAGCTGAAAAGTTTATATTTATTATGTGAAGGATTATGCATGGATTCCTGTGAAGGCAAGGTGGAAATTTCACTGAGTAAATCTGGGGGCAGGATAAGCCACAAAGCCAACTGCTGAGTAGAGTTTGCTGCAACCATCTTCACCTGATGAAAGTACTTCAAAGTTAGTAATATACACCTATGCGTAATATTTCATTTTACATTGTTAGAAGGAAATATGACAAGACTAGTGCCTTCAGGAGAAACAGACATTTTGGTTTTCATTAAAAAGTGTGTTTAAATCACTTATCAGTGGCTAACATTGCACTACTAACAAATTTAATGCCTCAATTATTACTAGTTTCAGAATACAAAATCAGAGCAAGAAATGAGACTATGGATTCTTCAGGCTGTTGCCATGTGACCCTGACAGCTCAGCAGCAGAGCACCAAAATGGCATTCTGGGGTCCAGGGATCAGTTCCCAGTCAGGTCACATGATTTCTTTCTCATTATAATTGGTGTTCAAATTGCTGATCGGTGGCTAATACTGCACCCCAAACTAATTTGCCATCTCAATTATTCCCAGGTGCAGGTTATGCATGTGCAACTTTGCTTGTGTTGTTAGCAGGTTCCTATTTGCTTGGTTTAGCAGGAAGTTAGACTTTGTGGCATTTTGTTGGGGCAGCATTTCTTTCATTGCTTTGCTCGTAGCTTACTTTTATTTTAGCTATGAAGGCAGGTAATACTGTGTGACTCCTATGGGGTTATGGAGTGTTACTTGATCTGTCAGTCCTCCCATATCCACTGTTAAGAGTGGGTAAAGAGTAATTGACCTGTCAAACATCCATTGCCCTGTGCTAGAAGTGTATAATGGAGTAACAGAGCTAGCAATTATCTGTTACTCACTGCTTGGAGTAGGCAACAGGATTTCTCACAACTTGAAAATCTTGAGTACTAGGGCTCATTAATGCAACAGTCCACAGAATTACAGTCATTTGTAGGGGAAAACTGTCCAAATGTTTTAATTTACCATCTGATCTTACAGTTTTGGTAGGGGCAGTTTGGATAGAGCACAGAGATGTCAACCTGGAAGCTCAGATTTTAATCAGCTAACTGCCATTTGCTCTCTGTGGAACTAAAAGAAAGTTACCCCACCTTGTCCGTACATAACATCTCACTATTCTCTCTGAAGTCATATCTATATCTATGCTTTTCAAGTCTCTGTGTATCTGGTAGCAACATTTTTTCCCTCCCTCTCTTAGAATGTATAATGCTTTGAGGTACCCTTTGAATAAAATGTACTACGCAAAACCACATTTCTGTCTTTTAATTTTGTTGCAGTTTTTTTAATTTTTTTGTTTGTTTGTTTACTATAATGATAAGCCATTACCTAGATGATTACCAAAGTTACTAACAGGGAGTTATAGTTTCCTGCAGCTGCAGGCAAAAGTTATTATTGCATAATCATCTTTCAAATCACCAGGGATACTGTTTTTCACTGCACTCCACAAACTGAAGGTACTATTGTTTTTTTTATACATCCCAAAATGATTGAAATTGTTATCCTGTGCCTAAACTTTGGTTATTTTTTGGATTTTAAAGCCCAGTTACAGCACTGGCTGGTGGCTCAAAGCTTTAGTAATGGTAATAAAATGTGAACAGGGAGATGCACAAAACTCACATTCTTTATACGTATTTCTATCATTAGAGATGTCTACTTTCTGAAGGAAATGAACATTTTAGATAAGGTAAATTCCAAACTAAGAAGAAAGATTTTCAGTAGGACCTTCCAACCATCAGTCTGCCACTGTTTTCAAAGCAGTCATACATCCAAACTGTAAAATGATTAAAGTGATATATCGGTATCCAAATTTACCAACCCCAAAAGATACAATTGTGACATTAAATAATGCTATTTGGATTTGTGTAAAAGTTGCTGCAGAAAGTGACTTTTGTCACAAAGAGATGAAATGTTTCAATAAAAGCAACAAGGCTGCTCAGCCACAAGCACTCAAATTTTGGTGCATGTGTACCATGCAAGTGTGTCTAGGACCAAATTTCACCCCCCTCCACACACACACACAAAGGTTTACTGCTTCTGAGGGTGGTAAGATGCAAAGGCCTTCTATTTTAAAAATAATTTGGAGATTTTTAGGAATGAATTAAAGAAACATTGGCATTGTTCATATTCTGTTTGGGTAAAGCATTCAGATTCTCCTCATATTTACCTATCATTTAGTGGCATTATTTCATATTCCAGTAAGGGCACTGTATATGAGCATTCAATAATGGAGTTACTACCCTCGATTCATTTTTCTTTTATACTCCCTAATGCTTTTTCTTTTATCTCCCCGAATGCTACCTTCTTTCATATAAATGTACACATGTTTTATTTTAAGCACACTGTGCATTGACATAATTTACTAGAAGGCATTAAATCAGATACTGCCAGGGGGTTCTGATAATTTAGATAACGTTATCATGGGTTTTACACTTATGGCCTATCCCCTTTTATTTTTAATCTGTCTCTTACTAAAATGACTTTCCTCTTTGCTTAGAAAACATCTTCAGTAGTCTTTCTATAGTAGAGTGAGTCTAGAACTCTGGCAAACAATTATCACTAAATGTCCCTTGTGCCTGTCATATCTAATTTGCTGGAGAAGATTATGCATGGACAGATTTTGAGTTTTCTGTCTACAGTACAAACAGTATTCTCTGTACTTTTTAACCTAACATTTGTACACAGTACTCTACACAATCTGCTCTCTTGGACTTCCATGATGTTTGCCACTCAATCATTGGATAATAGCAATGTTCTTTTTTTATTAACTTTCTGAGGCATGTGAAGCCATTAATCATGAAATGTTACTTAAACACATGGCTGTATGGCTTTTCTAACCATAATGCTGTTTGGCTTGTCAACTATTTGTCTTGCCATTAGCAACTACTTTGTGTGGTGCTAGTTTTCCCCCAAATCTGTATGCTCTGGAGCTCCCAAGGCCAAATCCTTGGTCCAGTCTTGTTTTCAATTTTTTTTTATAATACTCTGCTTTCTTCATTAGCACGTTCTGTAAGTCTCTCACAGACAACATTGTATTAATATTTGCTCATAGTTCCATTTATTTTTTCTATTTAATTTACTTTATTAAGATTTTTGAGAACAACAGCCAAAACACAAGCAGAATAATAAACAAGAAACATGAAAAATAGCAAAACAATACAATGGACAATACAAACCCCTTCCCCCTCCCTCATACTCACAGCTCAATGATAAGTGAACCCTATACTATGACATGCCCAGTATTGACTTGGAAGTAACCAGGAAAGAAAGTATTGCAATGACAAAAGATAGCTACCTTATGGAAGTGGTTGTAAGAGAACTTGGAGGGGATCCCTTCTGGTTCAAAAGAAAGGAAGACACTTTCTCATAGAAGCGATATGTTTATCAAGCATACGTGACATAAGAATCTCCTGATCCCACTCTAACAATGAAGGAGTAAAATCATATTTCCAGGGCCATAGGAGAATTATTTTTGCAGTAGCTGCAATCAGCAACATGTGGGTTTTGCGAATAATTGGCATGCCTTGTGGGAAAAGGCCCACAAGGCAAACCAAAGAAGTAAATAAATCTTCAAGGTTTAAAAGTAGATCCATCACGTTTTTAATAGATTGCCAAAAATGGGCTATTTTAGGACAATCCCACAAGACTTGGCAAAGATGTCTCTCTGCTGTTTTATATTGGGAACAGGTTGGAAAAGCTGATTTGCTCATCTTAACTTAGCATTGGTATAATAAAGGTTGTGCAAAATTTACAAGTGAGTCAAATGGAGCCTGTCCTGTTTAACATATTTATACAGGGTGGTTCAAATAGCTTTCTAAGTGTTGGAATCCTGTGGAAAATCCAGTGCTTGGTTCCAGTAGTAACAAATACATGTAGGACAGTGAGGATCTAGAAACTGGAAAGATTTATATAAAGAAGAAACTGGATAAGGAGCTTCAACCATATGAAGAAAATTCATAAAAGTATCCAGGTCCAAAGACTGCCACATTTTGGGGTCCATAAGGGAGGATATGGCTTGTGTAAACTGGAGAGATTTAAAATAAAAACTGCTCAGGGCTTAGAAATGAGATTGAATGCATTTAAAAGGTTGGGAGCCATCTCCCACTAGGATAGAGCCAAATGAACAGCTTTTATATAATGGACAGAATGAGGGAGGGTTGGGATGGTTTGCAAAATTAATATTGAGATTTTCTAAGATAGGTTGAGCCAAGACCTTGCTCCAGTCTTTACCCAGATACCTCTCCACCTAGAATTTCACCTTAAGAGACCATTATCATGGTGTGGAGTACAGCCGTTAGGGGAGGCCACACATGTCAAACATATGCCACACATGTCAAAACCACGCAACAGGAACAGCATGGTTGGGAAGAGCCATAGGGTGCAAAACTGAGAAAGGGTGTATGTGCAGTAGTATATCCTCTCACTGTTCCCAGGAAGAGGATAAGACTTCTGCTGGGAGGAGGTGTCAGAAAGCAGCTGCCATGGTTCAATGGGATGAGCCACAAGTAACAAGGGAGGCAGCGCATCTGTGGACCAGGTTTCAATTCCCAGTCCCAAATGCATAACATTTTTTTAATTTTTTGCACTTTGTGCAATTTTAAGTGTTTACCCCTTCCCAGAGTTGGTTATTTAAGTTGGGGGGGTGCAGCCCCCCCCACAAGACATACAGTAATAAAGTTGGCAATATACCATGCTGTATTTGCAGCATGGTATATTCTTGTGCTGTAATGTCTTGTGACATTATGAACCCATGTCCAGACAGAGTGAACATCTTGGGCTGTGGGTTTGCATAGGACTCAGCATACATGGATTGGGATCTCTGTGCACCATGGTGCATTTTACTACCTCCTACATAGGTGCAAAGGCCTCCTCAGCCTTTCATGGATTGGTCCCAAGTAAATGCTGTTTATGTCAGCATTTGCTTTGAGACATTTGTCAGCCCCATCAATTGTGTACAGTGTATTGGACTCTGTAACCACCTTCAAATATACTATACTACAGAATATGTTCACTCCATTTAAAGTTCACTCTTTCATCTATGGCAACGCATTCTCATCTGTTAATGTTAGCACTCTACTGATCATCCATAACTGAACAGCACTGTAATCACAGTGTCTTTTTTATTTTACTGTCCTTTTAATTTAGTGCTTTTTCTACATTAGCAAACATAATGAAAATTAAAGGACAGTGAAAATTACCTGTAGTACAGCATTAAATTAACATTTGATTCCACACTGTTCATTTTGCCTCCTACTATAAGCATGTTTACAAATTACTTGACTGCTTGGGTTGTCTTAAGAGAGCCGAAAACCATTTATCACAGGTGGATCATGAAAGTATTATCAAACATGTCATTCAGCTGATTTTAGAGTGCAGTGATACAGTATATAGCCACTCATCCATGATCACTCTGGCCCCTCTAACTAAACTGTACAACAGTTTAAAACACTTTGTAGTATACTGCACTCCTGAGGCACATCATTGTACCATGCTAGCTTACCTTCAATACTCTTCACTGGAATAAAGAAGGGAACTAAATTGGCACACATGGATTTACAAGTCAGTTTATCACTGTGATGCTCAATATTGCACTAGGAAATTCTGGCCCACAAGTCAGAACCTTGCACTAAGGGATATTCAAAATCATGCTTCCTGTTTACTTCAAGTGTTGCCAGATTTGGGCAAATGTTTCTTTTCCTTTGCTGCTCGTGCACTCTGAATATGTCTAGAACCAAGTGTAGGGAACAGTACCAGTTGTGTGCATTCCATTCCTCCTTGAAATGCAAATTGCACAATATACGCACTTCTTTTCAGTCAATTGACTCATTACAAATCTGTATCTGATTGTATGGTAGCTTGCTTGTGTTGTCTTATATTCAGTCTTCTGGATGGTCTTGTAAACAAAACTTCAGTCTCAACAAACTTATACTGTATTAGAACTGTGAATAAATAAGGAATGCATTTGTATAGTAGCACACCATTGCGATCACCTTGAGGCTGATCTCTTAGTGGATTGAATTGGGAAGCAAGACTTTTGTGGCACTAGGCATTTTGCTCAGAGGGAAGTGTTTTTGTGGATAGCATTGAAGCTTCAATCAGATGACAACACAGTAGAATCAGTAAATCATCAGTCAACTGCTTCAGGAAGGACAGACTGGGTAAATGGGAAGGTGGTGTCATCATGTATGTCTGGGTTGCCTTAGACGCCATTGAAATCCGTACCCCTGAACTCCATGTGGCAGAGTCACCGTTTCTCTCCCTGACTCTCAGCTTCATCAAAAAAATAATGGTGTGCTGTGCCTACCTGCCTCCCAATGAGGCCTCCATCTGCCTCCTCCCTTTCTGTTCTCCCTTGCCTTCCTTCTTTCCTCACCATGACCTCATACTCTGTGGCAATTTTAACATAGACTAGCTGAACCCCAGTTCTGACAAGATTCATGCCTCTCTTACCGATGGCAACCTGGCTCAACTCATCAATGTCCCAACAAGAATCAACACAAAATTGGGCAACCATTCCTTGCTTGATTGGGTGATCACCAACTGTGCCCGTAAGGTGAAATCTATGGGTGTACTCACTGACATCATCAGTGATCACTCTCTTATCTTCTGTATCTGGTGAAATAACTTCCCTAACCCTCCACCCTTGGTCAGCCTGGTCCAAGATATGTTACATCTCAATCCCAATGTTTTTCTTGCCTGTATCTCAGATGCCAATTAAGGACCAATACACACTCTCCTGGACATCAACCAGGCCCTTGATTTTTTTTTCATGACCACCTTGACCAATATAGTTGATCTGCATGCCCCCATGAAGAGGTGCAGATCAAAAGGGATCAAAGTTCCATGACTTTCAAAGGATATTAGGAAGCTTATGAACATTCGTGATTGGGCTTGGCAGACCTTCAAACGAAGTGGGCTAACCTCTGACTGGCAAGTCTATAGGCAGCTCAGGAACAGGTGTAAAAATTCTATTCAGAAAGCTAAGTGTACCAACTTTAGGTCACTCCAAACTGAGCATCTCTGTAATCCCAAAGAATTCTGGAAGCAGGTGAACTCCCTAATCAAATGCAAGTCCTCTGAAGCTCAAAGCTCCATCACTGCCCAAGGCACTGTCCTCTCTGACCCCCATCCATCACCACTGGATTTAATGAATTATTAACTGACCTGCATAGATATACCTCACTCTTTACCAACTCCCCCCTCCTCTCCACCCCCACCAGTGGACACTGGCACTCACCCAGCCATTCACCTTAAACTTGCCACCCTCAAAGAAGTTTGTTGGCTTCTTGCTAACCTAAAAGCCAACAGTTCCCCTGGTCATGACACCCTTGAACCCAAATTTCTCAATTTGGGAGCTGCAGCCCTCGCTTGCCCAGTCT
Organism: Neoceratodus forsteri; assembly: GCA_016271365.2. NCBI lineage: Eukaryota > Metazoa > Chordata > Ceratodontiformes > Ceratodontidae > Neoceratodus > Neoceratodus forsteri. Next base: position 745,065,313 of record CM057458.1, on the reverse strand, counting down.
GCAACCTGTTTAACCAATCCTTCCTTTTAGGGACTACCCCAGATAAATGGAAGGTAGCCACGGTTGTTCCCATTCATAAGGGTGGACACAACATAACTGTTGAGAAGTTTAGGTCTATTTCCATCATCTACCCACTGGCAAAAATCCAAGAGTATATACTCAATAACCAGCCACAGGATTATCCAGACCTATCAAGGTTCTAGCATAGGTTAAAAAAAAAAACACAGTACCCTCACTGCCTTGATAAAAGTTACATCTGACCTGGTCCATGCTATGGACCAGGGTTTTGCCATTGATGCTGTCTTCATCGACTTGACAAAGGCTTTTGACTTGGTCAACCACAATCTCCTTCTACGACAGCTACACTCATTAGGCCTTGATGTCAGAGCCTTGGCTCCAAAGTTACTTTCTGGCTACACTCAGATGGGTCAAGTGGTCCGGTTCTGTCTTGGATCTCAGACCAGTAACCTACGGCATCCCTCAAGGCTCCATACTGGGCCTACTATTATTTTTCCTATTCATTAATTAATTCCCAAATAACTGCGGAGGGGCCTCTGTGCATCTTTACGTGGAAGACACCATTGTTAACCATTCTTCATCTAACGTCGGGTGACTCAACATTATGCTTGCCTCAGACTTCTGAATTCTCAAGGGCTGGTTTCTAGATAACCAACTCATTCTCAACACCTAAAAAAAAACAAATGCATGCTGTTTTCCAATCCCTCCTCCTTACTGCATTCCAACCCCTCCTTGCGATACTCTCCCATAATGGTGATGCCCCTAAATCTGTCCCATCATTTAAATATCTGTGTATCACCTTAGATGCCTTGCTTTCTCTGAACACTCATGTCATCCTCCTAACCAAAGCTCTAAACCAAAAGCTGGGTCTGCTCTACTGCATATGACCCTTCCTCACATCAGCTTCATGCCACAAGATTGTGGTCACCACCTTCCTGCCCCTTCTTACGTATGGCACCCTGCTACTACTTACAACTATCCTATTTCACCTTAAACAGGTTTATCATAGGGTGAGAAGGTTTGCCTTGTGGTCAATGCTCATCACCACAACTATGATGTCCTCTCCTCCCTGGGCCAGCTAATGTATGAATCCAAACTCCAGTATGCTCCGCTGAGTCTAGTGCACAACCTGGACCAGCATTACACCCCTCCTTGCCTTACTAAACTTGTTCAGCTCTGGCAACATCCACATGCTCTTAGATCTGCCTCCCTTCCTCTTCTCGTACTGCCCAAACCTCAGTTAGCAGTGGCATGGAGATCTTTTTCCTTCTAAGAGACGTCTATCTGGAACTCACTACCACACTTTACCTTACCCTGCACCTCCCTTGCTAAGTTCAAATCCTCCCTATTTCACCACCTCAATGCCTCATCACTTTGTTCCTGCTTCCGTTGACTCTTGGTCCAGCTTCCATAATGCTATGCATACATTTTCCCCACTCACTGATCTTCATGTATAAGAATTCCCACTCCCTGACCCCTTCTATTTATGTAAATATTTGAAGTAAGTGTTATCTGTAAATGGTGCATTTTGTAAATCTACGAATGATGAAAATATAACCACTGTAACTGTCATGTCTTTGTAATCTGTAAATGTTTAATCTATGAATGTTTCTGTAAATGATGAACTTTTGTAAAACAGTAAATGATTTAAATGCATCCACTGCTACTGCCATATTACTGTCTATGTTCTGCACTTTTCGGGTCACCCCTGAAAAAGGGACTAATATCTCAGCAGGCTAACCCAGTAACCAAAATTCAAATAAATCATAACTAAATGTTTTTTAAAGGTCAGTTTTGAATGATCATTGTCAATTATCAAATGCCACTATTAGATAATCAAGGGAACTCATTATTTTGAAACATTTAGATTGTGATTTGATTATCAAGATCATATTGTTCAAATCATCAACTGATGATTACTGATTATCACTGCCAGCTTACATCAGAAAGGCTTCTGTTGACTTGTTAATGATCAAGGGATGATTACTGATGAGTACATCAGTTCCAGAATTAAGTCACAAAGAGAATAGCAAACAATATCTCTCTGCCTGCCTGCCTGTCTGTCCATCTGTCTATCTTTATATCTTTCTCTCTGTATGTCTATCGAGCCATCTATCTAGCTAGCTATGGAGTTACAGACATAACCTGAATTTACCACTTTTAATTATTTCACCTTCATATTACTTATAAGGCATTTTTACTTACAGACACAGCTATTATGTCATGTTTCAGGCAACACTGACACTGCCAACCCATTGTAGGCTGCCTATGTGCCCAGTAGTCCACTTGAAACAGAATAAACCAAGAACATGGCTGTTGTTTTACCTCAAAATTTAAAGCAGATCAGCAAACTACTATGTGCTATTGTACAACTTGTGAAAGTTTAAATTTAATACATGGTAGAAGTAAACGGTCAATGAAAGGTCTATTGCTACTTTAAGTCTGTAGTAGCACAGAGGAATTCAATGAGCTCAATGAACCTCACCTCTCTAGACAATCATAGGCAGTTCCACTGCCTCAAGATCCCAGTCAAGTACTTGTCCCATTGTGTTAGACAGAAAAGGAAGTGCAAAAGAAGAAGGAAACCACTTTGGTTCTCAAATACAGTAGCAGAAAAGGTCAGAGCCAAAAGGCTGGCCTTCAGAAAATATAAGGGAACACAGCGGGATGAAGATAGGGAGGCATACCAAACTGCCCTAAGGGAAGCAGGTAAGGCAGTAAGGCAGGCAAAGTCCCAAACTGAGGAAACACTAGCACGAAACAGTAAAAGAAGGTGACAAGACTTTCTATAGATACATTAGTGAAAGGAGAAAGTCCAGAGGGGTATTGCTAAGCTTAATGGAGAAAAGGGAGCATGTGAGGAGGAGGACCTGTAAAGGCATCTATCCTAAATAGATACTTTTGCTCAGTATTTACTGAAGAGAAGGTAGGGCAGGGCCCACAGCTCAGCATCATGGACACAGGGGGGAGGGAGGTGAGCACTACTCCCTTCACAAAAGAAAGGGTCCTACAAGAGCTTGCTAAGCTCAGGGTGGATAAGGCAATGGGACCTGATGGCATACATCCCAGGGTACTTAAGGAGCTAAAGGAGGAACTAGCAGAGCCATTAGCAGAATTGTTTAGTGAGTCTCTGAGCACAGGAGAAGTCCCAGAAGACTGGAGAAGGGCTCATGTGATCCCACCCACAAGAGTGGTAGCAGGGAGGGAGGCGGGGAACTACAGACCGGTCAGTCTTACCTCAGTAGTGGGCAAGATTATGGAGGCACTCCTTAAGGAAAGGATAGTGCAACACCAGGAATCCATAGGGCACAGGATCCAAGACAGCATGGGTTTTACAAAGGAAGGTCCTGTCAAACTAATCTCATAGATTTCTTTGACTGGGTAACCAGAGTGGTGGACCAAGGGCAGCAGTTGATGTCGCCTACCTTGACTTCAGCAAAGCTTTGACACTGTTCACATAGAAGATTGATAAATAAGCTAGGGTAGGCTCAGGGTGGGTCAGAAGTTGGTCAACTGGGTGGCAAACTGGTTGACTGGCAGAAAACAGAGAGTGGTGGTAAATGGTATACAATCAGAAGAGATGCAAGTCACAAGTGGGGTACCTCAGGGATCAGTCCTGGGGCCAGTCCTCTTCAACATCTTCATTAGTGACCTCACAGATGGACTAGAGGGTAAGGCTTGTCTGTTTGCAGATGACACCAAGATCTGCAACAGAGTATATGATCCAGATGGGGTGGGCAGAATGAGAAGAGATCTGGATAAACTAGCAGAATGGTCAGAAGAGTGGCAACTGGGATTTAATGCAAAGAAGTGCAAAATCATGCACATAGGGAAGAGAAACCCTGAAGCCACTTATAGGCTGGGAGGGGAGTTGCTAGCAGTCACAAAGGAAGAAAGAGACTTGGGCATCATCATCACTGATGACCTAAAATCATCCAAGCAGACCCCTAAAGCAGTTGGTAAGGCTAGGGGGATGTTGGGGTGTATTAGTAGGGGTATCACAAGTCGTAAGAGGGAGGTAGAATCCTCTGTACAAGACATTGGTTAGGCCCCATCTGGAGTAGTACCATGCAGTATTGGAGGCCACACCTTCACAAGGATAGTAACCAAATTGAGGCAGTCCAGAGAGGGCAACCAAAATGGTGCAGGGACTGCATCAGAAGACATATGAGGACAGATTAACGGAGCTCAATATGTATACCTTAGAGCAAAGGAGGGAGAGAGGTGATATGATCCAGACATTTAAACACCTTAAGGGCATAAACAAGGTGAAAGAGTCTAACATGTTTAAATATAAGAAAAATAGCAGGACAAGAGGACACAGCATGAGATTAGAGGGAGGCCGATTAAGGGGGAATGTGAGGAAATTCTTTTTCACAGAAAGGGTGGTAGATGCATGGAATGGCTTACCGCAAGAAGTGGTGGCTATGAATACAGTGCAGGGCTTCAAACAGGCATGGGATAGGCATAAGGGAGCAATACAAATGACTATGAATAGCTAGGTCACTGACAGAGCAGAGGCCGATGGCACATTTATAAGGTAGAAAAAGAAATGGGCAGACTGGATGGGCCTTGCGGTCCTTATCTGCCGTCAACTTCTATGTTTCTATGTTGTCCCAGTTGCTCCCCTCCTACCTCACCACTGCTCTAGCCAACCCCAGCACCCTAGCATATTCCCTCAGAAAATTTGATTCATGGTCTTTAGCTGTCCCACATAGGTCCACTGCTGCTGGACAGGGAGCATTCAGCTACTGCATACCAAAGTTGTGGAATTCCCTCCTCGCAAACATTCGTCACTTCTCTTTCCCCCTGTATCTTAACTCCTTGCTCCAACTCATTTCTCTGTTACCTGCACATGTGCCTAAGCAGTTTTACAGAACACAGAGTAGCAAGACTGTTTAACCATTCTGTGTATATATCAACAAATGTTCTACCTATTGATCTATATTTATGTCAATGTATCTAAACTGTTCCTGTATTCTACTTGTTCTCCAGATCTATTATGTCTTTATATCTGGACCCATTGTGTAACGAATACCCCTAATGAATCTCAATTGTATTTGCTAGTCATTCAACTGTGTATGTGTACCCCCATCCCCCAGAACACATCTGGAATTGAGCAGTAGCCTGCTCAGCATGCCTTCCTGGTTAAGTGCTTAAATAAATAAATAAATAAATACATAAATATCTGAATGAATTCAGAACAGCTGATTATACAGATTTACAGATCCCCTTATTAACCACTCAGTGGACACTTATTATTAGTTTTTATGAAGTGTGCATTCCAAGTAATTTTCATCTTTTGCCTAATTCAAGTCTATTAAAAGCCACAAAATACTGTTAGTGAAATTAATTTAATTGTTCCTTGTCTATTCAAAGAAGCTGTTTAACTTAATTAACACTAAAGTGCAGAAATATATTAGCATATGCTGCTTTTGGAGTGTGTGTAAGCCTGGTGGTAACACTGAGGAGACCTTTTTTTTAATTTACTGTTATATGACATGAAGGATTACAGCACTGTAAAGTGATTTGCTCAGTCACATTGTCTGGGTTTAGAAATAGCTACTAAAACACAAATGTTATTATTTTTATATGTGCTACATACAAACAATCTCTGAGTGAGTACAGTTAAGCTGCACAGGGTTACAATATATTATTTGCCTGACTGACCCTATCATAGGCATGTTATTTTTCTAGTGGCAATGCTGCTATGGTTCTTTTACACAGATATTTTTAAAAAACTAGACTAAACCCTGCCCCCCCTTACAAAATTCTGGGCCCAGTTTGTAGTCACTAGGGACTGGACCTAAAATAACTTGCACTGCACATTTGTGCCAACCTCTTGCTTGCAATCCCCAGAGATAAACAGTACTCTCAAAGGGGTCGTAGCTGTCTTCTGCACAGTCACAAACCACTTACTTATTTGTAATCTGTGACTAGAAAAGGTACACTGAGCTGGAACAGCTCATTTCTAGGTGTTTGCTGAGTGGGGTGATTGACATGGACCTGTTTTATTAACTGAGAAAAGGCCTTCCAGACTACTGGAGAAAATCCCTTGGTCTTACTATACGTGCCATGGGATCCTAAACATCCACATGGATTGCCACTGCAGATGGGCAGAAAGGACCTCATTTAAAGTTTCATCTAAATGACAGGGCTTAAACAGGGCAACCCCCCCCCCCCTTGCTATACTGCAGTGTCATAGAAAAATAGATATTACTGGCAGAAAAAGACCATTGATCCATCCAGTCCACCCAGTTTTACTCTACCCTTCCCCATGACCTACTGTCTCGGCAGGGTTTTTGCCCTCACCCCCATTCACTCCCTGCCATACTACTGCAACCTTGAGTAACTATTAAGCCCCTTACTCCATCCCAGTCATGCTTATAATAATAGTAGTTTATTTATAATTCGTCTTTCCACAACCACGGCACCTAACAATAAATTAAAACAACAAATAGCACAATAAATATGAGCACACATAAATGCTTATAAAATCTGATAAAACAACACAAAATCATAAAGAGTAGGCCTGGCTCCATAAATGTGTTTTAAGAGCCCATTAACAGATTTTTCTCCCACCACCTCTAACAGTAGACTGTTCAACAACTCAACCAATCTCTTTGTAAAGTAAAACTTCCTTGCATCCCTCATGAATCTCACCCCAGCTTACATTAATGTCCCTTTGTTTTGACCCACCATTCATGCCAAATAGTTCCTCATAGTTTATTCCTTTCAAGAACTTGAAGGTCTCTTTCATGTCACCCCCACCCTTCTGGTCTCCTGTGAGTACACGTTCAGTGCTCTGAGTTGTTTCTCATATGATCTACCCAAGTGGTCCTGAATAATTTTGGTTACTCTGTGCTGCATTGTCTCCAACATGTCTCTGTCTTTGCTCAAGACAGGACTGCAGAACTGAGCAAATTTTCCAGACGGGGTCTTAGCAGTGACCTGTAGAGTGGTAGTATGACCTTTTTCTTCCATCTATGGAATCAATACACCCCAACATTCTGGTACCTTTATACTGGCATTGTTACACTGGCTAGTTTGTTTTAGGGAATCACTTATGATGACCCCCCAGGTCCCTTACCTCTGAAGCAGTGACCAGCTTAACCCTTCCCATACAGTATTCCATCCTAGGATTCCTGTCCCCCTATGTGCATCACATTGCACTTTATGGCATTGAATTTCAACTGCCAGATCATGAACCACCTCTCTAACCTTTGCATGTCCCTCTCCAAGTCCTTTAACCCCTCCTCACTGTGTACCCTGCTAGAAAGCTTAGTATCATCTGCAAGCAGACACACCTTTCTCTTTATTCCTTCTTCTACAGTATGTCACTGATGAACATATTAAAAAGGACTTGACCCTGGACTAACCACTGTGGTACACCACTTGTGAACTTCATTTTGCCCGATTTCACCACATTTACCACCACCCTCTGCTTTCTCCCCCAACCAACTTCCCTCCCATCTAAATTTGTCCTCTTCTGCTCCCGGATCTTCTTATTTCTTTAGCAACCTTCTGTGTGGCACTGAGTCAAATGCCTAGCTAAAGACGAGGTAAAATAAATCTATTACTTGTCCCTTATGCACTGCCCTTGTTACACAGTCAATGAATTCTATACCATTGGTCTGACAAGACTTTCCTGCCCTGAACCCTTGCTACTTACCATCCTGGAGCCAATGGAGTATGTGTTGTATATTAGCCCAAGTTCCTATGGTGGAATTCGAATATGCAATCTTAAAATTTTCAAACCCAGAGGTTAGCATGCAGCCTTATAAGCAACTTGCACTTTGCTGATTTGTAAAGAGGACCATTCCCAAAGCATGTCAACCCTTGCTTTTGGAGATGCAACAGTTTACCAACACCTTCTGCTTTACAGCTATTAAATGCATAAGGTACAGGTCAGGTGGTTGGAGGGGCAACCTAAGGATGTAGTGCCATGGTGATGGCCTAAGTCCATGACAGAGTATCATGTGGCTGATTCTGTGCCATGGACAGCAGCCTGTGGTTTTCTCTCACTTCTGGTATTACTTCAGTAAAACTCTGTTTGTTCACACTAAAATCAGGTAACTTTCATTTGTGTTTCACCTTAGTCACTGGGGGAGCTCCCCCCCCCCAGAAACTGAAACTGGCATCTGTGTGTTAAGCTGTAATGTATGGTGTTGTAACTGGAAGCCTGCTTGTTCCCCCCACCCCCATTTTGATTCCCCACACTTTGTGGTTTAGAGTCAGTCCCCTAGTGATCTGAGAAGTCAGATGTAAACTGGATATCTCAGCATTATTAGAAAATCAGACTTACCCCATTGAAAATGCAGAAATACCTTTTACTTTGTTGCTGTTAAATAGACAATATGTTACTGTTCTTTTCAGAACAAACCATGACTACATTCAGTGTTCTGCAAATCTTGATGTAGTATGATATCATATTACATATCATGATGTAAAATGTCATGCAGTATCATATTGTGTCTTACAACACAAACAGAACATGAGCATGATTCATTAGTTCAGAAAGTTCAGGTTGAAGAAAAACAATTTATATCACATGGGAAGGCAGGAAACTTATTTATATGTCTCCCTAGCCCTAGGTCTCAGAACACGATACAATCAAACAACATGAAGAGCTTTTTTTTCTATTTTTTATCAATGCTGTGCATGTTAAAATTTTTGAGACACATGTTTTTGTTCCCTTGATTTATTACATCATCTGTACTGCAGCCGTCTTGTTGATAGTTACCATCAGCCACATGTTTTGAGGCCAACATGACTGCATTTTACCTGTAACATGCTGATTAAGGGCCCATTCCACAACAGTGTCCAGGCCCCTCTTTATGTGCAAAGGGCCAGGAAATTCCATGGAGTACACTATCCACACATGCAGGGCATTCTAGAGCATGAACAGTACTGGAAGCACATCCCCAAACACTTGATCCTGGTCCTGTCATGTGCCAATGCATGGTCCAGATGGAGTGGCAAAAGGGAGGGAGGTGCTAGCTGTTGTGATCTGGTCTGGGTGCCATCAGTTTAATTTATAATGATTCTTTTTTGTAATCAGTTATTCAGAATATGGCAGTCCTTGAAGGGCTATCATCAGTGTCCAGTGCACTCCCCACATGTGCTCAAAAGAACCTACAATTTGCTAAGCTATATACTTTCTTACTCATATTCTTGTTACTCTGTGATTTTCAAAAGGGGTTTCTTAGTTTTCAGATGCCAGCTGATTTCTGAAATTGCCCATCCACCAACAACAAGATGAAACCCATAGATCGGCAACTACCCTAACATTTTAAATTATAACTCACTTATCTGAGCTGGAGTCCTTATTGCTTCTCTCTATGAGTGACTCCTCTCTAGCTTCTTTTGCATACTGCCATAACTCAAAATCCCCTGCTTTGTGCCGAGCAGGGGGTCTACTAGATAGTTATTCTGGGTATCCAATTGGTTGCCCACTGTCATGTCTTGCTTTGCCCATGACACAGCCTCCAGCCTCTCTGCACTGGTATTTGTGTGTGGGGCAAGACCAGGAAATGGAGGCCGCAGCTTTGAACTGTACCTCTGGAATACCATTCCACAGGTGTGGAGCTCTGCATCTCAGATAGACAACTATGGTGCATATCTAAGCCAGCTTTGTGGATCAGGTCCTTAGTTGTTTAAAGTTAATATTGCACATTATTGAGTAAACATGTATTGGGTTAAAAGGGAACAGAGGCTCAGTCTCATTTATACCAGCATTAGTGACACATGACTGGGCATATGAAAAAATACACAAAGAAAGTATATCTAACAACTGAAAAATAATCTTCATGGGATATAAAGTAGTTTCCTTTAAAATTAAAATATCTGACTGACTACAATAATATACATCCATCTTTAATACAAATTCCTACCATGTCAACATTTGTTTCTTGTTTTTTTCCCTGATTTATGTCACCCCACCTTCCAGTCATGAAGGTACCCTCACTGACATTGCTTATTGCATAGTTTAGGTGTCTGATGACGCTGGACAGCTCCCCATTGAATCTGCACCAAACCTCAGCTTCAAACTTATCAGCTGTTCTTGAGGCACTCCACCTTACCATGGGGAAGGGAGAAATGGCATTGGGATATTGGCCAAATTCTGGTAAATGTTTAAATTTTTCTGAGTTTTATTTTTTTTTTTTTTGCTCATCACTGTCCTCACCCACAACAGCAATCTCAACTGCCATGGTTGCAACTTCTCTCTGGCTATGAAGACTAGTGAAAGGCTGCCTTCACCGGTGAAGCCAATTCTGTTCTGTGACTGGACAGTAGGGGGTGATCTCTACAGTGGGATTATGCGGAGTGCATGTGAACCTCAGTATAACAGGAGGTGGTACATTCTGCTGCTGTGCTGATGGCCAGCTTTAGCAAATAATTTTATCAGGCCACTTTAATTTTACTTTGTCTAGAGTGGGCAACATGGATTGCAGGAGGGAACATTTTAATACTGTTAGGAAACCACTTATCCAGTATATTGTTTGTTTAGCAAGTGGATTTTCCCAGCAATCATTGAAGCCATTCAGCCTAGTAACTGCAAATGCTTAATTCTGGCCCCTGAACACCCCTCCCTTTATGTACATGATATACTCAATAGACAGACCTAAAGCTATATTTGTGATATCATTAGTATCTATACCACTTTTCAACTAAGTCTTTTGAAACTTGGTGGACACACATTATAAGCTGTTGGTTAACTAGGATCTGTAGCTTATCTGTTAGGTAGGAAAATGGGCAGACTAGGTGGGCCAAGCAGTCCTTATCAGCTGTCAAATTCTATGTTTCTATGTTTCCATTATGTAATACCTCAGGCTACCACAACCACTCCTGCTTTGTGTGTCAGTGAAAATGGGATTCTATGAGGTGGAGAACCTGATATTGTATATTTGATTTATTTGGTATGTTTTGTGAAAGTGTATTTAAGTGTTGTAGAGTGGAGTCCACCAGGATGCAACACAATACAGCCAAATTCTACAGTAGGTACTGCCAGAAACTAAACAGTTTCAATGGTAGTTAAGCTCTTTGACCATGAAGTTACCTGAGACACTGTGTTTTATCCAGGCAGACTCCACTGTATGTGGTAACTAATGTTTTCCTGCTACTAAATGGGACCCATTTAAAAACAAAATGGCTTTGCTGGCTCTGTTTTTTTTTTTATCTTGGGAGTTTAAAAATGTAAACAGATGAAGAAAATGTATTGTACTAACCTCCAAGAGATAAGCATGTCTATTTGTGATGTGTGTTAACCTACAGTAAATCAGTCCTGTCCCCAGAGAGCCTCATATGAAATCAGAATAGGATGCACACAGCTGAAGTGATACAAATTGCTGTCATGTCACTCAATCAACCTACTGTATCAAACACAGAAACATAGAAAATGATGGTAGAAAGAGACAGTCGGTCCATCCAGTCTGCCCATGAGACCCAATCCTACTCTAAGACCTAGTGTCTGTCCAGGGTTAGTTAATCCCCTCCATCTTACTGCTACCACCCAGGGTCACTACTAAGCTCTTAACACTGTCTCAACCATGTTTAAAGCCATTGATGGTATTGATGCTCATGAGCACAGCTGAAAAGCTGTTTCATGGCTCCCATGCTCTTGATTCACTATTCATGGTGAATGGTTCCTCACAGTTTACCTTGTCAGTTCCTTTTAGGAACCTAAAGGTCTCAGTCATATTACCCATCTCCCTTCTGGCTTCCAGTGGATACAAGCTCAGTACCTTAAGCTGGTCTTCATAAGAACTGTCCTGCAGGCTATGAAATTATTTTTTTTCTCTATGCTGCAGCATTTCCAGCCTGTCCTTGGTCTTCCTTAGGTAAGGATTCCAGAACTGAGCACAGAACTCCAGTTGTAGCCTCACCAGGTAGTAATACCTATCTCCTCTATCAATATTGACAAGGTTCAGTGGGACCCAATTGGTAACATTTGCCTTTAGGCCTCATGACTATAATTTCAAGTTCCACACTTGGAACATTGACTCAAGTCCAGTGCTGATGTCATGGGTCCCCTTTTAGCATGTCTGGTGGTTGTTCACATGGCAGTCAAAGACACTATGACACATTTATGACACTTTAACAAGAATGGGGAAGTCCATGATTCCTGGTTAACAGTCTCCTGCAGTGAGACTGATTCTAATGTAGATGTTGGAGACAGTGTGCATATTCCTGAGTATAAAGAAAGGAATGAAATAGAATTTTAGTGTGCTGGTAGACTGGGAGTTATACCAATCTGTGGTGGGGAGGAGGGAAGAGAGAGATAGGTGTTTGTGAGTAACAGGAAGGTACATTATTCATTCGATTTACTCCATATATCTGACACCATGGTTAGGAATACAGCATCAAAATGGAAGCCATTGGTAAGAATGATGGGTACCAATGGCTGACAGGGACACTTGGTCATGGACGGTCTGCACTGCATACCTGAATACCTGGATATGAGACATGATGTGACAATGGAGCCACTGGATATCAGAAACACTGTGCATGGGGAAAGGTGTGGAGGGGGTTACCACTAGAATTCTAGGATATTTGGACATAGGACAGGGTGAGAAAGAGGTACTACTGGGTACCAGAGGGACATAATAGTGGATACTGGGGGCTGCATCATACTGGTCTGGGGTTAAGGTGGGTATGCCAGTGTGTATTATTGGGACAGTTTGATATAGGCTTGGGTAAGGACAGGGGTGGCACTGTGACCGTATACTACTTGCCAAGAAAAGCACTGAAAATGCCGAATGAAGGCAGATATTTTTAGTACAAGGTGGTATATATCTTGACTTGTATTAAATTTTTTATTTTAAATGTAAGGAAATTCATATAAAAAATCTAAGTTTACTCATTAGTTCAGGTTGATAATTAATGCTATAAAAGTAAGGAAATATGGCATTAAGGCAAAACAATTCCTCAGAGACATGGCAAATCTGTAACATGGTGTTTCCCTGGCTTTGCATGATCATGCAATGCAATGTTGACAATGCCCTAACTTCAGCACTGTCTTTCAGAACACAGAAAAATACAACAAGTACTTGGAGAGAGGGTGCTGAAGTTAGAACATCTCCAGTGCTGTGTTGTAGGACTGTTCAAAGCCTGACAAATACCATGCTCAGATTGACCATGGCTTAAAATAATTTTTTTATGCTAATGTTCCATTTCTTTACTTCGCTGCCATTAACTGATGTGTATTTTTTGTTGTTGTTGCAATGAATTATAATATGTGTTACTCAATCTCTGTCTTTAAGGCTTCATTCACTGTTGCAAACTGGTGAAATTTCTTTACACAGTTTAGGCTTCTGAAGAAGGAGTTTTTGGTCTGAAAGCTAAAGCTCTTTGTTCTTTTTGTAACATCCTTGTTGGTCCAATAAAATATATCAAACCATTTGCTCTGGATTTGTTTTCATACAGTTTGGAAACCTGATACCATTCAGCTATGTTGAAAACTGACTACTGGTATTGAACTAGGATCCAGTTCACTGCTTTCTACAGAATACATAGAAACATAGAGACATAGAATTTGACGGCAGATAAGGACCGCTTGGCCCACCCAGTCTGCCCATTTCCCTACCTACTGGATAAGCTGCAGATCCTAGTTAACCAGCAGCCTACTTTTTCCTACCCCCAACCCCTAGAATGGCCTTGTGACTGTCCCATGCATGCTTGAATTCCACCACTGATTTTGACCCCACAACCTCCTCCTGCATCCACAACCCTCTCTGTGAAAAAATACTTCCTTAAATAACCTCTGAGCCGCCCCCCCATCTTCAAATTGTGCCCTCTTGTTCTTGTACACCTCTTTTTTTGAAAGATGCTACCCTCTTGGACTTTGTTGATTCCCTTGAGGTACTTGAACGTTTCTATCATGTCCCCCTCTCCCTCCTTTCCTCGAGGATATACATATTAAGCTCCTTTCATCTCCCTTCATATGTCTTCCGGTGCAGACCCTGCACCATTTTAGTTGCCCTCCTCTGGACAGCTTCCATCCTGTCTATGTCTTTGCAGAGATTGGGTCTCCAGAACTGCACACAGTACTCAGATGGGGTCTCACCAGCTGTCCCGTACAGAGGGATAATAACTTCCTGTTTTCTACTGGTGATGCCTCTCCTATGCATCCCAGTATTCCCCAACCCTCCTTGCTGCCCTGTCACATTGCTTGCCCACCTTTAGGTCATCTGATATGACTACCCCAGGTCCCTTTCCCATTTTTGTTGTTGTTAGTATCTCACCCCCCATTGTGTACTCTTCCCTGGGTTTTTGTTTCCCAGGTGCATTACCTTGCACTTCTTAGCATTGAATCTAAGCTGCCATACATTTGACCATTCCTCTAACCTTGCCAAGTCCCTTCTCATCCTTTCCACCCCACCCTGTGCATCAACTCTGTTGCAGATCTTTGTGTCATCTGCAAAGAGACATACTTTTCCTTCCAGTCCCTCTGCAATGTCACTTACAAAGACATTGAAGAGGACCGGTCCTAATACTGAACCCTGCGGTACCCCACTAGTAACCCTCATTTCTTCTGAGTGGACTCCATTTACTACTACTCTCTGTGTCCTATTCTCCAGCCAATTCTTTACCCAGGCTGTCATCTTGAGACCTACTCCCAGGCTGGCTAACTTGTATAATAATCTTTTGTGTGGGACTGTGTCAAATGCCTTGCTAAAGTCTAGGTAGGCCATGTCCACAGCCCCTCCCTGATCTACTACTTTGGTCACCCAGTCAAAGAAATCTATCAGATTCATCTGTCATGACCTTCCCACTGTGAATCCATGCTGCCTAGGGTCCTGTGCCCTCTGGCCTCTAGATACTCGACAATTCTTTCCTTCAGAAGTGATTCCATCATTTTCCCTATCACTGAGGTTAAAATAACAGGTCTGTAGTTTCCTGCATCTGCCTTGCTCCCACTTTTGTGAAGGGGAATCACATCTGCCCTCCTCCAGTCCTCGGGTACACCCCATCCTGCCATGATTTGTTAAAAAGGGTAGTCAGTGGTGTCCCTAGTTCTACCCTTAGTTCTTTTAGAATTCTGGGATGAATCCCATCAGGCCCCATTGCTTTGTATACCTTCAGTTTTAAGAGTTCTTTTAGAACCCTTTCTTCTATAAATGGGCTGATATCAACTTCTGTATCCAGAGTGTTTCTACTGTTTGTTTTGGTACCTCCCTCTTCATTTGTAAATACTGAGCAAAAATATTTGTTTAGTATCTCTGCCTTTTCACAGTCTCCTCTGCCCACCCTCCCTCCCTTTATTAAGCCTCACTATCCCTCCCTTTGTCTTCCTTCTCCCTGATGTACCTATAAAGGTTTTATCCCCTTCTTACCTGAGTTGGCTATCTTTTCCTTAGTTTGGGCCTTTGCTGTTCTGACTGCCTTCCCAGCCTCCTTTGCTTTAACTGATACAGTTCCTGTCTTGCTCCTTCTCGATTCCTTGTACTTCCACGATGCTTTCTTTTCTCTTGAACCTTCACTGCCACTTCCTTTGAGAACCATAGTGGTTTCTTACATCATTTTGTTTTGTTTATTTGCTTCACACAAAGGCTCGTTACCTCTGTGATGGCAGTTTTATTATTCCCCATTGTTCTTCCACCTCTCCTTCCTGCCCATTTACTAGTGCATTCCTTAGGCACTCACCCATTTGCAAAGTCAGCCCTCCTAAAGCCCAGTACTTTTGCCTTTTGTAAGTACTTGACTCTATTGCTGTGTTTATTGTGAACCATACTGTTCGATGGTCGCTAGTTCCCAGATGGCTACCCACTTCTACATCTGTGATCCTCTCTCCATCTCCATTTGAGAGAACCAGGTCTAAGAGTGCTCCCTCTCGAGTGGGCTCCAATACTAGTTGTCTAAGGCATGCCCCCTGTAGGGCATCTAGACTAACCCCACTCTTAGAAGTGGTTGCTGCAACTGCACTCCAGTTAACATCTGGAATATTCAGATCACCCATCAGCAATATCTCCCCTTTTTCTGCCATTCTAAGCATACTTTCTATCATTTCCTTGTCCATTTCCTCCCCCTGAGAAGGTGGTCTGTATACATCCCCTGTGCGGATTGTGGTGCCATTGCCTGTCTCCAAATTTACCCACAGTGCTTCTTCTCCTCCCCGTTTACCCTTTTGTTCTGTTGTTTTTATTCCTTCCCTTATGTAAAGAGCTACTCCTCCTCCTCTTTTACCCTCTCTGTCCTTCCTGTAGATAGTGTATCCTGGTATGTTTATGTCCCAGTCATGGTTTTGTGTGTACCATGTTTCTGTTACTGCCACGATATCCAGATGTTCCTCCTCCATCAAGGTCACTAGTTCAGGAAGCTTGTTACCAGACTACGGCACTGGTACTCATTGCTCTCCATTTTTGATGGCTTTACCTTCTGTTGCAGCATCCCCACTGACCTTTCTACCTCGGTCTTTTTCTCATTTAGTACCTTGTTTTTGTAGGGAGAGGCTGGGATTTTCCTGCTGCTTATCAGTGCCTCCCCCTTTGACTAGTTTAAAAGCTTGCCAATGAAGCATTTAAACCGATTGCTCAAAAGACTTGTTCCCTTCCTGGACAGATGCAGACCGTCCTGCCAGTATAGGCTGGTGTCCCTCCAGGTGGAACCCCAGTCCCCAATGAAGCCAAACCCCTGTGCTCCACACCATTTTTTCAACCATTCATTAAACTGCATGGTGCTAATTATCCTCGCCTCCCCCATGCCATTGACAGGCAGCACCTCTGAGAAGGATACTGTGTGTGCTACTTGTCTTTGGCCCCTCCCCAACTCTACAATGTCCTCCTGCACTGCTCTAATCTCATGATGAGCCAAGTCATTTGTCCCTAGGTGGACAATTACATCCAGCTCAGACTCCCTTGCAGCTGTTCTCGTGATCCTGAGGATGCGCTTCCTGTCCCTCCAAGCCATGGCACCAGGCAGGCACCTTACTTCAGTTTTCCCAGCTCCCCCAGTTCTATCCCCCTAATAATTGAGTCCCCCACCAGGAGCTGCTTCCTTTCCCTGTGGTGTCCTCTGCCTCCTTCCTGTGGGCCTCCCTTGTGACAGTTGTCATCAGTCTTCTCTGTGGGTGCATCCATAGGGGAGCTATGCTCCCCTAGCATGGTGTATGGATTGTGGAGTGGAACAATTGACTGGGTGTGCCTCTGTTCCACCATCCTCACCCTCCCTGAGCCCACTGTTCTCCAACTGCTGTGCTTTCTTAGCAACCTCTGAGGTAGTGGTGGTGGTGCTGGTGCTCCCTGGATGGGGGAGATTCCCTTCCTACTGTCCAGTGTGGCCTGGGGGAAGGTTTCCTTACTACTGTCCAGTGTGGCCTGAAGACTGGCAACTTTCTTCCTCAGGGCAGAGAGTTCTCTGCAAATAGGGCAGCATCTCAGCCTCCAGAAAGACTCCCGGAAGACTGCTGCCCCACAGCCATTACATTGCACTACTCCCCACATGTTTATCTACTTTTTTGTTTTTTGTGTGTGTGTGTGTGTTTGTGTGCGTACGTGTGTGTGATTGGTTTGTAATATAGAAATATATATATTATACAATGTGTATGCTTATATTGTCAGTGCAGTGTGCTAGAGAGGATATGACAGTAATATGCACCTTGCACTCTTGAGGAAATGATGTCAGAACCTCAGGTATATAGGAATTATTTCCAGGGGTGGGTGGGGTGAGGGGGTGGGAAGGGTTGAGGCCTAAACTGTGCCCTCACATAACAATCAGCTAAAAGCCTCACCCACGGCCATGATTAGTGCCTTCCTGTCAGCAAGATGCCCTACACAACAATTTGACAGAGAAAATACCCTGCTAATCAAACAGAGAAAAATCCAGACATCCAAGTCAGACAGAGGTAAACCTCTCCAGCCCCAAAACAGCCTGGTGGTTTGTTAGCCAAAAGAGAAAATCAAATATGCAGTTATTTCAGCCCTTCTGAAGATGCTGACAAGATAAGCAGTTTTGAAAACCCCTTCCTGAATTAAAAACTAAAATAATTAAACACAAAGCAATACCAATGTAAAAGTAAGGAAAACTTCTCTCAGATGTAAGCAAGAGAGAGAGATTAGTTACAGATATCTAGTCCAATATAATATATCCCACGCAGCTTCTCAGTTGTTTCAAAGCACACCCAGTACACAACTTGGAAGAAGATGGACTTCTGGGGATTTGTTTTATAGGTAAGCCACAAACATCCCTATCCCCATATCCCTAAGTCTGATTTTTGTCAACTGATTAGGACTGAATGAATGCTGGGTCTCACACCATTCCTCCTTTGGAGCTGAGCACCCCAACACACAACTCATCCAATTCCTGCTGGTTTCAGGATGATACCTAATCCTGCTGATATCTATTCTATCTTCAAGCACTCTTATCCACCCCCCCAGAAAACATTTTATAAGTCCTAATTATAGTCAAGGTGAAGGCATAATAGCCTGTATTTCAGAATAGTAATACAGTGGTGTGGTTGCTCAACTACAGTTAGGGTTACAAATGTTGTTCTATGCAAAACCTAAATTTTTTATGCCCTAATACTGTGGCCATAATTGGGTAGAATTACCTGAAATTTTGCCTGTCTGTTCTCAGGCTCAGGATCCCCAGATCCTGAAATTTAACAATCAAATTAGCAGTTTTCTAGAAGGTTGAAAACATAAAAGAAAAGTTTAAGAGCTGTTTTCTCATCAGTAGCACAACAATGGGGCTGAGCTGAAGCACTGGAACTTTCAGACTTGTTAAAGTTTTGCCAAAGGATGATTGATTGCTATGTGGCTTAACTGGCACCTTTATAGATTTAAAAATATTTATAAAATTAGTTAACATTTTTCTCATGCTCAGTTCCATTTTCAAAAATGTTTTTGTAAGGTGTTTTTCATGATACTGATAGTTTCCATTGTTATGACTCAAAATTAATTTTGGTGAGATACAGCTTATGATTTTGTGAGTTTTATCAGTTAAAAGTGGTCAAAAAGAATGGAACACTGCAACAAAAAAACAGAAACACTCTGCTGAAATATGAAATGTGTGGTTGACAGGATGGGGTGTAAGACTGATTCTTCAGTTGTTTTAATGTATGTTTTTCTTTAAATAATTTCAAAAATATTATTAAAATTAGACTGTTGAGTGTCTTGAAAACTGGACCCGCCTTCATCCCTCACACACCTATTTTTCCTGACTCACAAACTTATTTTTGTGAGTCTTAGCTGTCAGAAAAGTAGATAAAATAAGATAAATATTTGCACATCAAAAACAAAAAAAAAATGCTGGGAATTGTACTCATAAACTTGTATGGTCAACAGAGGGAAGTGTAAGGTTGATTCTTTGAACAGTAGTTTTTATATTAATAATGAAGTTAAGTCGCTTAGTGTCACTAAAACATTGCCTGTTTTTATCACTCGCAAACCTGTTTTTATGACTCATAAACCCATTTTCATAAGATACAAGCTTCACTTTTATGACAGTCTTAAACTGAGAAAAAAATAAATGGCTTTGCAGGGCTATGTGTAAAGCAAGCTACAGGTTTTACTTAATGTGTGTGATACTGTAGTTTAAATGTTTTTTACATGAACATTTAAACTAGCCAAGGGTGGTGGTGGAAGGAATTGGGGAGCCAGAAAATATCTCCTCACCACACAGACAGGGGGAAGAATTAGATAAGGATAAGGTACTGGTGAAAGCCACTAACAAGATGGCAAAAAAGGGGAATGTGCTGTTGGTGAGTAACTTCAATCTGCCAGGCATAGATTGGAGCCTCCCATCAGTAGTGTCAGCTAGAAGTAGGGACATCTTGGACTGTCTGCAGTTGGCATTCCTTAGGCAACTAGTCAATGAACCCAGTCATGATGGACAATACTTCACCTGGTGGTCACTAACAGAGACAGTATTGCAGATGTCAAGGTGGGAGGCCACTTGGGGACCTGCTTTCACTGTATGGTGTGGTTTAATATAAGGATGGCTGTGGAATCAAGCCACACAAGGGCGAGGGTCCTAGACTTTAGGCAGTCAGATTTTATAAAGATGGATGAATGCCTCAGGGATGACCTGAAGGGGGGATGGCCTGGGTAGGGTGAGGAATAGTTGGTGAAGCTAAAAAGAAGCATAGTAAAGGAAACAAACCTCTTCATCAAACAAGTGAGCAAAAGCAAGAGAAAAAAAAAAGACCACTATGTTTTTTGAAAGAGGAGGCTGAAAAGGTAAAGGCTAAAAGGGTGGCATTCAGAAGGTATAGGGGAATGAAGAGGGAGGAGAATAGGGAGATGTTTCAGTGAAAAGAAAGGGAAGCATGGAAAGCAGTAAGGAGCACAAAGGCATGAGCCCATGAGAGAATAGCCTAGGAGGTGAAGAAAGGGGATGAGACATTTTTAAGGGGTTTTACTACAGCGATTTCACAGCTCTAGCACTGACATCCCCCACAGTGACAGCTACCATGCCAACTATTGGCACTGTAGCTTCAGTGATGTCAGTGCTTTCTATGGGAGGGCTGTGCCCCTGAACACCAAATGTGGTGGGCTCCCCCTCACACCCCCAGTCTCTAGGATTCTAACTCAGAGTCGGAGTTGAACTGGGGGGCACTACACCGGGAAACACACCACCGGTGTCTTCTGTGCACCAGCACAGTGACTCACCACAAACAGGTGATTTCTGTTGCTGTGCTGGTGTTCACTGCGGTGGTGTCGACCTTGTGTTGGCACACCTTTTTTAGGTATGTAAGTGAAATGAGAACGATCGGAGTTGGGAGTCTATGGTTAGAAAGAGAAGGGGGACTGTGCAGAGAGTGACTAGGAAAAGGCAGATTTCCTAAACAAATACTTTTGTTCAGTGTTCACAGAGGAAGGAGAAGGGTAAAGACCACAAAAAAGGGAGGGAGGTGGTCACTAGTCCATTTTTGGAGGCAAGAGTACTGAAGGGACTCACTAATTTGAAGGTAAAGAAAGCAATGGGGCCATCCAAGGCTATTGAGGGAGCACAGGGAGATATTGGTTGCATACCTGACAGTTCTATTTAATAGCTTACTGAAAACAGGAGTGGATCCAGAGAGCTGGAGGAGGGTGGGTGTAGTCCCACTACACAAAAGTGGTAGCAGGGAAGAGGCTGGAAATGATAGGCCAGTCAGCCAGGCATCAATGGTGGGAAAGATAATGAAATCACTATTAAAGGGAAGGATTATAGAATATCTTGAATCCAGTGGGTCACGAGACCCAAATCAGCATGGCTTCATGGGGGAGGTCATGTTAAACAAATCTGAAAGATTTCTTTGACTGAGTGGCAAAGGATGTAGACCAAAGTTGAGTGGTGGATATGGCCTACCTAAATTTCAGTAAGGCTTTTTTTTGCAATTAATATTTTACTGAGATTTTTTTTGATGTTATATTCAAAACATCTTGCACATACCACAAATACCAATGTAAATCTCTATATCTAACTGGAACACAAGTTCCTTAGATTATAACTTAATTCCAAAAGGAACAGAGAAACATTAACAGGTATAAGGGTCTAATAAAAACACAATGACAGTCAATAAGGACCCACCATTCCTTCCCAATAATCTGGGTGCAGTTTCGTAACACACATATATAAACCTCATAAACAATCTCACAATAGTAAAGAACTTGTCTTGAGTATAAAGAACACAAACCTTAAAACAAAACAAGGGTAATACAAATGTAATCAACAAAACAGATAGAAAAAAGACAAGTGAGACAAAGTGAGAGCTGAAAAAAAAACCCAAAATAAAGCCCTTATCAGAGCAAAAGGCTCTACGGCCATAGAGGCTTATGTAAGAACCCATACCCAAAAGGGGAGGGGTATGGAAAGTAACCATTCCAAACTGAGCAGTAAAATCACTGCTCTGATTGTTCTAACAAATACCAGGAATACACCCCAATACAACTAAAGAAACCCAATAAATAAATAGGGCACCTACACTTTATCATAGAGTGCTAACTTATCTGCAGCTACGTAAGATAAATGCTCCAGGCCAGTGAGTCTGTTCCTACTATCTTCTCATTCATCCATGGTAGGATTAGTTTTGGACCACCACCTCCTATACGCTAATTGTTTGGTCTCAGTAATGGCCACCATAAACCAAAGTTGAAGGGATTGTTGTTGGATGGAAAGCCTGTTGGTATTGCCCAGGATCATGAGGGAGGCATCCATGGGTACTGCGCAAGTCTAACCTGTAACTTGGCCCACCAATCTGCCAGCTTAGGACAAGACCAAAGAATGTGCAATAATGTGCCATTCAGCTGTTGACATCTCCAGCACTCAGAATCGCTAATAAGACTCATTTTCTTCAGCCGATCGGGCATCCTATACCAAAGGTGCAAAGTCTTCATTGCATAAGCCTCTCCTGAGCAGCCAAACAGGATCCATAGGCAATTGAACCAACAACGGCCCCAATCCTCCTCACCAAAAGGATGGATGAGCTGCTTTTTCCAACACGTTTTAAGATTATTGAAAGAAGGGGCTTATTCCTGCAAGAGTCCCTTATAAATCTGCCCTATTTTGGGGAGTTTGTTATTAATGTAGCCCCCACCTGCCAATCCTGAAATGTCATCCCAAATACACCTCAAAGGCAAACAGATCTGAGAACCTGTAAAAGTAGAGAGTAAGTGATGAATCTGGAGATACCACTACAAATGAAATTGTAGAAGAGAAGCTTGGGCCTTCAGGGTAGCAAAATCTTTGAAAAAGCTGACTCAGGCATGGAAGAAGTCTGCAACCCACGAGATCCCCCTACTGGCCCATTGAGGCCAGTAAATGTGCACAACCCCCACTGACAACTTATGGCCATGCCATAACGGCCACCGATGCAAGGGGGTCTGCCATGGAGAGGTAACTATTCCAAACTCCAAAAATATATTCATAGATAGAGTAGCCTTGCTTAACTCTAGTTGAGTCCCATAAAAGCATCTCAGGTGCTATACCTTGGGCCAAGTACTCTTCAAGAGAAACCCTTCTAACCATTTCCCTGCAGTGATCAGCATATAACCACATCCAAACCTAATGGAGACCAGTTGTAGGATAATAACCTTTGAGCCAAGGAATGCAGAGTCCTCCTTTACCCCATGGGGCCATCATACATAACAATGACATTTTGGGTTCCCCTCTCCAATAAAAAGCTCCTAACAAGTCTATACAAGGATTTCCAAGTGGATTCAGAAATTGGCAATGGTAAATAATGAATAACATATAAAATCCTAGGGAAGACCATCATCCAAAGAGAATGGGACTTGCCCAATAGTGAAAGATGTAGATGTTTCCTTACATCAAAATCATGCCTCAGCAACTTTAACAGGGGGTAAAATTAAGATGAACCCACTCCCTCCAGCAGGGAGAAATAAGAATTCCCAGATATCTTACTGGGTGATTTGCCCAAAATAACCCCATGCCATGAAGGGAGATAGAAGCACATTTTGAGTTCAGAGCCAGCACCACAGTTTTCCACCAGTTATTGCAAAGACCAGAAATCTCCACAAACTGATTCAACAGTGTGACTAATGCAGGAATTGATTTGGTCGGGTTGAGCAGTGTAAAAAAACACTTCCCCACCCAAATCGATCCCTTGAATATGAGAAGCTTCATGCATACGGCTAGAGGTCTGAGTGCCAAAACAAATAACGATGGGGACAGAGGCACCCCATCTCATACCTTTACCTAGAGGAAACCAAGCTGAGACATGCCCATTCATAAGAACTGAAGCCTGTGGGGTAGAGTAGAGGGTCTGAACCCACCTAACAAAGACATCAACAAGGCCAAAGGCCCAAAGGGCAGCAAACAAGTAAGACTATTTGACAGAGTCAAAGGCTTTCTCTGTATCAAGTGCTCCATATTAAGTGCTATAGCAGTCATGGGATCTGGTCAGGATTCCACAACCCACATCACATCAGTGACCTAATGTGGTCTGCCTCATCCCTCCCAGCCACAAATCCAACTTGGTCTGGGTGGACCAGAAGAGGCAGTATTTTATGCAGCCTAAGCCAAAACATTGGCCAAAATCTTATAGTCCACATTTAGGAGACAGAGAGATGGGGTGATAGCTGGAGCATTGTTAGGGATCTTTACTTTTTTTGGTAAAACAGAAACAATGGCTTCGGTCATGGAGTTCGGCAACAATGTGGATTCCCAGGCTGCCTGAAATTTAAAAGTAACAAAGTGCTAACCAAGTCAACAAAGTGTTTGTAAAGCTCAATAGAAAAACTGTTGGGGCCCAGCACCTTACTACTCGAAATCTGGCCTACTGCTGTTTTACTTTCCTGGGGGGTAATTGGACTTTCTAGAGAGCCACACTACTCTTTAATTAAACTGGGGAGTTTGATTGATTCCAAAAATGGAGCAATAGTCTGGACAGCTTTGTCCCCCTATACAACTTAGAGGCATACAGCCCAACATAATATGCATGGAAGGCCTCATTCAGTTCCAAATGGGGCCACTAAGAGAATGGAGTCCTTCCAGATTCCTAGAATCTTGGCCTCCACTGCCATCTTCCTTAAATGATAGGTGAGCAGCTGACCTGCCTTAGAGAAAATTCAGATTGTTGAGCATTTATTGTGTTAATGTTATACAAAAGGCCTCGCATAACTTGAAATAAAGTGGAGGAGTGTTCGCCTGCCTTATGTCGCCTTTGCAGATTAGATAACAGAGTCTCCAAAGGTTGAAATTCATGCACTCTGTCTTTTTTCTTGGCTGAGGTATAAGCTATGACCTGACCTTGACTAAAGGCCTTAAGCACCTCACAAACCCGCTTATCTGCCACTTCCCCATTTAGGTTGAGTTCTGTGTAAGGTGGACCTCCTGGTGGAGCCAGGCCAGAAAGGCATTATCCCAGCATAGGCTGTCGTTAAAGCACCTTCACTTGACCTTAGCTGCAGGAGTCCCAGGATGAAACTGTAGGTGACCGGGAAGTAATCCAAAATTAAAAATGGGATCGATGGTACAGTGACATGCTCCATGGGAAGCAAAGCCAGAGGCCAATACCATATCAAGTTCTGCTGTAGGTATCATGTGGGGCTGAATAATAAGTATAATCATGGCCCAAGACACAGGACAATCATTAATTGATCTACCTGACATAGGACAATCATTAATTGACCTACCTGAAAAAAAAATACATATATATTTCTTATCAATTCTAGGTTCTACGCTGACTCTTATCTCTTTTCTATGATTTAGATGTTCTGTATAATGGATTAAGATGGTTGAATGGAATGGAATTTCTATGAACTGTAATACCTATATAAATGTATGTTTAAACTTGTAACTGATGCTGCTCTTAATAAACAGATAAGTTCAAAAAACAAAATAATCTCAGCCCAAAGGGTATTCCAAGTGCTACACATCCTAAAGGCCATGATCCCACAGCAGTTATTTAAGAGTTCTGCTGCCTGTGGAGGGTGCACTGGAGGGGACCCCACTCCTGTCACACAGTGGATCAACTGCCTGATTCATATCCCCACCCAGTAAACCTGCAGGAGGCCCCAAAATCTAACAATACCTTAGAGAGATCTTGAAAGAAATGGGGATGATCAATATTAAGGGTATAAACAATCCCCAGTACTGAGGGTTGTCCATCAAACCTACCCTTAACAAAGAGCCATCTCCCTTCCTTACCCCATTTAACCTGATCTGACACCCAGCTGACTCCATGATGACACAGGATTGCTACCCCATTTCTTCGACGAATAGAAGAACTCATATACCTGACCCCCCCCAAAGCTTACCTAACTTCTCCACATCCTTTTCAACTAGATGGCTCTCCAGCAGAAATATTATTTGCCTTCCCTAAATGCTTGAGTTGCATGAGGACCCTTTTCCATTGAATGGGCTATTCAAACATTCTACAATACAGTTTTATAAACCATACACAGGTATCTTGCAAAATACTCCCCCCTCAACTTGGCGTGGGGAATATGAGGAATAACATAATCACTCTGTCTCACTACACTTAAATACTAACAACTAGCAATGAGAAATGGTCAAACAAGCAAAACTAGAAACAACATACAAGTTGAACTATATACAATGCAGGTAGAAGAATACTCCCCTAAATCCATGATATAGAAGGCTTGGCAGCCACTAAGCTACTGCTGAAAGTACATTTGCAAAATCTGACATCTTTATTCACATTGCTCTACATAGGATACACAGAAATAAAGATAAAGGGCTACAGCCAGTAGCACTAAGATATTTAATGTAGCCCCCCACCACACTCAATAGATCAGTCTGCAACTAAAAACAAGTGAAGGTGGTGCTCTCAATCAGACGGGAGGGGTAAGGGGTGGTGGTTCAAACATCATGAAAGTCCTCATGAAGCCAAGACCCCTGAGCAAACAAAAAAAGAACTATGCTGCCAAAGGGAGCATAGAATGGTTACAGCACCCCTCTGCTGGCAAGGCAATCCCCCAGACCTAGCTGCCACCGACAATGACACTCTGGGTACTCCCCCTCTGAAGGCAAGTGTGTTTAGTGGCCAAAGGAAAAAAAAGGAAAGGGGGAACAAAAAAATCTGAAAACACACCAGTGCCAGCAGCAAGGGCCACAGTCTCTCTAGCAGATTATACAAAGCCCAGCGAGAGTCCCAACTGAAATAAGAATGCAAATACATAAATAAATAAAGTGAAAACCAAACATACAGGCACAAGGTACCAGACCCCTGCCAAGCACTGAAATGCCCAGTTAAAAAGAAGCATTAGAGCATCTAGGAAAGAACTTCAGCAATTGTCAAAGCCCAGTCATACCATATCAAATAGTAGCAAACAAAACAATGCAAAGCCCCTCCACCCCTTCATCTCTCCTGTAGATCCCAGTCAAACAGGCAATCTGAAAGTACTAAAGGAATGCAATATACAATAAAGAAATCAGAGCTACAATCCACAAAATAAAGTTGGGGCTACAAGGAAAGCATCAGAGCCACCTGATACATAGGCAAAACCTCCCCCAAAGAGCCCAAACTTCTTGGTCACACAACAGTATAAAAAGAAATGTGAACAGCCAGGAATCTGGCTCACAGAGAAAGAAAGCCTCTAAGCCCAAAAAACAGTCACTCACACCTCAGCCAGAATGGCCATGAGCAGTGTCCATGAGTTCACTTTCATCTGGTATGAGCTGGGTTGACATAGGATCCAGAGGTATAGCTCCAACACGGAGTTTACCAGTATGGCTAGAATCAGAATTCTCCAGCAATACAGAAGTTGAAGCAGAAGCTTGCTGTGGTTTGGGCATCAAAGCAGCATTGCCTCCCCTGGGTTTCTCCTCCTGTGATGATCTGGGTCCTGACTGGAGTACTGTATATAGTGCCTTGAATCCATGTGGTTTGTGAAGGATTCCACAGACTTGCCAGCAAAGATCCGGGCATGGCAGATGGGCTAGGGATGCATTTGACACCCCATTCCTGGGCAAGATTCTGAACTTTATCAAAAGATTTCCTCTTGTTCACCACCTGCTTGGGGTAATCCAGCTGCAGAAAGAGCTTAATGCCCTGCCAAAGGAGTTCCTTTTTTGGAGTGCCTTAGATATAATTAACTTGTGGTCTTGGTAACAAAGGACCCGAAAAACAATTGGTCGAGGATGGGCAGTTGGCTGTGATGAGGGATGGCCAGATGGAACTAGGTGCACCCGGTCAGTCTCCACTGGTGAATCCCAATAATGGTCGAGCAGCTGCAGAAGCAGGTGCTGAAAAAACTCAATCATATTTAAACAATAACAAGAATAACAAACAGAGCTATATCTAAATCACAAGATCTAATCACATGAGAATGTAGGGTGCAGTCACCTAAGAAGATTGAATATCCTTACAAATCCAAATCTTGAATGGCGGGATAACCATGAATAACACTAAGTGAAATACACTACATGAATCCATTTGAATAAGAAAACTAGGTATCGTGGAAACAAAAAGAATCAAAGGAGAGTAAATGCATATCCAAAATAAAAATAAATCAATGCTCCAAAAGTTCTCTAAACAGAGGTGTAGGTAATTTAAAAATAAAACAAAACAAATACAAATACAAAAGCAAGTTGAACTTATCAGTTAATCATAAGCAAAGTATCTAATCTCTCCCATCTATTTCTATAAGACTGGAGGGTGCATTGCACTCTGTCCAATAGCTTTTCTATAAGCAACATTATTAATATTTCACTATGCTATTCCCGATATGACGGAATTTCATTATCCACCCAGTGGCACAAAATAATTAACTTAGCAACAGCAGCAATTAATGATATATGGAATCTTTGTGGCCCAACTAATTGTTCAATGCCTGTCCCCAATAAGCATATTTCAGGTGAGAAGGCTTCTTGTAGGTCTAGTAAGGGGTCCATATGAGACCGAATCTGCTGCCAAAATGAGTGCATTTTCTGGGAAAGTCCCATAGGAAATGTGTTTAAGTCCCTATTAAGTCCCTATTGTTTCTTTATATCTTAGATATAATGGGCTGGACAGCCACCCCATTTTATGTAATTTCTGGGGGGTAAAATAAGCATTGTGCAAAATTTTGTAATGCATGAGTCTAAGCTTATCTACTCCAATATATTGGGAAATATACTTCCAGGGAGCAGAAGAGCTGAAAAAAAAAAAACATTTAAGTTGCATATAGTTTCCTATACCATTCCTAAGGGCTTTATACATCAAAGATACAGCATGTTCCTTATGAGCCAAAAAATTAAACTCCTTAAAGGCATTCACCTCTCAGAGCTGTCAAGATCATGAATCTAGTCCAGCCTTCACAGCGTGTTAACTGAAAATAAGTTTGATGTGCTTACGCAACTGAATGAGATAATATGAGATGATGCTTGTGTAACTTGATTTGCTTAGTGGCTTTCCACTGGAGGAGGAGGGGTGGATGGTGGGTGACTAAAAAGAAACCTGGCAAAGCCCAGAATGTCATGACCTTTTAAACTCGATGGGGGAGTGACATTGTTGCTCCGACCATCGAACCTCCTTCTTAAAGCCCTCCCATTCGATGTGCTTATGCAACTGAATGAGATAACATGAGATGATGCTTGTGTAACTTGATTTGCTTTGTGGCTTTCCGCCTCTCTATATGTGGGATATACCACCCTGTAGGGGTACGATGCAGGGAACCCTAGAGGGGGGTTCCCCCCCTACAGGTGCCAGGAATGAATGTGTTGGCTAAAGGTAAGTTAGGAAGAAGTCCAAAAAGAATACCCAAAACTGTCAGGCTTCGAAGAGGCAAGGATGATGAATGAATTCTGTGAAGAGAAGGGCTAACTTCCTAAGGAGAGAGGGGAAAGCTGGGCCGCCATCCACCTCCATCCAACAGCAGAACCTAATTAACTAACAAGAAGAAAGTACTAACTCTAACTAATATTATGACCATTGGCATGGTGGAGATGGAAAAAAAACCCTTTGAGGATGAAACCTCTGGGGATCCAAGCCCTAGGTCGCCTTCACTCCAGGCTGACA
Organism: Neoceratodus forsteri; assembly: GCA_016271365.2. Lineage (NCBI taxonomy): Eukaryota > Metazoa > Chordata > Ceratodontiformes > Ceratodontidae > Neoceratodus > Neoceratodus forsteri. The sequence goes on along the minus strand of CM057458.1, from coordinate 745,035,888 downwards.
ATGTTTGATTTGAGGATGTATGTTGGTAAAGGGAATGGTTCATAGATGTGGGATAAAAGTAGGGAGGATGATGATGGAATAGGGAAAAACTCCAAAGAAGCACAGATTAAATAAGGAACATGAGGTAGCAGGGACCCACAAGGGTATGCTCGAGTAGTCGATGACAGATAGTAGATAAGAGGAGCAAGGATGGGATGGAGTAAATGCATGTATGAGTCAGAGGAGCAGGGGGTATCCAGATGTGCTCATGAGTAGATTCCAGATGTGCTGATGAGGAGACAGATGATAATGCAGACTGGCTTGATTCAACAATGTGCTTGATTGAGCGATGTGATTGAACAGACACTGAGGTTAAAGAGGAATGCTTGATCATACGATGTAAATGATTAGACTCTGAATGATTAGACCCTGAGGTTTTAGTCAATGAGGTAGTATGGAATTCAATGATAGGAATGTTCGAGTAAATGATGTAAACAGATAAACCTTGAGGTAATGCTGAGTGAATGATGACTGCATTTATGAACTCAATATGACTGGAGTTATGAACTTAATACGTGTGGCAGGATGGCCGTGGTTGATAGGTGGTATAGGATTTATGGTAGCTACGCCAAAAAGAATATTGATAGTGGGCCAAGTGTGGAGTAAATCCTGGATGGTCGGTATGAAATCAGAAGAGGAGACAGGAATTAATTTGAAAATGAACTTGTATGAAGGAAGTGAAAGGAAGGAGGTTCCTTGAAAGGAGGTAGACTCCGAGGCCAAGAAGGGAGACCTGGAACCAGAGGCAACTCAGGTTGAGTGATTGAGGAACAAAACTGGATGAGGTATGATGAGGATTGAGCAAAATTGGATGATGTATGATGAGGAGTGAAGCTAAGAGCGGCGTGAAGCCATGATGCCTGGTACTAGAAAAGGTGCTAGGACAAGGAAGGTAAACTTAGGAAATGGATGAGATACAATGAGGGATTGAAGCCATGGATGGAGGCTCGTACAGGAAAGTGAGGTATGAAAAGACAAAGGACAGAGGGAGGTCAATGGGGTAGAATAGGACCAAGCCAATACAGGATGAGAACGGCAGGAAGGGGAACTGGATGAGGTGGCACGCAGGCCAGGTGTGATGGAAGGCCAGATGGAGTCAGCCATAGATGGCCCAATGATGTGAATAGCAGAACAAGCTAAGAGGAAAAACATGGCATGATGAGCTATAGAAGCCATGACTGGAGTGAATCCTTGATGGCTGATGATGGATGGAATCAGGAACTGGATAGGTGTGGTGTGAGGACCATTGATTGATGAGGCAGGCATATGAGTAATGACAGTTATGCCCAAAAAGAAACAATGAAAGCAGCTGAGGAAGGCAACATAGTAATGAAGTACGATGAAGGATCGACACTATGAAGGCAGGTACTGGAAAGCGAGGTAGGAAAGAATGTAGGATGTTAGGGATTGAATTGGATGAGCAGGTTGAGGTGAGGAATAGTAGCAGAAAATGCAGGTTCAAGTACAATCAAACCACAAACAAGCAAAACACGAGTAAAAAATAACCACAATGAACAGAAAGGCAGCGAAATGCACTAGCAAACATCCTGTGAACTAATAAATATGGTTAATGAGCAAATTACAAGCATAAGATTACATTGAGAGGCATTGAATCTGAGGTAGCAACTGGAAAGCCAGAAAATGAAAACTCCAGAACCCACAGCCTGAAAGGTAGCATTTTTTGCTCAACTTAAACCGGGAGACATGGAGCACAATTTTAAAACTACTATGGTAAAACTGCCTGGAACTCTAGAGCACAATATCAAAACTGCATAGAGCTCCTGAGCTTTAATTTCAAATTCCGACTGCCAGAAAGCTGCTTCATTGCACCAACCGGAACAGGTAGGACTGGAGCACAAACTAAGAACTACAAGGAGCCACCAAGCCCACAATTTGATATTTTGTTGGCCGTATGCCGATGGGCACCACCAGAGCAGGAGTAGAAGTAGGAATGCTCTGGGGCACACAGCCAAAAGGCTGCAACAAAAATTTAATCCAGAAGATAAGGCTGAGACATAAATTAAATGAATTAATATCCTAGTCAGCCGAATTGCAGCAGTGTGAGCTTGGACAGGAGCAGAGGGAGAGGAGCACTCAAAAGCGCTGATGGAGGAGGAGGAAAGAAGAACCAAGAAATGGGACAGTGCGGGTGCAAATGCCTGGGGAGAAGAACAGATACAGAGAGTACAAAACCACTGCCAGTATGAGTGGCAGATGGGGGGAGAAAGGCAGCAATGTAAGGATGGAACAGGCTGGTGTGGAGGAGAAGAGCTGCAGAGCCATTGGCAGCAGGAGAAACGAGCTGCCGAAGGAGCAAAAAAAAAAAACAAGTGAACCGGTGGCCGGAGACGCTGCAAAGCACACAATGAGGTGAGAGAAACATAGGCAGGAGTGACGGCACCTCTGGCCACAACAAAAAAGAATCCTGGCAAAGCCCAGGATGTTGTGTCCTTTTAAACTCGATGGGGGAGTGACATTGTTGCTCCACCCATCGAACCTTGGACTTAAAGCGCTCCCATAAAAACAGCTGAAGAGGGTAATGTGTGAGACAATTGAAACTGTCCAAAAGACACTAACTGTTCTCCATGCACCAAAAAAATAAAGATGATCCAAGGGAACAGCAGAGAGTAAAGAATGGAAAATGGTCTTGTTGGCAATCCTGAAATTAGGGTTATGATGGATTGGTTGAAATCTCTTTTGGATATATAACATAAGGCATTGCATAATTGCAAGTTTATGCAAACTGACCATCCATTAGGAAAGAAGAGTAAAGCAGGGGGAAAAACTCAATCATATTGAAGCCTTCAGATTTCTTGGGCAGACCTAAGAGCCTCAAATTATTGCTCCAGCTCCTCGTATTGCTCCTGCTCCTCATCTCCTGGTCATCCAGTGTGTCCCAGACCTGCTGAAACTCACACTTAAGCACAGACACATGATGTTCTGTTGGATAGGCCCAATCCTTATGCTTGCTCACCCTTTCCTCTGCCTCAGAAATGCAGGAACCAAGATTATCAATAGCACCCTTTATAGCTTTGAAAGTAAGATTCATTCTGGAAAGCTGATTAGTTATATTGCCCATAAAATGTTTAATTTCCTAGAGCTCCTGGGAAAGATTATTTGGGTCAGCATCAGATTGTGCAGTTGCCATCTTGGAAGAGGAGCTCTCAGAGCCACTGGATAAATCCTCATTTCTTGGCATTTTAGGCATATTGAGCTCCAAAAGAATGTCAGATTCTGGCTTCTGGACTTCTGGAACAACAGGCTCTTAGTTCATAATCCAGTAGAGGAGAGAATTAGAGAGCAGATTATAGCTGATTAAAAATCTTTTGGCAGAGCATCTTGAGCCAAGCAGTCCTCAGCTCAGCTGCATCACATGACCTCCTTCAGTACGGCTTTTGACACAATTTCACATAGAAGACTAGTAAGCAAGCTGGGTAGCTTAGGAGTGGGTACAAAGGTGATAAACTGGATAAGAAATTGGTTAGGGGATAGGCAACACAGGGTGGTGGTAAATAGAGTTCACTCCAAGGAAGGGAGGTTGGCCAGATAATCCCTCAGGGATCAGTGCTAGGACTAGTCCTCTTCAATGCCTTTATAAGTGACGTTGCAGCGGAGCTGGAGAGGAAGGTCTATCTCTTTGTGGATGACACCAAAATCTGCAATAGGGTGGACAGTCCAGGGAGCTAGAAAGGATGAGCAGAGATCTGAGAAAACTAAAGGAGTGGTCAAGGGTATGGCAGCAGGGTTTCAATGTGAAAAAGTGCAGAATAATGCACTTAGGGCACAGAAACCCAGGGGAAGAGTACAAAATGGGTGGAGTGGTATTGATGACCATCAAGAAGGAAAGAGGCTTGGGGGTAATCATATCAGATGACCTAAAGGTGGCCAGGCAGTGCAACAAGGCAGTTGGGAGGACTAGTGGGATGCTGGGGTGCAAAGGTAGAGGTATCACTAGCTGACAGAGAGTGGTGGGTTGCCTCTATATAGATTGCTGTTGAGACTACATCTAGAGTACTGTGTCCAGTTATCGAGACCACATTTCCAGAAGTACATAGACAGAGAGGAGGCATTCTAGAGGAGGACAACTAAAATGGTGCAGTAACAGCATCAAAAGCCCTATGAGGAGAGACTAAAGAACTTTAATATGTATATCCTGGAACAGAGGAGGGAGAGGGGGGATACGTTAGAGACCTTTAAATACCTCACATGGATAAATCAGGTACAGCAGGAGAGTATCTTTCATGAGAAAGGGTGCACAAGAGCAAAGGGAAATGCTTTGAAGCTAGAGGAGGTAGATTCAGGAGAGATGTGAGGAAGTGCTTCTTCACAGAAAGAGTGGTGGATTCCTAGAACTGCTTTCCAGCAGAGGTGGTGGGACCAAAAACAGTGGTGGGTTCTAGAATGCATAGGATAAGCACAATGGAATCATAGTGGAAAGGAAGGGGGAGGAAGAAAGAGCTGTTGATCAAGTAGGGTTTGCAGTAATACTGTAGGCATGGAGCAATGAGCAGAATGGATAGGCCAAGTGGTCCTTATCTACCATCAAATTCTACTTTTCTGTTTTTCTATCATAATACAGCTGCTTCACACATAGCATGCAGGGCCACTCACAAAGTCCACTACAGGTGTAGTGCAGAGTGTGTGATAATGCAGCTACTTCAGGAGTGGCCTGCGGGATCACTGCCATCTCCATTACATCAGTCAAGCAACTGATCAATCAGTCAATCAACACTTCATAAAAAGCACAATTTGCAAATTGATCAAATATTAAAATACACATCTACATCAACTAAGAATTCATCAGAACTCAGAAAAGCAAGATTAAAAAGGTGTGTCTTCGATGCAGATTTAAAACTCTCCATGGTCAGGAATTATTTTATCTGACAGTGTAAAGAGTTCCACAGGCATGGGGCTGCAAATGCAAATGCCTGGGAACCCGACATCTTCATTCAGATCCTGGGAACCTCTAGCAATCCCTCATCGGTGGAGTGGAGTCAGCAGGAAGGTTGGTAGGGGGCAAAGAAGATCTTGCAGATAACACTGTCCCTGTCTGTGTAGGGTCTTATAGGTCAGCAAACCAACCTTGAAGGTGATACGCCACTGAATAGGCAGTCAGTGCAGGCTGCAGAGCACAAGCATGACATGACTTGATCAAGGTAAATCAGTCAACAGCCTGGCAGCTGCATTCTGCACCAGCTGCAACCAGCGGATATCAACCCTCGATATCCCTAGGTAGAGGGCATTGCAGTAGTCAAGGCAAGAGGTCACAAAGGCATGGACCAATGCTGGAAGGTCATCAGGCATAACAAGGTCTTTAATCCGAGTCATATTCCTCAGATGGTAAAATGAGGTCTTGAAGACAGACGACACCCGAGACCTAAGCATCAGCATCTCATCAAAGATAATGCCCCAGTTTTCCACCCAATCAGAGGTTATCAGTTGGCTGCCTCTAAGCCAAGGCCCAGAAGGCTGCCCAGCTGAAAGCCCTTCTACCTTATGACCTGGGTCCACAACCAACACCTCAGTCTTGTCAGGGTTCTACCTCAGCCACTTGGCACTCATCCAGTCTTGGATCTCAGCGAGGCAGCTCTTCAAAGTCAAGACAGCTCCATCTTGCTGGGCACAAAGGACATGTATAGTTGAGTATCATCTGCATAGCAGTGAAAACTCAGCCCATACTGCCTTATAATGTCTCCCAACTACAGCATATACTCCGTGAACAACATGGGTGATAAAACTGATCCCTGTGGCATTCCGCGGGACAGGGAGAATAGGTCTGAGGAGTAAATCCCTGACACCACCCTCTGAAACCTGCCAGTGAGGAAAGAATGGAAACACCTGAGGACTGTACCAGACAGTCCACAGATCAGTCTCAGGCACTACTATAACACTCCATGGTCCATGGTGTCAAACACTGCAGAGAGATCAAGGAGAACCAAGATGGAACAGCTCTTCTGATCTCTCATTATCAGGAGATCATTAAGTACACGAACTAGGGCAGTCTTGGTACTATGCCTTTTACAGAATCCACACTAGAGAGGATTGTAGATGTTGTGGATGATAAGATAATCCTCCAGCTGCAACATGACCACCTTCTCAATAACTGTACCACAAAGGGAAGGTTAGAGATGAGTCTGTAGTTGGAGAGACAGCCTGGGTCAAGAGAAGATTTCTTAAGGACAGGTGTCACCACCACCTCCTTCAGGGTGTCAGGAAATACTCATGTCTCTAGCAAACACCATACTATCTCAGCTAGGGCCAGACTGATAGCATCAACACACCCCACGAGGAGGCGAGTTGGGCCCAGGTCCAAACTACAGCAGTTCAACCCTGTAGTCTGGATGATCCTCATGATATCCACGATCACCAGCTGGTCAAAGTCAGGCCAGACAAACTGAGGAACTGCAACCTCCCACCGATCAACACCACGCCCATTGGAACAAACTGCACAGATCTCAGACCTGATGCCGGCAACCTTATCTGCAAAGAACAGAGCAAACTCATCACTCTTATTTTGTGACAATGCTCTCAGAGACTGCAGACAGTCTAGACTGCACAGTCTGTTGACAGTTTGGAAGAGCTGAGCTGGTCAATTCTGTTCAGTGGCAATCTCCCTGGACAGGAACTCTGCCTTCTTACAGGAAATGGCTGATTGATAGTCCATGTAGTGGGCCATCAATCTAAGTCTGTTGGCATCAAGGCCTGATTTCTGCCAGTGCCATTCCAACCTTCGTCCTACTCACCTCAGCTCCCTCAAGGTCCTATCAAACCAGGGGGACCAAGGATGAAGGGTGATGGGGAGAACTCGGACAGAAGCTATGAAGTTCAGAGCCTCAGTCACAGCCTTATTAAATGCCAGTAACATATCATCTTGATCCAAGCTTGCACTCAGAAAATCCAATAGGTCCAGCGCCATTGCCAGGCCATCTGGGGTCAAGTTGCTTAAAGGGCAGTACTGGACCATCTCCGTAGGGCAGGTCTATGGGGGGAGCCTGGAAATTGAACCTTATAGTGTGGTGTTCAGACCATCAGACTGGCTCCACCACCAAGACAGAGGTCTCCAAACCCAGTAGGAAAATCAAATGCAAAGAGTAACCATGACTGTGGGTCTCAAAGGTAATAACCTGTGTGAAGCCCAACAAGTTCATAAGTTGGAGGAAGTCCTGTTCAAATTGTGAGAGTTCTTCATCAACCCAGGCATTGAAGTCCCCCAGAGCCATCCATCTGAAGGACTCCAACACCACATCGATAATGAAGTCCATAACTTCCTGCAGAAATTGCTCTTTAACCCTGGGTGGATGGCAGACGAGAAGGATCCTGCACCCCACACCTGTGCCCACAATACAATCGAAGGACTTGGTCTCCACCATTGGCACATCTACAAGGCCCAATTCCACTTTAAAACATACTGCTACACCCCCACTCTATGATTCATCCTTGGGCAGTGTATCACAGAGAACCAGGCCAAAATCGTTGACTCCAAGACTGGGCCAGCATTATCATCTAGCCAGGTCTTGGTGATGCAACCAAGTTAGATGACCCAACAAGATCAGCAAATCACTGCTGTCTTGTTATTGATAGCCTGGCATTGTATAACACTGTCAGAGTAGGGTGGGACACCGAGGCCGGCCGTGTCATCTGCCCACTCAATGAGGAGCCCTGGGTATGGAGACTAGGCAGGGAGATCCCTTCTCCAGAACCTATTTTTCCCCAGGGTGTCTTCTAGTCCCTACAAATTTAATCCACCCACCCAGCTCCACTCTCCCTCCAGGTCCAGGACCCCAGCCCCTACACCTCCTCCCTACTATCCCCAGATCACAACAGTGCCCATACACCTCGGAGGTCAATGGGGGACAGTTAAAAGGGTGGAGGCCCCAGAGCTCAGAGGGAGAGTAGTGCCTGACGGGGTGAGATCTCTGCCAACACATAACTATACAAGCCCACTATAGCAGTCAAACAACAAATCCACATAAACAATACAAAGAAAAAATCAAACAATATCCCACAATCCCCCCCAAAAAAACAGTCACTTGAAATAGTATAAGGTCCAGGTTCAGTAGTAGTTAAGTAAGCATTTAGAACTAGGGGGCATAGCATGCCAGAACTTCAAAACTGAAATGTGTCAGGGATGGAGCTCTCACCCTCACCATCTGCCAACAGAGATTGAATCCAGACTGCAGTACTCCCACTACCGCAGTTAAACGTGGAGGCAGTATAGCACAGTGGTTTAAGGCTCTGAGCTGCAAATCTGGTGACATCCAGCAGACCAGACCTGGGTTTGAATCCCACAGCTTCCACTTGCATACTGTGTGACCCTGAGTAAGTCACTTAACTTCCCTGTGCTCCCAGGTCGCTCCTGTAAAAAAGCTTTCAGCTTAGTGTGCTACTCCTGGTTAAACAACTAAATAAAAAAAAAATGTGTCTACTAAAGTAAATAAAATGAACGTTCCAGAGGTTGTCTCACAGTCTCACTGTTCAAGGCTTGAAACTTTAAATCTGCACAAAATCACAACACCTTTTAAGGAACTCCACAGTGTCTTCCGATAGTGGCCGAATCCAGAGATGACACAGTTATTCCAAATAGCTACAAATAAACTGCCCCTGGAGGTGGCAGTTCAAACTGAACAGATCCCAGAAATTAGGGATCCCAAAAGTGCAAGCCCACAGGCACCCACCTCAGGGAAACCCATAGGCAATCAGGGCCACACCACCCACTAGCAAGCACTTCCTGATGCCTCTCTGCAGAGCCATCTGCCCCAAATGGCCACCCCAGTACAGCAACTGAGGCCCAAGTTCAAGATGGCAAATAGTCCCAGGAGAGTTCTTAAAGGGACCTCAACAGAAGTGGGACCTCAAAATTCTGTCCTGACACCCAAGCCCAGGTAAATCCAAGGACTATGGCCCCAGAGGTGATGTCATCCTCCAAAAAGAGCACCCCAGATGGCCCCCAAGGCAGACAGGAGCAGTACACCCTCCAGAGAGCATTCCCGCTGCCCCCCATAGGAAAACCCAGGCCAGACCGCCACTCCCCAGTTAGATAGCTGGGCACAAAGAAAGTCAATAGCCAACTTCAAGTGCTATACATTCAGCAAAGGTACATGTCTGGCACAGTGCACAGCGCATATGAGAATACCATTGCAGTTGCTTTGCATATGGTCCACAGGTCTTTAGGTCCATTAGCAAAACAAACTACAGGTTCTATAATGTGCCTGAGCAGGTAGTTGCTTTGTGTATGACACAACACAAAGTAAGGTACTATGGCTAACTATCTAAACAAAAAAAGGAAATTCATTGTAAAACTCCATGTTAAGGCATAACAAAGGGGTTTATTATTGTTGCTACAAAAGCAAGGACATGCTGTGTATGTTTTTTTAAACCTTAACTCTGCCAAACTCCATGCAGCACCCCAGGGAACTCCACCAAACTGAATATCAGCCCAGGCTTCATTCATACATTTTAACATTATAAATAATAACATAGTGGAAGGAGTACAGTTATATCCTACAACAAACAGTGTACTCATATGTTGTGAGACATAAGGCAGAAGAATACAGGCCAGGGAGACTCAATGTACCTGAAGATTCAGCTGCTTCATGAGTGGCCCTACAGGCCACTTGCAAAGTCAGTTGCAGATCTGGCGCAATGTGTGTGATGATAAAGTTACTTCATAAGTGGCAAATAACACACTGCTCCACACCTGTATCCAGAGGCTTGTGTCTGTCAGCGTATGAATGCAGAGTTTGTCATGTTATTTATTTATGATGTTGAAACATTTATATGAAACCAGGGTTGTGATTTGACCTTCACTTCAGTTGGATTCACAGGAGTTTGGATGTAGTGGGTATAGTTAGAGCTCAAATAACCTTAATGTCATATTTCCTTACCTTACCTGCTTTAAATATAAACCCAAACTTGTACATTAATGTATTTTTTTTGCAAAATAATTTTAACTGTTTAAGCAGGATGTATTTTTTGCAATATCATTTTAACTGTTAAAGCAGGAGGACAGAATGGCAGTAGTCATATTAGTCCTTCAAAAATATGTCACACACAATCGTAAACGAAAACTGGCCAAAAATAAACTTAATTAAGAAAACATGTTGTATGCATCTTCAGGAGGAGATTTGCTAAGTGCATAGACTGCACATGGAGGTCTATAATTATTTATTTAGTTTTTGTTGCTAGGGTAAGGTGCGCTAGGCAGACATATGCCTATTTTCAGGCATGACCCGGGAGAATACAAGGCAAGGCAGAGTTACAATCACAATGAAAAAGCAAAGAAAAGGCAGAAAAAAAAGACAAAGTGCATCAGTTGGTACGGTACAAATTAGGCTAGATAAATTGGTTTCCTAAGCCTAGGGAAAGCATATAGGTAATTGATATATACAGCAGGTACAACTATGTGGGGTACATGGTTACAGATACAGCAGGCTAACAAATAAAGTAAGGCTATATACATAAAATGAAATGATACCTACATAGGCATATTTGGCATAGTGAGTATTTTTTTCCTCAATAACCTAGGACCAATGAGAATAAGGGGGCAAGCTTCCCTTAAAGTAATGGTTAAAGAATTATACTGGGCAGGTGCATTGGGAACACTTTATCCAGAAAGTGCAGAGTCAATTTCTGAAGGGGATGGGGATTGGCAGTAATGCAGATGAGAGGGAAGCTAATCTGTACTGTACTGGAGGCAGAAAAGAATACTGGCAGGCCATAAGTGAGTTTGGGGATGAGTAGGCTACTTACTATTATTTTGCATGCAGATGGTGAGAGGTTGGTATTAGAAGACTGGGCAAGGTCTAATGGTATGTTGTTCAACACAGACAAATGTGTCATCATGCATTTATGAATCTAACAGTCATAATATCTATTCCCTAAAATATAGGCTATTAAAATCAGTAGACACTGAGAAGGATCTAGGTATTATCATCTCTAGTGACCTTAAATTTAGCAAACAGTGCAAAGAGGTGATTAAAAAAAAAACAACAAGATCATTAGATACATAAAAAGGGCCTTCACCTCCAGGAACAGGGAATGTATGTTGCCTCTGTAGAGGGCTTATGAGAGGCTGCACCTGGATTATTGCATACCACTCTGGAACCCTTAACTTTGAAGGGACATCAAAAGGTTAGATGATGTCCTGAGAAGAATCACTAGATTGGTGGATTGGCTGTATAGACTGAATTCAGAGTCTAGATTATCAGAATTAAATTTATAATCATTGGATCTTAGGAGAACTAGGGGAGACTTGCTATAAATGTACAACACATCATGAAATGAACAACCAGTGAATGATTTGGGTTTATAAGAAACCATAGGGAATTCTGCTTGAGAAGTCATAGTTGCCAACTAATGATGACATTCCCTAGGGGTTAGAAAAGAAGATTCTTTTATACATAAAGAATAATACTCATATGGAATTCACTCCTGAGAGATGTAGTTGAAGTAGAATCTTTTAATGGCTTTAAAGTAAAATTAGATAATTATTTACTTCTCAACACAGGGAAAAAATAGCTTGCTTTCATGGGAGATGTACTGTAATGGGCAAATCAACCATCTGCGCATCTAATCTATTCCTAGTATAACTCCTAGTATAAGGCAGTATGCAATCCCAAGGTTAGAGCTGATAGCCTTGCTAATGAACATGAGGTGGAAAGAAAAGTCCAAGGAGGGATCAAGTATGATTCCCAGGTACAGTATTTGAAGGAGGAGACAGTTTCAAGTGAGGATCCGTCATTGCAATGCATTACTAACTTCACAGTTCTCCCTGAGCCAGTGTGGGGTGCTGAAAAGCATCGCCTGGGGCTTAGTATGGTTCATTAGTAGTTTGTTGTCTTCAAGCTAAGACTGGACAACAATAAGATCAGAAGTTAGGGATCTGTTTAGGTTGAGCATTGCAGGGGCATTGCAAAAAAATACTAGGTCATTGGCATACAAGGGAGAGTGGTGGACTGAGTGAAGCAACTATGGAGAGTTGATGTGCAGTTAGAATACAGTAAAAGATGTCCTAGAATGGAACCTTGTGGGACACCTAGTAGGGAAGGGAGATAATCAGAGAAAGAGAAGCAGATCCTAAGTCAGTGTTGCTTATTGGAAAGGTAGCTACAGACCCAGGGTAATGAGTTATCAGATATCCCAAAGGCACTGAGCCTATTGAGAAGAATGGGGTGGTTGACACTGTCAAAGGCTTTTGTGAGGTCTAAAGACACTGCCCCAGTATATTCACCTTTGTTTAGCAAGGCAAACATGATGCTAGTTAATGTGAGAAGTGTAGTGGTGATGCAGTAACCTTTCCAAAAACCATACTGGGCTGGGCAGAGGAGGTCATATTTTTCAAGATAAGAGTTAAGTTTGGAAGCCACGATTTTTTTTGAGGATTTTACTCAGGACTGGGAGTATGGTGATAGGCCTGTAGTTTGGTATAAGTTTAGTGTTCCCTTTTTTTATGTATCGGGACAATGCTGGCCTGTTTCCAGGAGGGTGGAACAGTATTGGAGTGGAGCAAAAGATTAAGGAGTCTGGTCACTGAGGTTGCCAACTCCCAGGCAGCTAATCTATGCAGCCTGGGTTCTAGACCATCAGGGCCAGCAGATTTGGACTCAGAGATACATTTAAAGGAGCTTGTAGACTTCTTTGGGGCTAACAGCCTTAAAGAAGAAGGGTGTGTGTGACCCTGAGGGAGTAGTAGGGGTGTGGGAGGGGAGTTCTACAGAGTTGTCTAGGGCTGAGGTATAAGCAATGAGGTCTGAGAAGGGAGTATTAAAGTAATTCAATATGGTGAGTGGACTGTTGCACTTAATGCCATTGATCTCAAAGTCAGGAGGGGTAGTGGTACTGGATAGTCCAAGAGACCGTTTGAGAGAATTCTAATACTGGTGCAGGTTGTTGGGGGAGGCCAGAAGTGTGTGAGGAAGTAGGTGCTTTTGCTATGATGGATGGCTTGCTTAAATTTGTTTCTTAAGGTTCTGTAAGTATTCCAGTCTGAGCTGGAATTAGAGGCTTTGTAGTTGGTCCAGCCTTTATCCTTCTGTTTCATGAGGGATAGAATGGGACGGGTAAGCCATTTAGTTTGCTGACCACAGACTGTCCTAGTGGTGAAGGGTGCATGCTTGTCCTGGAGGGAGGTAAAGGCTGAACTGAAGTATAAGACAGCAAGGTCAATATCTGTGTATGTTGAGGACTTCCCTGACTGGTGCAGAATTACTCTGTGAAATGTCTATACCTAAAACAATATATACATTTTATCACATATACACACCAGTTGAATGTCATGAGGGAAAATATTTATTTATTTGTTTTTGTTAACCTGGTAAGCACACTAGACAACAAGTGCCTATTTTCAGGTGTGACCCAGAAGGTTACAATACAGAAAAACATGGTACATAGTCAAGGTAGCATATAAGCCCACAATACAGGGGGGCCAGAGAGAGATTTCAGTTCTAGGAACATAGTACATTGACAGAGTAACATACTCGCCCACATACAGGTGGGGCCAGAGTACAATATCATGCTTTCACAATTAATGAATGAAACATTTTGCACTGAAACGTATGTCATGGCCTTGGATGATGTTAGTAGCTTAAAGTGTAAATGTGCTGTAAGTATATCAGACCAGGTTACTTAGAATTCTGGCTGTTTTATGAACAAGACCCTTTTAAACAGATAATTTACAAATAATTTAGAAGTTCCACATTTAGTATTCTCACCTGTGACTGTGGATGAGTGCATTGAAAGCCAAGCCATCAGACCAGCTGTTGGTGAAATTGACAATATTGACTGACTCATAGTCACGAGTTAACTGGCGAACCCAGCTCAGCAAGATCTTCTCACTGTTTGTCTGCTGCAAGTCAGCCATGACGTATTTCATGACATCCTTGACCTATGCAAAAAAGAAATATTGGAGCATGATCAGAGGTAGCAGTCACTTTAGTCACATAAAAATTGTACCATACTCAATTGTGAGTTTTATATTGGCCCATCTCAGAAGAATAGACTATCTTTGCTTCTACATAAGTCATGGGTTTACAGGGAAAGCATTAATGGTGAAAGCTAATTGGCATCTATTTATGAGGTGTCATTAAGATTTTGTTAAGCTGCATGTTCAGTCACAGAAATGGAACTGACTCTGTAGACATGCTGTGATGAATAGTTATCCTAATCAAAACAGAATAGAGCAGATTACATATAATTTGTCCAACCATATACTGCAGTTTCCAGTAATTTTTTGGTGCAGCCCCCATTGTTCAAATAACTAACAAAGATGCAGATAGTCTGGCACAGTGGCACTGAGGGTTGAGGCACTGGATGCCACACCTCACACCATGCTGGTGACCTGAGTTCAGGAGCAAGCTCGGATGCTGAGGTTCGGCAGGGAGGGAATGGATTGAGCATCCTCAGGATGGATCTCCTTTCCCGGGGGTAGGGTGTTGGGGATGGCTGGTGTCCCAGTGACCCCTGGTGGAGACCAGGGGCACTGCATGATAGCAGTCCAGACAGTTGCATGGGTTGAGCATGGAGGACTTGGGCAGGATCACCATGCGCCATGGTGTCACTGCATGCCATGCTCAGGGGGCAGGGAAGTACCTAGAACCCCCCCACTGGCTGGATAGGCAACAGCTCCACAGTGCCTGACTGCCACATGTCCATAACTGGACCTCCACCTCTGCCCCTTAAACTCCCCCACAGACCTAGGAGCTGGGGGTCCTGTGGGGAGAGCTAACAACTTTGTGGAGGTTGGGGTCTCAGTGGGCGGTAGACCAGCAGGCAAGCTGGTAGCCTGAGAGAGTTCCAGTCCAGTGGGGCACCATAAAGAGAACTGAAAAAAAAAGATGCAAATTAAATATGTTAACCTTCATAAGCTTAATTACAGAAGTATCAGAGGTCTCAGTGTTCAAAGGGTTTTAAGTATATGGCTGACTGAAACCTTTCAAAGTTCCCTGATGTCTCTGAAGAAGCTGATAACAAAACATATTTGTTTGACACATTTCAGCTTAAATTTCTTTCAGCATTACCCAGAAGAGGATATCACAGTTGCCCTTAGACCTTAACTGTTCTGTTTGCTTTTCTACACCTGTTTAGAATCCTCCACTTGTGATATCTCAGTCTGTTGCTGTGGAAATAGGCATGATGTCATCAACACAGGATTCTAATGTCAGGTGTAGACAAGTAGCCAGAGCAGTTGGAGTGTAGTGGATATGAAACTTGTATTCATGTTGAAGTGCATAGTTATAGAGAAAAAGAAGAAAGCAAAACAAACATAATGTCATTTTAAGCTGAAATGTGTCCAAAAATGATGTGCTTACAAAGTTTCTCATGTGTTCTCAAGGGCTCTTTGAGAAATTCTCAGAGTCACTTAAGAACATCCAATAGCTGGCCTAACTAGGCAGATATATGCCTATGAGCACCAAAAGATGTATAGCATGTTCTGAGATGATCTATGTGTAACCCCTCCTGTAGGAGCTAACATGTTTTGCCACAAGGCTCCCCATCCTGATGCTGGTCTAGGCTCCCACATGGTATCTTAGCCCAAATGAGGCTTCAGGTGTCCAACAGTGGGACCAGTGACTGAGTTTTGTATTTTCTGAACTGTCTGTGGCCCACACATGAGCAGAAGCACTAGTATTATGATGGCCTATCCAGTGGTCATCCAAATGCCTTCCAGGTGCTCGCAACCCCCTTGCTAGCCAAATTGGAAGCCAGACACCTGGGCAAGGCAAAGAAGGAGCAGACTTTTTAAGTTAAAAGTGAATTTAAAAGTGCTGACTCAAAGGGGTGTTTGCATATTCATAAGCCCCTCTTGAATATTAATAAGCTAGGTCACTGTTCCTGAGGGAGACTCCATTTCAGAGCTAACGACTGGCTGCAGAGGGACCCAATAAACATGATTTGGCAGTCACTTTAGAGGATACAGATGTGTCTGAAAGACCAGGGGATACTTTAGTGGGATAGGAGTGTATTTTGGCTGCCATACACACTTGAAGTTAGGACTGCAACAGAAACATAAGGAAATGGATGGGGGCAGTCATGTTCTTGATACTTTGACCCCCTAAGGACAGCCAATCAAGAACTTGGGTGCCCAAAACATTGACAGATGGCTCATGGGATGAGGAGTGAACTATTTTCAGGTGCCAAGGGAACTCCCCAATTAACAACCAAAGAGGGCTTATAAAAATGATTGAAAATGCTGGACAGCCAATTAGAGGGCAGGGATCCCAAGAGAAATTTCAGAGACTTGGGGAAGTGGAGGCAGTCTGTTCTGGGCTCTGACCAGGTCAAGAAGGCTCAGTGCTGTGAGAAAGGAGTACTTTTAAGGCCTTGCACAGGACTTATACTGGAGTTGGTCTGTGAAGTAAAAGGATGAGGATGAATCTTACTCTATGAGAGGAACTGTACTGTCATGACTAGCTATCCAGATATTATCTAATTGAAGTTTCTGTGTCGGAGGAGATTCTTTGCTGCAACTATCCTGCACCAGTAATGGGGTTGGAGTGACACTGTTTTGCTGGGAAAGGGCTTCACTGGGAACTGGGTGCAAGCCAGAACAAAAGGGAAGCCAAGTTAAAGTAGAGAGACTGTCTGAGAGCTGTGTTTCAGCCAAAACAAAAGGTGGTTGCCGTTGAACCTGACAGGCTGAAAGAGAAATGTGAACAGGTGTCCTATGCTTCAGAAACCTGTGGCTGCTGCTATGTTCCAGTCATGGAAAAGGATTGTTGAAGTGGAGTGAGGAATCGGTAGCCAAATGGCACTGGCAAGTAGACAATTTGTGAGATTGTCTTCCTGCACATCGGAGCTGAGTTTTCTGGCTGAGAGAGTGATGCTAAGAAGTTCCCAGTGCATCTTCTGAGCAAGGTAGGGAACTAGCTAACCCCTGCCAAGTGGGATCTGCTGACCACAGGGGATTGTGGGTTTATTCCTGAGTGCTAGGGGACTCTGACCTGTGTGGGAGCCAGACTGTGGAGCCACTCCTTGGTCTGGGTCCCTAGTGGCTTGGTGGGCCTTGCACTGTAGCTCTGCAATGGGCCTGAACAGGCTGAAGGTGACAAGCAGCCAGACCTTCAATCACAGTGACAAGAGGCCAGACCTTCAGTCATGCTCAAGTCTTCAGGACCTTTTTCTTCTACCCATTCACTGCCCTCTTTGAAACTGAGACCTTTTCCCCCTGAATTGGGACTGGTGGAAGCTCTCTGCTTCAGGAACTCTTCAGATCTTCAGGAATGGGAGTACCCAGGGCCTGTCTTGGCAGTCGGAGGGGTGATTGTTTAATTGATTCTACCACTTGCATCATTCCCATGGCCCCAACAGCAGGCCACCTTGCAGCACTGAGCAGGCCTGCGATTGCTGCTACCCAAAAGGGACAAAGGGTAACACTGGTACCAGTGGGGGTGGGCATCTAGATGTGTTAAGCTTATGGGCCTGGTTATTGTTAACTGTGCTAAGCTCTTCTTTATCTCCACAGCTATTCCTGTCACAGGTACCCCTCCTTCCCTAGTCCTCCTGCTAAATAAAGCTGTGTTTTCTTGTCTGGAATTGCTGTGCGATGGGTGCTTTGAGGAATCCAACTGTAAAGTGCATGGGGTTTATGGTATTGGGAAGCTGTTTGGTATCCAGTGTGTGGGGTGGTTGGAAGGGAGGTGGATAGGTACAGTATCCCAAGGGGTTATATCAATTAAATGCCTGGCCCACTGCAATTCACTTTGGGTGGATGCACCAGACTATTTTACTAATTGCTTTGGAATAGAACTCCCAAACCTCACAGTAGTATGACCGAGGCCCCTTAACCTGTGTGCAGGTGAACAGGCAGGGATAGTAACCCACGGGCATATGGTGCCTGGGCTACATATGTATGTCTTGATGTTCCATGGTTTCCATAAAATGTATAATGGAAAGAGACCTTGGAAACCATGCAGTATTAGTTAAGACTTTCCATGCCCTCACTAGGAATGATAACACTATTTATAAGGTTTTCCAAGGCAGGAGTGCTTGGAAATTGGGCGATGAAGTTAATAAAAATTTTATCAAAATAACATGGGCTTTAACTTAAAAAAGAGAACTTGCTCTAATGTTTAAGTCAGGTATAAATCAAAACTTTCATCAATCAATCAAGTTTGAATTGGCAGCTACAGCCTATAATGACAGATATAATTTTGTAAGGGCAAGTATTGCTTGACACAGCTAATGACCACAAGTGTAAAATACTGTTTTCCCCTCAGCTCCATGTCATTTTGGCGATGCAATTTTGCTGAATTACAATTTCAGCGAATCCTTTATAATGCGATCAACTTCAGCGACCGTACTTTTTAGCGATTGCCAAAATAAGTGAATTACAGCAATCTCAGTGATTGTTTCATCACTCATAGAGACCTTCTATATTCAGCTATCACTCTCCATTATAATCTGAATTGGTGGTGGTGTTGCTTTTACATAATGGTAGGGTTGTTATTCCTTGCCAAGCCCTACTTCTATGAATGATTGTTCTTTACTTTGGCAGGTAATTGTTAGTGGTTACATGGGGGGCTGTGTCCCCCTGCACCCTCTTGGGGTCTGTGCCCCCAGACCCTCCCTATCTTTTAGATACTAACACTGAGCTGCACTTGGACACAGGGGGTATTTGCCATGTTTCTGGTCACTCTGTTATGCTGCCACTGTACTCTTCAGTCACTGTGATGACCCAGTCACTATATTGTGACATGTGCTATTATTGCTTTCTCTGAATGCATTCGCTATAATTGCCTCGAAGAAATGATGTGCTCCCTTCAGTCACATTATCCCTGTGCCAAGCTGTCACTAGTGTAGAGTGGAACACCCTCCCTTATTTTATCCCATGCTAAGTAGTCTCTCATGTACTGTACAATGCCCTCTTACCCAATCTGAATATTAAGCAGTTTCTGGTGTTCAGAGCCAATCTATTCCTCACCCCATTCCCAGGCCAAGTAATCCTGGAAACTAGTAACACCATCTCACTCACACAACCTCTCACCAAATAATACTTGGTCTCCAGTGGCTCTCCTCCCTTGCTTCATCCCTATGCCAAGCATTCCCAATAGTTCAGTCATAAGTTCTTCCCCCCACCCTGCCCTATTCCAAGCAGAGTCCAATGGCAACTGCCCATGAAATCACTGGGAGAAGTTGCATGGAATAAAGTCAGGCCACCCCTGCACAAACTGTGACTACCAACACCACTGGATGTACTCCTGTGGAAAATGAGAACTGTAAACTCACTTCATAAGAGGCTGCTCAGCTTTATTATATAGTGTTGTGCTCCCAATAACCATAGCAATTAGACAGCAGCAAGCCAAAGTCATGAATATCAAATGGCTTTAATTTCATACAAAAATAACAAAGTGGAAAAGAAGCAAATTTGAAAGTGGCCAAAGTCACTGACCACACTCACCCCGGCTCTTCGGGACAAAAGAACTCTTCCTCAGGGAGCATGGCCACAAAATGAATCACATTTAAGTACCCGTTTCTCATACATATTCATAAACATTGAATTACAAGCTTAAATCAACACGTGACATAGAATAGAAAAGAAATGACTAGTGCAGGTATAAAAAAAGTGACAAGTGAATTAAAACACAGCAGATAAAATGACTGACAACTTTTCAACCTAAACAAGAACTATGAATTAAAAATATAGACAACATTAATACAAATGGTATATCTTTTACTAAAAAAGTTTATCCAAGAAGGACTCCAGAAAATATAGCCAGATAGATCTGTTGGCTAGGATGGGATTAGCTTCAAGATTCTTGAAGGAAGCTTCAGATGAACTTGCAGGCCCTATTATGAAGTTTGTTTTTTTTATTTTAACTCTTTATTCATTTTAGCACCAGATATACAACATCATATGACATCTATACTTGATGAGATTAAACATAATAATAAAAAAAAGACAAGAAAAACCCCCCACCCTCCCCCATAGGCTGCGCAGTACTACGAATCTTATATCCATGATTAACTGCAACTCATCTATGTATCTGGTGATTTCCATATCGTCATAATAGCCTCGAGACTTCCCCAACGAGCAGTAAAGGCTTTGCCTCTATTCCGCATAGTTACTATATGCTTCTCCAACTGCAAAGCCAAAACACATTCCCTGTACCATTCCATTATTAAGGGTGCCTTCTCGTCCACTCAATGTCTCGCTATTACTAGCTTGACAGTTGCTGCTATTAAAGCCATATGTGCCTTCCTATTATTTGGAGTGCCAATCGAGAAGAGGTTTGTTAGGCACACTTCTGGGGTAAAAAGGTCCCTTAAGCCAAGAATAGGATCTAGGGAGTTATTAATAATCTGCCATAAGGCTTTAATACGCAGGCATAGCCATAGCATGTGATAAAGGGATCCCACATCCATCTTACATCTATTACACGTTGATGCTTGCACCCGACCGATGCTATATAACTTGGACGGTGTATTATGAAGCTTTTTATTGCCTTGATACAGGAAGGGGAGACCTTAAGAGAGTAGAGTGAAGCTAATGTGATGGCAGTTCATAAGAAGGAAGATAGGAAGGAGGCAGGCAGTTATAAACCAATGAGTCTGACCTCTATCCTGGGGAAAGTAATAGAGGGATTGATATGTGACCTTATTATGGAACATATAGAAAGTAAAGGTCTATCTGATATAACACAGCACAGATTCACCCCGGGAAGGTCTTGCCTTACAAATTTACTACAGTTCTTTGAACCTGTCAGTGCTGCACTGGATGCAGGTTTACCAGTGGACGTAAGATTTTTGGATTATTCAAAGGCCTTTGATTCAGTTTCACATAACATTCTAATACAACAACTAGAGAAAATACAGCTTCACCCTAGTATAGTAAGATGGGTAAATAGCTGGTTGCTTAATAGGCAACAGAGTGGGAATCAGGGGATATCTTTTGCAATGTGGAGAGGTGACTAGCAGAGTGCCCAATGGCTCTGTCCTGGGTCCCACTTTGTTTAATATTTTTGTGTCTGAAACGAAAACCTCAAGCTCAGTCTGGTTATGCAAGTACACTAATTATAGTAAGGTGGGAGCTATAGTTAACAATAATAAAGCAGCAATAATCTTACAGGAGGAAATAACAAGACTGGAACAGTGGGCAGGTAAAAACAAGCTGAGGTTTAACCAAAATAAGTGTAGAGTGATACACTTGGGGTGGAAAAACAAACAATTTACGTATAAATTGAACATATCTACACTACAGATAATCGAAATGGAAAAGAACCTAGGTGTTACAGTTACAAACTCCTTGTCATTCAATATACATGTCAAGGAGATGGTTAAAAAAATGTCAGAAGATGGTATCCTGTATCCTCAAACACATAAAAAGTAGAGTCTTCCACACTTATTCCACTTTACTTTGCATTGGTAAGGCCTCATCTGGAGTACTGCTCTTCTTTCTGTACTCTGCAAAGTAAGGGTGGAGACAGACTTGTAGATAGGGTGCAGAGGTGAATGACAAAATGGACAAAGAGGATAAATAATCTGAGGCACATGAGTAACCCAGCAAGATTAACTCAACTTGGGAATATACTCATTAAAGTATAGAAGAATATGTGGGGACCTGTGCCTGGTTTTTAGTGCAAATAGGAATGAGGGTATGTGGGAAACCACTGGGCTAGTTAGACATCCCAGTTAAAGGAATACAAGGTCTCTTAATATGATACTAACAAAAGAAGTTAGTAGAACATCTAAGAGAAATAAATGGTTTAACCAGAGGGTTGTTAGTATATGGAACTCATAACCTGAGGCATTTGTTAATAGTAAAACTATGGCCATGTTCAAAAAAATCATTAGACATATACATGGGAGCTGAAAATTGTAGAGGCTTCCACTGAAAAGTGACGAGCAACATATAGGTCTTTGACTGCCAATAGCTTGTATAACACCTATGAACCTATTAACCTAACTTGACTTAATGTTCCTCCTGGGGATTGAAGATTTGGATCTGGGGATGGAACTAGTCTGATGGTCCGATCACTACACCATGGGGTTAAATTTTAGTGCCCCCCTGAAGGTCTACCCCTGTGGAGATGGTCAAGTATCGCCCTTTACGAGATGTTAGCTCTGAATGCCTAACGGCGGTACTTGACATATTGATTAGTGTGATGGAAAACAGCGACCCAGAGGATCTAGTGGTGGCCTATAATATGGCCATTTCAGTGGCCCTGGATGTCATTGCTCCTGTTCATGTCCATCCTCTCTCCCTTCACCCTTGGTCTCCATGGTTTGATGGGACCTTGAGAGAGATGCAGTGATTAGGTCGAAGGTTAGAGCATTGCTGGCGGAGATCTGCCCTTGATGCTGACGACCTTAGATTGATAGACCATTATCAAGCCTATCAATCTGCAATCACCCATGAGAAGGTAGAGTTCCTGTCCAGGGTGATTGTAGCCACTCAGAATTGACCAGGTCAGCTTTTCCGAACTGTGGACAGACTGTGCAACCCAGCCTGTCTGCAAGTTCGGAAAGCTTTTTCGCAAATACAGTGCGATGAACTTGCATGATTCTTTTACAACTAAGGTGACTGATATCAGGTCAGATCTGTCTGGCACACTTTATGGGTGTTGCATTTGATCAGCACTTGGTCACTGTCCTTCAGCTTTCCTGGAGTACCTTTGATCACTCAGAGTTCATGGATGTCATGAGGATTGTCCAGAGTATACGCCCTGTGTGCTGTAGTTTGGATCCAGGACCAACCTCCCTTATTTTGGGTTGTATTGATGCCATTGGTCATGTCCTTTCATGGATGGTCTGGTGGTCCTTGGTAAAAGGTGGGTTTCCTAACTCCCTGAAGGAGTTGGTAGTAATACCCCTCCTGAAGAAAGCTTCCTTGGTACCGAACTGTGATGCAAACTACAGACCGATCTCTAACCTTCCCTTTTTAGGGAAGGTGGTTGAGAAGGTAGTAGCCATACAGCTGGAGAACCATTTAACCATCCATGACATCTATGAACCTCTCCAGTCCAGTTTCCAAAAGAGGTATAGTACTGAGACAGCGCTGGTTCAGGTGCTCAATGATCTCCTGATGGCAAGAGATTGGAAAAAAATTTCTATCTTGGTTCTTCTAGAGCTTTCTTTAGCATTTGACACTGTGGACCATGAGGTTCTTCTCAGTCATCTGAGGTTCATCTGTGGCCTGTCGGGTACAGTCTTCAGATGGTTTACATCTTACCTCACCAGAAGAACTCAGAGGGTAGTGTAAGGGCCTTATTCCTCTGACCCAATCCCTCTGTCATGTGGGGTTCCTCAGGGATAAGTGTTGTCCCTCATGTTGTTCGCAGTGTACATGCTGCCCCTCGGAGACATTGTAAGAAGGTATGGGCTGAGGTTTCATTGCTATGCTGATGATACCTAGCTTTACATTTCTTTTGCACCCAACCAGAATGGAGCTCTCTCAGTCTTTAATAACTGCCTTGCAGAAATCCAGGAGTGGATGGATTCAAGCTGGTTGAAGTTGAACTCGGGAAAGACTGAAGTGCTGGTTGTGGACCCAGGACACCTGATAGGGGGTCGGGGTAGCTTCACCCTTGGGGCTTTTTCTTGGGGGTCTATCTGTCCTGGCCTCTGAATGGGTGTGAAACCCAGGGGTAATTTTTGACGAGGGGCTGACGCTGCATGTGCAGGTGTTGGCCATCGTCAAGACCTCTCTTTACCACCTGAGGAATATCTCCAGGATTAAGCACCTTGTTCCATCCAGTGACCTTCCTATGTTGGTTCACGCCTTTGTATTCTCGCACTTGGATTACTGCAACTCCCTTAACCTTGGGCTTTCAGGGGTGGAAATCCATCCTTTGCAGCTAGTGCAGAACGACACAGCAGAGCTTTTGATGGGACTCTTTCGGTCCTGCCATATTTCCCCAGTGCTGTGCAGTCTGCACTGGCTGCTGGTACAATGGTGGATCACCTTTAAAGTTGGTCTTCTGACTTATAAAGCCCTACATGAACAGGGCCATGACTACCTGAAAGAGCTTCTGGTTCCCTACCATGCCAGGTGATTGCTTCACTCAGCTGGCAAGGGGTTGCTTGTGATTCCAAGAGTGTGTTTAAAATCATCTGGGCCCGGGCATTTATGCATGCGGCCCCATCCCTTTGGAATTCTCTACCCCTCCAGTTACATGAGTGTGTGACCATGGAGGGATTTAAAAGAGCCTTAAAAACCCATCGGTGGCACCAAGCATTTGGTGACTGATTTACCTATTTTTAACATTTATATGTTTAATGATTTATTAAATTAAGTTCATGCATGACTTGATATGTTTTTAAAATTGTGAGGCACCTTCATGTTGGAAAAGTGCCATAAAAATGAAATTTTATTATTATTACTAATACCCAAAGGCTGCTAAACTAAGCACCGGATAGTGTAGATCAACAATGGCAAGTTGCCTAAGGTACATTCATTCTATAGGCTGCTGAAATTAGTGCCAACTATTCTTAAAATTGCCATAGCAACCAGTCCAATGTTTATTTATTTAGTTTTTGTTGACAGGATAAGTGCACTAGACAAATTCTGCCTATTTTCATGCATGACCCGGGGGAAGGGGATACAGATGAATGCCAGCTGACTTTGAACCAGATTAAGCTGTTGGTGGTATTTTAGTGAATGTGCATTTAATACCTATTTGTTTCAATGAAATTTATTGAAAATGCTACCAAAAATGGAGGGAGACATGAGTAAAACCATCCAACAAATAAAAGTAAAGATAGACCCAGACAGGGGAAGTAAAGGTAGAGACTAAGGCAAGAAGAGCAGCACAAGCTATCGTAGCGGGAACAGTGGGGAAGTGTGGAGGGGGTGGGAATAGAAGAAAAACATAAAAAGACAAGACAAAGACAAGAAAGAAAACAAAAACCAACACAGGAATGGGTAGGAGGGGTTTATAAAAGAAACAGAGGAAAAAAGAATAGAAATAAAAAGGAAATGTTTCATTGTTTTTTCATTGAAGCAAGCAGGTATTAAATGCACAATGGACTGGTTGTCATGGCAATCTTAAGAATATATGATGCTAATTTCAGCAGCCTGTAGAACAAAATGTACCCTAGGCAACTTGCCATTGTAAATTTATACTATTTGGCACTTAGTTTAGCAGCCTTTAGGTATTAATAATGTTAGACATTTAATCTGCTGCGTTTTAATTCACTTGTCACGTTTTTATACCTGCACTAGTCATTTCTTTAGTGTTATGATATGTCACTTGTTTATTAGGACTTGTAATTGAATACTTATGAATATATATGAGAAGCGGGGATTTAAATGTGATTCACTTCTTTGTGGCCACTTCCCCTGAGGAAGGGTTATTTGGACCCAAACCTCCAGGGCAAGTGTGGTGAATGACTTTGGCTGCCTCCAAAACTTGCATTTTTTGCACTTTATTTTTGTATGACATGAAAGTCATTTGATATTCATGACTTTGGGCTTGCTGCAGTATAATTTCTATGGTTATCTGGAGCACAGCACAGTATAATAAAGCTAAGCAGTCTTTTAAGAAGTGAGTTTACAGTTCTCATTTTCCACAGAAGTGCAAGGATTGGTGTTGGTAGTCCATATTCCAAGCAGTCCTGAGTGTTCATTACCAAGCCTTACTCTACCCATTCCCAGTCTGTCCTTGGTGCCCAGTGGCTCTCTTACAGAGGAGTCACACAGCTTCTCCAATTACCCCTAAGGTTTGTCACCATCAAAATGTAATCTTCACAAATCATAATTTAAAGGTGAAATGCACTGACATGCAGGTTATTTTTTCCTATAGAAGCTTTTTTTGACATATTGATTCCTAGTTGATGCTTTTTCAGTTTTTACTTGTTTTTCAGTATACACAGTGGAAGCTTCAGATTTACATAATGATAGTAAATAAAATGCCTGAACCCCATGTTTTCATTTATATCCCTTTTAACCACAGGGTTCAATAATAGAGCATGGCTATAGTTTGCTAACAATTAAAGTGCTTTACTAGGACATAAACTACATCATATTGTTCTAAAATGGCCTTTATCACCAATTAGGTCAGAAACATCCAAGGAATTTACTAAAAGGTCAGTAACAAGATAGATCAATAACAGAATGTGAATCAGTATTTGAACATTACTTCTAAACAGAGGCTTGAAGGTTAAATACAGTTCTCCTATAAGAAATCAATACATTGGCATTCATTTCTTAAATCAGTGTTTGCTGCAATGTAATTCAGAGACAGCCCTACCAAGGAGGTAAACTGAGGAGTTTCACTCACTGCCTGTGAGTGGAGGGGGATGAGTTTTGGGGGGGGGGGTCCTTAAAAGATTATAGAGGACATAAACACTGAATTGTTTGCAAGATGCTTTCTGCAGTACAAATGGGATCCCTTTGGCTCCATTCAATGTTCAATGTTTAAGGAAAAGGTTGGGGCACTAGTGTGCCAGTGGATGGAAGCACTTGATGTTGTGGGGGACTACTGTGACATAGGGATGTGCTCTAGGTGTTGGAAATTGGAGCACTGGAAAAAGTTACCACCTGGTAGAATTTTAGTGGGGGGATATAGGAATGATGCAGAACTGGCGATGTGTTCTTGGAGTCCCAAATTAAAGTCAGGAGGAAGTTAAATTAGTGGCACCTGGGAGTGGGGTACCATTGTTGAATATTTTTTTAGGGTGGGTTATAATTAACTGGCAGTGGGGATGCCTTTATAAGTTGCAGAAGATAATAACACATTACTTTTATTGATGAGGCAGTCTTCTTTCTACAAGATGATGGGAGGAGTTGGAAGTGCAGTATGGATTGGAAGCATGGAAGTATAGCAGTCAACATAATAGCTCAGGTACCAAGGGTTCCATCAGTTAACCTATAACTCCTTATCCATGAATTGTATCTTGAAGAGGGAAAAAAATAACCCTCTGTTCGGGGTGTGCGGGGGTGGAAGAATGTCAGGAGGTGTGCAACTGGAGGATAACCAGGGTTAACTCACAGGTGCCAGAGTGGTACTGTGTATGTGGACAGATGTTAAACAGCTGAAACTCAGGGAATAAATAGTAAAAGAAAAAAAGTAATTTATCATTTAATCACTATAGAAGACAGGTTGCAAAAGAAGATGTTCTTCTGAGTGTCTACTTATATCCAATTGTTTTCATAATTAATTAAATGAAACTAACAGAGAAATAAAACATTTTGCTGCTGTTGCTTTAGGCCCAGATCATATATTCTTTCTTAGTAATCCAGCTACTATGCTGAAATATCACCATATACAGATGCAAATGTCAATTGTGGAAAGTAGATTGACAATAATGTCTCTATGAACATTACTTTTAAAACATACACTGTTCTGTATAGAGTATGTATGGTTCATTATCTGTCTGTCTGTCTATCTATCTATCTTGTCTGTCTGTCAATCAATCAATCTGTCTGTCTGTCTATCCCTCAATCTATTGATCTATCTAGCATATATTTCTTCATCGTACTTTTTCTTACCTGCCAATGGAGGATAATACTCCAGATCAAACCCAGGGTAAGTTTATGATTTCCATCTACTATGTCTGCACCTCCAATATTCACAAGGTCAACCTACCAGAGGGGGAAAAAAACATTAGAAGTATCAGTGCCATTTCAAAGCAGGTGTCCACTGCTGGGTGTAATTTTTTGGGTGGCAGATTCAAATAAGTTAATTTCACAGATTCTTACATGAGTCATTTTGTAGTGAGTAGAGTGTAAAATTGTTGTTTCAGAAGAGTGTGATGCATGCTTTGAAACAACAGTGCAGGCTTAGATTTTATGTTTTTTAAATGATTTATAGAACAGAGATGCATGAAACAAAAGGCATAATTCATACTCACAGAAAATTATATATAACAGGTTTAAGAATTTTCTAAATAGTGCTTTCTTGTTTAACTGTACAAATCAATAGACAAGATCAGCAGAAGACATAACATTTATGGTTTATGTGTTACTGAAGTCACTTAACTTTTGTCAGTTGATTTACTATTTATTCAATATTTTCATTCTAAAAAGTAATACATTGGGGAGCACCTTAAAAATGATGACACCCGAAGCTATGCTGCCTGCCTTCAAGTTTACTAAGCACCAGACAGCAGAATGCTCATGAACACCAAAAGATCAATCCTTGAATCAGTGATATTCACTAACATGCATTTCACTATTAGCAAGGATACTCAGAAGCAAGTTAGATGCAGTGACCATATTTTTTATAGTGCTCCTAAATTGTCTTATTTGTTGAAAAAGTATGATACAGCATGTTTAAAAACTATCTTTTTGGATAAACTGATAAGAGGCAGAGTCCTTTAACAGTCAAAAATAAAGTAAATACAGACAATGCCATCTAAGAAGCAGTGCTAGTATAATTATTATTTAAGAAATATAGAATTAGGTCAGTTTCAGATTCAAGTTTGCTCCATGTTGTGGAACTATCAGATGTTCAGGCAATGGACTAGCCAGATCCTATATAAATCCCTCCTCATGCATTACATCCTTCTGAACTGCAAAGTCAATATCCTCTTCCTCACCAAACCTTGCTTTTTCCCTCCAATCTCTTACCAGTCTACAAAGACATTTCCCCTGACTACCTCTTCTTCATTTGGCTGCCATCTAATAAATAAAAGCAAGCATGCATTACATCTAACAAACAAGCTGATCCATCAGCTGATTTGCAATACACAGAGCAAGCATATATTTATTCCTTCAACAGTAACTGGTTGAGGCAGAGGGAGTGTGGTGCTGGTCACCTAGCATTTTATCTATTATATCCTTTTCCATTGATGTCGGGGGACGGGGATCAGTGTCTACTAGAATGTGATGGGACAGGGAGTTTCTGTTTATTTCATTGGTTCAGGTCAGGGAAGAAGAAGAAGGAGGGAGAATAGGAACTGACTAGGGCAGGATATGTACAGATGAGCTGATACTGAATTTGTATTTGGTGAATGTGCCAAAATGCTGCACTTTCATCTTTGATTTGGCCAAACTCTACCTATGAGCCACTTCAGATCAATTTGACTTTCATCCAAATAATTATGAAAATAGCACTGTTGTCCTTCCCAGACAGCCATGGCTAGTGATGGGGCCACCTATTTTCCCCACAATAGTCAACTTCCACCCTCTACCCAGACATTTAAAAAATAAAACCTCTAAAACTTGGCACTGTGCCAGGAACTAACTAATTAAAAGAAACTGGGTGGAGGAATGAGGTTGGGATTCACTGGAATGGGTGATGAATTTTAGATTGCTAGACAACCATACAAAGGACCAAAATTGTCTTCAGCTGAAGTGTCAAAGCTGAAATGAAGATGGTGTTCTAATCAAATCTGAACTAAAGTTTCCAATTTTCTTATTCACTCATTTACAAAAATTGGTGGCAGGATAAAATACTAGAAACTGACACAAATTGGGCAGAAAACATAGGCCTAAAAGGTCTCCTTCTGTTGGCTACTTCATATGTTCTTATGTTCTTAGGTGATGGAAGGGAATTTATATATTTTCCCCCCAGTCAATGGTAATTTAATCAGGGATGGAGGGAGGGAAGGTGGTTTGGGAAGCTAAGAGGGTGGAAGGGCAAGGATTGGAGAGTTAGAATGTTTGGGGCTGGGTGGTGGGTTACTTTTTATCAAAAACAAAAAATAGCCATCATGTGGTGGCATGCTGCTGGTGAAGAGCAACTGTTAAAAGTCTCAAATTGGTCAAGTGCCCACTTTGTCAGGTGAAGAACTATGTGAAGTAACAATCCACATGAAGTGCAGATGGGAAACAGTGCAAATTACTACTTCTATATAACCACCATCAGCCTGTTAATTTGCAACCCGATAGTCAATTTCATAGTTCTAAGTCATGGTATCATCTTAGAGTTCAAACTATTTTTTTTCTTCCCATATCTCCTCAATCTATATATAAGTGTATTACAACTGGTGCAATACAGTCAACACTTGTTCATCCACCTCTCATTTACCCATCACACTTTTTTTTCTATCCCTGTGGCTGAGCTACTTTTGCTATGTATATCTCACAATCCACACTCAGATAACTGTTGCACCCATATCATCTACAGTATGTCATTGGGAATGGATGAGTTTGGATATCTGAATGCTTACTGTCTCACATACAGTATGTTCATCACTGTCATGATCCATCATATGCCAATCACAGAAACATCTACTGTATGTACCAAAAATGCTTATTCATGACGTTATCACCTCCTGACATAACTATTGCAACCCCTCTCATCTACAGTTATGGGCTCACTAAGTCCCATGCCTCAAAACATTAATGTGTTTCAAATTATGCTAAGCATTGTCTCTTCCAATCCAAGATAAATAAGATAATCTCTTCTATCCCTTGAACTCTCTACTGAGTTCAAATCAGCTTCAGGATTTTATACAAAATATTCCTCCATGTCTTTAAGATCCTTCATCATCTCACCTAGTCACTACATTTTAGACCTCATAGATCTTCCACTCCGACACAAATATTGTATTTGCTTTGCAAACTAAAGTTTGCCTCATTCATTCTTATGCCTGCTCATTAAGTCATTACACTAGTGGTATCAGATCCTTCAGTTACCTAACTCCTATCATCTGAAACAACTACCTGCATCTCTCAATCTCAATGACACCAATTCCTTGTAAAATCCTGTCTCAAACCTCTCTCCTCTCAATAACCTACAAATCCTAGCCCACCCACCTAACTACTATACTGTAACTACCAACTTTAATTAAAAAATGTCTGTGTTGTCCTTTTCTTTAATAAAAGGAATATGTTCCCATATGTGGAAGAGTTGTTTAATTGTATTATTCATTGCCAACTGCAAATTAAAACCGATCAGCACAGCAGCATTTAATCCATTATCATAATCCCAAATCAACCAGGACAGCAAATGTGTATATTTTCTGTTGATAGTGAATATGTGAATACTGTGTGTGATACTACATAGTCCTTATGTCTTGTCTTATTTTGTGCTGAATCACCCCACTTGTACAATATATTACCCACATATTGTGCAAATGGTGCAGGTATACTGCATACTGCTTAACACATTTCCCACAAAGTTTTCTATGTATGCATTCCATTTGGTAAGTTTTTGAAGACTGCACAAATTGTATTATATCTCATAAGTGCTTAAAAATCCAGAAACAGTGAATTCAAATGTTGATCTATTTTCTTATTTACAATACATTCAGCTGACCTGAAGAGAGGTCGTGAGGGGCTCCATAAGCTGCCCTCCCTCAAAGAAGTCCTCTGGTCATCTGAGGTCATGAGGGGCTGAATCCAGCAGCCCTCCCTGCACACACTGAAGCCAGCTGACCTGAAGAAAGGTCGTGAGGGGCTCCACAAGCTGTCCTCCCTCAAGGAAGTCCTCCGGTCATCCGAAGTCGCGAGGGGCTGAATCCAGCAGCCCTCCCTGCACACACTGAAGCCAGGTATGCTCGGGACTTGCAGCTCATCACTCTCAGCCTGCCTTCAATTAAATTCAAAGTTACAGCGCAGTTTGTGTCCCCACACATGTGAAGATAGTTATTTTATTTTGTGTTGCTTCCAAGTTTATGCTACTTTCCCAAGTTTCTGTAACATAGCTGTATAACTGAGTTGTTACTTTCTGGGGCTCCCCTGTTGTAAACGTTGCTCTATAGGACCGTTAAATTTTGGCGCCAAGCCTTTGTTTAAGAAAAAAAAAATTTCCTTTTACTGTCTAAGGTTTCCTAATTTAAATGCATTGCCTTTAACTGATGAACTCCCCTTTAAATGTAACCCTAGTCACCAATTTAATCATTTTACAGAGTTTTACTGTCTGAATTACAGAGTTTTACCTGCTTCTCCAATCAGTGTGGTTAACATTATTATCTCAGGCATTAATCCCTTCTGTGTGCTATTTGTGCCCTCCCCTCAGTCTACCTTTAAAAATGATCCCTCTCTCCCTTTCCCTTGTCCACAGCTGACCTGAAGAGAGGTTGTGAGAGGTTCCACAAGCTGCCCTCCCTCAAGGAAGTCCCCCGGTCATCCGAGGTCACGAGGGGCTGAATCCAGCAGCCCTCCCTGCACACACTGAAGCCAGGTACGCTCGGGACTTGCGGCTCATTGCTCTCAGCCTGCCTTCACTTAGAGTCAAAGTTACAGTGCAGTTTGGTCCCCGCCACCCCCACCACCACCATTGGTCGACATCTGGTTTTATAGTTAAGACCACGTGTCATCTGGAACCAATCAGCCCACTTTGCCATCTGCAGCTTATACTGCAGCGCCACCAGAGGGCTTCCTCTCTTTTCATACATTTATAGACTTATATCTCGACAATATGAACACCATCTCTTGTCTCCTAACACTTATACTTTTAACCTTGTTATTTGTTTCTCACTCCCTACTAACCTCATGGGTGCTTAAACCTTCCTGGGACCCCCTTGCGTGCCCCTCTGCCTATCTCACTGGAAACGCACCTGGGCCAAAACGCCTACAACCTCTCTCATTAGTTTTTCACAGCAGCAACTGTACCCCTAACTTTAGGTGCACCATTAATGGTATCTGACTTGCCCTAACACCCTCCCCCTCCTGCAGACTCCCACCATCTAGCACATACCTCTCAGTATCCCTAGCTATCTTAACCCATCTGGTATCCACCCTCCCCATACCTACAAGTCCCACTAAATTGCCCACTTATCCAGGTCCTCGCTGCAATACAACCAAGTTGATGTGGAAATTCACTCTCCGGCAAGCTCTCCTTCTCCTCCTGCTTATATCCGGGAACGTCCATCCCAATCCAGGTCCTCCCATGCCCAGTGGCACTAAGAAGGGCACACATAGTGGCCTATTTCTGGCCTCCCTCACTATCTGCAGTCTACCAAAAAAACTTACCATACTGCAGGGGTTGGCTTGCCCAACACTCCACAGACATCCTTACCTTGTCAGAAACCTGGCTCTCAAAAATTTCCTGATGCCTCGGTCTCCCTCAGGGACTATACCATTTTCAGAGCTGATAGGACAGGCAAAGGGGTGGGGGATGTGCCATATATGCTAAAACATCCCTCCAGCCTCTCTTAGTCCCACTTCCCATGCCTGAACATGGTGCTCAGGCCATTACCATCAAAGTTGCCCTTGGTTCTCCTGGTAAACCTCTTTATATTATGGCAGTTTACATCCCCCCAACAAACCAGAAGCTAGCATTTGATTCTATCTTATCTGCAATCACATATCTTACCCCTAAAAGTGAACTGATTATTATGGGTGATTTTAATGTGAACTGACTATCCTCTATGTTGGCTTTCTACAAAGACGCAGCTCGTGCCTATGACCTTACCCAAGTAGTACCGTCACCCACTAAGCAGGACCCTCGGACAGGCTGCTCCACACTTATAGACCTTATCTTTACAAATCTCCCGAACCACCTCTCCAAAGTCAGAGTGCTTCCTGATGTACTTAGTGACCACTCCCCTGTCTCATGCTGGTGGACAAATAAAAATACTCCTAACAGACCTAAAACTTCCATCCAAAGGTGCCTCAAACAAGGTGCCCTCTCTTGCCTCAAAGTGTACCTCTCCACCTGTGACTGGGATACAGTCCATACTGCCCAATCTCTAGACACTGCGCTCACTGCATTTATTACTATCTTCAACGCTGCCTGTGACATATTTGCTCCTTTCACAAAAAAGGTAATAAAAACCTGGGACACCCCTTGGATTACCCAGTCCCTCCTACAACTGATGCATCACAGAGATAACCTCTGGCATAGGGCCCTAACCTCTCAGCTGCCCCATGATAGACAGCTCTACAGAGAAGCAAGAAATAAATGCACAAGGGCTATTCAGCAAGCCAAGGCCACCTACTATCACCAAGCCTTCACCACCACTTGGAGCTCTGGGAAATCTTTCTAGAACAATGTCAAGGAACTCTGTGGGAAAGCCACCAACACAGAGCCAACTCAGCTCTTAGATCAGGGTACCCTATCTCATGCCCCCCTTCACCATATCCAATACCCTAAACACCGCCTTCTCTGACCTTAGTCATGTCCTCCTTATAAACTTCTTTGACCCCATTTCCCACACACCTACTGTTACACCTTGTTCCCCTACACACCCTCCTTTCAGGCTGCGCATAGTCTCTTGCAATGATGCTAAACACTACCTCTCAAAAGCCCTGCATAACTTGCGTTATAGCAGTGACTCCCTTGACCTTAAAATTCTTCAGCTTACCCTTAATGAGACTCTGCTGCATCTCACCAAACTCCTCAACTACTCACTGTGCCTTGGCCAAATCCCTACATTATGGAAGAGGGGTATTATCACACCTATCCTAAAAAAGGGTGATCCAACAACCCCTGGCAACTATAGACCCATTACTATCCTTCCTCCCCTCTCAAAAGCACTAGAAAGAATTGTGTCTGACCAACTCACAGAATACCTGGACAAATATGGACTCCTCTGCCATGAGCAACATGGTTTCAGAAAAGGGCACAGTACTACCACGGCACTACTAGAATTTACATCTTACATTCATGAAGCTCTTGAACAGGGGTCAGCTGTAGGGGCAATCTATGTTGATTTGACCAAGGCATTTGACACTGTCAATCATGAGCTACTTCTTCATGCCCTTGCATCCCTCCATATTGTACCTGAAACTATCTCCTGGTTCAAAAACTATCTGTCTGACAGAACACAGCAAGTAAAAATTAGAAACACACTCTCCTCCAAGCAACCAGTTCTAGCTGGTGTCCCTCAAGGGTCAATACTTGGCACTCTCTTGTTCACTCTCTTTCTGAACTCACTTCCCCAAGCCTGCAGTGGAAAGCTATTGCTATATGCAGATGATGCCGTGCTATTTTGGAAACACACCAACCTCATTCATCTCCAAAGTACCCTTCAAGGCTGTTTTAGAGAGCTTGAATACTGGTTCACTGACCACCATCTACTACTTAACTATGACAAAACAAAATCCATGATGTTTGCCCACCGCCAAAACCCCCTCAGTAACTCCCAGCTTTCAATCTCAAACTTGCAGGGTACCCACATTGAACAGGTTACTCATTTTAAATATCTAGGTATCACTCTGGACACATCCCTCACCTACCACCATCATATTAAACTTCTCTCCTCCTCAGTCAATACCCGACTTGGCATTCTTTACAGACAAACACTGCCTTACCCCACAGGCTCTGGTTAGCTGTTACAAGCTCAGTCCTTTCATTGGTCGATTATGGAATAACTATTTACGGTGCTGCTGACCAATCAGCCCTAAAGCAGCATCAATATAGCACTCAACAAAAGCCTGCCAGCATGGTCACTAGCAGCAATAGACAAACTCATACTTGTTTGCTCTATTATCAGGCTACTAGCTAACCCTCGAAGGAAGCAAATACCAAACTTGCCTCAAGCCAAAAAGATCCTTATGAAACTCACACCTATTTGTCTACACTGCCTCATCCGACCAGCCCCCCATAGGGGCACCCCTAGATGACTGGCCAGGACTTCCTATACAGTCCCCCATTGCAGGACCTCTCTAGGGCAAAGATCTTTCCATTATCGTGCTCCCCTCTGGCTAAACAATCTACCATCTTCCATCTTACTTGCCCCTAATCTAAGTCAATTAAAAACCGGGATCAAGAGGCTTCTTCTTAACTCTGAGACCTGTAGCTGTTTTCCATCATTCCCCCTAGGTTGTCGGTCACCAGTGCCACCACACCGTTAGGACCATTTCAACCCTCAGATGTTATCTGAGCCTTGGCAATACCTTATACTGTGATTGTTGAACACTTGTAATGTCCTGTTTGGAAACTTCTGTACAACCTGTTTGCAGTGTAATCTTCTATTACAACTGACATGTAGCCTTTACTTATGTTATGATTTTAATCTTTTGTCGAAATGTAATATCTCTGTTTTGAGAACTCTGTACATTCTGTCTTGTTGTAATGTCCTGTCATGACTGACGTGGAGCCTTTGCAAAGGAGTCCTTGACTCAAAGGTTGTAATTCCGAAATTTTCAATAAATAAATAAATAAAAATATTGCACTTGACATATTAGTGGTTGCTACCATAAAAAGAGTTACAATGAACAGACATTTTTTTCTAAGTACTGTACTTATAACTGCATTGGTACCATCAAATGTCACCTGTTGACTGACTTGCTATACCTCTATAAATGCAAACATTTATCCCAGTTTTTTAACTTATATGTATTTGCACCATATTGTATGCTATCGACCAGTAGTAGTAGTAGTTCAACTAATAGTGATAGTAAAAAAAAACTTAATTGTTTCACAGGATAGGACTACTGTACAAGGCCTCAAGAGTCTCTTTTAAAAAAAAAACTGTCCTGCAATACAACACTGTATTTGTAATGCAATCTATGTGAATTTGACCATTTGGCTCTGGAACCTCAGTAAAATGAAACACGAGTAACATTACAGTTAAAACCTTTACTAAAATCTAGAAAAATGTGACTGATTCTTTCAAAGCTTTCAAATTAAATATAAATCACTGTATCACAGTTTGCTCTGCATATCCATGTATGGTACTTGTATGTGCAAAATACGACCAGGATTAGGTCAACATAATTAAAGAACAGAAGTGGGATTTTCAAAAGTCATAAAATGGACATAAGTCATGGTTATGTTGGGTGGGATTTTTAAGTCATGAAATGGATACAACTCCCATTTAAGTTAATGTCAGCATCTCTCCCATCAAGTGTAGATCATAATATATCATGCTAAACTATAACCAAAAGTTGGACAAAATTTGCCAGAATTTCTAGCTATTTTATGGTACTTCACATCCAATTGTTTTTTTAAAATGCTAGACATGCAGTATATGTGAATGACAGACCAGGTAATACTTGGTCTGAAAACTGCGTCCAGGAATATTAATATTTGAAATATGAAAACTGGACATTAATACAGTCAGAGTTATTAAAATTGGACTCAGCTTTCTTCTATCCTTGAAAATTGGACTTCTGGGCAGAATGGCTTATGCCCAAAGTTGTGCAATAGAATGCTGCATCTAGACATACAGACATGGATAACCCCACCCCCCTCAACTTAAGTACATTAACAAAGTTCTCAGTAGCATTTGAGTCAATGGTGGACAGATTAAAACATAATTCCTATTAATTTAACAGAAGACTGGTTGTCCTGTAACTTACAGTATTTGGAACATTCTCACTGGTGATGCTAAATGCCAGATTGTGGCCAGATCCTTTTTGTCACGTATAGATTATGGCCTCCCTTTCTATGCAGC
Organism: Neoceratodus forsteri; assembly: GCA_016271365.2. Lineage (NCBI taxonomy): Eukaryota > Metazoa > Chordata > Ceratodontiformes > Ceratodontidae > Neoceratodus > Neoceratodus forsteri. The sequence goes on along the minus strand of CM057458.1, from coordinate 744,998,682 downwards.
TGCTTGTGACACAGTGCTTAAAAGAGGAAAGCTGATCTGTTGTAAGACATACTGCTTTGTACTTGGTGCAGATAACAGCACTCATAGTTGTACCCTTTATGCACTCACTAACTGGCTACCTTTACCCACCAGAATAAATCACCAGACATGTTTGCTAGCCGAAAAAAGCACTTCTGAGCCTAACATCCCTGCTTTAGCAAATTACTTTTGCACTGTCTCCAATCAACACAACACTAGGTACATGGCCATGGCTTCCTTTCCACCATCCTCAGCAGGGCAAGTGTTCATTTGCTGTCAGAGATGCTAACTGGTTAAATTAACTGTCTTATATACTTCTTAATATCTGCAAGATTAATCATTTTAAGAGGTCTTTGTAGTCTGCCCTCACAGTCCAATGCACATGTAACCATTGAACTGTTTTTATTCAGTTTGTCTCTATACAGACAGTATTCTGAGACTTTTTATAAAGTGATCTGATGGATCTTTCAAAACTGTATGTAATTGTTCTGTCTTATGTGTTTTGAGCTTGACTTGACTGCACTCCTCTGGAACTGCTTTGTTTGTGACTACGTATTTGATGTGGAATCTTTGTGAATGAGCCTTTGTGCTTAAAGGAAATTTCCAATGTTTTTAATAAAATAAAATAAAAATCATTTTATGAGAGGCAGAAATTCATACTATTATTATCATGGTATCCACTGCAAAAAATTGCATTAGTGCACCAGTTAGGGTTCGCAAAAGTAGGGAAGTGTGGTGTTAGTGTTTCCAACCATAACTCCCCACCCCTTAATTGTGATGAACAAAGTTGCTGAAATCTACTCTGTGAAAAAATCCATACATTTTAGCAAATTCATTGGAGCTGGGGACTGCAATTCACCTTGCTATTGGCCAGGCCAATTTATCAACGTCACTCGGGGAATGGCAAACATGCCTGGTGAATAACAAGGCAAATTGTGCCTAAAGTGAGGGTACCACCCTCCCTAACCTCCCTCTGGCACTCTCCTTCCTTCTCCTCCACCAACAATGCCCATAAAATGAAAACTGCAAATAATGAAAATGTCTTCCTGGTGCAGCACTGCTCTGTTCAGTAATTTCAGTGTCGGCTCCCATTTTGTAATGGCTTTTATGAATGAGTGGTGATGTCTTTGCTACAAGTAAAACCTGATTGGTTGAAAAGTCCACCAATCAGGTTTCACTAGGAGCAAAGATCTCACCATTCATTCATACCACTATCAGACAGGGAAGTCAGACCGTCAGACTCAGAGGCATGACATAGAATGCAGCAGATGCTCTTCTGCATGGGGGACCATTTAATTCTTGATTTTTCTGGGTTCTTGTGTGGTGAGGAGGGTGTTGAGGACCAGACAGAATTTGGGCAGGAGTCTGGGACACCCAGACATGGGTGTATAAAGACATAAAAGACAGTGTGGAACTTGGGATACATGTATTTGGTGCACATGTGGGAGAATAGTGATGCATGAAGTCAGCAAAATTCACTCCATGAAATATTTCATAAATTGTGCTTAATTTGTGAAGCGCAATTCATGAAATTCATCAATTTGCAGAGCATGGATCAACCACAAAATGTGGACTTTCAAGGGGCAAAATTCCACGCTTCATGCAAAAAGTACTGTCTGCCTTCTAGTGGTGGGTGCCCCCCCATCAATCACTGACCCCAATGTAAAAAAATATACACCCCCACCAATCGCTGGCCCAAATGCAAAACAAATATAGTAAATCCTTGATGTCTAGTGGTCCCCCTTGCCAATCACTGGAAAAAGATATTATTGAAATAAATTCCTGTAGTCTAGTGCCCCACTCCACAGATCGCCAAAAAAATGTATTACAGAAACATAAAATTTGACAGCAAATATGGACCAACAGGCTGATCTAGTCTGTGCTGTATCCCTACTTAGCATGAAAGTTGTATATCCTACTTAATCTTCAGCTTCATCTTCTTTTCTGAACTGCTATGGCACCCCTATGTCTATCCCATGCAGTTTTGAATTCCCCCACTGTCTTTTCCCCCACCACCTCTGCTGGGAGGCTGTTCCATGCCTCCACCACCCTTTCCGTGAAGAGGTACTTTCTTACGTTGTCCATTAGTCTACCCTCTTCCAGTCTCATATCATGCCCTCTTGCTGTTCTAGCACATTTTCTCTTTTTAAAGATTCTGCCCTCCTGTACCTTATTTATTTCCTTGAGATACTTAAAGGTCTCTATCATGTCTCCCTTCTCCCTCCTCTCCTTTAGGGTATATTATTGAGTTCCTCTAGCCTCTCCTTGTATGACCTTTTGTGCAAGCCCTGCACCAATTTTGATGCTCTTCTTTGAACTGCCTCTACCCAGTCTATGTCCTTTCAGAGATGCAGCCTCCAGAACTGGACATAGTACTCCAAGTGAGATCTCACCATTATTTATATATAATTTTTAAATCCCTGGTGTCTAGTGGTCCCCCTTGCAGACTGCCAAAAACAAAAATATTATTTAAAAAAAACAATCCATAATGTCTTGTGGTCCCCCTGCTCACCGATCACTGAAAAAAAAATATATTTATGTATTATTTTTAAATCCATGGTGACTAGTGTCCCCCAGCTGATCACCAGACCTAATGTAAATATATATATATATATATATATATATATATATATATATATTCATTAAAATCAAAACACAAAGTCAGTGCACTGAGCAGCAGGGTTTTGTGGGCCAGCTGTACAAAACAGCAACTATACAGCAAACACAGAGAACAGTGACACACACAAAAATTTAAGTTTCAAGAATTTATTTTGAGGTTAACAAGCTTAAAGGCTCCCGGGTGCTTCAAGGGTATCAACCCTCTTCATTGGGGGGAGTGGAGTCATATATTACAAGAACCAATATATACATTCAAAAATTATACCATGTGCTTAATCATTCAATATATTAAACCACTGCAATAAATATCCACATTTTAAATGAACACATTGTAAGAATCTCATGTGCAAAAATTGCATTGAAAAAGTATTAGCGCATAATTTGTGCTAATATATAAAATGCTACATTTTGTTAAAAAAAATAATAAAAAAGTATCATATTTTCATTCTGTTAACATCCTTACACATTAAGGCACTCAAGAAGTATATAAATACATGAATCCACCAATATTTAGTTTTTATTCTGGTATATGTATTTTTGCCCATGGACCATGTCATAATATTGTTGGCAAAAGAACTATGTTTATTTTTGTGTGCATTAAGTCCCTATTTATCAATTAAAGTTGCTATGTATTTAGCATAGTAATATATTATGTTAGGGTTAGCTTTCTAGTTACTCGACCTATATAATTAATTTTGCCAACTTATGTCAACTATGATAATGTCCTATTTGTTTGATGTCAGAGATAGGCATAACATGTATTTCATTTGCATAAACAGATGCTAGAATGGAACAGTGTTACAAGAAAAAATAATGTATGTTGGAACAGAGTCCACAATATGAACAAAGAAAAACAACACAAAATCTAGTTGTGGTTATAATCAGAGAGGATGTTACTATCATGTATATTTTATTAATTTCTACAAATAAACACTTAAATCCAATTCTTTGTTTAGTCCAGCAGGATAAAAAGAATCCAGAGTGAAAATCCATCTGGATTCTCTTTGACGTAACAGCTGTTTTCTGTCCCCTTTATGTGGTGGCATTCTTACATAATCAATAATCATAAATTTAATGATGCATTGCTACTGTGAAATTCAAAAAAATGCTGTGTTACAGCTGTTTCAGGGCTGCTATTTTTAATATCTCTAACATGCTCTAATAGCCTCTCTTTTGCACGTGTTACTGTTCTGCCCACATAAAATAGTGGGCAGGGACACTGGGCTACATAGACTATATACTTTGTGGAATAGTTCACAAAATCCAAAATGTCAACCTGAATGCCATTTGTCAGGTAAGAAAAAGTTTGTCCTTGCACCATAAACTCACATGTCATGCAATGTCCACACTGAAAACAACCAATTGGTTTCTGTGGTAGCCAAGACTGGAATTGGGTCTTAACATTGTAATGACTACAGGAAACCACATCACCAATATTTTTTGCTCTACTATATGTTACCCTTGGAATATCTCTAAATATTCCAGGTGGTGTGCAGTGTTCTAGCAATTTTCAGTTGTTCAACAATATATTCTTAACCTGTGGGGCAATACAATTATATTGTAATACAAAGGTAATTTTTCAGATGTTTCACTATGCTTATTTCTTGGTGTTAGAAGTGCATATCTGTTTTGCAGTTTGGCTTTTTCTCTAGCATTTATTAATGTCATCATGTTGTAACCCCTAGCATAGAACCTTTCCAGCATTTCTACGGACTATACATCAAAACAAGCAGTTTCCCCTTAACCAGAGAAACTGCCTATATGGTATTGATGAAATTAAATCTGGGAGGTTTGCACTGCAAGCATACAGGACCGAGTTGCCTACAGTCTCCTTTCTAAAGCATGCAGTTTCAATATTCCAGTGTTCTGTCACCCTTAATGTTAAGTCCAAAAAGCCTATTTCTTCCTTACTTATCTCATAAGTGAATTTTAAATTCATGTCATTACTATCCAGATTATTAACAAATGTTGTGGCTTCCAACTCTGTCTCCTCCCAAATTATTAACAAGTCATCAATTAAATGGCTGCAGAAAACAATTCTGTTGCTATGTTCATTCTCTGCATTAAAAATATACCTCATGTCCCACCAACCTAAAAATACATTTGCATAGGTTGGTGCTACTGATGCACCTATGGCAGTTCTTCTTTGTTGCAAATAAAACCTGTTATTGAACAAAAAATAGTTGTGTGCCAAAATGTACTCTACTACATTAGTAAAAAACTTTGGTGGTGGTGTATTATTGAACTGTGACTTAGTCCCTGGTGTCTAGTGGTCCCCCCCCACTAATCACCAGCCCCAATGTTAAATCCCTGATGTCTAGTGGACCCCCCACCTGACTCCCGCCACCCCAACCCCAAGTGGGTGACCAGCATAGCCTTCCACTCTCCACCACAGGTGGGCACTGAATGACCTTGAATGAATAAGTGTGTGCTTATACAAGCACACACTCATTCATTTTAGGTCAGTTGGGTGGCCAGCCATTGTGAAGAGTGGAGGGCTGTGCTATTCACCTGCTCAGAGTTGGGGTGGTGGGAGTGGTGTGCTGGGGCATTCCCTTAGGTGGTGTTCGGGGTTTACTAGACAACAAGGACTTAACATTGGGATTGGAATTCGGCAGTGAGGGGGTGGGACCAATAAATACCAGAGATTTTAATAATGATAGATATTTTTTTCCATTGGGGATGGTGATTGGTGGGGGACCACTAGACACCAGGGATTTAAAATTAATATATAAATAATATCTTTTTGGGAGTGATTGGTGGGGAAACACTAGCTAGCATAGATTTATTTAAATAATAATTTTTTTTGGCAATTGCCAGGGGCCACTACACACCAAGGATTTAAAAATAACATTTTTTTGGCAATCGACGGGGGGGGGCACTAGATACCAGGGACAGGATTCTCAGAGCTTTCAGAAGATGCAAAACCTTCCCTAAGTCCCCAAAACTTCCTCAGCTATGGAAAAAAAGGGGAGTTTGCTCCAAGTGCTATTCAAAAATCCCTCTGCAGCTGTGGGAAAAACCACTATGGATTTGGAATAAAGTGCAGCTGTAGAAGTCCCTCAACAAAAAGATGTGAGATAAGTGAAGCACAGCCCCTGAAAGGCTATTCACAGCCTGTTTGGTTCCTCAGCTGAGGAAAGAATGTTACACACAGTGGAATGAGGTGTAACTCTCCCTCAGCACACTGCAGTAGTGCCCCAGCAATTGGAATCAATTAAGGTGGAGGTGTACCACAGGTAATAGCATCTCAGACAGTATAGCAGTGGCTGATGTTACAACACTGAAAGCACACATTGCCATGATATGGCAACAGGCAACAACCACTAGACCAAGTGCAGCCCATGTCAGAGCCCCACAAGCAGTAGAGCCTGACCAGCCAGCAACGAGTGCTACCGCCACAGGCCACAGGAACACCCCAGGGAGGGACAACCAGCAGGGACAGTCACCACTATGGTGCCAAGGTATTGCTGGTACCTGTGGTGCTGCTGTGGTCCCAGTTGGGGACTGGTTGCTGGTCTCTATGTATGCTGTCAGCTTCATATTATAGTAGCACTGTTACAGTCTTCTGCTTCAGCTATTGTGGCTCCCTACTGCTGTGCCTTCATAGCCTCCACAGCTGTGGATTCACAGCACTTGCTCAAGTTCTGTGGCAACTAAATTGCTGCACCTGCAGCACTTTTTATGGAAATCCACAGCTGCGCTGGTTTTCTTTGAGAATATAGCTCAACTGCATTTCCACACTGCAGCAAGCCTTTTTCCTGTAGCTGTGGGAATTTTCTGCTTTCTTTGTGAATCCTGCCCCAGGGATTTAACTAATATATTTTTTCAGTGATTGGTGGGGAGGACCACTAAACAGCTGGGATTTAAATATCAATATATAAATTTTTACATTGGGGCCAGTGATCAGCGGGGGGGGGCACTAAACACCAGGGATTTGGGGGATTCACCATTTGTAACTTCTCCATGATTTGGGTATTTTCACATGCAATTTGCACTTAATAATCCCAAAAGCAAGGCAAAGTTACAAACGGCAAATTGTTTTTAAATGGGACAACTTCGTGAACTGATCCACGGAGGCAAATTTGGTGACTTCACCCAAAATTTGCCAGCAAAGTAAAACTTCACTGCATCTCTGGGAGGGAAAGGATGGGATTGACTTATGCCACCAGCCCACCAGCCTGTCAGTTGCACTAGCATGATGGTGGGTATGGGATTTGTAAAATAATTAAATCTGTGTTATTTTATGTGGGGAGAGGTATATTTATCAGCACAGTGGGTGGGGTGGGTGTGATTTTTTATATTACAAAACTCTGCCAGATTAGTTGGTCATTTTGCCTCCTAATTTAGTCATTTTTTTCATGAATGTGAATATGTCAGATTTGAGGCAACTCACTGGCAAATTAAAAAATTACAGCATGCCTGCCTCTCAAGTAGAAAAACAGAAAACATTAGAGTTTTGGCTCTCCTGAGTCTTGGTGAATCAATGGTGGGATCTTAGTTGGGGTTGTCAACCCTAATACTTGCCATCCTTTCTTGAGCAAACAAGGTCAGATGTGACCAGTTTTCTATGGGAACCACACATTAACAAAATGTAGCCAGACATACTTCTCTACCTCTGAAAAGTGTATGAGAATAAGACACTGGCATGGAGTTGTACCTTGTAGTTTGGACATGAGGCTATAGGAAGGGGGAGTGAGCTTAAGGGATGGCAAGCCTAAGGAAGACCCCACCACTGATTCACCAAGACTCAGGAGAACAAGAACCCTATTGTTTTCCCCTTTTGCTGGATGGATGGTCGTGGTGGAGAATTAGGGTTGGAAACTCTAAATTTCCTTACTTTTGTTGCTTTAAATTGAACTCTAACTGGTCCATTAATGAAGATTTTTTTGCAATGAATTTCCTTTCCTTCTGAGAAAGTAGAACCATATCCTCTTTCACACAGGTCCCTCAGTCTGGCTATGGAAGTGCAAGGCCCTCTGGGTCCTGTGCGTTCCTGCGTCTAGAAGTGCAGGACTCTGTGGGCCATGCACTACTGTGCAGCTATTGATGCAGACATGCACAACCCTCCAAGTCATGCATCAACTGAAAAGTCCATGTGGGCATGGAAGCACAGGGCCTTCTGAGCCTTGCACGTCTGTGTTGCTACAGATGCAGATGTACAAGAGACCATAAGGGTACAGAGGGGGCCCTGCAGTTCCATGTGGCTACAGATGCATCTTTTCAATCATGTGTTGAGGACGATTCTACAGTTGTTCATGAGGTAGGTTCATAAAAAGCACATGTTAACAATTTGGCTTTGAAAATGTCATGGCTCAGTTGTAAGCAAAAGTACTGATTCTCTGAATATAAATAAATTCCTTTTGTGAATTCATATTTCTGTTTCATGAGCCAGCAGTCTTGTTTTGTGAGGGCTCACAAAAGAAGATTGGTGGGTAACAAAACAAGATGTAAATAAAAAGCTGGGAGGTTTGCATTGCAAGCATACAGTACCGAGTTGCCTGCAGTCTCCTTTCTAAAGCATGCAGTTTCAATATTCCAATTTTCTGTCACCCTTAATGTTAAGTCCAAAAAGCCTATTTCTACCTTACTTATCTCATAAGTGAATTTTAAATTCATGTCATTACTATCCAGATTATTAACAAATGTTTTGCCTTCCAACTCTGTCTCCTCCCAAATTATTAACAGGTCATCAATAAAACAACTCCAGAAAACAATTTTGTTGCTATGTTCATTCTCTGCTTTAAAAATACACCTCATTTCCCACCAACCTAAAATAAAATTTGCATAGGTTGGTGCTACTGTTGCACCCATGGCAGTTCCTCATTGTTGCAAATAAAACCTGTTATTGAACAGAAAATAGTTGTGTGTCAAAATGTACTCTACTGCATTAATAAAAAACTTTGGTGATGGTACATTATTGAACTGTGACTTAGTCCCTGGTGTCTAGTGCCCCCCCCCCACCACTGATCGCCACCCCAATGTTTATTTATTTATTTATTTATTTACTAGAATGCTGTTCACTGGGTAAGACCACTGGGACATTTAAAGTCCCTTTTTCAGGGTTGAGCTGGGTCACATATTACATAGCAGTACAACAAGTTTCACAGAGCAGTACAACAATTATCACAAACTGATACAGTGTACAGACAGGTAAATGCAAGACATCAGTGAAGTATCATCAGTTCCATGTACAATTGGTATATAGCCATATCGAGTTTTACCCAGACATAGATGCTACATAGACTGGGTGCTATAACAAGTGGATACAAGCATGGTGCTATAAATGTATAAAGGGAGAGAGAGGGAAGGGAACAGGAGTAGGAAAGAGTGGCAGGGACTGGAGAGGTAGAGGTGCATCAGTGAAAACAGGAGCAGGAGATAGGGGAGACAAGGGAGGCATATAGGCTGAACTTAAATAGAGGAAGAGAGGTACTGTTTAGGACACATGGAGGAACAGAGTTACAGCTAGAGATAGCAGCAAATGAGAAGGACCTCCTAGTGTATATTAGGCACAGTTTGGGTATATCCAGGAGGGGTAAGGATGCTGATTGGAGGGTGCAGAGAGTTTGTTTTAGTCTTATTATATCTCTTAGGCATGGGAGCATGAAGTAGTGGACAAATTTATAAATGAGGCACATGGAGAAGTACTTCAATTTTGATTCACAGGTTAACCAGCCCAGAGGGGAGAGGACTTTGCAGTGGTGTAAATGGGAGTTCGCTCCCAGCGTGAACCTCCCAATCCTATGGTAGGCCTGGGAAAGGAGAGAGAGAGAGAAAGAGAGGAGGAATTAATAGTAAGCAGAAGAGGGGCTCCAAAGGTCAGGAGGGGAGTGAACGATGTGGAAGCAATTCTTAGGCTGGAGGCAGGGGTGAGAAATGGTCAGATTCGTTAGAACAACCCAAGCTTCTGGTTCATAGATCTGATAATGTTGGAGAAATGAAGACTGAAAGAGAGTGCAGTGTCCAGGGTGAAGCTCAGATATTTGAAGGACATGACTGTCTCTAGGGTGTCACCCTTGTTTGATATGATATTAAGGGGGGGTGGAGGGTCTTTTGTAGAAGGGTGTTGGGAGAACAGCATGCATTTAGTTGTCTTAGTGTTGAGGACCAGCTGACGACAGCTGAACCAGTCCACAAGGGAAGCAAAGTCATTGACAAGATCCCTATTAGTTTTGTCAGAATTTGATGAGGAATGATAGATAATGGCATCATCCGCATAAAGGTACACTGAGGCACCACCACAAGAGTGGGGGAGGTCATTAATGAAAAGGGAAAATAGAAGTGGACCTAAGATGGATCCCTGTGGTACTCCATGTGTTATATGCCTGGGTTCAGAGACAGAGCTATTCCATTTGACTCTCGAGAGCAGCAGGATAGGTAGCTTTTTGCCCAGTTCCAGACATTGTTATCTAGACCTAAAGTATGCAGCTGGTGGAACAGAAGATCATGGTTTACCAGATCAAATGCTTTAGTAAGGTCAACAAAAATGGCACCTGTAACAAGGCCCTCATCCATGGCATGGTATATGTCTGTTGTTACTTTTATTAGGGCAGTTTGGGTGCTGTGATTCCTTCTGAATCCGTGTTGATAGGGGATAGAAGGTTGTGTGATTCAAGGTAGTCTCGGAGGTGGTTGTAGACTATGCACTCCTGTATCTTTGCCAGGTGGCAGAAGAGGGATATAGGTCTATAGTTGTTGATGACAGTATTGGATCCCCCTTATGTATAGCTACTTCTACTGCAATCTTCCACTTATCAGGTACTATGTTGGACAAGAAGGACAGGTTGAAGAGATCCCAGACTGGGTGAGCATGTGCTGTTGCTCCCAACTTGAGAAATTTTGCTTCTAGAGAGTCATGTCCAGCTGAACTGTCAAGAGTAAGGTTTAGGAATAGCTTCTGGACTTCTCTGAGCGTGGCAAGTTTCAGGTGGAACTTTGGGTGCCCATCAAGGGCCACTTTATAAGGTGGGGCCAGGTTAGGGGTGGAGGAAGTATGGAAAAGTGAGGTGTATTTGTCAAGATCTATGAAGAAGTTATTAAATCCTGTTGCTATGGAGGCAGAGTCGGTAAGGGTAGAGCTGTTGGTGAGAAATGAGCTGGGATTGGAGGCAGTTGTCCCTTTCAACAGCAAATTAATTTGCTGCTAGAACTTCTTTGGGTTACAGAGATTCTCCATTTGGAGGGATTTAATGTGTGAGTGCTTTGCCTTGTGAAGGGACTGTTTGCATTTGTTCCTGAGGTGTCAGTAGGCTTGCCAGTCAGAGGGTAGGTCACTCTTTTTTTAGTTTCACTAGGCGTTGTCCCTATGGGACATAAGCATCCTAATTTCCCTAGTGAGCCATGGTGCCTTAATATCCTTTGACCTAATTTTTTTCAGGGGTGCATTTTGGTTAATTATGTGTGTAAAAGTTTTGATGAAGAAGTCTAGGGCATGATTTAAGTCCGGTAGGGCATTAATGGGTGACCAGTCCGTGTTAGTGATGGAGGTGACAAAGTGGTCTGCGTCAAATTTAGACATGTCACAGACTAACAATATCTTGGGAGGGGGGTTTGGATAGTTGTTTCTCCATACACAAAAGGTAGGTGAGTGATCACTTAGGCAGTCAGGGAGTACACCAACTGCTTTTGTCCTTGTTTGGCAGTTTGTAACTATCCAGTCTAGTAATGTATGTTTCCCTGATTTAGTGCTGACGCTTGTGGGGGATTGTATGAGCTGGGTTAGGCATGAGTCAGCCAGTGCAGCATGCAATTTCATGGCATCTGGGTGTAGCCAGTCCTGGTTATAATCTCCACAGAGTATGGGGTCATGGCCAGGGAGCTTATTTAAGTACTCTAGGAGGGAGGGCAGACTGGAGGAGGCTGTACTGGGGGGCATGTAGACACATCCAATGGTCAGTTTCTTGACATTTTCAAGTGTTAGTGAGGCAAAGAGTGAGTCAGCTATAGGTGTATCCCCTCCAGGATTAGGGAGTTCAGTGACATCCAGATTAGACCTGAAGTATAGTAGGACACCACCGCTCCATTTTCCTATCCTATCCTATCATTTCTAAGACAGCTGTAGCCATGTATGGCCACCTCATGCTGATTTATGGCTGGCTTGAGCCAGGATTCAGATATACAAAGAACATCCAGTCCCATCTGCGGAACCCAGGCATCCAGTTCCACCAGCTTGGGGTAAATACTGTGGATGTTAATATGAGCAACTTTTAGTCCCTTGATCTGAGGTATGGACAGTGTAATGTGTGGGGAAGGAGTAAGATCAGCAGGCCCAGGGTTGGTTTCAATGCCACCTGCACAAGCAAGCAGGAGGAGGACAGAGAAATGGAGTCCTGGAGAGACATGAGGCGATCATTCCTATTGCTGATAAACCTTGGGGTATGTGGAGGTGCTTATACAGCCAGAGCCCTAGTAGGGCAGTGTCCTGTTTTGGGAAACAGGGGATGTAAAGGAGCACAAGAGAGGATTCCAGCCATATGAGGTATGGTGAGGGAGGAACTGTTCTGGGAGTTGTGATGTGTTGCATTAATGATAAGCCTATTTATGCAGTAGCTGAGGAAGATGATACAAGTTAGGGATGAGATAGAATATAAATTGTTAATGATGATTTCCTATCTGGGGCATGGTAATCCAGAGGTAAGGAGCTAGGTCAGTGCTGGGAGGCATCTGTATTATGGTGCAGTTGCTAGGCTATACTGAATTGGGGCTAGTTCTGGAGATTAGAGAGTTCAGTTTACAGAGGAGAGGGGATTTGAGGCAGGAGCTACGGTCAAAATACGCAGCTTTGAGGGGCTAGAATGGGAGCTGAGATAGCTGAAAGAAACTACCAATGAGTAACAGAGGAGCAGGGCTTTATGCTTACTTAATAGAGGCTGGGGTTGGGGCGGGCGCTGTGGGACAAAAGTACAGAGTTCATAAGTTGGACAGTTGGAGCTATGCTCCAGCAACTTACAGAGACAGAAAGAGATAGAAAATCAGATGGCCAATCAAGTCAAAAGCCATAGAAGTCTGCAGCCAATCCGAAGCATGCTGGAGAGCCATGAGCCAATCGGCATTCAGGGAGAGCACTGGAGGTGTACAGCAGTCTTACACTGGTGCTGTGGTCCTTTGGGCGAGTGGCACAGGCTTCACAGCCCACTGGCTCATCCAGCCGCTGCAGGCTGGAGAAGAGATTCAGCCCTTGTCATGGGCAACCCTGGAAGTAAAGAGAGGAGTACAGGTTTAGGAGACTAGGAAGAATTGAAAACAACAGCAGGCCGATTAGCTTAATCGGCAGGGTGGGGGAAGTATGAGGACATGAGTGTAGAGGGGTGGGGAAGAAGAGGGCGGTCTGGCAGACAACAAGTTGAAAATTCAGCTATCACTGGTGCCGAGGGGAGAAGAGCAGTTTAACACTGTAACAATGTAAGGAGGGGGAGGAGGTAGGGTCAGAGCGAAGAACATGACAGTGGGGAGTTAGGCAAGGTAGACGAGAGGCAGAGAGGAGCATGGGGACACTGGTTTTGTAAGAAAATGATTCCAACAACAAGGGCAATGTTATCTTCTGGAATGCTAATACTATCTACACAGTGCAGCTGTATCTATAGGGCAGTCAGGTACATTAGAGATCCTAGCACACTTGGATCTCCCAAGCTAACTAACTACAGTACAGTCCCCACTTTCATGCGAAGTTACATTTTACCATTGTTACATCCTAGTTTAGAAAACCTTGCATATTTTAAAATACAGAGTTCATAAGTTGGACTGTTGGAGCTACGCTCCAGCAACTTACAGAGAGACAGAAAAGAGATAGAAAATCAGATGACCAATCAAGTCAAAAGCCATAGAAGTCTTCAGCCAATTCAAAGTGTGCTGGAGACCTGTGAGCCAATCGTCATTCAGGGAGAGCCCTGGAGGTGTACAACAGTTTTACCCTGGTGCTGTGGTCCTTTGGGCGGGTGGCATGGGGTTTGCAGCCCACTGGCTCATCCAGCCGCTGCAGGCTGGAGAAGAGATTCGGCCCTTGTCATGGGCAACCACTGACACTGTCGTCCTTTGGGTGGGTGGCATGGGGTTTGCAGCCCACTGGTGTCTAGTGGACCTCCACCCAACTCCCCCCAACCGACCTGAAGTGGGTGACCAGCACAGACCTCCACTTTCCACCACAGCTGGCCACCTGAATGACGTTGAATGAATGAGTGTGTGCTTGTACAAGCACACACTCATTCATTTTAGGTCAGTTGGGTGGCCAGCCATTGTGGAGAGTGGAGGGCAGTGCTGTTTGCCCGCTCAGAGTTGGGATGGGGGCAGCGGTATGCTGGGGCACTCCCTTGGGGGGGTCCACTAGACAACAAAGACATAACATTGGAACTGGAATTCGACGGTGGAGGGAAGGGACCAATAGAAACCAGGGATTTTAATAATGATAGATATTTTCTTTGCATTGGTGACAGTGATTGGTGGGGACCACTAGACATCAGGGATTTAAAATTAATAATAAATAATATATTTGGGGGTGATCGAGAGACACTAGATACCAGAGAATTATTTAAATAATATTTTTTAGTGATCGCTGGGGGACCACTAGACTCAGAATTTAAAATATTTTAGGGGGCAACTGATGGGGGCACTAGATACCAGGGATTTAACTAATATATTTTTTTCAATCATTGGTGGGCAGTGGGGTGGCCACTAAACACTTGGGATTTAAATAACAATATATTACTTTTTACATTGGGGCCAGTAATCGGCAGGGGGGCACTAGACACCTGGGATTTGGGGGATTCACCATTTGTAACTTCTCCATGATTTGGGTATTTTTGAATGCAATTTACACTTAATAACCCCAAAAGCAAGGCAAAGTTACAAACAGCAAATTGTCTTTAAGTGGGACAACATCGCGAACTGAGAAAGCAAAGTCCAGAATCTTGTTTCATAACCAAACCTTCTTGTTTTGTGAGATTTCCATGAGCTCCCCAAACAAAATGCCTTCTCACAAGAGTGTGAAAAAAAATAAGTCCTAAATTTTGTTCATGAGCCATCTTCATGTTTGTGAAATTTCTGTGAGCTCATGATAGAAGACTGCTTCTCACAAAACAAGAATGTGAAGAAACTAAGTCCAAGATCTTGTTCTGTGAGATCACCTTATTTTGTGAGATTTGGTAGCTTACAAAACAAGATGCCTTCTGACAAAACAAGAGTCTAAAAAAATTGAGTCCAAAATCCTGTTTCATAAGATGAAATTCTTGTTTGGTAAGGCCCTATTTCTCTTTCATGAGTCTCACAAAACAAGAAAATCAACTCACAAGACAAGCCTCGCTAAGAACTTTTGGGATGCCCCGAAAACACATTTTGGGATTGTTTAAAAAAAACAAAATCTCACAGATCAAGCTAAACAGCTCCTGTTTAGCTCGATTCATGTATTTGTGTCTCTTCAGAGCATCATTTTTATGGGTTTTCAAAAATATTAAAAAAAAAGGAAACAAGATGGCCACCATACAAAACATGAATTTTGTTTTAAAAAAAGAAGTGTTTGGCTCATGAAGCATGAATCCTGTGTTGTGAGCAGAATTTCTTTCATATCAAATATCTATCTGAAAGACCCTACTGAACATGCTCAGAACCAGAATTTCAAATCCTTATAACTTGGGAACGGATTAATATTTTGTCACCAAACTAGTGAAAGGTATCATCTAGGGCAAGCCCTTTCTACCATGAAAATTTCAGAACAAAATTCCAAGCTGTCTGGGCTATAGGCAAGAGCAAAAATCAGCAAACACCCCATTTCTTTTCTTTTTTGGCACTCACTGGATCTCAGAATCAACACACTTGACTAATAAGAAACTTGCCAGATTAAGAGATCCTGCCCCACCCCAATCGTGCATACAAAATTTAATGCAATTCTATTGAAAGGGGGTGAATCTAATGAGGTGCAAAATTTGGGGTTTAACATTAAACACCCTACTCAACCCTCATTATAGTGGTGCAGTAAACACCCTACTTAAGCCTAACTACAGTGACGCTACTGCAATAGTATAATTAATTTCATACAGTATATTTTTGGTAATATACAAGATGCAGCAGAAAGGGTATTTGATGATGCGTATATCACTTATGTTGATTGTGTACCTGAATGTTGTATTCAGTTGGTCATTTTAATCAAACAGGACTAGACATAGATTTGGGTTCCAGATTTAACAGGTACTCATTAGCATAAATAGGGGCACACTGTCATACATGAAATCACAGTGAGCCCAGTGCAGCATATATTATATAAACAATACATGTAAGGGTGTATATCTATCAAGATCAGGAGTCTAGTACTTCAAATAAAATTAATGCATGTTTAATACACTTATTACTCATAGGACATTAGTCTCTCAGATACTGTATGTGCTGATCATTTTAAGAACTTAGTGGGTAAAATAAATGCTTTTAGAGTAGAAGGCTATAGGTGCTATCCCTTCAAAGAGCTTTACTCTCATATTCCTCAAATGTAATGCAGAAAAGAACTGAGGTATTCTACATATTATTTTAGCTCTAATAGCAAATCACAAGTAGCTACTTAATGCAAAAGCCTTGGAACAGAATTTTTAAGTTCCATCAGAACTACAGCCATACTTTCATGCGTGTGAAAGAAATGTAGAAATAGATCTGATGCCTCAGGAAATTTTTATTAATACTCATACAGGTGCTTTTCTTGGCTGGTTTGGTTTGACTGGCTGAGACACAGAATTCTATGCCCAATGTGGCTGACTTACTAAGACCTTGCAAGGTGTACTCTCTTTTTATAGATTCATGCCAACATCCACATAAAAACATGTGCCTGTCCAAATGTTACATGTTTTTATGACAGACTTTTAAATGACTGCATTAATATATTACTCAGGCACTGTTGACAGTATCATGTGAAACGATTTCAAGTATTTGAATAATACTTGACATAAATGGGCTGTTGCAAAGCAAAACTCACAAGCAAGTCACAAAAATAACATTACTTTGATTTATTGCAGGCCTCAGGAATCCCTGTCCTGAATTCAAAGATTGAGCTCTTACTTGCATGCTGCCTACAGAATGTCCTGACCTTGTCTAGGTGATTACTTACATTATTTTTCTGCAAGACCTGTAGTGCTCTGTTGACATTGTTGAGTGCATGAACTCGCGTGGAGCCCTTTTCTTTTGCCTGCAAGCAAAGAAATACCAGTCAGAAAATATTCATCATGCAGCCTCATATCATATCATATATTTCAAAATTTTTGCTTGTGTGTTGTATGTCACAAAGTGTTGGCATGCTTATACTGAAAATGGCTTTCAAATATCTTATGGCAAAAACTGGTATATATGATAATATTGAACTGTTAAGATTTTACAAAGTGACTAAGATTAAAAAGTCTCTGCTACTAATATGAGTAGTTTTTGACAAAAGGTTGACATTGGAATTCCTTGTCTCTACTGTAGTCAGGCACTGCTTTTATCATCTTAGGTTTCACCCTTTCTAAAGCCAGGAGATGTGAGAACTTTGATGCAGACAATCATCTTCTCACAGAATGACTACCGTTGTGCACTCTACCAAGGCCTTAGCTGTTGTTAGATTCAGCACCTGCAGCCAGTACAGAACACTGTAGCTCACTTCTGAGCTGCATCTTTCTCTATGTGATCAGTGCCAGCTGCCAATTAGACAATGAATTGACTACACAGTGATAATACTGACTTTGAAGGCCCAGAATGGATTGGGTATCACTTACCTCTGCTAGCTCCTGACTCCCTGTAATGTTTGTATAATGGTTATGTCAGGGCTATGCCCAATAAATATATGTGTTTGAGTGCCAGATGAAACATCAACCTCACTACTCATTACCTGGGGTGCTTCTTTAAAAAACGTAATTCTCCTGACCAGGGTAGTTCAAACTTCAGACTTTTTTGTTATTACTGACTAGAGACATGGGAAGATGGGGAACTTCACTTTGTGAAGAACTTTACAAAGTGTCCCAGACTTTGCTTCACCTGGGTCCACACTTAACATAGTTTTTGCTTGGTGAAGTGCCCACCTTTGCCCAGTGAAGACAATGTATTGTAGCACTTCACCAGCTAAAGTACCAGTCAAGTGTTAATATGTATAATTGTTGCCAGGTGAAGACTGCACAATGTGTTGTTTTTATTGAAAAATGTTTAACCCATACCCCATCGACTGTGACACCGTTCCAGCCTCTCCCACCAGCCAGACATTTTTAATTGAAGTACACCTCCCCACCCACTAGCACCCACCTTCCTCCTCCATCCCACAGTCCTGACAAAGTATTTATTTAATATAAAGGTTCCCTTTTTACCATCCATGCCACATCAGTAAAAGACACAACCCACCTCCCCCCACCCCATACTTGTCCCCAAGAGTCATAATAAATTCTTGTGAACTCCCACCCTTCCACCATCTAGCAACCAACCTCCTTCCTCCTCTATCCTCAAATTATGATATTAGTCCTCATGACCTATAAAATAGAAAACAGTCTGGTGCTGGAGTGACTGAGAGAGACACCTTCCCCCTTCAGTGCCATGCTGTAGAGTGAATGAACAATGTCCTCACATATAGCACAATTGGACTGGCCACTTGTCAGCCAATCAGGTGTTAGTATATGTGAGGGAATCATCATTATTCATTCTACAGCAGGACACAGAAGAAAGAGGGTGTATCACTCAGTTGATCCAGTGCTGGATATTTTTTTCAGTTCAGGAAGATGTATATCCTTATAATTTTAGGCTGGGGGATGTGGGACATTGGGTGCAGAATGTGGTGGTGGGGGGGTTGCATCAATTTATATGACTTGAGGGACAGGTACAGGGTGGAGGAAATGAAAGTTGTCTTTCACTAACTTGGTGCAGGTGAGGGTGGTGATATCTTTATATTATGTAAACACTTCACCCTCACTGAGGGGGAAGAAGGGAAGTGACTGCCAGAGGTTACATATGAACATACAAAATTGCCAGTGGAAACAGGCCGTGATGGTCTATCGAGTCCGCTCAAGTGTGCAGCTTGGTTACATATCATGAAGCTGCCCCCCCCACTCCTCCATCTCAGTACCATCCTGCAATCCCCTCCCACCAAGGCCCCCTATAGTCCTAAGCTTCTTCTTTACCCTGTCCCACCCCCTTTTAAACTGTTCACTGCTCTTGCTGCCACTACCTCTTCTGCCAACACGTTCCACCCCTTTACCACTCTTTCCATGAAAATGTGCCTTCTCATTTCCCTCTTGAATCTGCTCCACTAATTTCAGGCTATGACCCCTTGTTGAGTCTTCCATTCTTCAGTTAAAGATGCCCTCTGTGTTCACCCTGTTTATGGACTTTAGGTACTTGAAGGTCTCGATCATATCCCCCCTCTCCCTCCTGTCCTCCAGGGAGTGCATGTTCAGTGCCCTCAGCTTCTCCTCATAAGTTCTGTCCCCCCCTGCCACTGTTCTATTTGGCCTCCCTTCATTGGACCCCCTCCAGCAGCTTGATATCCTTCTTCAGGTAAGGGCACCACAACAGAACACAATACTGCAGATGTGGCCTCACCAGTGACCTGTACAATGGGAGAATAACTTCATCCCTTCTAGAGGTGATTCACCCGGCAATGCAGCCCAGCATTTTATTTGCTTTGGCTGCTGCCTTTTAGCACTATGAAGCGTGCTTCATGTCCCTGCTGACCATTACTCCCAGGTCCTTTTCTTCCTCTGATACTGCCATCTTATTTCCCCCAGCCAGTGACTGATCTTCTGGTTTCTGGGTCCCATGTGCATCACCTTGTACTTCTTGGCAATAAATCCCAACTGCCATATGCCCAACCATTTCTCCAGCTTAGCTAGGTCCTCCCTTAAATCCCTTAAATCCTGTGTCCCCTCCTCATTGTCCACCCTCCCATAGAGCTTAGTATCATCTGCAAACAGACAGACCCGAACAATGAGCACGTCCTATTTACTGTAGATGGTCTGGTACAGTTCACTTGGCAGCTGGCTGTGGCAGGGTGAGGAAGGCTGTGCCAGTCACTGGCATGGGTTGGGATGGGGTGGTGTGGTGTGGTGGGTTACTGCCTACCAGGGTGGGGGGCCATTAGACACCAGGGAATGGGGATCGGGGTTTTGATGCTTGTACTAGTGATTGGGGCTGGGTGGAGGGACAGAACACTATGGAAACAAGGCTCGTGCATTTCATTTTATTGAACTTATAGAAAGCTTCACACTGTCAAGTGACAAAGTAAACCACCCCATTCTAGGGTGTAGATGATAAAATCACCACGTTGTACTGTGCTGCTATTTTTTGTATAAGTGAAGTCCAATATCTTCTCTACCACAGAGCATAATGTACAGAGACCACACTTATGGCAATCTTCCGGAGGTGGTGGTAACCACATTGCATGGGTCAGTTTTTGCAGTGGCTGATCCAAGTGGACCAGCATGTTCCTTAGGTATCTGCCCCTTCTGCATACCACGTGGGGTGTATTCCCAGAGATACTCTTAAGTGGGGGTTCAGAATTAAATATATACCAATACTTTTCCACTTTTTATTGAATCCTCTGCACTTGTAGACTTAAAGTGGTGATATGTTTTCTCTGTCACTCTCTGGGTTCCTATGTGTGTTGTATTGTAACACAGTACCTCTGTCCATGTTATCAACATCCTGTCTGGCATCAGTAATGATGTAGTTATAGTACCCTCCCTGTCTCATATGCTTGCACAGTTCATCTGCTCTTATCTCATAAGTAGCAGAATCACTACGGTTGTGTCTCACTTTGAATGCAAATTTGGCTATAGTGAATTGAAAATCTAAAATTTGGATTGCTAGTCTCCAGTAATTTTACATATAGTATTCCAGAAGTTCCATCTCATTTCCTCACCACACAACCAGGATGTCATCACTAAAATGAAGCCATAAACCAATGTGTTTAAGACAGCAGTTCACTTCTACATTTCTGACCACTGTAGCAATTAGCAAAGTTGAGGACCAAACTGGCCCCAATCACTGCTCCCTTAACCTGCAGATAGTGTTTTGTACATGAAGGTGTTATATTCTAGGAAAACTTTGGTTAGTTCCACTAATAGCTCTGTGAGGGATGATACCTTGTAGATACATCCTATCATCCAGGGCAAATAGGTCTTTGCTTGCAGGCCCTCATTATGGGGTACGTTGCCATACAAAAACTGTTCTGTACAGCCAATTGTTTCTTTGAAGCTAGATGTGTGGTCTTCAGAGAGATTCTCGTCTCCTCCCTGGGGAAGTTATGGTAGCTCAGCTGCTCTTCCTGGAAGCCATGCTTGTTAGCACTGGGCAGTGACAGGAGAGGAACAGCAGCCAAATTACCATAGCAGCTTGACCAGGGAGGAGGGAATGGCCCTAAATACCAAAAAGGAAGATAATACCATCACTATCAAACCAGAAGACAAGGGCAGGTCTGTGGTTATTATGCACACTGGGGACTTTAAATGCCAAATGTTAAACAATGAATTTTATAAGTTACTCCCTTAAGACCCTTCACCTGGCTTTAAAGAAAGAATTTGGGAGAACTGTACCTGAAGTACTTGAAAAGCAAAAATACATTTCCTTCACAGATTCTGGACTTCCTGAGAGTTGAACCACTATTTGGGTGCTGTTCTATATTTTACCCCCAAATCCACAAATCCTTAACATCCCTCTGGACCACCCAATCATTTCTGGGAGTGGTAGCCTTATAGTGCCACTCTCCAAAGTAGTTGATATGTACATTGGCCATATGGCCTGCTCCCTTCCATTCTGCATACATGACACCTCAGGTACTGTACTTTTATGAATTGTGGACTAAATGGCCATCGATGCAGAAATGTAGTAGGTTACTATGGATGTAACATCATTATCTGCCACCCTACCCCACCATGAGGGCCTGCAAGCAGTCCTGTATGATAGGGTGGATCTATCACCTCCACAGAGGTATCAGTGGAACTAACAGGATGGTCCTAGAATATAACACCTTCATGTACAAGTCAGAACACAATCTGCAGGTTACAAAAATAGCAGTGGAGACCAATGTGGCCCTCTACTGCATTATTATCTACATGGGGAGAGTGGAAGGCAATATTCTAGTGAGACACAACTGTAGCAATTCTACCACTTATGAGATAAAAGCAGAAAAGTTGAGTGAAAATCTGAGATAGGGGTATGATAACTCCATCATTGTTGATGCCAAGCAGGATGTTAACAAGGACCGAGGTACTCTGTTACAATACAGTGAATGCAGTACCCCAGAGAGTGACAAAATAAACATTGTCACCACTTATAGTCTGCAAGCACAGGGGATTAAGGTATCTCATAATATGGGTGAGTCAAACTGAGCGACTCAGTTTGAGCACCTACAATAATAGCAACTGTAAAAGTATAGCGAGAGCAGTATACAGCGAGCGTCTCAGTGAGCTACAGTTGCTGTATTACATTATAGGGCTGTGTTTGGCCAGACAGTTTCCAGATGGCTGTCAGGTCTGGTGGGTTAGGTCATGGCCTGTGAAGCTGGTGGACCTGGGTTCGTGTCTAGGTGGGGAGTTTTTTTTTATGGTACAATAAATATTTTGTTTGTAGCTCTTGTTTCCCAGTTCCCTATTGCCTGGAGGTTGCCCCCCTGAGTAGCCCCCCTCCTGAGATTTCTCCTGTCCTCTGTGTCCATCCCATCCATATGCTGCTCCCTCCCCAAGTACCCCCCTCCTAAGTTTTCCCCTTTCCTCTATGTTCACCCCCCCCGGAGTTGATTATAATTGTTATGGGGGTGTGGGGGGGGTACTACTATTCAAAGCTTGGTCACGCCATCTGATGAAGAGGTAGCATAACCCCAAAGCTCTGAGGCTGGGTGAGGAATGTGAAAGCTGTAATTCACTATATTTGTGATAATTTTTTGCTTATATTATTAAGTACTCAATTTGAATTTTAGTAAATGACTCTCACTGAATTTTGTCTGGAAATCTGGAGTGCTGGATGTTTTATTTTAATTGATATTTACAGTTTTCCAGCATCCACTGTTCTACAGGGGCGCAGCCTGTATGTGTATATAATCCCCCCCGTGTAGCCCCCTCCCGAGATTTCCCCTTTCCCCTGTGTCCATCCCTTCCCCCCAGAGTTGATTATAATTGTTATTGGGGTATGGGGGGCAAAGCCCCCGAAAATGGGGGTACTGGGTGCACAGCCAACTGCATAAAAATGTTATGTATATTGCCCCCGAATAGAGAATTTTTCTGTCTTTGGCTGTCACTGTAACTGACATCACCATTTTTACTTTTGGCAATATTGTGCTCACTGTTGCTGTCAGTACTGTTTTTTCAGTCACTGTTATTACATGGAACTAGGATTCAACAAACAGTGGGAAGTATTGTATATAGGCCAGTATGAACACTCATTTAAGAGTATTTCTGGCAATACATCACCACGTGGTATACAAAAGGGGGCAGAACTTGAGAGACAAGCTGGTCCTCTCGGATCAGCCAATCAAAAACTAGACCAATGGAACGTGGCTGCCACCACCTCTAAAAGGTTACCATAAGTGTGAACACTGTAAACTCTTTCCTATGGTAGAGAAAAGATGCAGCTTCACTAATTCAGAAAGTGAAAACATGGTACCACATGATGATTTTACATACCCAAATTACTCACTGAGCTACAAACAGAATTCAACAAATTACAAGTAAACCTCAACCAGGACAAACTACTACTTAATGTGGGTAAAACTAAAGCTATGATTTCCCCCCCCAATAACACAACCCCTGCTGATATCCAAACCCCTAAAATATCCACCCTATTAGGTGACACACAAAAGGTAGAAACAGTCTAAAATATCTTATTCTGTGGATATACAGTAAACTATCCTTCATACCACACATTGAGGCGTTATGTAAAAAGCTAAGATGCAGATTAGGTTTCTTTTAGCACAACAAAAATTGCCTTCCATGGACCATAAAAGAAAGAACACAATACAAGCCACATTCCATCCTCTGTTTGACTATGCAGATGCTATCTATGGCAGCTGCTTGCCATTGCATTTACACTAACTGGATGTATTATATGACAGAGCCCTTAGATTCATCACTGAGCTGGAGCATAGAACATATCACTGCATATTATATGAAACCACAGGATGGACTTCCTTATCAACCAGATGATTAAAAAATGTATATCTATTGTTCTTTAAAGTAGTCACCAATGATGTTCTGGCATATATCTCAAAAGTCTTCAAAAGGTCACACAACACTTACAGAATAAGAAAAATAATTACATACTATACAATACCCCAATGGTCCACACCAATTATGGCAAAATGGTCATAAGTAGTATTATCCCAATAACATGGAACAATTTGCAGAAAACCCTTAAACTCACCAGTGAAGTCCACAGTACAGTGTTCCAATCTATGAGTGAAAAATTAAGTATAAAGTCGTGTACTTGAAATGGTGCTGTTTCTTGAATGCCTATATGATCTGTGTATGTTCTTTTATCAATCAATCAATATCTTTATTTATCCAGGTGAAACATCATTGAGCAGAGCTCTTTTGCAAGATAGACCTGGTTAGGGTAGACTGATACATATAAATATATATGACCAAACAAAGTTTAACATGTGGTATACAATTTACAAAGCAACATACAACAAACAATAGTAGGCATACATTTTACATTATTTACAGATATATATATATATATCTACAAGGTGATTTTGCGATGTTAACTGCTTAAGTAACAGGTGGACAGAATTTGAGTTTGGAAGGTGAAGGGTATGGGTAAAGACTATGTGGGCCTAAGGGTACAGGGACAGTCAACAAGGGAAAGGACAAGAACACCAGATAAACAGGGCCAGTAAATTTGACCCAGAGATAGTGCTAGATAAAGCTGATACCAGTTGTGTGGTTGACTAGACCGGAGTGGATAAGTAGTAGAAAAATACTGTAGAAAGCAGTAGAGGGATGGTAATAAATGGATAATAGAGCAGTTCAGAAGACAGACTACATGGAGATACTAAGGGAGTTAATTTCAACTAGAGGCACCGATAGCACTTACATGGTTCCTTCAGGAGACGCGAGTAGAGGGTCTTGAATGAAGAAATGCTGATAATTGAGCACAATTTTAACATTTTCTGCAGATTATTCCACATTGTTGGCAGTATAAAGCTAATGGATGCTCTGCCGAGGCAAGAGTGGACTTTGAGAATTTTCAATAAGATATAGGAGTAACTTCTCAGGGCATAGGCACCTAATAGATTTAGTGGGAGACAATCTGAAATATATTGTTGAAGTTCTTTTGAGATAGCTCTGTAGGTCCATAATGCGGCATTTTTTTCTCACCTAAACTGGACGGAGATCCATCCTACAGCTTCATATAGTGAACAGTTGTGCATAGTGAAGGGAAGAGCAGTGATAAATCTCAAAGCTCTGTGGTACAGCATATCCAGTTTAGAGAGGTGAGAGGTAGGACATCGACTATAAAGAAAGTCCACATAGTCTATCAGTGAAAGGAATGTTGCATGTACCAGCCTCGTTTTGGCATCACTTGTAAGAAAGTAGCTAATCCTAAAATATAGTCAGAGTCTCTGATGTAGTCTTTTTAGCAAGTCCTCTAAGTGCTCGATGAAGAAGAGTTTATGATCTAGCCAAATTCCCAGGTATTTGAACTTTGAGACGAATTCTAGGTTTTCCCCTAGGATTGTAGAAATCTGTGGTACAGACCCTGGACTGATCGGGTTAGTCGTGTGTGTAAAAGGAGAGAGAGAAGCATTGCTTTGTTTTTTTTAGCATTTAATAATAGCTTTTTGTGTAGAAGCTGGTGTTGAAGTAGGTTGAATTTGATTTGAAGGTCACTGCATGCGACTTCAGGGGATGGATGGCTCAGCTACAACACCGTGTCATCCGCGAATAGATGGACATTAGCCTTGGTTATTCTGTCATCAATGTTGTTGATGTATACTGCAAACAGTATGGGACCAAGAATAGATCCCTGTGGCACTCCCCTGAGTAGGGGTTTTATAGGTGAGAGCTCACCTTCAGCCTTGACTTGCTGTATTCAGTCAGTAAGATAATCAGTGAATCACCGAAGGGAGAGCGAGTCTAGGCCTATTGACTGAAGAGATGAAAGGAGTAGGCTATGATCTACAGTGTCAAAAGCCTTACTTAAGTCCAAGAATACGGTGCAGATAAAGTTTTTTTTGTCCAGCTCTTTCTGCCAGTAGGTCACTTTTGCAAGGGCTGTGATTGTGCTGTGATTAGCTCTGAATCCAGATTGGGCAGGATTTAGAAGATTCGTTGGTTCTAGGTATGATTTCAGTTGTGTACTTACAATTTTTTCCAATAATTTTGAAAGGACAGGGAGAAGGGAGACTGGTATGTAGTAATTGAGATCACAGGGATTCCCTGATTTAAACAGGAGAATCACGTGTGATGTTTTCCAGATGGATGGAAGGGTTCCTTGGGTCAGTGATAGGTTGAATAGGTGTGTTATAGGTGCAGCTAGTATGTGGTATGCAATTTTTAGGAAGTATGGGTCAATGGAGTCTGCATCAGAGCTTTTCTTAGTGTCCAGCTGACATAGGAGATCTTCGACCTGTTTCAGGATGGCAGGTTGCAGAGAAAATTTAGCATCCGTGACTCGGACTTCAGTATAATGAGTTTCCAGCTGGGAGCGTAGTAGGTTCACAGGAGAGTCATAAAAGGCTAACCCCGCAGTTGTAAAATGGTTGTTAAAGGAGTCCAAAATTTCCCCTTTGTCAATAATGATGTCAGTACAGGATATGATCTTAGGTGGCATCGAGTTGCCTGGTGTGTGACCAGAGAGGTCCTTGATGGTGTTCCAGAATTTAGCTGGATGCTTAGTGGCAGAGTCTAGTTCAGTATGATAATAGATGACTTTTGCATCTCTTGTCATCCTGGTACAGAGGTTTCTAGCTCTTCTAAATGCAAGTCAGTCTGACGGGGTCTTAGATCTTCAAACTTTTTTCCAAAGTTTATCCCTCTGTAACAGAGCAGATTTTAGTTCAGACGAAAACCATCGGCATGTTTTATTCTTTACACGGCCTTTTACTAAGGAGGCACATTTGTTTAAAGCTCCTAAGATTATATCACTGAGGACGTCATAGGCAGACTGTACTGACCTTGCCAGGTAAAAATCCTGCCATCGCATGGTATGTTTTAGGGCATCCATATAGCCACATGGGTCAAAATTCCGCTTCGATCTTTTAACAGAGAATTTTGAAGAAGACAGCAGTTTGTGGACTGATCTTACACCAGCAATGAAGCAGTGATCACTGGCGTTGCTGAAAAAGGTGCCTACATGGGAGAACAGGTGTGGTGTGGATACAAGTATAACATACAGCAATGAGTTATTACTGTGATTCTTTTTATTCAGGTGCGTAAGTTCATTGATGATTTGTGTTAGCCCATGAGCATCACAAAAGGATGAGAGAGGTTTTGAGGCCTTAGTTAGCCAATCTAAATTGAAGTCTCCTAATATGATAGTTTCCTGAGATCCATTCCCTATGGCAGCAGATGTGAAAGGAGTTGAAGAGCTAGCATAAGGGGTCTGTAGCACCTAAAATACACATCAAGTGTTCTCGAGAACACTACCTTAAGGGATAGACACTCAAATTCATTTGCAGTGGTTAACGAGTAAAGGCATGCTATTGTATATTTGTCCTTGACATATATAGCCACCCCTCCACCTCTTGATTGCCTGTCAGTTCTAAATAACAAATAGCCAGATATGTTAACCTCTTGTCTGCTGTGACTGGTTTAAGCCAAGTTTCTGAGTCCACTAAGACATCTGAAGAGGTGTGACAGATCCATGTCTGGATCGTGGTGATCTTTTTAAGCAGGCTACATACATTGACATGGAGGAAGCTTATACCTTTGATCTTCGCTAATTCCAAGGGTGACGTGATGGCAATTTGAGACCAGGATTAAGCTCTATGTTGCCAAAGCATATTAGTAAAAGTAACAGAAGCATTCTGAGGGCAGCGCAGGATAGTTTATAACTCCTGGACCTTGTACGTCTTTGTGGATAGTCAATGTGGGTTCGAGGCCCTTTGTTAACATTCAGTAGCCCTAGTGCATCAAAAAGTAATACCCTGACTGAGAATTGCAAGGGATGTGCAGTTCTGCTGAAAGTAGGTGGCGAGTGCTCTAGATGCAGTTCAGTTAGTGTCCCACCATAGGTAGAATGTTAAATGTTTGACTGTATCTGCAGGGAGTTGGTGGCATACACATAATTATTGTTGAACACCTTCCAGTGTGGCATAGCGTTCAATTCCTCTTCCATGGTTGCATGAGGGATCATATATCATCCAGCTGGTGAGACAAGAATTAGGAACAGGGAGAGCTGCCACATCCTTGTCTTCATGATTGGGCTCGTGTAGTGTAAGCAGGCACAGGGTGTCTCGATGGTAGAGGAAGAGGAAGAAATCACCTAGTAGGTAAGTAGTAGACAGTCACAGGGTGTCTCTTAAGAAGAGAATGTGAAGAAGTCACCTAGCCTGGGGTTTAGTAGGTAAGTGGTTGATGGAGGTGATTATAAAAGATGACGATCCACCGAATATGGCTAATGGCAGAGAAATTGATAGGAAGGGTGAGCAGAAGAAATTAAAATGAGGGCCAGAAGTGGAAGCTTCCTGATGAGGCTGAATGGTTTGGGTGGAGGAAATTTGAGGTAGGAAGAGGAGAGAGGTAGCCAATTACCGAGTGATAAGGTTAAATGCGAGTGGACTAAGGAATGGGCAGGAAACTAGTCTATATAATAACACACAGAGAGGGGGATGGGTGGGGGGCATAAACGTTGTGGCTTTTGCTGTACCTTAGGTAGCCGGGAGCTTGGGTTTGTGGTCCTGAGCGGTGGCTCCTAGAGCGCCGACCATCCGCTGGCCGAGTCGCCCTTGGCTCGAGAGCAGGGAGCCCCTGGAAGGATTTCCATGGCTAGGGAGAAGGAGAAAAACACAGAATTTAAGTGCTGCTGTAGACAAGGGCCTACAAACACAGCAGGGATTCCAGATTTGCAGCACAAAAGGGATGTGTATTGAATTGGCACCCAAAATCTGTCTGGAGCCAAGAGACACTTTCCCAGAGGGGCTGTTTCATTTAAGCATACTCCAGAAACACTTATTTTTTTTTCAAACAATATTCTTAAATCCCCACAATGCTATATTAATTACATTTTGACATCTTTGGCAGCTTATACATTACAACAACAAGGCTTGGAGAAGGTGAGCGAATGGGGACCGATCAGAACAATGCCTTGAAAGGTGCTCATGTTCCGATTGGTTGCGGCTTTTGCCACACCTTAGGCAGCCGGGAGTCCAGGGTTGTGGACCTGAGCGGCGAGCAATTCATACTATATATTTCCCTCCCCATGAGTTCAATTGCCCTTCTCTTTTCCTTCAACTTATTCCACTCACCTAAATTTTTGTTTGAATTATAGTCTAGTAATACTACTACTTTATACTACTGTTATGTATTTTCTGTACTGTTCAATGGATTATGTTGTTCATTCATTTATTAATATAAAATTTGATAATCGGGAAAGACAGTTTTCAGGTGTGACCCAAGGGATAGGGTAATAGGAGTTTAACAGTAGTGCAAATTTGATATAATCATGCAATAATCAGAAGAACAGGCTTGACATAGGTATACACAATGTACATATACACAGATACAATATTTCACAGAGAGTACAAAGAAGTTTGATAAACAATATCAGCAGGTTTCCCTAAGTAGTAATACCATAATTGTAATAAATATTGAGGCTAGAGTCATGATTGTGCATTGTTTTGTATCATTTTATGCTGTCCTACCCAGGACCACCTTGTAAATGAACTTGTTTAATGGAGCCTTATTCTGGTAAAACAGTAAACTAAACTAAACTATACAATGGAATGGGATGGTTTTCTAGGCCACTTGTTGATGTGGAGCTTTCTGTGTGGGCAAGACCAAACTTGCAATAAAGGACTGCATAGTACAGCACTTGGGTTCCATTCAAAATGAAGATCAAATGAATGTCCTGGCAGTACACTTACACAGGAGTGAGGACAAATCCCTAAATTATTTCAAATGTATTGGAACTGTGAAGGTTCATGGGCAGAGGAAGAGGTGGACTTGGATAATTTGCTCAGAAGAAGTGAAAGTTATTGGATTTGGGAACCAACCACAATTAAGTGGCCTGGTTTAAACAGCAGGCTAGAGATCTCACAACTCTTAAACTGAATAAAAGAGCAAATAAAGGAAACATAAATGAGAACAAAGGGGACAGAATATTTCATTTACAGAGTTGGGGACTGTTTGTTTTTGATGGGATCCCATAGAGCACTGTTATTCTGACTGATTTGCTTTTTCTTCTCTAAGTTATGAGGCACAATATTTGAATAAGATGGACTACAGTAACAATTTCTATCATCACTGATTGCAGTGCACTTCACTGCCTCTGAATACTGCTCATGTCATTCTGTCTTATTTATGAGTTTAACATTGATGGTTTGTGGCCCACTACCCTTTTGCATTGTTCTTTTAAATATAATGCCCCTTTTAGGGCATTTACATACAGTGGTCTGCATCATTGCAAGTGGTGCAGACCAACTGCAACAGCACCTTTGTTACCACGTAAAAGGAGGTGGCACTGATGCGGGCCACTCTGTTGCGGCAAAATGAATACCCAGGTTTCTGGGCTTGTGGTTTGGAGTGCAATGGTACAGGTATTTTATCCAAGCACGTACAAAGTCTGCACCGGTGCATTCTATTGATTTTTCCCAGACAGGAAATGTAATTACAACACTGGATATGCCAGCATGCCCCATAGAAATGCTGCATACAGGCAGTATGTAAAAAGGAGATTACTAGAGTTGTGTGGGGAGCGGAGTAGCCAATTCAAGATGGCCCTGCTCCAAAAGCCTACAATGTAAAAGCGCAATTAATGAAATAGTAGTACTGTCACTTTTAAAAAGGGGAGTATAAGATCATGCTGGGTACTGGACCCCACATACTTAGAAACATAGAATTTGATGGCAGATAAGTACCGCTTGGCCCACCAAGTCTGCCCATTTCCCTACCTAATGGATAAGTTTCAGATCCTAGTTAAACAACAGCCTACTTCTTCTTACCCCTACTAGAATTGCCTTATGACTGTCCCATGCATTCTTGAATTCTCCCACTATTTTTGACTCCATGACCTCCTCAGGAAGACCATTCAACATATCCACAACCCTCTCCATGAAAACATACTTCCTCACATTACCTCTGAGCCATCCCCCCTCTATCTTCAAATTGTGCCCCCTTGTTCTTGCACATCTCTTTTTCTGAAAGATGCTACCCTCTTAGACTTGTTGATTCCCTTGAGGTACTTGAAAGTTTCTATCATGTCCCCCCTCTCCCTCCTTTCCTCAAGGATATACATATTAAGCTCCTTTAGTCTCTCTTTGAATGTCTTCTGGTGCAGACCTTGCACCATTTTAGTTGCCCTCCTCTGGACAGCCTCCATTCTGTCTATGTCCTTGTGGAGGTGGGGTCTTCTGAACTGCACGCAGTACTCCAGATGGGGTCTCACCAACTGCACAGAGGGATAACAACTTTCTGTTTTCTACTGGTGATGCCTCTCCCTATGCATCCCAGTATCCCCCCAGCCCTCCTTACTGCCTTCTCACATTGTTGGCCCACCTTTAGGTAATCTGATATGACTATCCCCAGGTTCCTTTCCATTTCTGTTGTTGTTAGTATCCCCCCCCCCCACCTTGTGTACTCTTCTCCTGGTTTTTATTTTTCAGGTGCATGACTTTGCACTTCTTTGCATTGAATCTAAGCTGCTATACATTTGACCATTCATCCAATCTTGCCAAGTCACTTCTTATTCTTTCCACTGCACCTTGTGTATCAAGCCTGTTTCAGATCTTTGTGTTATCTGCAAAGAGACACACTTTTCCTTCCAGTCCCTCTGCAATGTCACTTATAAAGACATTAAAGAGGACCAGTCCCAGTACTGAATCCTGCTGTATCCCACTTGTAATCCCCCTTTCTTCAGATTGGACTCTGTTTACTATTGACCTCTGTGTCCTGTTGTCCAGCCAATTTTTTACCCTGGGCTACCACCTTGGGATCCACTCCAAGGCTGGCTAACTTGTATATTAATCTTTTGTGTGGGACTGTGTCAAATGCCTTGCTAAATTCTAGGTAGGCCATGTCCACAGCCCTTCCCTGTTCTACTACTTTCGTCACCCAGTCAAACAAATCTATTAGATTTATCTGACATGACCTTCCCACTGTGAATCCATTCTGCCCTGGGTCCTGTGCCCCGCTGGCTTCTAGGTGCTCAACAATTCTTTCCTGCAAAAGGTATTCCATCATTTTACCTACTACTGAGGTCAAACTAACAGGTCTGTAGTTTCCTGCCTCTGCATTCCTCCTACTTTTGTGAAGTGGAATCACATCCACCCTCCTGCTATCCTCAGGTACCACCTCATCCTCCCATGATTTGTTAAAGAGGGTAGTCAGTGGTGTCACTAATTCTACCCTTAGTTCTTTTAGAATTATTGGGTGAATCCTGTCAGGGCCCATTGCTTTGTCCACCTTCAGTCTGAAGAGTTCTTTCAGAACCCTTTTTCTGTCAATGGACTGATATCAACTCCCCCATCCAGAGTGTTTCTATTGCTTAGTTTAGGTACCTCCCCCTTCTCTTATTGTGAATACTGAGCAGAAGTATTCATTCGGTATCCCTGCTTTTTCACTGTCACCTTTATTAAGCCT
The DNA here is from genome assembly GCA_016271365.2 of Neoceratodus forsteri. Classification (NCBI taxonomy): domain Eukaryota; kingdom Metazoa; phylum Chordata; order Ceratodontiformes; family Ceratodontidae; genus Neoceratodus; species Neoceratodus forsteri. The sequence continues at coordinate 744,966,322 of CM057458.1, read as the reverse complement.
CGGTATTCCTCCCTTGGTCATTCTTCCCTCCGTAATGTACCTATAAAAGGTTTTATCCACCTTCTTAACAGACTTGACTATCTTTTCCTCAGTTTGGGCCTTTGCTATTCTGACTGCTTTCCTTGCCTCCTTCTGCTTTAACTGATATACTTCTCTGTCATGCTCCTTCTGTTTCCTTATATTTCCTGAATGCTATCCTTTTCTCCTTAACCTTCCCTGCCACCTGTTTTGAGAACCACAGTGGCTTTTTCCTTCATTTTGTTTTGTTGATTTGCTTTACACAAAGGCCTGTTGCCTCTGTGATGACATATTTGATTTTGCCCCATTGTTCTTCCACCCCTCCTTCTTGCCTGTTTGCCTGTGCTTTTCTGAGGCACTCTTCAAATGTCTGCCCTCCTGAAGTTCAACACCCTTGCTTTTGTATGGCTTGATCCTACAGCTGTGTTTATTGTGAACCACATTGTTTGGTGGCCACTTGTTGTCAGATGGCTACCCACTTCTAAATCTGAGATCCTCTCTCCATCCCCATTTGAGAGTACCAGGTCTAAGATAGCTCCCTCTCGAGTGGGTTACAACACTTTCTGTCTAAGGCATGACCCCTATAGGGCATTGAGAATGACCGTGCTCTTGGATGTGGCTGCAGTATAGGTGCTCCAGTTAGCATATGGCATATTTAGGTCCCCCATCAACAATATCTCTCCTTTTTATTTCCATTCTAAGGATTCCTTCTACATTTCCTTGTCCATTGCCTCCCCTGAGATAGAGTCTGTAAACAACCCCTGGGTGGATTGTGGTGCCATTTCCAGTTTCCAGGGTGACCCACAGTGCCTCCTCCCCTCCCTGTGTACCCTTACGTTCTGTTGCTTTGATTTCTTCCCTTATGTAGAGAGCTACTGCTCCTCTTCCTCTTTTACCCTCCCTGTCCCACCCCGTAGATTGTATACCCTGGTATGTTGACATCCCAGTCATGGTTCTCTGTGTACCATGTTTCTGTGACTGCCACAATATCCAGGCATCCCTCTTCCATCAAGGCCACTAGTTCAGGGAGCTTGTTACCCAGACAATGGACATTTGTACTCATCACCCTCCATTGTTTGATGGCCATACACCTTTTAGGCCCATCCCTGTCCTTACTGCCTTTGTCTTTTTCTGGATTTACCCCAGTCTTGCTCCCTATTGACTTTTTTACCTTTGTGTTTACTTTGCTAACTAACCTGTTTTGTGGAGGAGGGGCTGGGATTTACCTGCTTCTCTTCAGTGCCTCCCCCCTTGGCTAGTTTAAATGCTGGTCAATGAAGCATTTAAACCTATCACCTAGGATCCTTGTTCCCATCCTGGACAGATGTGGACCATCATGCCATAATAGGCCTGTATCCCTCCAGGTGGACTCCCAGTCCCCAGTGAAGCCAAATCTCTGAGCTCCACACCAGTTTTTCAGCCAGCCATTGAATCCCATGGTGTGGAGTACCCTAGCCTCACCCATGTCATAGACAGGTAGCACTTCTGAGAAAGTTACCATGTGTGCCACTTGTCTAAGGCCCCTTCACAACTCCACAAACTCCTGCTGCACTGCTTTGATCCCATTCCTAGCCAGGTCATTTGTCCCTAAGTGGACAGTGACATCCAGCTCCCTCCCTCCTGCAGCTGCTCCCATGATCCTTAGGATTCACTTCCTGTCACTCCAAGCCATGGCACCGGGCTGACACATTACCTCCCTCTCCCTTACTTCCTAAGTTCTACTCCCCTAATGATTGAGTCCCCCACCAGGAGTTGTCTCCTTCCCCTGTGGGGTCCTGTGTCACCCTCCTGTGGGTCTCCTTTGTGGTGGTTCCAAGCATCCTCCTTGGTCTCCACTGCAGGTGCCTCCTTAGATGAACCATGCTCCACCAGAATCCCGGAGCCCACTGTGGTCCAACTGCTCCTTTTTCTTGGCAACCTCTGAAGCAGTGGTGGTGGCTTGGGTGGTCCCTGGGTGGGGGAGGAGGTCTCCTGAGCCCTTGCCAGGTCAGAATGGAGACTAGCATCCTCTTCCCTCAGATCAGAGAGGTGCCTGCAAATTGGGCAGCAATGCAGCCTCCAGAACATCTCCCAGAAGACTGCCACTTCTTAGCCAGTACATTGCACCACTCCCTTCCTGTTTAAAATGTTTTCTTTTTTTTTTAGTGCGTGCAAGGGTCTGTGTGTTTACCCCCAGTCAGTGTGCTGTGCCTTTAAGGATATGAACAGGTGTATGTCCTTTGCACTTTTGGGGATGTGATGTCAAAACCCCTGATATAAAGGAAATGATGCACTTGGGCGGGTGGGGTGAGGACTGGGTGGGTGGGACTAAACATGTGCCTCTAGAAACAACCAACTATAACTCTGACCCACCACCCCAGTGAGTGCCTGCCTGCCTTCCTTTCAGTCACCTATTGTACAGAGTTTAATTAACAGGTCTAGTCACAAATTACAGCAAATATTCTCCCAGCTATATTTCCTCCCTGGCAAATACAAGTTACACTACGAAAAATCAAACCCAAAAACAGAGAACCAAAACACTGATTTCTACTTACTTACATAGGCCTCAAAATTAAGAATTCAATTCAGTGTACTTTATTTAATCACACACTTGCTATACGGAAGCTAGTGGCTGCTCTCTGTCTCAACTACAGCAGACAGAGGCCACAAACAACTCCTGTTTTGAATCCTCAGTTCCTAAGGCTCCTTTCAGCTCTCCCCTTATCAGACACATATTTCACAGTGCTTAAGTAACAGATCTAGTTGCAGATGACTTCAAATATTCTCCCAGTTAGATTTTCTCCCTGGAAAATACAAGTAACTCTAAGAAAAGTCAACCCCAAAAACAGAGAACCAAAACACTGATTTCTACTTACTTACACAGGCCCCAAAATTAAGAATTCAATTCAGTGTACTCTATTAAATCACCTCCTTGCTATAAGGAAGCTGGTGGATGCTCTCTATCTCAGCTACAGCTACTTGATAAAGTATCTGTAAGATATGGAATGCAGCTGGGAGTATTGGCTCTGTTAACTGCATCTGTCCTTTATTCAGCATTGTTTCTGTGTCAGTATGGGCTACTCGAAATAAAGCACCTTGAACATCAGAGCTGCTTTAATTTTTTTTCTGTAAGTTGGACCCTGGTGGTGTATTGGTATAGACAGTTTGCTCGGTCTGTCCCTTTTCTTTGGTACCTGCACCAGTAAACACATGGGTGCTGTATTTTGACTTGGTGAACTTTTATAATACTGCCACTTCTTGAAAAAAAGAAATTGTTGATAGTGCTAGTAGACTAAATGAATACTGCACTTATGAGAAATACAAAAAAAATTACTTTTTGCAATAAAATAAACAAGGTTTAAAACTGTCACATACTAGTTTATGGCCTGCAAGGCCTTCAAGAAGCTCCAGAAGTTTTCTTCCATCTCGAAGGTCAGTAAATAGGTCTTCAATCTGAGATTTTCCAGCCTGTATATCAAAAAGAAAAAGAAATGGACATTTCAAAAAAAGTGAGCTTTCATTGTATTTAAATATCTAATATACTTTATAAACATTGTAGGCTGAAACATGCATAATTATTCAAGACATTCTACACAGCTGCTAAGGTAATCACAGTTTAATCTACTATGGCACTGCATGTTGGCATCGTGCATATTGCAATTTTGTGTATAAAGCACTGAGTAAACATGTATGGTTGATGGTGCAATGACATACAGTATTTGTGATGCAGATTTCCCAATTATTGCTGTACTCTATATCACCTGCCAACATTTCCTGAGATCCTATTTATATGAGACATTGCACCTGAAGCGATTTAATCTGGGGGACAAAAACCTTAAATAAATAAATGAATACTAATGCACTGCCTCATTTAGAAATAATAAAAAAATGACAGATCTACTTAAGTGAATGATCTTTTCTGAGGACCAGGAATGAGTCAATGCCAAATTTGTTGTCAGTTCATTTGCTATCATATCCCAACTCTCTCTCTCTCCTCTCCTTATGGGTGTACAAATTGAGGTCCTCCAGTCTCTCCTCATATATCTTTTGGTGTAGGCCCTGCACCATTTTTGTTGCTCTTCTCTGGACTGCCTCCACCCTGTCCATATCTTTACATAGATCTGGCCACCAGAAATGGACACAATACTCCAGGTGAAGTCTCACTAATGATTTATATAGAGGCATCAGCATCTCATTTCTTCTGCTGGTGATACCTCTCCCTACACAGGCCAGTACTCCACTGGCTTTCCCCATAGCCTTGGCACATTGCCTAACCAGCTTTAGATTATCTGATATGATTACCCCCAGATCCCTTTCCCATTTGGTTGCCATCAGTATCTCTGACCCCATTATGTAAGCCTCCTCTGGGTTTCTGTGCCCCAAATGCATGATTTTGCACTTTTTTGCATCTTGACCATGCCTCACATTTACCTAGGTCACTCATTTTTTCCACCCCTCCCAGAGTGTCTACCATACTGCAGATCTCAGTATAGTCTGAAAATAGGCATACCTTTCCTTCCAGACCCTCTGTGTGGCTGTTCTTATAGCCAGCTGCCAACCACAGCCTGTCTGATGTTGTCCCCATGTGTGCCTGATGTCCGTGGTACTGTAAATGCAACCTGCCCAGGTGCATCACTATGTACAGTTTACCAGCACATACAGTACATGCCAATCCAGTGATCCCTCTAGCACACAAGCACTGTGCAGACCAATTGCTCTATGGTCTTGAGCTCCCCTCCTGGGACTCCTGGTCATAGTACCAGTTGCTGTTACCATTGCTTGTTGTCTTCTATTGGGTGTTGCCTCACTGGACTGTGCAGGTATGACTGCCTTCCATTTCTGTACCCTGTGGCTGGCTTAGGTCCTCTTGCTGGGTGTTTTCCTGAGTTCACACCATCAGTGATGCATATTTGTACCCAACACATCTATGTACTGGTCCTTTAGCCTTTACAGGCAGCTTCCCCAGTACACCTGTGATGGACATGCATACCACAGCTTGTAGGTGCCTGCACCCAGTAGTCATGGCCAGCACTGGTGCATGGGCTGTTAGACCAGCTCTGGGCTGGTCTAAGCCTTGGGGAGCCCTGCACCCATTGCGGCTCTTGTGAAATCCCAAAATCAGGGATATGGTAGCACCACTGCAGTGCAATCCCCCATTCACCAGGGTGCTGCTATGCATCTGCTGCAGAAGCAGCACAAGCTTAGCTGGTGCAGGCAGCCACCCCAGTTGGCACAGGCAGCATCTGAAAATCAGGAATGGCACACGATGCAGAGCAAGATGCCCCTTACACCATTTCTTCTTGGTGCAAGCATTGTGCACCATTCTTGATTGTTTGAAATCAGGCCTCAGGTCTCTAAGTTAAAGTGATGAGAAGAAGGGTGATCAACAGGCAAGCATGTGGGGGTCTCTTCTGTTTTCTTATGTGGAGATGAAGGGATGCTGGAGGGAGAAAGGAGCAGGGAAAGGTTCTACCATGCCAGTTCAGCAAACAGTGGTGGTGGAGAAAGAGTCTGGATAAAGACTGAGACTGGGAGTCATAGCAGTGAGACTGGAGTGCTGCCTTAGAGGAGAACTAGGGCTTGGAAAGTGACTGCATGGCCAAAGAAATCATGGATTTTTAGTCCCCCGAGGTGCACTATTTCAACTCCCACTGCAAGCAGCTTTCCAAGATGGTTGTCCAGTGCATCTAATAATGAAATAGCACTGAGAAATCCAGATGCCCAGCAGACTCCCCCATTTCTCCTTCCAGTGCGTCAAGTACTCCTACCAAGGAGAGAATAGATCCATCCAATTTTTTTAGTACAAGACCACCCCATGTCTGTCTTGTATGGATAATGCCACACCTGCTACCACAACCACCAGTGTATGTGCATGGGTGTGTAAAGTTGCCACTCTGCCTTGAAGTGCTATATAATGCTCCACTGACCCTAAATCATGCATCATCTTAGGTGTACATGATGATCTTGACATCAGAAGAAAAAGTGCAGTTGTTCATGAGAGTATAGGGCAGATCTGTTGCAGGACAAGAATACCAACTCCATAGTTCTACAAAAGCAAGCTAGTAAGACTGCTACTAAAGCTACTTATTGAGGGTGTCAGTGAAGAAGATATTGACGTGTTGATGTCAACAGGGGCATGTGAGTTAGGAGACAGTGAAGTGGAAAGCCACATGAGGAGAAGGAAAAGGACAGAGTAAAGCACATGATTCTTGCAAGTAGAATGTGAGTCAGGGGGGAAAAGAAGTGCACGAAGAGGAGGAGCAAAGGGAAGAAGCAGGAGAGAAGAAAGAGCATGAGGAAGCAGAAGTGGAAGAAGAAGAAGATGAAAAACAATAGGAGCTTAAAAGTCTGATGTCACTTACTCCACCAACTTATGATAAGTGAGTCATGGCAGTAGCTGCAGCAGGATGCAATAATGAAGAAGTGGCAGAGACAGGACAGCCTGCCATCACAGTGGTAAAACTACCACTCCGACACTGGCAACCCAAGTTCAGGAATGTGTCTGGGTCCTCAGAGGTCTAGCTGGGGAGTATGGCTGAGTGTCTAGTGGACACTCACCTCCTCAGGGGATGGAGGGTATCTGAATTCCACTGCAATACTGCCACCTGCGTAACCACAGGTGGTGATGCATGCTAGAAACAGGGATGTAAGGGGGACAAAGGCATTCTGATCCATGTTGCATCAGCTTAGGTCTTCTGACATCCATGGCCTAGGGAAGAAAATGTAAAAAATCACAGAGCATGTAGAATACCATCCACCAGCCAACATAAGGCATGCATCACTGACCAGGCCCTATGCTCCAGAACTGACACTTTAACTCTGTTGGGTGTTTAGTGCACCCCCCCTCCACCAGCAACCCTTCTCATGGGAGGTCATACATGGGGGAAATGAAGCAGAGGTACATGCCAGAGATGTCTTGTGATGGGGCTGAGCGGAGTGGCAGGACTGATTTGGGCATGTCAAGTGAAAGGGGCATAAAGTATGCTAAATTTAAAACAAGCATTTGTCAATGCCAAACATTCGTTGCTTGTTAAACTTTTTTTTTTTTTGCAATTCTGAGCACAAATTTTGAAGAGTTCAACTCCTGCCCAAAAGGTGATTTCACACTGACTGCAAAATCACCTTTCAGGTGCAAAAAAAAAAAAAAAAAATTTTGGCCAGGAGCTGAAAAATGACAGCTGAGAAATTCATGAGGTGCTCTGAAGAAATGACTATGTTGAAAATTTGGGGTCAAAGTATTGCAAATTGCCAACGTTACTGGCATGCGGTCACACATTTGAACACAGGCTCAAAACTTTGTTGCTTGAGAATATTTTTGGACCAATTTTCAACATACCCTTCTTATGACCCCACCTCATGAGCAAGTGCAGAGAAAAATTTCAACGCTTGCCTGAAAGGTGATTTTATGTGGCAACTGCAAAATCACCATTTGGGATGCAAAAAAACAGTTTGGTCAGGATCTAAAAAAGTGACAGCTGTCACATTCATGGGGTGTTGTGAAGAAATGGCTATGTTGAAGAGTTGGAGTAAACAAATTGAAAATTGCCAAAGTTAGATGCCTGCATTCACAAAGTTCAACACAGGCTCATAACTTTATTATTTGTGAATATTTTTGCTCCAACATTTCAATATGCCCTTCTTATGACCCCACCTAATGAACAAGTGCTGAGAACATTTTTAACTCCTGCCCAAAAGGTGATTTTGAGCAGCAACTGCAAAATCACCTTCCAGGATGCACAAAAAGACTTGGGCAGGATGTGAAAAATTATAGCTGTCAGATTCATGAGGAGCTATGAAGAAATAGGTATGTTGAAAATTTGGGGTCAAAATATTGAAAATTGCCAAACTTATGAGTCTGCTTTTGCAAATTACAATGCAGGCTCATAACTTTGTGATTTATTTTGTCAGCCTGCTCTTACCTTGTGCACACACACAGCCACACTGGGGCAAAGAATATAATTTATATGTGATTTCTGTGACAATAACATTTCTCTTTGGCCTCCAATAGTCTCTCTCTCTCGTTTTCTCCTCTGGATGGTGGCACAAGTCAAATACTTATTTTGCCTGTCTACTCTTGCCCTGTGTACACACTTAGCCACACTGGGGCCAAGAATAAACTTTATTTGTGATTTCTGTGACTATAACATTTCTCTTTGGCCCCCAATAGTCTCTCACTCTCTCTTTTTCTCCTTTGGAAGGTGGTACAAGTCAAAGATTTATTTTGCCAGCCTGCTGTTGCCCTTTGTACACACACAGCCACACTGGGGCCAAGAATAAACTTTATTTGTGATTTCTGTGACCATAACATTTCTCTTTGGCCCCCAACAGTCTCCCTATGTTTTTGTTAGTCACTGTAAGAGCAACAGCAGAGGTGTGGGAGTCAGGAATGGGGCCAACATTTTTTTGTATGCTACTTTTTGAAGATCCCTGGGGTGGTGATGTGCAATGACACCAGCATCTGATTTGTCTGGCTTGCATGAGGTACCGGCAGCTGTGGTACCCCCAGCCTCCACAAGAGGTGCACAATGCCCTAGAAATCACCCCCCTTCCCAAGAGAAGGAAAGCAGTCCTGGGAACATTCAATCCTACTGCCTTCGGCCAGCCCTCCAACTCCTGAGACCATCTCCAAACCCGGGAAATGGGTGCAGAAAGCAGGTACTTGCATGTTGCCATGATAACTTTGCAATTTTTTTACATTTTGACCTCAGATGTTCAGGATAGTCTTCTTATCACCTTACCCCATAAACCCCATAGGTGGAAATTTCTTAATCCGTGGCAAAAAGCCATTCCATGCCACAGATGCAAAAAGTCATTTTGAGCAGAATGTGAGAAATGACAGCTGTAGTGTTCATGAGGTGGTGTGGAAAAATGGCTATTTTGAAAATTTGGAGTGACAATATGAGAAACTGGCAAAGTTACGAGCATGCATAGGAAAATGTCAACTAGCACATGTAACGCAGATGTTGTTTGGTATTTTTGCTCCAGATATTCAACATGGCCTTTTTGGGACTCCACCTCATGAACAGTGTTGCTGCCATTTCATTACTTGGCCCTGAAAGGTGATTTTGTGCAAGGATCACACCATTCCATGCCAGAGGTGTGCAAACACATTTTGGGCAGGATGTGAGAAACGACAGCTATACTGTTTATGAGATGGTGTGAAAAAGTTTATATGTTGACAATTTGGAGTGAAAATATTAAAAATTTGTCAGGTTCTGTGCCTGCATAGAAACTGTACAATGCACATTCTTACCATGGCCATTTTGGGGAATTTTTTCACCACATTTTCAATATGGGCTTTTTGGACCACACCTCATCAACATTGGCACTGTCGTTTCGTTACTCAGTCCCAAAAGGAGATTCCGCACAGGGACCACAAAATCACTATTCAGGACTGAGTAATGAAACAACAGTGCCCGTGTTCATGAGGCGGTGTCCCAAAAAGCCCATGTTGAAAATTTGGTGCCAAAAGGCCTAAAAATGGCTGCGCTATCAACATAAGTTAAAAACACCATTGACTGCCATTATACCGCACTTGCCTTGATTCTTCAGTTCACTGTTTGGCTTTGAAGAGTGCAGACATGTCCCACTCCACTGAAGATGCCAGCCACTTACCTCCGGAGGTAAGTATGGGGTAAGGGGGGGTGCAGGGCAGGTGGGTACACAGAGTGAAGGTTGGGATAGAGGAGGAAGATGAGTGAGATGGCGAGGGACTGTTTTCTTCTTTACAGGTTTACTTTTTTTTTAAATATGTCGGGGGACTGTTTTCTTTTTTCAGGGATAAAAAATGTTTGGAGACACTGGGGGTTTACTCCCCAGTGTTCCAGAATGATAGGAGGAGAGTAACAGAACTGGGGACACTGGGGGTGGGCTCCCCAGTGTCCCACAGTACAGGGGGGATCACAGACATGGGGATTGGCTACCCCAATATCGGACAGTGCTGGGTGAATTTCTGATATGGTGATTTGGCACCCCAGTGTCGGACAGTGCTGGCGGGGGAACTCCAACATGGGGATTGAGCACCCCGATGTCAGACACTATGGTGGGGTGGGGGATCACTGACCTGGGAATTGGGCACCCTGGGTGGGCTGAATGTTCATGCAAATCAAAGGGCCAAAACTCTCTCGGATTACAGCCACTTCAGTCCTCTGAAGTGCAAGACTGTTCTGTCCACCCAGCAGAGAGTTGCATCAGGAACACACCCAATGGTTATTGGCGTAGACTGCCAAGCCCCTAGTTCTTTGTACTGCAATAAGCTCGGCAGTGACACACCTCCAAAATTCCATATTGCCACAATGCACTGGTTTGCATGAGCGCAACCAATGTACAAAGAAGAGGTGGCAGAGATGATCCTGATGCAGCTTGCAAACAAGTGTGACAACATTTGATCACACGTACTATGGCAGGAAATACAACCGGATCCCAGATATAAAGATATAGTATATGGTTAGCTGTTGTGTATGGATTTCCATACACTCAAATCCTTGTCATGCATGGGCAAAAGTTGTTTTACTAGTTCAAGTGTCATAAAAAGTTGCTGTGCACATTTCACCTGTCATAACAAGTTGTTGTGCATAGTTCAGAGGTCACAAAATGTTGCTGTGTATGATTATCCCCTGTTAACATTCCATTCACATAATCATTTATATTTAATATGTTTGCTAACTGTGAGCAGTAAAAAGTAGTTAGGAGAGAAGCAGATGGATGCTGCTTACTACTGCAGATAAAGTGAAATTTTCACTTTTGGTATACAGTAAAATCATATACTATACTCTAAAAGTTAAACATGGGCAATCAAGCTCCATTTGGCTTACATTTCCATCTTAGGGTTGAGATGGCTTTATGGACCTCCTGAGCTGTCATCTCAATGCCTCGATGGAAACACAGCCTCCATGCAAATGGTTTCCTGTACATTTTTTCTCTAAGTTTTTGGTCCCTCTGGACACAGAGGCCTAGATATTCAAAGGAGTTGCACCGGCACAACTGAGTTGTATCAGCACAACCCAAGAACTGCAACCCAGGGCAATATCCAAGAGTGGTAATTGTACAACTCAATTCCTGATGCACCGGGGCACAAAGATAATGTATGCAGCACATCTACAGGGGCGTGCCCAAGCATTTGAGGCACATCCCGATATTCAGCCCAGGATGTGCAGTGCATCTGCTGGTACAACCCAGAGATTTGCCACATACCTGGGATCAAAGTTGAGCCTGTAAAAAAATGGCTCAAGTGCTAGCCACCCACCAGCGGGCCTCTGTAGGGATGTGTGCAACACAGCAGTCACCAGCCATGGGTGGCAACCCCCCTACACCATGCACAAGTACACACAATAGTCCCTGGTAGTCTAGTGATACCCCTCCCCATCCCGTAGCCCCAATCACCCATAATAACATATATGCACTATCCCTGGTAGTCCAGTAGTACCCTCTCCACTCCTGTACCTCTGATCACCGTGATAATATTAAATATAATTTCCCTGGTGGTCCAGTGGTTAACCCCCTCCCCTCACATACCTTTGATCACTGTGATAATGTTAAACATAATTTCCCTGGTGGTCTAGTGGTTCCCCTCTCCCTGCCTGAATCAGTGATCACTATTGTAATATGACAAGCACCCTCTCTGGTAGTCCAATGGTACCCCCATCCACACAGGACCCCCAGCCCACCCAGCTCATCTCCTGATCATTAGCGGTCAGCATACCCACCCACATACCACCCGCTGAATGACAGCTTACAGTACTTACTGCAAGCTCATTGGTCCACTCTGTGGATCAATGGGCTTGCAGTGCATACTGTACTACCCAACTTTGTAAATGAAGTCATTAATTTACAAAATTGTAAATTATTACAGTACTTACTGCAAGCCCATTGGTCCACAGTGTGGACCAATGAGCTTGCAGCAGATAATGTAAACTGTCAGTCGGTGGGCAGCCACAGTGGTATGCAGGTGGGTATGCTGCCTGCAGATGACTGGGAGAGCTGGGTGGGCTGGGGGTCCTGTGTTGGTGGGGGGGTGGAGGGTACCACTGGACTACCAGGAATGGTACTAGCCACATTACAATGGTGATCAGGGATTCGGGTGGTGAGGGGAGAACCACTGGACCACAAGGGAATTTAAATCAAAATATATTACGTCACTTGGGGTTATGGGTTGGGGAGGGGGTACTATTGCAGTCCCTGGTACAGGGTCCATATGCTGTTTACAGTGCCAGGCACATTTCACTGGCTGGCCCTGCACAACACATGCAAATAGGGCCATAATGATGTGCAAATGGCCTTATTTGTGCAATGCATGCATAATGGCCCCATTTGCATATCCATGTATGAATATCTAGATATTGCACATGGTACAGTTACAGTTGTCCTGATATTCAGTCCTGTCTGGAGGATGCACCGGTGCATTGTATTTGCACCATGCACATTATTTGCTATATTCAGAAGAGATGCACCATTGCACATCTCTTTTGAATATATCCGTTAGTTGTTCCAGTGCAACTCAATTGCACTGCACCATCACTTGTGCCATTGCCAGGCAAAAGTCTGAATATTGGGCCCATAGTGTATATCAAACAGAAAGTGTTACAGACACTTCTGATGGAGCAGAAAAAGCAGCTTGAATAAAATGGCAAGAATATTCATACACAACTTCCCAGTCATACTAATCTTCCTTGTCTGGTGGCTTCATTTGGTGCCAGTGCCAGACATCAGCAAGACCTTGAATAAGACTTGGATAGTGATGATCCTGAGACAATCAATGCATTTCAGAGCTTTTTGATACTAAACACTGGCACTCCTCAGACTTTTTTGAGGAATACATTACAAGAGTACGTGATGCAGGCTTATCTAGGAAAGCCACTGACTAGCAGAAACAGTGATCCAATCAAACTCTGGCAAGATGAGCAAGTAATGTATCCTTCATTGGCTAAAGTAGCTTTGCATTTTCTTGAATGCCCTCCAACACTGGTTGCTTCAGAAAGATGTTTGTGTACTACAGGGGATATTGCCTAACCTCATTGCTCAAGGCTAGCTCATAAGTAACTTGAATTCTTAGCCTTTCTCAAACTCAGTTTACCAAGGGTCATCTTGAACTACCATTCAATTATTCACATGACCAACAAGTGGCATCTACTACTATTCTCACCCCTGCCCTTATACCTCCTGTAGGCATTTTCCCTTGCCTCCTCCCACTGATATGGGCACCACAGTCCAGCTCACCATTTCCACAAGCACCAGCACCAGCACACTCCTCCTCATTATGATACAACAACTTACACACTTGTCATCACCAACAAGTTTAATATGATCAGCTGTGTCACTGAGCATACAGAGTTGTTAGTTAAATAAGACCCACATCATCCCACCCATGATGAATGAGATAGCAATGAAACGAGTGAACTAAACAGACATGCACATTTCTCTAGTTTGACCATTAGCCTCCAGTTAACTACTACAGCTTTTGCTGCAAGCAGACAGTGTCTGTGTTAAAACAGTTAATGTTTAAATATGGAAACAAAATTTAAACATAATAAAGAAAAAATCTCAAACAAAAGTAACATAATATTGTAAGGGTCAGTGTTCTACATTTAATGTCTTTCCATTTTTTTGTTTGTTTTGCAATGCATAAATTATTTCTCTTTACAGGGGATATTGTTATATCATTATAAAATCAATGGAGCCTGCAAAGAATATAAGTATTGGCGTGGAGGTAAATCTGGGACTAAAGGCATATATACATCTTCAGGGCAGCGATGACTAACAGCTATTACTTTAGCTCACAGTGGGCCATGGCAGTTTTACAGGGTTTTAAAGACTCTGTCACAACAACAGAAACAGTAATCTAGAGCTGATGCTGCCAACAGAACCTGCCAAAAATACACTACAACAATTAATATTCATTCTCAGGTATTTTTATTTTTACTCCTCCTATTTGTTGTCTGCTTTGCCCCATGCCAACTACTGTATTCGGAGCCAAATGGGTTTGGCCAAATTCTCAAAACTGGGCCCCAACTCAAAGCTAAACCAAACTAACCATGATCCACGTGTCTTACCCTTACCTAGGAATACTGAGGCAGGTGATAATATTTTTAACTTAATAAATGTATGCACATTTGATTTTTGATCAGCAAGAAAACTTGCACTTATATGTTTATATCTCACACATTCACATACATAAACTTTTATAATAATGTCCTTCCCATTCACATCCATCAGTTGGAATCTTGTTGGAAAAATTGCAGTAGTGGCAGAACCACAAATAAAATCATGCTTTGAAAAGAATAATCTCCTTTAGTCCATCCTGAAAAGACTGTGAGTGTATAAATTGGAGCTATATGGTTATTATTACTTATAATGTAATTGGGTAAAGAAGATGCAGTGATGCGGTTGGTTCACACAGGTAAAATGGTGGGTAATTATTTTCTTATGACTACACATGTAACTTGAACTACATACATGTAGACTGCATGACCAACATGAAATCCACAGATATACCACAGACATAAAAATATATATTGACAGACAGTTTCCTTTCACTACCTAGCTCAACACAATTTACGTTTCAAAACAGAAGAAAGAAAAAGTGCACTCATTGTACACATACAAATTGTACCCACCCTAACCATCCAACTGCCAAACCCCATGCGTCCACCACTAGCCAAGATATTCCTATAGCTCTCCTCAACTGTACAGAACTGAATGATGTTGCAAAAAGGAAAAAAGAAAGCATTACACCATACCAGAAACCTCACTGCCAAAAATCCTCAACCTCTGTGCTGGCATCATTAAATATATATTGAACTAGGCACCAATGATGTAAAGGTGTTTCAGTTCAAGTAGATTGGAAGCAAACTTGAAAAGGTCAAAGCTCAAGCATGTCCATAGTAACTTGGCTAAGCCTATTGCCTAGCAACCACTGAAGGTGTGCATTTATTCCCCTTTGACCAGACACACTGTCATGTATTTTCCCTTACATGACTAGTAATGGGTATCATGCAGTGATCAATATGTTTATTTTCTTTATTGCTTTTTTCTATATAAACTATCATTATATAAAGATGAGCTTTCATTTTAAAGTAGCTTCTGAGAGCTTAAAACTATATAAAATGTTCAGTGATATAAAGAAAGTGTGAAGATTAGTGTGGTTAAATATATACAGTAACTTCCTTCTACTGTATCCACAAAGAAATAATTGCTACATTGTGTTGCATGTGAGTAAGGGGAGGAGGTGGGGTGAGTAGAAGAGGGCACAGATGAGACTTCAGAAGGAGGTGGTGGTCAAGTAGAAAGCTTTGGGGAGTCAGAAGGATGAGTAGGAGGAATAGGATGGCTAGGGGCAGATGAAAGATTGGGGGAGGACAATGGATAACGAGAGAAGGGGAGGGCAGAGAGGCAGAGATGAAGAATGACTCTTCATTGAAAAAGAAGGGGGATTACGGTTGTTGGAGGGAAGTGGCTCTAAATGACAGAAGTCTCAGAAACAAAATGGATGACCTGTAGGCCAAGATGGCAGAGAGGAAGGTGGATCTGGTGGAATTCTTTGAAACTTGATCTGCCCTAAACCATGGCTGACTTAATCATACCAGGTCCACTTTCTATAAATGGGTCAGTGGCAAAGGAAGGGGGGGAGGGGGGCATTTATGTTAGGGAGTGCTTTACTGACAACTGGAAGGAGCTCAGGGAAGGGAAGGTAGAGACACTGAGATGATAAATTCAAGCAGCAACAGGAAGGAAAGTGTGGCTCAGGTAGTATATGGGCCACTAAATCAAGGCAAGTACAAGGACTGGAAGTTGGGCACCATTATAAGGATGGCAGCTGATAGGGGTGAGTTGGTGGTAATACAGGACCTCAATTTGACTCAGGTGGACTGGAGTGGCCCATCCTCCTCCTGTGCCAGAAGCCAAATGATCCTGGATGCAGTCCAGGATGGGTTCCTGGTACAGTGAGTGACAGAACCTACATGAGAAGGAGCCATCCTGGACCTGGTATTAACTAATGGTGACCATGTCAGGAACATAATGTAATGAAGCTCTTGGAGAGCAGCAACTATCACACAGTGTGCTTCTGGGTTAATATGGGGAAGAAAACAGTGGGCACTAAGATGAAACTGCTAGACTTCAGTAAGGGAGACTAGGAAGGTGGGAGAGATACTGAAGGGACACCTAGCTAGTCTTAAGAATGGCATGGGGGTGAGTCAAAAGTGTACAATTCTTAGTGAAGAGATACTGGCTGCCACTAACTCCCGCCTTAAGAAGAAGGAGAAAAATTCCAAAACTAGGAGACATTCTGGTTTGATAAAGGAAGTGGGCCAGGCTGTGAGGGAAAAAAGAACCATGTACATGAAGTTTAGGAAGTTCTGGAATGATATGAAGATGAGGACAACTACATGGAGAAAGCTAGGGAGGCTAGTAGGATGATCAGGCAGGTCAAGACTAAGAGGGAGATGCACATTTTTGAGTGTATTAAGGAGGGAGAGAAAGCCTGTTTCCAATATATCAGTGAAAAGAAGGATACAGAGGTGGACATAACAAAGATAAGAAGGGGGGAAGGGTGGATAGAAGGCAGTAAAGAGAAAGCAAAGGTATTGAATGAATATCTTTGTGCTGTCTTTACTAAAGAAAATGATGGACAGGTGCCACAAGAAAGGATAAGTGGAGGGAAAGGGGGATTGGGGGTGTGGATGATGACAGGATAACAAAAAACAGGGGTATGAAAGGGATCTTGTCTCTGAAGGTAAACAAGTCCCTGCAACCTGATGGCATGCACCCAAAGGTGTTGAGAGAGCTGGATCTGGAACCGGTGGGTACACTGGCAGATCTGTTCAACAGCTCATTAGTTACGGGGTAGTACTGCAGGACTGGAGAACTGCATATCTGGTACCACTGCACAAGAGTGGGCATAGGGACAATTTTGGGAACTACAGCCTGGTCAGTCTGATTTCCATTGTCTGTAAGCTGATGAAGACTATTCTGAAGGAAAGAAATGTCAGATTCCTTGTAGCAAATGGGTTTCAGAACAACAGACAGCACCTTGAGTACTGTGTACAGTACTGGAGACCACACTTGAAGAGGGACATACAGCTTCTGGAGAGGGTACAGGGCAGGTCAACTAAGATGATACAAGGACTAGGGGATTTGAAATATGAGGACAGACTTGAGGAGCTCTGCCTGTTTTCATTGAAGGAGAGGAGAGACGAGGGGGACATGATTGAGGTCTTCAAGTACCTCAAGGGAATAAATAGGGTAAACACAGAGGGATCTTTAGACTAAAGCAGGGAGGTATCACCAGATGGCATGGTTTGAAGTTGGAAGGTGAAAGGGTGAATGGGGGAAATGAGGAGGAGATTTTTCACTGAGAGGGTGGTGGATCCTTGGAACATGCTGCCTGGTGAGCTGGTTCAGAGATTCATTGTGGAGGGCTTCAAGAGAGGGTGGGACAGACACAGAAAGTGGATGTATCAGATTATGGCCTGGCCCAGGGGGGTGGGGATGGATGATAGTGGGTTTCTAGAACATAAGGGGGGGGCCTTGGTACCCAACTAGGGATCTGAGGTTCTAGCAGACTCGATAGACCATAAGGCCTAATCTTCTGGCAATTAGTATGTTAGTATATTAGTTCAAGACAGGGAGAGCCTTTCAAACCAACCTAATCAACTCTTCTTTAACTAGGTAATAAATGCAGCCGATAAGGGCTAGGTAGTTGATATTCTATACTTGAATTTCAATATGGCCTTCAAATTGGTACCCAACAAGAGGATGATCAGGAAATTGGAGGACCTAGGGGAAGAAAGCAGATTAACAAGGTGGGTGGAAACCTGGCTGAGTAGAAGGATGCTCCATTAAAGGCTGTACAGAGTTTTACCTATTCAAAACAGCAAATCATGAAGGCATAAAGAATGATTTGATATATGTAGACTGGGATAATCTCCTTAAGGAAAATCTACAGACAAATCATGGGATTTAATAAAAACAATAATTCATAACACAGTTAAAAAACATGTGAGATCCATTAAAAAATATGGTAAGCAGGGTATGAAACCAAAATGGCATTAAGAAACTTATTAAGAAGAAAAACAACACATACAGCATGTTTATGAAAAACAAGTCAGACTTAAATTGGAATCGATTAAAAAAATACAAAAAAAGTGTAAAAATAAAATAAATAAGGCAAAGAAGAAATGTGAACTTTACCTAGGAAAAAGTGCAAGAAAATCTAACAGCAAGCAATTTTATAGTTACATCAATTCATTAAAAAACGGTAATAATGAATTATTAACAATTACAATAAATAATGAATGTATATCTCACCCTAGTAAAATGGCTAATGCTTTCAACAATTATTTCTATTGCATTTTCTCTATTCAAACATTGTTGCCAGCCAGCATGAATAATTATGTAGCGGGATCACATTCTTTTACTAAAGAGGAAATAATTCATCAAATTGAACAATTCAAAGACAATAATGCCCCTGGGCTTGACAACATTACATCTCCCTTGTTAAAGTTTCTAAAAGATTATATATGGATGCCCCTTAAAATATTATATGAAAATTCATTTAATTATGGATTAGTACCTAATGACTGGAAGAAATCAAGAGTAACTCTGATCTTCAAAAAAGGCAGTAGAATTAATGTTTCGAATTATAGGCCAATTAGCCTCACTGCGATGCTCTGAAAGTCCTTGAGCCACTCATCAAAATTAAAATCTCTGGTCATCTCAAAACCATTCTATTATTTAACTATAACCAACATGGCTTTGTAAAGGGTAGATCCTGTATCACTAATCTTGTGTGTTTTTATAATAATGTTAACAAAATGTTGGATACAGGAATACTTATGGACATAATTCTTTTCAACTTCAGGAAGGCATTTGATTTGTTCCCACATTGGGCTATTTATCAAAAAGATCAATAATTGGCTGACAGACAGAACACAACATGTCTCCATCCAGGGCCACCTATCTTCTGAAGGCCAGATTACTAGTGGTGTCCATCAGGGATCCATACTAGGTCCTATTATTGTCCAAATATTTATTGCTGACTTGGACAATAATGTAGAAAGCTCTATTGTTAAATATGCAGATGACACCAAACTTTGTGGCCCATGTGTTAACATGGAGCAAATTGAACTAATATAAAAAGACATAAACTCAATTTCATCTTGGACCTCAACTTGAGGTGTGCTATTAAATTCTGATAAATGCTGCGTATTACATGTTGGGTGACAAAATCCTTTACATACATAGATAATAAATGATGTACCTCTCCCAAATAAAAATTCTGAAAAAGATCTTGGTATAATCATTGATATGACCTTAATTTTAGTTTGCAATGTAGCTTGATTATCGCAAAGGCAAACAAAACAATATTTGCGATAAAGAGAAACATTAAGAGTCATAATGCAGAAGTTCTAATGCCTCTATACTTATCATATGTTAGACCCATATTAGATTATGGTAATCAATTGTGGAACCCATCTACAAAAACAGAAATACTCAAACTAGAAAGGGTGCAAAGGCGTTACACTAAATCAATAAAATATTTAAAAAAATCAAAGTTATAAGGATAGATTAACCAACTTAGACCCGTATAGTCTGGAATTGAGAAGATCTATTATTATATTATATTATCCTAAATGACCCCTCCCTAATGATAGCATTAAATATTGAATATAAAAATGACAATTTTAACATCAGAGGTCATCCACTTCAAACAAAAGTAAATCGATTTTGCACTAAGAAAATAAAATATTACTATTCTGTTAGAGTGGCAGATCTTTGGCATAGAGTACCATTGGAAGTAACAGCTAGTCAAAATAAGGAAAGCTTTAAGAACAATGTGGATAAGTATATTTCCATAATGGAAAACTTGGACTATTACAACTTGTCCTAACAAGAGCTGATCATGGGCTCAAACCCCTTGATTTGCTCCTTGAAACTTGGTGAACTTAGTGAACTGGTGGTGGTGGGGCAGGAACTCTCACATATGTGGAAAACCACCAGTGAGGTCACAGAGGGCTCAGTGCTAAATCCAGTGTTTTATAATCTAGTCATTAATGACATTAGGGAAGGTATTAAAGGTAAAATCAGCCTTTTTGTGGATGACACCATTTTCTGTGGAAGTGTGGACACAAATGAAGGGTTGCAAAACTTAAGACATACCAAAAATGGAAAACTGGTCCAGCATATGACATTATAGATTGAGGGAACGCTCCTGACTAATTGGAGTGCTCCTTTCCTCTCTGCATGAGCTACTCTTATTCTTTGAAGAGCATCTCATGCACAGATGCCCTGTACAGTAAATGGGCATACTCTGGGGCAGTTTATTTTTTTAAATAACATTGAGTGCTCCCTCAATCTAGAATATATTAACAAGTCCCCAGTTGCCACTTATTGCAGGTAAGAGTGGTTTCATTTGTGTTCTGCTCGATCCAGAACAGATAAGCTTCGATTTGCTGTTCTCTCTTGAATAGAATGTGCATGAAACCACTCTTATCCTGCAACGAGTGGCTCCAGGAAACGTATTAATATATAACTCAGGTTCAATATGAAAAAGTGCAAAGTCATGCATATGAGAAGAAGAAAGAATCTGAGGTCTGAATACAGTTTAAGGGGTGGTAAAGGTGTATGAATCAGAGGAGGAAAATGACTTGGAGATAGTCATCACCAGTGACCTTAAGCATGCTACATTGTGTAGAATGGTTGCAACCAAGGCAAACAGAATACTGGGATGTATAGCTATAGGGTTCATGAGCAGAAGGGAGGAGGTTATACTGCGGCTGTACAGAACTTTTCTGCAATTGCACCTGGAATATGACACACAATATTAGAGCTCTACCTGATAAAAAAAGGATATCAATTGGCCTGAGGCATTTCAAAGGAGGACATCAAAGATGGTTCAGGGATGGCAGGACATATGAAAACAGACTAAGAGAAGTTAACATGTGCTCACTGGAGGAGAGGAGGGAGAGAAAGGACATGATTGAAACCACTAAGTACCTGAAAGATATAAACAAAGTGGATCTTAGGGACCTTTTTTTGTTTTACAAGACCACCGGGGTTCCTATTATGAGCTGGAGGGCAGAGTTTTAGGAAGGAAGTCAACAGGCACTTCTTTACAGTGAAAGTCATATTCAGATGGAATAAACTCCCAGTTGAGGTTGTCACTTAAAAGATGGTGCGGTTATTCAAGAGAGGATGGGACAGCTTCATGTGGCAGTTCAAGGTTGGAGGGGAGTTGGTGAGGCCCATCATAATCCCTAGCTCAAGGATTCCACAGTGCTATTTCATATGTTCATAAGTACAAAATGATTTTGATGTAGTTTCATTTTGTCCACAGCATCATTTCAGCAACACTGAATTTAGTTGAAAATGGTATTTCATTACATGCATTGTGGTTATAGAACAGTTATTCCCAGTCTTTCCCATCCTCCACTACAACAATCAAGGACACGACAGCCCAAACCAACTCTGTTCCATGATTCACCAGAAGGAATGTATTAACAGGCTATATTCTTCTCTGTGTTGTATTTGACCTACATCTGGCTCTAACATTGTACTCTGAGGGCTTAAACAGTAACCCTGAGCTCCTGAGTGGTTACAGAATAGTTTCATAGAGCAGTTAGATGAATCAAATAAACAAAATTGCAACTGTGCATAAAGAAATAGAACTGGTGGATCAATCTTTTGTATTCTTGCATCAGTGTAACAATGTCTCATATTCATAGCCCCACTGTGGGAAACCTAGACATGCGCCATATACAGGGTATGGGCAGTATACTGTTTGGAGAGCTAACCTCAAAAAGAAAAGAACAATTGATCTGCGTTATAAACATAAAAGCTTCTATATTACATGCAATCCAATGGTTTAATCCCAGTGCCTTAGACAGCCTAATTTAGGAATCCTCACTTATCCAGCACAGAGATAACATCATTGCAAAAAGGAATTTACTGCTGAAATGATTAATGTTTATCAATATTTTATAAACAAAATAAATTATCTCCATGAAATGTTTTTTTTTTTGTTAGTTCATTATCAATATTTATTCTGCCAGCCAAACAGACAGAATCATTGGACTGAAAGGATTTTGTCCAGAAAACTATTTCTATACAGCACCTTTAACAGGATTTGTTTTTATCTGCTGAATGGGGCTAATGTTTTAACAGTATAAGTTGTCTTCAACAAATGGATTATGGTGCTTGGCAAATACATTTTGTCAACATAACAGTTTCAAGTATTCAGTACAACACCTAGCAGAATGCATCAAGATATCTGAAAAATTACTTTTGTCATGTCAACAAAATGTTTAAAGTCATTTCACTAAAGTATTGTAAAGAACATCCTAAGCTTGTCCTTTTAATGATTAATGTGATGACACCTTGATTTCATTGTCAGAAAGTTTTTAGCTGCTTAGTGAAGCATACTTCATGCTTAAAATTTATTGTATAAGAAACAAATCAATCCATGGATTCAAAACCAGGCATTGAAGTGCTTTAGCAGAGCAACTAAATACCATCCGTAACAAAATAGTGCAACCAGATAAAATCTTCTTTTTTCTTCTAGATATTTTGTCTCTGCCACCATTCTAGAAGACTAAGATGAGGAAATTATGGAGTTAACCATATTTGTGGTTGGGTGTCCACAGCATTACATTATAGGATTTCATGTTTTCCAATTTGGCATCTTTTTAATCTCCATAATTCAACTTTGAAAATGATACAGTGGTTTGTTAATGACATTAAACATGAGATTCAGGTCTCCTTTTGGCATTTGATAAATATATTCATGCTTTATTCAGATACTTACAACATACTGCTTATTAACCATTTTACTACAGTATAAAAATCAAAACATACCCATCAATCAGCCTTTCAATGCCCACAATGCAACCAAATGTAACGTGTATTGCATAATTATTTTTTTCTTTAATAGAGCTGGCCTTATGTTTCTGATGACTCCCCTGCAGGATTAGTCACTGGGGGTCCCTGAATGTACCTTAATAAGTATTCATTTGACATTATGATGCTTAGTTGGAAGGTTCTGTCCAGCCCAGTGATGTCCCTTGTCTAATCATTCAGTAGTAGACAGGGAATTAAATGCATATATTAAATAAGTAAAACAATTGAAAGACCCATGACCTGTGCTGCTTCTGTCTCAGGACCCCTATCAATAGGGAATCCAAGCAACAAATGGGATGGACATGGTCTAAGGCTGTCTCTAGCATAACTATTTATATTTAGAAATAGATGTTTTTCACTATGACCCAGATGTTGCACTGTATAGATGATGGGAAAGAATGCCATGGAGGGCTACTATGTCTAAATCAGTATATATTTCCTTTTCAGTATTTATTGTGCTCCCATAATTATTAGGACTCATTGTGTACTGACAAAAGCAAATCAAGATCTTGACAGTTTCAGCACTCCAATGTCCACAGATGTATGCATGCTCTCCATAAAACAAACATGCTTACAGATTTGTTTCATCCAGCAGTAAATATAAGCAAATATCACTTTACTTTGCTGATTTAATTAGAAGGTAGGTTGTGAGAACAGTCAGAGTAAAGCTAGATATCTTGTTTTGCATATCTGACTTCAACACATATTGTTTCCATAGCAACCACACACATTAATTCTTTGTCATTAAAATGGGAACGTGATCATATCACACTAAGAAGACCTTTCTTTAGCATGTCACAGCACCATTCAATATAAAATTATAAAAGCATCCTCACATACCACCACTGAAACAAAAAATATATGACAGGGAGCATGGAATATTAAACATTAAGGAGTGACTGTGCACTACAAACACTATGAACCTGATTGAGATATATTAGACATTGTAATTAATATGACCCAAACCATATCTGTTCTATGAACAAATTGAAGAGATACAGATAGGTAGATAACATAGGTTACATGTGTTATATATCTGTAGCACACATGTACAGTAACTTATGTTATTGGCTAACATATTATAGCACTTGCATACTTATGTACAAGGAGAATAACTATGGGAAAATCACGTATAACATCCTGTAATATTTTGATAAGACACAGAGACAAAAAGTGTCCAAGTTTTAATATCATATTAGTTTTAAGACATGTCAGAGAACAGAAATATTTTAGCAATTCCAGTCTTGCAACACATTTCTAATAGCAATGTATCTATAAAGCAAATTACTTTTTGTTATCTTTGATGTAAAAAACAGGGGGTTCATTTTTATTGTATTCACACTGTTGGCAGAGAAAATGATACATTGAACTAGTAGCTTAAACAAAATACAAAACACATGAGTCACTTAATCAACATAATGTGGCTGGTTCAGTGGCATGGCAGCAGCACATCATACTGTTTCCTTGGAGACTGGGCTTTGAATGTATGCACCCGAATCCCACACTGGTATCAATTGAAGGCTGAGTGCTATGAAGAGTTAAGCAGCTCATCTCCCAGGGAGGGAATCAATGTGCTACCCTTCCTGCTGGCTGACAAAGCAGCAGAACTTTGATCAGTCTGTGATGGTAAGTGCCCACCCTACAGGATAATAGAAGGATGTGGTTGTGGCATCCCTCAGCACAAGTGTAGGGGACAGGGAAGCAAAAGAGATGAATATTGAAAAAAAAGAATAACATAAAAAAAATTATTTAATAGACCTACCCAGTCAACAGAGTAACTTATTTACATAGATCAGTATGCTCACAGAGAACTTCCAGAATAGTTTGAAGCAGTAGGGCAACAAAGACACATTTAAAAACATCCTGTAGCTATGTGCTGTGATTAGAGATGTTACAAAGTTAAACTCTGCCCGTGAATTCCACATGAAGTGCCAAACATTTGCACTTCATGGAATTTGTGGAATTCTGGCAAGACCCTCAAAATTCACTTTGCGTGCTTTTTTCAAAGTTTCCAGCAAAATTCATCTTCCTCAACCATGAAGTGCAAATTTTACGGGCGAAGCAGGAAATTTGCAGGTGAAATTTCATCATTCGTGATTAAATTCATGCAATCCGTGGCTGTGAATTTCACTAAATTATACAGCAAATTTAGCAACCTCAATGAATTGAATCGCAGAACAAATTTTGTGAACTTCGCACATCTCTAGGTCTGATAACATATGTTTTCTAGTTTTCATTTTTTATTAATAAAACATTTCTTATGAGTAGCTCCCAATATACTTTGGCAAGGAAAGTTACTTCTTACTTTCTGGGAGGATGTGGAGATGGGAAGCAACTCTTTCCCACTTCCTCCACCCAACCCCAACACAATATATAGGCAACCCACTTCTACACAGCCCACATAGCACCTTATCCAACCCTCCTTCCCCTACCCAATGCATTCACTTTGATGAGGAACAATCCTTTTATGGTGGCCACCAGCATCACCATCCTCTCACCACCTCAGTCAGTGACCATCTGAATGAAAGAAAGTGCACATAATTATACTATTTCAGGGCAATCTCTCACTCTCACAGATGCTGTTGCTTGCCAAGGTAGTGAGAGAAGGGCTGTGCATGTCACCATAAAACTAGGATGTCTTTAATGGAAGTGAGAGCCAGGGTGGAATGGGTGATTATAGAGACTGGCGGAAGACAGGTATCTATGTATTGTATCATAGTGGAAAAGGAGGATGACCTGGGCGTGGCACAGGTGGGAGAAGGGAATGATGATTTATACATTTTGAATGCTACTCTTTCAATCTGGTATTTGTTATAGTGACTGGGGGCAGAACATGGGATAGGGCGCTATGTGAACTATGGAAGGGGTTACTTTTTTATTGCTTTTATTGGGTGGAGTGGGTGCAGGGATTACTGCTCTTGTTTTTTAAAAAAAAAATATACAAAGTGCTACTTAGCAAATATGGTGGCCCTTTGCATAGTATTTTCCATGCAAAGTGTAAACTTCACTCTGCAAAGTACCCCATTAAGTAGTGTAACAATTTCTGGGGCATATTACTCTGTAAAAATTACACTGAGTATATGACTCTTCGTGTTGTTGTTGGCTGAAAGAAATTTCAGCTCTTTACAAATCTCTGATCATGTTCAAGGAATAGTTTGATTTTAAATTATGCATTTTTTAGTTAATTATTTACTAAAGTGCAATTTTATTCAGTTTATGCTGTTTGTTGCTATTTCAAAGTAAGCTTACAGGTGCAACTTATAAAACTGACTTATTAGGATAGGAAGCAGAATACAGAATACAGAATACAGAGTAAAATGAGAACTAACATATCTCGGAACTCCAAGATATAATTTCTTCTCCTTCACTTCCAGCAAGTGAATCATATTGACAGTCCCTTAAACAGTTTCTTCCCCTTTTCTTATAAACTGTAATTTGAATGAAATAGGGCACATTATTTCTTTTTCACTACAATTTGTGATTCCCTTTTTCTAAAATCTCTTCATGAATCACACTAGTGCTGAAAACAGTAAGTGGTACAAAGAGCATTACATGTGCTCAAGATTACTAAATTGGCAGCCAAGGATGCTGGGGAGTGGAGAATCTGAAAATGGCATTTTAAGAAACTGAATTTTACCAGCATATTTCTTATCATTTCATCACCTGACTGTTGGCCACTGTCACTTAAAGAGGAAGAGAATTACTGCAACATTCCAATTCATGTTTTTGTTTCACCTGTTTTCTTTTTGTATGTCTTTGTTTGTTGTTGTTTTTCATCTCCCTGCTCTTTAAAACTAACTCTGCATGTAGCCCCTGATTGTATCATTATAGGTGCTCCAACCAGTGGCATCCTCTGTTACAATTAGTCAATGGCTTTTGACACCGATACCACTACTGGCATTGGCTTGCTACTATAAGGAAACATGAGCACACATGAGACTACACCTCCTGGGTCTGTGTAGTGGCTGCTTGTGCTTGTGTCTGTAGCTTAGTTTTTGTGGATTTACATGGTTTTCTGGTTGGAGTAACTACACCATTCTTACTCATTACATCCGTGAAAGTCTCCTGGACTGGATTTTTACAAAGCATCATTACCAGGTATCTGCATTTTTCATTTTAAAATCAACTTGTTGGAATGTATCCCCAGCAAAACATAAGTGAAGCAAGGAAGTCTGACAAATTCAGTGACTCTGGGTCCTGCTTGAATCCACATTTTCATCTGACCTGCCCCATGATCTGTATTTGGGCTGTTCAAGACCTCTTTGAATGACAAAGATGCATACAGACAAAAGGATTTCACATCCTGCATATGCACAGGCAGAGTTCATCCCTTTCAGGAATTCTAACATATTCTATGACTGTGGACCTCAGCTGTTGATCATTTCTTTTAGCTTTTGACTTAACCACCAGGTATCAAACATTTCAATCAAAATCAGCTCTTAATGTACTTGTCTCTAAGGTCTATCTATCCAACAACCATTTTGAAAAACAAATGAAACTTTTGGCCTGTTCTCAAAACCACTGCAACTGTGCTCTTACACCTCCTTGCTATTACTAACCGGTCACTACCTCATGCATCATTCTTATGGAAAGGAACCTGTTAAAAAAAGGGCCCTGCTGCCCCACAGAAGCAACTTTAAACCCCTTTTAAAACATATAATACTGCTACTGTTGCTCCTCTCAGGCAACATTCACCCTAACCCCAGCCCACCACAACTTGGTCACAAGGTTAACAGCAGTGCAGGGTCACTATCCTTGGCAAGCATTAACGTCTGCAGCCTCCTTTCCAAACTTGATACCTGATACTTGATATCTTTGCCTGGGTTTTCCAACGCAATCCAGACATCTTATCAGTGCTGGAAACATGGCTGTTTCTGAAGATACCTGACTCTGCAATAGCAATTCCCAGATATGTAGTTTCACACAGGACAGACTTACCAAGAAAGGAGGAGGCTGTGCCCTCTACCTTAAAGAGTCCCTCATGGGTCATGTCATGCCCATGCCCATCCCTGGAAAAGACATCCAAATCCTTGCTGCCAAAGTACTTCTCAGAACTCATAACAAGATCCTGACTGTTGTCTCTGTCTATATACCACCCAAGTTGAGCAATCTGGGCTTTTACTCCCTCCTTGACTGTATCAACTCCATTGATCAGAAAACAGAAGTTATCCTACTTGGTGATTTCAACATCAACTGGCTGGCCTCCAGCTCGAATAGTTATAAGGATGCCCTAGCTGCTGCTAACTTCTCACAAATGGTCAAATCACCTACTAGAGTAAACTACAGAACAGGGACCTGTATACCTCTAGACTGGGTACAAACTAATCGTCCAGAGCACATCTCTGAAGCAACAGTCCTCCCAGACTCCTTAAGTGATCATTCCCCTATCTTGTGTATCAGGACGAACAAATACACCAAACTCCCCCCCAAAAACTATTAACAGGAGAATGCTGACCCCTGGACATCTTGAGTCACTTAAAACACTCCTTCGTGAAAATGACTGGTCGCCAATTGATATAGCCCCCGATGTAGACACAGCACTTTATCACCTGTTTCAACTCAGCCTGCGATGTTCATGCTCCGTTCAAGAAGCGTAAGATCAAGGGTGTCAATAACCCATGGATGACACTAGGCCTCCTTTCACAAATGAAATCTCAAGACCAGCTCTGGTATTGGGCTAAGGCTACTGGCTCCCAGAATGATATCCAGGCCTACAAAACAACAAGGAATGCATGTACCAGAGCAATCCACCATGAGAAGGCTAACTATTACAAGAACGCCTTAGCCAGCACCTGGAATGACAAGAGTAAATTCTGGTGTAACCTTGCTGAAGTGACTGGAAAGGATCCCAATACAATATCCACAATGTTGAACACAGATGGTACCATCACTCTTGACCATGTAATAATTGCCAACGCATTAAACACCACTTTTGCTGACCTTAGTCATGTGCTACCCCCTAACTTTTTTGATCTCACCACAGTCAACCCAGCTACTGTTAGTTCAGGTTTGCCACCAGGGCACCCTCCTTTCCATTTCAAAGCAATCCCAGAAAGTCTGGCTAAAAAACACATTCTTAAAGTGCTTGGAAAGTCTAGGGTCGATGGCGATTCACTGGATACGAAACTTCTCGGCCTCACCATTGACGAAGTCCAGCTCCCACTAACCAAAATCCTCAACCATTCCCTCATGCTCTCCTAGTTCCCTCAAAAAGCGGAAACTGGCAGTGGTGACTCCAGTCCATAAAAGTGGTGACAAGACTCTCACAAACAACTACAGGCCTATATCCATCCTCCCTCCTCTATCCAAAGCCTTGGAATGGATAGTGGCTGATCAGCTCAAGGAGTACCTTGTAAAATACAACCTGCAGTATTCCCAGCAGCATGGCTTCTGCAAAGAGCACAGCACTACCACAGCACTCCTCGAATTCACCACACATATCCATCATGCACTTGATCAGGGCCAGTTGGTCGGCACCTCTTTTATTGACCTGACTAAGGCATTTGACACTGTCAGTCACTCCATTCTCCTCAAACAATTATCCCTCCTTGGTTTTTCAAGTGAAACTACCCTCTGGTTTCCAAGCTACCTCAGTAACCGGACCAAACAGGTCAGGAATGGTGAATTCCTCTCGCCATCCCTACCAATCCACTCTGGAGTACCCCAAGGTTCTATCTTGGGTCCCTTGTTATTCAGCATATTCCTGAACAATCTCCCTGCCTCCTGCCATAACTGAATGTTACTGTATGCAGATGATGCAGTAATCTTCACTTGCCACACCGACCCAAACTCCCCTTCAGTCTCAACTACAGAAAAGTTTCACAGAAGTGGAAGACTGGTTTTGCTCACATAAACTCATCCTTAACCACAAAAAAAACTAAAACAATGTTGTTCCATGGAACCCACATCAAGTACAAGGACCATAAGCTCATAATTAACAACCACGAAGGCGTCACTCTTGAGCAGTTGGATATGTTTAAATATCTGGGCCTGACCCTTTACTGCTCCCTCTTGTATACCAAACACATTGACGATATCGCTAAAACTGTGAACTCCTGTATAGGGCTACTATGCCAGCATAAACATTGCCTAACGGCAGAAGCCTTGAACCTCACTATCCAGAGCTCTGTTATCTCAACTGTTGACTATGGGCTTGTTATCTATTTTTGGATTCTGGTAATCTGATTTATTGTTATTTTGTTTTATTAGCTGTAGGTCTATGGAGGTATTTGGTGCAGTTCTTGAATCTGTCCCTTTAAGATTTTTTCTGTATTTAAGGGGTCACTGTGCACCCAATCCATGCTCTGATGAAGACTGTTTAGTTGATACGTAAGCGCTACGTCGGTTTCGATGTTTTGCTGTCTCTTCCGGGTGTCGGCTTCAAGTGAGCAGTACAAGGCACTTCTGGCTTTTATTTCTGCACCATAAGTTTGCGATCGACCAGTTCCCCAGCCCCTTGAGTAGGGTGGTATGTCATTTTGTTTGCATATCTTTGTGAAGCATTTCATTGTGGTATGCATTTTGCAAGAGACGCTTTGCTTTTTTGCCACTGCCTGTAGGCGTTTTATGCCTCACTATCTTTGCATTTTTTGAATGGTCAACGATACATTTTGGTGCTTGCCATTTTTCCTTTTCTGCACCTCTCTTTTGACCGGTGAGGTTATGTGCTGTATGTGACTTACGACGCCTGTGTACATATATATGTATATTTTCTGTGGTGTGAATAACTCTATGCTACTTTTTGGTAATAAAGTTTGAATGAGTTTATAGCCTTTTTTTGCTGACCCCTTCGTTTGTTTTACAAGTTTCCTTATTTCAGCTGCCCGCCTTTCTCACATGTGTGACATTTACGAGCAGGCTAACTGGCTCCAGCTATCCAGCAGGCTAAAGTACCAGACCTGCATCCTAGCTAAGAAGACATCACTGGGCCTTATGCCCCATTGAAGTCCAATCAATACTGACCCCGAAGCATGTCAGCCGCCTAACTAGAAGATCGGAGCAGTCTAACATTTACAATACCTCGCTGTCAGACCTCTCAAGCTCAGCATTCTTACCTTGTCAGAGCCTCCACCTGGTTCAACTTGCTACCTACAGAAATCTCCAACATTGCCACGATTGGTGCTTTTAAGTGTAAACTACATCAACACCTCCTGGCTAGTGCCTTCTGTGATTGCTTCTTATAATCTCCTCCAGGCATACTACCCTCAAGCATCCCTCCTCACTGCTTCAGCTCCTCCTCCTCTCCTACCCCCCATTACTGGGTATAGGATGAATCTGTCTCCTTTTCCTTTTCATCCCCCCTTTCCTCCTCCCTTGCTCTTTGCCATCTACCACATACCCAACGCAATGCTCTCC
Organism: Neoceratodus forsteri; assembly: GCA_016271365.2. Taxonomy (NCBI): domain Eukaryota; kingdom Metazoa; phylum Chordata; order Ceratodontiformes; family Ceratodontidae; genus Neoceratodus; species Neoceratodus forsteri. Next base: position 744,935,080 of record CM057458.1, on the reverse strand, counting down.
CCATTTCTCCCCTCCTCCCTCCCTCTCTCTGTCTCCTATACCATTCCCTCAAGACCACTCTTCTTTCTATTTTCCCACTAACCCACTCCTAACAAAGTTTCACTGAGCTGCCTATGACTTGTACTGTATAATTAACTCACAACACAATTCCTTGACAATGCCTTTGGCTGATATTATTGTAATCTTATTTGTCTTTTTTTTTGTAAGTTCAATTGTAATGATCATGTTATGTTTTGTACCTTATAGTCCTTATTGCCTTGACGTGGGACCTTTGTAAAAGAGCCCTCAGCTCGAAGGTGTCATCCAAAATACAAAAAATAAATAAATAAATAAAATGAGCACATCAAGGTCTTGCTCCATTTTCATCAATGTGGTAGCTCTTGCAAGTAGTAGTATCAGCATCAGAACTAGGGTTGCTCAGTTATTTAAAATCTGACCCAAGTTAGGCCAGTCAGATATTAAGATAATCCATATCCAAATCTGACATCCAAGGTGAACCTTAGATATCACTGGATGTTGGATTTGGATATCCTAATATCTAACTATCCTAAAATCCTAAACTACTTTTCCCAGACTGCTACTAAAAAGGTCCCTCAGTCCCAACTCAAACTACCATGTAAGCCCCAACCTCCTTCCTCTCTCCAAGCACTAGAGAGCACAAACAGGTGAGTAAAATAATGATATTTTGTTTTGGCAGAACAGCTCCTTGTGATGATGATGATAATAATAATAATAAAGCTCCTTATCTTAATATCAGTAATAATAAAAACTCCTTAGAATAAACTCCACCACCTTCTAAATCAGAATCCACCTCCCCCACCCTGGCACAAGCCATCCACCACAACCCCCTTCCCAGTTTGTCTGCATATCATAACCAACACACACACTAGCCCCTACTTCCCTTCTCCCATGTGTCAGCTAGAAAAATAGGATTGCCAGTGCTGGGCTGAGGGTTTGTACAGGGTGACAGATGCTGTCTGACTCCTGTGGTGACACTAAATTTGAGCCACCTCCACCACCCTAACACAAGAAGCCTCCCACTAACCCCCCACTTCAAGCTCTCCACACTCTACACACCATTAGCCGCTACATCCCTAATCTTTCTCATAGCACCCAAGAAAATCTGATTACTGGCACTAGGCAAGGGTCAATGGCTTAGATGTGGTCCCACAGTGGAGCAGTTTGCCCTTGTCTTTGGCCCAGGTACTGTAGGTGAATGAATGATGACGTCCTCCTGTGGTAGCACCAGTCTGGCTACTGCATCATGATTTTTGTGCATCTGTGCTACTAAAGAATAATGATAAACCATCTAAAACATAGTCAAACAGTTTGTTGCATGTGATGCAAGTTGAACAAAAACAAAATAATGTGTGTATCAAATAAATGAAGCATGTGTCATTTTTTAACTGTAAAGCATGCACACTGTCACAAATACACTGAAATGCTTAACAATACCAATCTAAAATGTTGGCAGAGTTATTATGACACAGGTGCAGCTGAAAACTGGGAATTTTACTTACATTAAGGGTTTTGAAAATCCAGCCCACAGTCATAGTTCTGATTATTTGGAGAAAAGAAGGCTGTTGCATTGATTTAGGTAACATACTGGCCTGAAAACATAATGTTTCAGTATGAAATGTCCTGATTTGTGCTTCTAAAAAAGGGCTAACCATAGACCCAATTTATTTTTAGATACTGTATTTACAGATTTATTCTCACTACTCACACCCCCCAGGTTAAATGTTCAATCTTCCTTTTTGTCAAACACTGTCCACACTCTGGTATTAGTCCCTTCACCCATTAAAAAAACATGCATAGTTAGTTCAAACTAAAAAGGGCACAAACCTGACCAAGACCTCTAGTGAACTTCTTAAGTGACTAAGTAGAATACAAATGTTAAACCTGATGTATTTTGGCAAATAATATTCTTTTAAAGCAAGGACATATTGAAACAAGAGTTCATCCAATGCAGTTAAGGGGACAGTTATTTAGAACCTCTTCAAAAAAGCATTTGTTTACACAGAGGGTGGTAAAATCTTGGAACAGGCTCCCTGAATATGTAGTATTAAGTAAAACAAAACTGGAATTTGAACAACTCTTCGATGACTACTACATAATAAAGTCAACTAAGTGGCTATTTGATTTTCTTAAGGTGCTAGTCATGTACTTAGGCCTTCTGTGCTGCTTCACATTCCTATTAAATAATTCTAATTTATGTAGCAACAAAGACAAGACAGTTCTTGCAAAAACTGAATGGGACTACTGAAAATGTTTAACACTGAATTTGCACCCCTCTAGAGCACCACACCTTCAACTCCTAATACTGTCAGCTGTGAATCATCTCAAAGCTGCATCTCTAGCAACATTGATCACAGTACAAATACTCCACCTCATACCCATGACAACACCCAAGACCTTACTGGCTTGCCTTCTATACTCACAGGGCACCAGCTGATACATATATGAATCATTTATGAGCTGCCAGGGAGAAATACCCATTGCAGTAGATGCCTTGAGGGAGATCCTTTGGCACTAGCTTCCCTATACTCTGGAACTCACGACCTATGCCCATCTGACAATATTCATCCTCCTCTTCCATCTCCCAGGTCCTACACATCTTTCACTCCTCAAACTGTGCTTGTCAATGAAGATCCTCCAGTGTTTCCTAATGTTTATTGCACTTCAAGCTTATTTTGCTTTGTTGACTATATGTATAACCTTGTAAATATATTTGGTTTAATTCTACCTTTGTATGTCTTAAAGAACCATTTTCGTATATGTGCATTCACTTTATCTGCACTGATTTGCTATGTATATGCCATACTAACCTGCATTTGAAAATGTGTGTTTGATTTATCGATACTGAATTGCTTATGTTCCCCTCATCCCCCTTCCCCAGGACTCACAATGAGATGAGCAACTTGTTGCTCAGTGTGATTTTCTGGTGAATCTCTTCAAAAAATAAATAAATAAACTAGCTGGGCCAGAGCTGGGTGAGATGATGCCATGTATTATGTACTGTGGTGCTAGACTTTTCACTACTTTACCCAATCGGAAACTGAAAGGCCAGCATGAGGGCATTCTCTGAATAAGCGGCTGCTGAGATTGTCTGGCCACATGTAATATCAATGCCTCAGAGAAATACCAAAAGAACTGCTGCTGGTGAACCTAGATCTGCTCTTTCCTCACAGTGCCAAGGCATAATGCTTCCAAATCATGACCTTGAGCTCCACCAGCCCAAGCAAGGATGCTGAAGGTAAGACTTGAGCTTGATTCTCCCTCATGGTAGTACAGTGTACTACCAGCTGGCCAAACCAGATGGGGAGTCAACAGAAAGTGTTGGACAGTCTTCCCTTACTTTAATAACCCCCATTATAGTTCATTTTCTTGAAAAGCAAACAAATTGCCTGCCAGTCAGCAACCATAAAACTCAAGATTTGGCCATTATAAAAAATATTTTAGTATAAGGAACAAATCTCTTACGGCTCTCAAATAGTTTGTTATAACTAGACGGTACTGTATAAAAATCTGGATCTGAATGCAAACAATAAATTGTGGAAGAATATCAAAATAAATGACTTCAGCAGTAGAAAGCTGTTTACCCACATGGAGTCATCAATGTAAACAAATGACAATATTAAGATCGTGCCTATTCATTGTTATGCAATACACAAGAACAGCACTCATTTAAAAAAGAAAAGTACTCACAGATGCCATAGAACCCCAGGACTTTGTCTCACACTGAGGCTTCATTATGGGGTATTTCTAGAAAGACATGTCTTTCAGTGTGAGACAAAGCACTAGAGCTCAATGACATATGGTTGCTTTTGACCTGTTCCTAGAAGAAATGCTATACAGTAGCTTCAACTATGGGTGTTGATATTCTCTGGAGCTTGGTCCTTATGTGGTGTACCCAAATCTTTGGTTACCTAGGCCCAATGGCAGAAACTAAGGATCTAGTCCAGCAGGCAGCATAGCACTGTGGTGATATACACCCCCACAGTGACAAGTCAACAATGACTGACACTACAGTGATAACAGTGCCAGGTCACAGTAGTGTTGGCGCTTGACACCGGCACTGTTTTCTGGGGGTCTTGCACCCCCGCCCCAGATCAGCTCCAACTTGGAGTTGATTATTTTAATTGGGCTGAGGTGCGGGGGGCACTGCCTGACACTTGGCTGGTTCAGGGGTGTAAAGTCCCCCAAAGAAAACATGGTAGGCAGTGACCATCTTTATGCCGATCGAAAATGAGGTCGACATAAAAGTTTTGCTGTAACGTTGGTCGGCAATATTTTGGTCATGCTGGTGCCATAGATCTGCCCTGTGGTTTCAGGCTGTGGGCTGTAAACCTGGAGACCTAGGTTTGAATCCCACAGCCCACACTTGCATATTGTGTGACACTGAGCAACTCATTTAACTTCCTTGTGCTCCCAGGTTGCACCTGGAAACAAGCTTTATCTCAGTGTGCCTTTTCTGGTTAAACAATGTCCCCCTTTCCCTTAGTACAGTACATTTTTGTAATGTTGTGTGCTTATCCATTAATGAAGGCAGATCTGCCACCTTAAAATAACTCCCAGTGATGGGTTGATAATGATTCTTCAGGAACACATTTCAAAGCTACAATTTAAAAACTACTGAATTTGAGAAGCTATGACTTATAGGCAGAACAGTGAGTTAAATGTTCATAGTCTAACAGTTGTACTAGCACAGCACTAGTATGAACAGGAATTGTTTCTGAAGACATAATGATTCAGAGCATAATTCAGTTTGCAGTATATTATAGGGGTGAGGTAGTCAGCGTGGCTGGTGAGTTCTATGTTAAACTCAATAGTTTGTTTGCTTCTTGCAGAAAAAACTGTTTTACAGATTTATATGAATCATTAAGGATTTGTTGTACAAGGTGGAATTCACAATTCCTGAAAGTCTCATGTAAATCTGTTCTGTATTTTTAGAGATAGTAAGGTGTGAGAAAGCAGTGGGGGCTTTTTCCCATTGACTTCAATGGTGTTTTTTTTCTGAATATTTGCTTTTGTCTAGACAAAAAACTAGAAATCCTTAAACTGTGAACTTTTATAGGGTTATGTAGACTGCTGGTGAAGGATGTCCTAGATGTGTTTGATATTTGTTAGTTTTGCAGTTTTTAAGCTATTCTCTTAAGAAAAATGTGTGTTTTACCATTTCTGCATCTGCTTGCAAAATTGGGCTCCCAGATACCTTACTGCATGAACAAAACAGTTTCAACACTGCTGAATGGGGGATAGGGAAAGTGAAAGGAAAACTGTCTGAGTTTCCTTTTCTGCATTCCTGGCACTGCGCCAAATGGTCAGCTGTTGAAGGTGCACTGTGTACCACTAAGCTGGATAAGATATGACATCTTAAGATATCTTAAGAAGTCATATTTTATCTTAATATATCATATGCTGAAAATTCTCTGGTGTTTAGTGCTGCCCCATTCCAATCATCGGCCTGTAAATAAAAAATAATTCCAGGCATTTACCTCAGTTTCTCATATGGGCAGAGCAACAAGATGGCTGCAATGCTGATCCGCTTCCCGTGGCTCCAGGTTCATTGGGCATTTGATAACATACACTTGGTAGACTCAGCAAAAACAGATAACTGAAACAGTCAATTGCCAGCCAGCCTGGCTTCTTCAGTACCTGGATTAAATAATAACAGCTATTTAAAAGATCAATATGACCCACAGTAAGCAGCAGGTTTTCTTTATCTTAAATTATCTGCACTGCTGGCAAAAGTCAAAGTTATAGTTCCTGATTAGAGTCTGTCTCAGGAGGCTTGGAATCAGAACAGTACAGAAAAGAACTTGCAATGTTTAAATTTGAGTTGCTAACATTTATGACAGCAACAATCTATGTCGGTACTTACAAGGGGAAGACAACTTTTCTAAGAAGGACACCAGATTGCCATCAAGTTACATGCTTAATAAGGCCTAGAATCAGGAACCAAGCTGTCAGGGGTAGGGTTGGATGAGGAGGAGAGCACATGCACCACATTTTTAATGTATAGGCTGTGCCTAATACTACACTAATCTGAGGATAGCACTGTGGATTGCAAAGCAGATGTTAATGAAGGGAAGGCAAGGTGCACAGGTTGGGTTAGTGTGGGACTTCCCCTAAATTCAATAGCAGTATGTACCTGTACAAAGCACAGCGATATGTTTGTCAGGAAGATGCTGCAAAGTAATGACAGCTGCAGTGATGGTGAAAGAGGCTCCCCCAGTTCCCTGAGAGTTCCCCACCAGCCTTACCATTTCATATTTAATATATCTTCTGGTGCAGGGAAGTCCCAGTGGTTTCCTTTCCTCCCTCACACACACTGGCTGTCCCACTCTATCACTCTATACTGTGACCTCTGCTCCATGCTCCCAATCTTCCCTCATATAACTAACCCATACAACAGGGAAAAAATCTGTGTTTTCAGTTAGGCACCTGGGAGGGGCATTATGTCTTCAATTGCTCCATCACCATGGCAGTCGTAGTCTCTGCATGCGGTTTCTTCTGCTGTCCTGAAGTCTTTGTCTGCCAGCGAGTGGGTAGGAGTGGTTGCTGCAGTGATGATGATGATGATGATGCTGTGGCATCTACAGGATAATCCCTTTGGCCTGGAGGTCTTGTTTGGCCTCAGCAGCTGTCTGATAGATATTCTGTCTATCGGGAGGTTGTACCATCATTCAAGCTGGGTAAGGAGTTTTACATTTTAACTCATTGGCTCTATGAATTGGCAGTAGGGAGATATATTCATGATGTTGTCTCATGGTGGTAGGAACATAATCATGATCAAGAAAAATCCTGATACTGCCATAGCAGATTTTCTTTTTCCATGCTATCTGCAAAAGTTTATTTTTAATTTCATAATTTAGAAAGCAATCAGTTGCAGTTATCCAAAGTTATACAAGGCAGTAATTTGAAATAGACAGCTAGGGAAGGGACTAGGGAAAATGTTTTGGATGTTGTAGTCACTAATCTGGCTGAATGGTATAGAAACGTAGAAACATAGACTTTGACAGCAGATAAGGACCGCTAGGCCCATCTAGTCTGCCCATTTCCCTACCTACAGGATAGGCCACAGATCCTAGTTAACCAACAGCCTATTTCTTCCTACTCCCCACAAGAATTGCCTGATGTCTGTCCCATGCATTCTTGAATTCTCCCACAGTTTTAGACCCCACAACCTCCTCAGGAAGGCTGTTCCATGCATCCACTACCCTCTCTGTGAAATAATACTTCCTCACATTGCCCCTGAACTGCCCTCCTTCTATCTTTAAATTGTGTCCCTTGTTCTTGCAAGTCTCTTTCTGAAAGATGCTACCCTCTTGGACTTTGTTGATTCCATTGAGGTACTTAAAGTTTCTATCATGTCCCCTCTCCCTTCTTTCCTCAAGGGTATACATATTAAGCTCCTTTAGTCTCTCCTCATACGGCTTTTCTTGCAGACCCTGCACCATTTTAGTTGCCCTCCTCTGGACTGCCTCTATCCTGTCTATGCCCTTGCTGAGATGGGGTCTCCAGAACTGGACACAGTACTCCAGATGAGGTCTTACCAACTGTCTGTACAGAGGGATAACAACTTCCTGTTTTCTGCTGATGATGCTCTCCTATACATCCCAGTATACCCCAGCCCTCCCTACTGCCTTCTCATTGCTTGCTAACCTTAAGGTCATCTGATATAATTACCCCAGGTCCCTTTCATTTTTGTTGTTGTTACTACCTCCCACCCATTGTGTATTCTTCCCTGGGTTCTTGTTTCCCAGGTGCATTATTTGCACTTCTTTGCATTGAATCCTAGCTGCCATACTTCTGACCATTCCTCCAACCTTGCCAAGTCCCTTTTCATTCTTTCAACTCCTTGTGTATCAATCCTGTTGCAGATCTTTGTTTCATCTGCAAAAGGCATACTTTTCCTTCAGTCCCTCTGCAATGTCACTGATGAAGACATTAAAAGGACTGGACCCAATACTGAACCCTGCGCTCCCACTAGTAACCCCCTGTCTTCAGGAGTGGACTCCATTTACAATTACCTTCTGTGTCCTGTTGTCCAGCCAATGTTTTACCAGGCTACCACCTGGGTCCCACTCCCAGGCTGGTTAATTTGACTATTAATCTTTTGTGTGGGACTGTGTCAAATGCCTTGCTAAAGTCTAGGTAGGCCATGTCCACAGCCCTCCCGGTCTACTACTTTGGTCACCCAGTCAAAGAAATCCTATTAGATTCATCTGACATGACCTTCCCGCTGTGAACCCATGCTGCCTTGGGTCCTGTGCTCCACTGGCCTCAGGTACTCAACTATTCTTTCCTTCAGAAGTGACTCCATCACTTTCCCTACCACAGAGGTCAGACTGACAGGTCTGTGGTTTCCCTGCCTCTGTCTTGGTCCCACTTTGTGAAGGGGAATCACATCCTTCCTCCAGTCTTCGGTACCACACCATCCTCCCATGATTTATTAAAAGAGTAGCCAGTGGTTTCACTAGTTCCTCCCTTAATTCTTTAGAATTCTGGGGTGAATTCCATAAGGACCCATTGCTTTGTCCACCTTCTACAGTTTTAGGAGTTCTTGCAGAACCCTTTCTTCTGTGAAAGGACTGAATCGACCCCTATCAAGAGTGCTTCTTTTAACTGGATTAGGCACTTCCCCCTCCTCTTTTGTGAATACTGAGCAGAAATATTCATTCAGTATTCCTGCTTTTTCACTGTCCCCCTCTGCCCACCCACCATTCATTCTATTCAGCCTCACTATCCCTCCCTTTGTCTTTCTACGCTCGCTGATGTACCTATAAAAGGTTTTATCCCCCTTCTTAACTGAGTTGGCTATCTTTTCCTCAGTTCGGACCTTTGCTATTCTGACTTCCCTCCCTGCTTCCTTCTGCCTTAACTGGTACAGCTCTCTGTCCTGCTCCTTCTGTGTTTCCTTATACTTCCGGAATGCTATCTTTTTCTTCCTGACTTTCACAGCCACCTCTTTTGAGAACCATAGTGGCTTTTTCTTTCGTTTTGATTTGTTTATTTGCTTCACACAAAGGCTTGTTGCCTCTGTGATGGTAGTTTTGATAATTCCCCATTGTTGCTCCACACCTCCTTCTAGCCTGTTTGCTAGTGCTTTTCTGAGGCACTCTCCCATCTTGCCAAAGTCAGCCCTCCTAAAGTCCAGTACCCTCACTTTTGTATGGCTTGACTCTGTAGCTGAGTTTAACGTGAACCACACTGTTTGATGGTCACTTGTCCCCAGATGGCAACCCACTTCTAGATCTGAGATCCTCTCACTGTCCCCGTTTGAGAGTACGAGGTCTAAGATTGCTCCCTCACGAGTGGGTTCTGAAACTAGCTGTCTAATGCCTGCCACCTGCAGGGCATCAAGAGTGGCCCTGCTCTTGGATGTGGCTGCAGCAAATGTGCTCCAGTTAACATCTGGCATATTCAGGTCTCCCATCAACAGTATCTCCCCTTTCTCTGCCATTCTAAGAATTCCTTCTATCATATCCTTGTCCATTCCTTCCCCCTGACATGGGGGTCTGCACACAACCCTGTGCAGATTGTGGTGCCTTTCCAGTCTCCAAGGTGACCCACAGTGCCTCCTGTCTCCTCCTGTTTACTCTTTTGTTCAGTTGCTTTTATCCCTTCCTTTACATGAGAGAGCCACTCCTCCCTCTTCTCCCCTGCCTGTCTCTCCTGTAGGTTATGTACCCTGGTATGTTAACATCCCAGTCATGGTTCTCTGTGTACCATGTTTCTGTGACTGCTATGATATCCAGGCATCCCTCTTCCATTAAGGCCATCAGCTCAGGGAGCTTGTTGCCCAGACTTTGGACATTGGTACTCATTACCCTCCATTTCCTGATGGCCTTACTCCCTTTTGCCCCATCCCTGTCCTTCTTGCCTTTGTCACTTTCTCCATTTACCCCTGCCCTTCTCCCTATTGACACCTCTATGTTGGTGTTTGCCACACTTACTACCATGATTATTTGGGGGGGGCTAGGATTTTCCTACTCCTTTCCAGTGCCTCCCCCCTTGGCTAGTTTAAAAGCTTGCCAATGAAGCATTTAAACCTATCACCTAGGATCCTGGTTCCCCTCCCGGACAGATGCAGCCCATAATGCCAGTATAGGCTTGCATCACTCCAGGTGGACTCCCAGTCCCCAATGAAGCCAAATCCTCAGCTCCACACCAGTTTTCAACCACTGATTGAATCCCTATGCAGGAACACCTAGCCTCTCCTATGCCATAGATGGGTAGCACCTCCGAGAAGGTTACTGTTGCGTGTTACTTGACCAAGGCCCTCCCAATTCCACAAACTCTTCCTGCACTTCTCTAATCCCTTCTTAGCCAGGTCATTTGTTTCTAGGTGGACAATGACATCCAGCTCCCTCCCCTGTGCAGCTGCTCTGGCAATCCTGCGGATTCGCTCCCTGTCCCTCCAAGCCATGGCATGAGGCAGGCACCTTACCTCCCTCTCCCCTTCTTCCCCCAGTTCTACCTTCCTAACAATGGAGTCCCCCACAAGGAGTTGTTCCCTTCCCCTGCAGGGTCCCCTGCCACCCTCCTGTGGGTCTCCTTTGTGGAGGTTCCCAGCATCCTCCTTGGTCTCCACTGTGGGTGCCTCCATAGAGGAACCACACTTTGCCAGAATGGCATAGGAATTGTGGAGAGGTACAACTGGAGGGATGCACATCTGTTCCACCACCCTCACCCTCCCTGAGCCTACTGTGGTCCAACCGCTCCTCTTTCTTGGCAACCTCTGAGGCAATGGCAGTGGCACTGGTGGTCCCTGGATGGAATAGGAGGTCCCACAAATCCTGGCCAACTCAGCCTGGATATGAGCAACCTCCTCCCTCAGCCCAGAGAGGTGTCTGCAGATGGGACAACACCGCATCCTCCAGAACATCTCCCGGAAGACTGCTGCACCACAGCCACTGCACTGCACCACTCCAATCATGTCTTATTTCTGGCCCCTTAACTGTTTACAATCCTTACTCTTTCCTCTTTTTTTTTCTCTCTCTCCTTACTTTCTGCCTGTGTGCCCTTTAAGCTCCTGATTGTCCTGTTCTGAGACAAGAATATCCTATATTTCTCAGTAGACCACTTACTTGCTCAGAGGCAGACCTCCAGCAGCTAGAGGGGCGGAGGCTACTCTTGCCCTTCTAGGATGGTGGGTCCTTGGTGGTTCTGTGATCACTCACTTCCTGCCCCTAAACAGGAAGTTCCTGTTGTCAGTCAAATCCTGTGCCTATAAAAATAGAACTAGCTTTGGGTGGGGGTGGAGGGGAGGGAATGAGGCAATATAGTACCAGCAGAAGTTCAGTCACACAGCAGTCCTTTCTCCTGGTGTCTTCTGCCAAGCTATTAGCAGAATCTTTCTAAGGCAGTCTTTAAATGTAGCTTCCTTCTAGCTAAGCCACTCCCTACTTACCAGATCTTTCTACAAGTAATTTAAACCTCACAGCAGTTAAGTCCTTTCAGTCACCTGAGATTTACACCTAGATAACTCTTCAGATACGCATTCAGTTCAGTTAACCCAAACACACACTTTTTTTTTGTATGTTAGTTTTTTTACCCTAAATTAAAGGTCCAAGTACAAAAGTTCTTCTACTTTAGTCCCAGCAGAGAAGTTCAGTCACACAGCAGTCCTTTCCCCTGGTGTCTTCTGGCAAGCTATTACCCCCTGAAATCAAGCCTCCAACTGGTTCTTCTGACCACAAATCTGTTTTTGTCACCTCCAATGTATTATAGTGCAAAGCCCAAAGAAACAAGAAAAAGGATAGCACTGTGGATTGAAAGCAGATGTTAATGAAGGGAAGGCAAGGTTTAGTGACTACAACATCCAAAACATTTTTCCCCCTAGTCCCTTCCCTAGCTATCTATTTCAAATTACTGCCTTGTATAACTTTGGATAACTGCAAACTGATTGCTTTCTAAAAAGGTGTGATTGTGTCAGAAGTGGAATAGCATAAAAAAGGAAAAGGTGTTAAATGCTATAGCAGGGGAATTTCAGAATGAATGGCTCACACGTGAATCAGTTGATTCTACCTGGACTATGGTAACTACCAGAATTCAAAAGATAATGGATAGAATAGCACCTTTGTGTGAGGTTGAAGTTGGAGGGGTGATTAAACCTTTGGTTAGGGAGGAATTTAAAGGGTGTGATAACCAAAAGACAAAGGGCATTGAAAGCAGGGTGGATGGATGAATTCCATAAATTGAGGAATAAAATTAATAGGTTAGGAAAATGGAATAAAAAGAAGTATTATGAGAAAAAGGTTAGTGGGTTATGTAATGCTGATTAAACAAAATGGTGGAAATCCACAAAGGTTATTATTCAAAGTAACAATAAGGAGGAACAGATTGGTAAGTGGATGATTAATGGTGGTTTTGAGGGTGAAAACAAGGAAAGGCAATTTGTGCAGGAGCTAAACAGAGTATTGTGCAAAGTGAACAAATGGTTGAGACCCTTGAAGAAGTGCAAGAAAGAATTGTGGGTAGTTCCTGATAAATACCCAGTGTCAGTCAAGGATGCCTCTAAAGCTTTAAAGTGATTAAAAGTAAATAAAGCAGTAGGACCAGACAATATACCTAACTGGATTTGGCATGAGGGAGTTGATTTGGTAGCACCCTGGATCTGTAATGTGTTCAATAAATCTATGTTGTGGGGAAAAATTCCCAATCAATGGAAACAGGCCTAGGTTTTACCATTGCCTAAAGTAAATATTCCATGTGATGTGAATCAGGATTTTAGACCCATTTCTTTGACCTGTGTTGTTTCTAAATTATGTGAGGAATTTGTTACCAACTTGCTTTGGAAATAGTAAGCCAGTATATAGATCCCAATCAGTTTGGTTCCCTAAAGGGGAGCTCCACCACATTAGCTTTATTGAAAGTTCTGGAATTATGTATGACATCATGGGAGAATGGTGAAATGGTAAGAGCAGCCCTAGTTGATTACAGAAAAGCCTTTGATTTGTTAGCACATGATATTTTAAGAGATAAATTAGAGTTCTTGGCAGTTTGTGCCTGTATAATAAGGTGGATCCATGATTTTCTTGTAGGTAGGTCACAGTGGATCGAGAAAGAGGGGTGGAGGTCTGAACCAGATTATTTGTATGAGGGGGGTTCCACAGGGTACTAAATTGGGGCCCGTCCTGTTTCTCATTATGATAAATGACCTACATGCAATGGAACCCTGTATTAAATACATGGATGACACGACTGTTATTGATAGATTTGAGGAAGTAAGTCAAAGTACAATACAGGAGGACCTAGGAAAAATTTAAGTATGGACTCAGTGTAATAAGATGCAGATTAATCCAAACAAAACACAAGAAATAAGATATGGGAAAACTAATAAAGCTGAGCTACCCCACTTATGTTTGGGGGTATTACTGTGGAGGTGGTAAAGAGTGTCAGATTGTTAGGTTTACAAATTCAAAATGATGTTGAATGGAAAGAACAAGTGTCAAGAGATGGTTAAAAATTGAAATTCTAGGGTGTACTTTTTGACAATGTTAAAGAGAGCAGGTGTGAGTCAGGAAGACTTAGTATCTTTATTTTGCACAGTTGTTTGCCCTGTCTTGGAGTATGGGACTGTTGTATGGGATGCTGGGTTAACTTTAGGAGAAAGTCAAGAAATTGAAAGAATTCAGAAGAGAGCTTTGAGGATTATTTAGTGCCGGGAAATGTCCTATAATGGACACATTGAAAATGTGTAAGTTAGAAAGGTCGGAGGAGAGAAAAATAGAAATGTCAAGGAAATTGTTTTATGAAATCTGTAATCCTCAACACAAGTTGTATACCCTGTTACCATCTAGAGAAACTGCCATCTATGGCTTAAGAAAACAGATTTGATGGTGAAAAACAGTGTTTAGAACAACCAAATGCCAGCCTTCTTTTTTGTGAAATTTTTAAATGATTGTTAATATTATTAATGTGTGCATCCTCTGCGTAATCAAATGTTTATTGTTTTTCTTCTTGCTTTTAAGGAGTAATTTTATTATGCACTGTATTATGTTTTTGTATTTTTTGTATTCTTGTTATGAATTGGTATACTTAACTTCGGCTGATCCCACCTTTGGTGGGAGTTTTGGTTGCAATAGGGTAACTAAACAAACAAATAAACAAAGCATTCTATCATGGAGTGTGGCTGATCCTGTGGGAAAGTTGGCTTTGGCCCCAGAGCTCAGTGGATATGCTTAATGTTGATGGGGTATCCTTCCAAGTTATCAGGCATCCCGTGGATACAGATATTTTTTCTTCTATCCTGATATTCTGCATCTTCCTGGCAGTTCATGATAGTAAGATGCATCTCTGCAATCTCCAGGATGTGTATGTTCATGTAGATCAAGCAGATTTTCTGTCGCGCTAAGTTTTTTATCTGCTTCTTCCACTCCCTATTCCAGCACCATAATGTCTTTTTTAACTTCTTTTAAAGTGTCTTTGAACTCTACTCTGAACACTTGTATTTCACAGTCAATCATTTCAAGTTTTTTTTATGGACTATGTTTTTTTTCCCTTTCAATGTGGATTCCACATAAGCCTGTGCTGGCCTTCATATCTGCAATTGTTCAGAGCTGAAATGGAACCCTCTAAGCAAGATTCAACAGCATCCTGCATCACTAAGTATTTTTTTTATTTGGTTTTATAGCTTTGACTATTGCTGTAGTACCCTCCAAGTATAAGTACTGTATCAACCACTGCATGACTGCACTTTTTTTATCCAAGGGCTAAATCTACATTAAAGGGTTTATCTACATGCTTGGGGATCATGTGTGCATGGGGGGACCACTGCACACCAGGAAATTTTATTTACATCCTGGATAAGATACTACATGTTAAGATATCTTAAAATATTGTATCTTATGTTAATATATTGTTTGTTAACATACAATATATTAGGATAAGATACAATATTATAAGATATCTTAAGATGTCATAGCTTATCCAGCTCAGTGGCACACATGCTTTTCCCATGGGTGCTTCATTTACTTTGTTGTACATCTTGTGGAACACATCAATTTATTTTGTGCCATTTAAAACTAATTACTTATTGTGTCCTGTATTTTGTTACTTGCCACATAATGAAACTACTATTTGTTGTCTACCAGGATAAATCCTTGGATAGAAAAATCTTGACCATATGCCTTGGTGAAGGTCTCAATAGCTCTGCATGTATGCATCTGTTCATGTAGGCCTCAAAGAGTCCTCCATGAATAAGGATGCAACTCCACTATCTTAAAAAGAAAGGAAATTCATTGCAAAAACTATATTAAGGAACCAGTTAGGGTGGCTTAATGCCAGAAAGTCAGGAAATGGGGTGTTAGGGTTTAAAACCCTAACTCCCCACTCCACCCAGCAGGCAGCAACAGGAAAAACCACTACAGTTTCCCCTCTCTTGCATCTTCAAAAATAAAGTATGGGGTGTGCCTTGGGGTTGTCAACCCTAACCCTCACCCCATTCCATCAGTAAATAAGCTGAGATGGGTACAGTATATGACAATGGGGTGAGCATTAGGGTTGACAACCCCAAGGCACACCCCATGCTTGATTTGCAAAGATGCAAGAGAGGTGAAACTGTAATGTTTTTTTTCTTGTCACTGCCTGCAGGTTGGAGAGGGTTAGGGTAACTCCCCAAATCCTGACTTTTTTGGTGATAAGCCACAATAACTGATGCCTTAATATAGCTTTCTGCAAAGAATCACAATTGTACTTCAGGTTACTTTGAATTCAGTGAAACCAGCCAATCCAAGTAAAACACAAAATGACTTACCTATTATACCCCATACAAAGATGCATTAAATTGCGGGAGAAGTTTTTCTCCATCAGCTGATATTTGATCATATAGCTCCTACCTTGTGTATTAAAGTACCCCACAACAGTGTTAAGTCATAACCTGTTGCAAAGTGGGGACCTGAGTTTGGGAATGACTTCAAGTCTCTTTGTCACTGAGCTACAAAAGGGGGTGCACATCACAGAGGACATGCACTCACACCCTGGGAAGTAAGGTCTAGAACCCGTCTTCTTTCCTGCAATGCCTGCAAATTAGTTCCAGTCTGGGCCTGGTGGGGTTCTCCATGGAGCACTCCACCCATGCCTTACATGGCAAACTTTGTTTGCTGCAAAGAGCCATAAGTTAACAGGTTTGGAATAGGGTGCAATGTGAAAAAAAAATAACAGGGCAAGGATGATTATGAAAAATACAACTTGTTCTCTTACATGATACATCCCTCTCTATATGACAGTGTCTGACTACTTGCAAAATCCATTTGTGTGATTTTACTGAATTTAATCAGATAATACAAAAAAAATCCAGCCTTTTTGATATTATAGATTGATCTTTTGCTTTTTTTTGTATCCTTGTCATGGTATTATAAATAATGTAGACTTTCATAAGAAAGTGTTTTTACTGTCAAGATAAAATTCTATTTTAAGCTGCAAGTGCTAGCCTGATTAGAATTCTAGATTTTGAATAGCATATCACCTCAAGGCACTGACTGAAGCAAAAGAATCCTCAGATGCAAGAGAGCAGCAGTGTTGGAAAAAGGGATGACAGTCAGTGTTGGGGTTGCAGAAAGCAGTGTTACCAATCCTTGCTATGGGGGTAACCCTAAATGCTGGAAGGCCAATAGGGGTTCAGGTCAAATTTAAAACTCAGTGATACAGGTTTCAGATGGCCCAAACCCTCATTAGAGCAGTATAGTTTCCTTGACTGTAACTTTTAAAATTGCACACATCAATTGCATACTTTATTTAAATGAAAAGGATCAGTACATTCAGATTACAGATATTTATATGCTGCTGCTACCCAACATTGCTGCAGACAGTCCCCAGGACCCATAGAGGAACCTCTACTGGAAAAACACACCAACAGTCTTAACAGAGTTCTTCACCAAGGGTCTCCAGAACTTGGGCATCCAGGTAGGGAGCCAGGTAGATGCACAGTATCACATGAACAGCTTAGCATCCTTCCCTAAGATGATCCCTCCCAAGACCATGTTACCTTAACCTGACAGCTGCTCTGGTTAAGGTGTAAAACAAGTCAGTAGACACTCCTCACCTTGCAGGGGTCAAATAAATTGGACTGTTAAGAAAATCCAATTCTGTGAAACCAATCTTATGATTATGGAACAACTTCAGAAATTAGACTGATACGGTCAACGAGGGGTTAGCTATTAATGGGGTAAAAATTGGATGATGTTATAAAAATTCTGAATGCAACTGCACACTAAAAGGTATATTTATATGTCATAGCTGTAACTGTTGCTAGTGAAATAGTCAGACCAGAATTTAGTTCCATTATCGTTAAAGATCAGGCAGACAATATAGGCATAGGTGTAAAAAAAATTGAGAAAAAGGGAAATAAAACTTGAACTAAAGTAATCTATAGACCTCCAGCACAGAGCGTGGAATTTGTTAAGGTACTGGTTTGTAAAAAGAGATTCCAGCTGAATTGGTCCTTGCAAAACAGGAGAAGATGGAAGATTTGATACCTTTTATTGGACCAACAAGTGTCTTGTATAAAGATTGAATTATACACAAGCTTTTGGGGCCACACAGGTCCCTTCTTCAGGTGAATAGCAAAACTGAGCAACATAAGCAGTATTTATATTTACTGTGGGGCAATTAAAAATCAGAAAGTGAAGTAGGAAGGTGATAAAGGGGACTAGAGATGAATGTCTAAGATGCAAAATAAAACATGGGGGAGGGGGCTAAGAAGGAACAGGTCAGTAGGAGATGAAAGGAAGCTAAAGGGAGGACAAAAGCACACAGATATGATCTGAGATCAGAGTCTGACTGTAAGGGTAGAATAGACAGGAGATACCTAAGAGATGCAAGGAAATCAAGAAATTAGGAGAAACAAAAGAACAAAGGCCTAGATCAACAGAGTGTGAGGCAGTATACACAGAGATATGAAAACAAGAGGGAGTGGGTGGGACTGAACTAAAGAGTTAGTAGGAGAGGCAAGGAGGATGTGAGATATAGGTAAAAAAAGAAGATTGGGCAGAACTCAGAGAAAAAAAAGTAATAATAAGAGAACTACAGAACCAAAGTGTGATAGATAATGACGTGATTTAGTACATAATAAAAAAGAATTGCAGTTTACCCTAGTGTGTCATGAAACCAATGTTTTGCTATTTACCTGAAGAAGGGATCTGTGTGGCCCCAAAATCTTGTGTATAATTCCATCTTTGTACAAGACACTTGTTGGTCCAATAAAATATATCAAACCATTCATCTTCTCCTGTTAAGGTACTGGTGGAAGCCATTGGCAAGATGGCAGAAAAGGTGAAGGTACTGCTGATGGGGGACTTCAATCTGCCAGATGTGGAGTGGAGTCTCCCAGAAGTTGCTTTAACTAGAAGCAGGGACATCCTGACTCTCTGCAGGGGGCATTCCTTAGGCAACTTGTCAGTGAACCTACTTGTGAATGGGCAATACTGGACCTGGTATTCATTAACAGAGACAGTGTTACAGATGTCAAGGTGCTAGGCCTTTTGGGGACCGGTGATTACTGTAGGGTGTGGTTTAATATAAGGATGGCTGCAGATGGCTGGCACTCATCTGACCCCTAGCAGAGGCTGGGGCTTGATGGCACATAGCTGCATAACAGGGGACATGGGTGGGCAGACACTTGACTGGGACACGCACAGGAGTGTTTGTGAACCCAGTAACTGGTGTCATTGCATTCCACGGACCTGCAAAGGGGAGAAAAAGCAGAAAAATAGCTCCCAGAGGATGATGAGGGGGAACTCACAGGCCCCACACCTGGCTAGCCACAGTACAACACAGATCTGGTCTTAGTGGGGGAAGGGCACCCTCTGCTGACCCCATTGGGGGGATAATCCCTGGATATTAGTGCTGGCTGGTGGATGCCAGGGTGATGGGGCTGAGGCTCCCCCCCCCCCGACTGAGAGGGCCAAGGAGCAGAGAAGCATAAAGAATAAAAACAGAGAGAAGGAACAACAAATTTGACCTAGTGAATATAAAAGATGATCAAGCTACAGTGGAGGAAGAAATAATTACAAGGGGAGACATGGAAAAACATAAAAAGATCATAGAGAAGGAAAATAAACATGCTGATTTAGAGCAGGTTACAAAAATTAAAATGGTAAAGAAGACAGAGGTACTAAACAACTAGAAAATGAAGCAATCCCAGAACCAGATGCTCAGATTGGGAAACTGGTTCTCTGATTTGGAGAAAAAGAGAGTATTCAGCTGCAGGAGAGATTGGGGATATGATATGTGTGAGCATGCCATGTGGTTTTTATCTTCTTGAGAGGTCTGTGACCTCTTGACCCCTCATGAGTCACGTAGCCATGAATGAGGGATCAAGAGGTTTCAGACTTTGAATGAAAAAAAACATATATCACACTTGCACTCACATGTCTTGTTTATACATGTTGTGACTAAAGCAATATGTCAGTAACAGTGAGATTGAGTGTTAGTTGTACTTTTGGCTATGGTTTTGACATTTCAGGTGACAAACAACATACAGTATCCGGCCATAAAATTAGCTCCACTTTATTCCATAGTTTGTCAATGATTATGGCAACCCAGAATGTGAAGATAGCTGATGTGATGAACCTGATTCATAAAATATAATTGCTATCTAATGAGTCCGATTTGTCATCAGCTCAGATAGCACTTTTATCTGGGTGATTTTGCCAACAAACACATTGTATAAAGATACTTTTAGAATATATGACCTTTTTAAAAATAGCAATGAGACTGATCAGGCTTTGGAAGAAACTGTCTTTAAACTACTATGAATAGAACTAGGACTTGATACAGAAAATGAGGGTATTCACATCATTGTTAGAGGTTGTGATGAACAGGGGGAAGGGTGTGCCACATTAATCTGCCTTACTCATAAAATAGCAAATTATATTCGGATTAATAGTGAGAGCTTGAATAAGTTGGACTTAAAGCTTTCACAGTATGTGCTAATAAACCAGAGTTTATATCTAAACTAGAAATAACAGATAATAAGGATTCTAACATACTGAGTAGATTTTGATTTGGGAAACTTTACTAGGAAAATGGGAAAAAATAACATTTGCCATCTTTAATATGCTAAAATATGTCCTACATATTAGGCTAGGGAGAGGTGGTGTAATAAAAGTATTTGGGAGGGAAAGGTGAATGAAGAAAGCCAAATACATGCATTATTAAAGGAGCCAGGATTATTAAAAAAGATTATGAATAAAGCACCACTTCTTGGTCCACCAGAAATTCACATTGTTGATTACAAAGGGCACCTCCCTGTTGATTACCAAGAGCAATCATATTCCTGATTACCAAGAGCAGAGTATGAACATCAGGAAAGCAGGTCAATCAGGGAAGAAAAAGTAATTGAATCAGTATTTTTCTGCAATGAGATCTGGTTGCAAAATAAATGTGCTCCTTTAAAATTACTGGATAAGGAGAATTGACTGGACAATTAAATAAAAAAAAACAGATAATGCAGACCTCAGTGTTACAGCTCTAGGTGGCACAGAAAAGTATCACTTCACCAGTACCAATGCAATGGCAGAAATAGTTCTTACTTGGAACACAGGTGGTACTGACTTTAAATTAGTGGATGCTGATTAGGTATCCTATGTCTCTGCATGTTATGTTATCCATTTTCAAGAAATATGGCACATGGTGAATTAAAACACATGCTTAAATGGGTATAAAATCATACAAAATCCAGTAAGGAAATCAGAAAGTTTGAGTAGAAGAGTAAGTGGTCTAATTATAATTGGTGAAAACTGATCATAAATTGAAATGTAAACCAGTTTGAAGTGACAGGACTTTTCATTGTATTGTAATATGAGTAGATTGTGGGACAGAATCCATACTACTAATTAATAGTTATATCCCCACACCATAACTCCAAATATTGTAAATAGTTCAGTATGAGAGGTACTAAGAAGGGAAATATTGTCATTTCAGGATAGATTTCCAAAGTCATGCATTATAATTGTAGATGACATGACTGCGTGCACGCACAGGGAATTCCGATGGCTATATGGATTGCTTAGTAGCTAACTGGATAATGGACAATGTGACAAAAAAGAACAGAATGTCTAATGATATAAAAATGTGTGAGGATAGCTCATAGAATTAAGGAAATACCTTTTATTGTTTCATTTTAATGGGAGATTGACAGGAGAAAAAATTGACTCTTTACCTTCTTTTTTCATTGTGGTGCTTTGGTAATAGATTTAGCATTATGGGAAGGTGACACAGGATGGTGGGGCACATTGCAAGTACAGAATACAGGGGGAAGTGACTACCTCCCAGTGGTACTTTCTAAGTGTAAAGTAAGTAAAAAGTAACTTATTGGAAGATATAAAAAAAAATTGCATTTTAACAGTATCATATATACAAAATGATTAATATGGATTATTAAGCTTGAAAACAAGATCTTCACAAATGTATTACTTTGATTGGGGCATTTTAGGAATGTAAATATCCTAAATGAGTATAGTGACAAACTGAAAGAGATATGCTGTGTCATTATACCTCTTCTATATAAAACAAATAGTAAAACCTTGCCAAAGAAGGTGGGTTGGTTTGATGATGCATGCAAAATAGAGCATATGCTCGAAGTCCTAGTGAGGAATGCTAAAAAGGCCATCAAAAGAGAACTATAAATACCTTAACTTTTGTAGAAAACAGTATAACATATTTTTAACAGCTAAAAAAAGATTATTACAATGCACAATGGAAAGTAATGCTAGAAATCATGGAAATGAGAGACATGAAGAGCTTTTGATGAATGGTAGCAAATGGATCTTCAAGTCTTAGCTATGAAATCTTCAATAAAATTACAGTAGAAAATGGATAAAACATTTTTCTTTCTTTTTCCTTTTGAAGCAGAGGAGGGTCAATACTTCATCGAAATCTGGTAAAATGTGGGAGTTTATGCCCTTTGGAAATCATGGAAATGACTGATGCTTCTAAATCTCTAAAGGAAAAGAAAGCTCCAGGCCTAGACGGCATACCTGCTGAAGTATATCAGTGCCTAGAAGAATCTTGGGGTAGTATTCTTACCAATTACTTTAATATGTGCATTAAGCAAATACATATTTCTAATTATTGGAAAGGTGCGGAAATAGTCCTTATTTATAAAAGGGGGAGCAGGTTAGATCCCAATATGTGTAGTGCTCATAAGCCTCTTGGATAGTCTGTCAAGAAGAGTTGTGAAAATAATATTGGCAAGGCTACTGGTGCAGGTTGAAAATCTAGAAGATTTACTTCAATTTCATCAGGATTTAGAGTGGAAAGGTGTACTATAGATAATTGACTTGTACTGCACAAACTTATAGAAAAACATAATGTGAGATCTCAGAAACTATGTATAGCTTGTATTGATTACAGATCTACATTTGATTTAATTTCACAAAATCTCCTGTAGGAAATGATGCATGACTGGGGAACTGAACCAGTATTATTAAACATTATAAGAGATTTATACTCAGCAACTTGGGCTAAGATGGGAGTGGGAGCCATGGGGTAGCCCACTGGATCTTTCCCAAGTAATCAGGAGGTTATAGAGGGTTGCATCCTGGCCTCTATTTTAGTCTGCAGTTATATTAAGAAACTACTTGTAAGACTGGATGCACTTCCCTCAGACTTTCTATAAATGGGATCACAGTTCTGCCCAGTGCTGGCTTACACCAATGACCTGGTGCTTTTTCCAATATCATATAGTGGGTTACAAAAAATAATCTTAATGTTCTCTAAACTATTTCAGAAAATCTAAAATAAAATAAAAAATCCCAAATAAAAGCAAAATTATGGATTTTAGCTCATACAAAACATCTAACAACTGGAGAGTTGGGGAATAATCTCTAGGCATGGAAAGAAAATATTTTTTACCTTGGTATAACTTTTTATGCTAATTGTCACTGGAGAAAACACACTAGCAATACAGAGCTAAAGTTAAAATAAAATGTCATGGATCCAAAATGATTTCATTATAGATATGGGATGCTTGGTGGTTCCAGCATTACAATCACTCCATGCCAAATATGGCATTCAAGCACCTTATGGGGCAGAAATACAGGCTGATGCAGTTAGAGACAATTTGGATAAATCTATGTATTTAGAAGGCAGGGCCAGAAGTTCAATGAGTGGAGCAACTAACCACTCCCCCTGCTCAGGCCATAAAGGCCACACCTCCCACTGCTACATCCAAAATTTTTCTCATTGTGGCCAGAGGCTCCATCCTTCTCCCTTCCCTTCTTTACTGCTGTGGTTGTTTTTTCTTGTTGCTTGTTTCATCCGATTCTTGCCTCTGGCTGCTCATCTCTTGTCTTCAACCTCATTTGTTTTCCCTGCCTTTCTATCAACTCCCTGTCCTCTCCACTCCTGTCTCTGTCCTTCATTTTGCCACGCATCCTCTTGTTGCCTAAACACTCTTAGTGTGTAGGGTAAACAATAATGATACTAATAATACAGATTCTTATGTCTTTGGAGTCTGCCAAGAAACATTCATAAACAAGCAAGAGTACTAATAAATGTTTATTATACTACTTACACCAAGCATGTGACAAAGAAAATCACAAGGGAGATGGGTTTCTCACCATTCTCCAGAAGAATGTCCATAATCTCCAGAATTATATAATCTCAGGTTCTCCAAGATCTCGTTCTCTCTCCTGAAGTTAGAGTAGATTGCAGAAGGATATATACTACAGATATCTGCAAGCGCTCCTGGTTCCCAACAGTCCCGGCCGTCCTCTCCGCTCATCTGATGAAGGGTTGTTAGAGGTTCCCAGGGTGGGTTTAAAAACATCTGGGGCCCAGGCATTTATATTTGTGGCACCATCCCTGTGGAACTCTCTACCTCATCAGATTAGGGAGTGCAGGACCGTGGGGAGCTTTAAAACCATCCTGAAAATGCATATTTTCCAACAGGATTTTAATGACTGATATTTATAATTGGGGTTGTTTTTATTTGAAGTTGAAATTGGGTAAGATTTTTAAATTGTTTATGATGTGTTTTTTGTGCAGTGCTTTGAAACTGGAAATGCACTATATAAATAAAAATATTATTTTTAAAACTAATATTGCAACAGAGATTACATCATAGTTACAGATATGAGAAGCATTATGTATTGGATAATGACTTAGGACACAGAATTTCTAATGAATATCATATGAGACAAATAACATGCTTTGGTTAGCACTATAGCTTGGACAAAAGAAATGCTGATGGGTTCAAACTACACGTGGCATTTCTTGCCTATGTAGAAGACATAACAAAGGTTTTCTCTCTATGTCAGCTTGCTTAGACAAAGAGAAGTGCTGACTGGCCACAACTACATATGATTATATGAGAATATATATATATATAATATATATATATATATATATATATATATATATATATATATAGTGTATGAGATATATATATATATATATATATATATATATACACATATATATATAGGCCATGATATTCAGCGTGTCGCCTATGCAACAGGTTGCGCATGCACAAGTCCAAATGCCCATTCTCGATATTCAGCAGGAGGCAGTTACACCACTGGCAACAGGTTGCACAAGAGAGCAATGCAAATGAATGCATGCTCAACAGGAGGGGGAGGATCCATGCATAACCTGCGCAACCCGATATTCAGTCGGGTTATGCAGAGTTGTGCATACGCAACCCCCAACCTGCGCCCGCACAAGCTTGAGCCAAAAAGGCTTGCTGAGGGCCACTCAGGTGAGCTGCTGTATTGCAGGGCGCAATACAGCAGCTGCCATCCTGGCTGGCCCCCAACCGGTCCCTGTGCTCCCCACCAGCCCGATCACCGGGCAGTACAGGTTACATGAACCCCCCACACATCTCCCACAGCCCGATCGCGGGCAGAACACGTACATGTCCCCCCCCACACATCTCCCACAGCCCGATCGTGGGCAGAACCTGTATGAACCCCCCCCAGTGCCCGATCGCGGGCAGAATGTAACCCTCCCCGCGAATACCTCCCTGGTGGTCCAGTGGACCCGTGAAGCCCGATCGTGGGCAGAATGTCACAGCACAACTCCCCACACATCTCCCTGGTGTCTAGTGTCCCCACCACCCACGGCCCTCCACCGCCCTCGCAGCCAGCGGGTGACAGCATCCCACCCGCCCGCCGTCTCTGCCGCGCCCTCACGACCACTGTCCGGGTGGCTGCACGCCCATTGGTGCAGAGCTACAGCCAATAGGCATGCAGCCCATACCGTACATGACAGTCCAGATTTGAGAATGATCAGGAGGAGGCTTGACACAACCGGGTGCTGTGGAGGCACAGAGGCCGGAGGTCCCAGAGCCAGGAACGGCAGTCCAGATGAAAGTCCTTCGGTCTGTTACTTCTCCTACCCCCCTGGACCCACCCTCACACCCCTCCTATCCCATCCCATTTTTCCACCCCTTCTCCCTACCCACCCCCACCTTGTTTGTGCCCCCCCAAGCTTGTATATAGTTTTTATTGTTGTACATAGTTCACTTTTATGTTTACAATACATTTGAATTTGATATGAATACTGTGGTGGTCTCTGATTTGCAGCGGGCTATAGGTGCTCAGCTGCAGTGGTGTGCATGGCATCAGGGGTGGTGCAGTCATGGGTATGTGTGTGTGTGTGTCCGTGTGGAGGTGACTATGGTGTGGGGGTAGATATTAGTCAGTGTTTGTGTTGTGTGTGTTGTTCCCTGTGCACTGGATTACTGTGTGCAGTGGTCCATGGCGCATGCTCTGTGTCCATGGTGCATCCATCGGCCCATCCATGTCCTGTGCAGCTGACACACATGCCTGTCTATGACCTGCAGGGTCCGCTGTCATGTCAGTGGTGGCATTCCCTGCAGGGTGGACACTGTACCCGTCACTTTGCTGGGTTGCCCCTGTCACTGGTGTGGTGCATACTTGGCTCGGGTGGCACTGTGGGCAACACAGTCATTGTCCCACCTCCATGCTGTGGCTTGTGTGTGTTGCAGGGGACGTGCCCCCCACTGTCTGTGGCTTGTGTTCTGGGTGACTACTGGTGGTGTATGGGTCCACAGTGCCTGCGCAGGGTGGCTGGCACTCCAGTGCCATGGTGGACTGTGGGTTGTGTGTACATGGCTTACATGGGCCCACAATGGGGGCTTTGTTGCCCCACCACTGCGCCCCTGTGTTGTTGTGCCCTCGGGTATGGTTGGGTGTCTGTCCACACCCTGTGTGGCATCCGGTGTGGTGCATGCTTCCATGCACCACTGTGGGTGTCTGTGCTGGCTGTTGTGGCCAGTGGTGGGTCGGGGTGTGTCACTGGAATACTGTGCAGGGTGCTGTACCACTGGTGGTGGTGTCAAGGGCACGCCCGTCCCATGTGGTGTACCTCTTGTGCCAATGCATGGTTGGTCTCTCAGCAGTACCTTGGGGGGGAACTGTGTGTGGTGGCACTGTGTCTGCCATTGTTGCATTGCCATGTGCTGCAACCCACTGATTGGTGCTCGTGGTGGGGCTGGCTTGCATGGTTCTGTGGTGCACAGGGTTGCATTGACACAGTGGGGGTGGTGGCATGCATGGGGTTTCTTGCAGTACCTTGGTGGTCACTGCTCATGGGGGGTGTCTGGGGTCACGCTGCAGGGTGTGGTCTGCACTGGGGGGATGGTGTGGCATGGGGTGGTCTGCCCTCCTTGTGTGCCAGTCACAGCTTGCCGGTAGGTGTGATGGGGCACCATAGCCTGGCTGTGGGTTGTTTGCTTGTCTCCATGGGCCAATGGTTATTCCAGCCCTCCCCCAGTTGTGCTGTGCTTGGGGTGTGGGGGGACGATGTCTGTTCTGTTGTGTGTTCCTGTGCCCATCTGTGGCATGGGTGGTGGGCCCCTACCTCCTTGATTGTGCAGTTACATTGCTCTGCAGCTGGGGGGCTCCCTGGTTGCGCTATGTCACCTCTGGACTTCTCAGCTGAACATCCCTTGTTGCGCTATGGCGCATCAGATCTGCTCAGCTTCCCCTCCCTAGTTGCACTGTGGCGCAGGTGGTGCGATATTCAGTCGTCGGCTGTAGGCGCAATTTGGCCTGCTCCGTTTTTGAATATCGCGTCTCTTGTGCATGGGTGCAATAGACTTGCACTTGCTTCTGCTATTGCGCATTTTTTGGGCACAGTTTGAATATCTGGGCCTTGATCTACATTTACACTTGTAAATTCTTTACAGTCCATCACATTTTTACAGTAGGTACATCTTCTACAAGAATGGCAACTTCTTCCTGCTTGATCAAGCCATGTTTTATTTTTTGATTCAGAAAAATGGCTATGCACATGTTTAGTTTTCAAAGCTGGGGCTGTACGATAAGCCATGCAGGGGGTAATGCTGCTACATGTAATAAACCAGGATCAGTGGTTAAAACACGCCAACTCTTAAAAATTACCTTTTGGACCTGATGTGCATGTCTTGAATAATCTAAAACAAAACTGAACCTCTCCTCTGTGTTTTGTTTCAGTCCTGACTGATTCAAAAGATTGTTCCGTTCAGCATTAATAGCAATAATCCTAGCTTGCTCTATTATTTGTGATTTATAACCTCTTTGCTGAAATCTCACACTCAATCTCTCTGCTTCTGCTTCAGAAAGGTCATTTGAACAAAAATGTCCATGTGCTCTTAAAAACTGGCCTTTGGGTATATTTTGAGGTGGTGAGTGCTGGGTTTTTTGGTTTTGGTATTCAATTAGGACCCTATAGCACCCCAATCATTGTGCATATTTTTTGGCTTGCTAATAATACTTATGACAACAGAAGACTTACTGTTCAGAGACAGTTGTTAACTATATTGTGTAACTAAAATTAGAAAGAGGAAATGTCCATTCTTCTTCAACTGAATATACTGTTTTTGAGAATACAATAACATAGAAATAGATTGTGGGGAAATGTTTATAAACTACACACATATAAGTGATTATCTATTGACTTAGTTAAATACATATAACATCTATGCTACTTCATCTTTCTTTGATCTCTCTTAAAAATTAGAGAAAGTGTAACTTAAAGATGAGCAGAAGTGAACTGTACTTTTAATGCTCTGAAGTGAGCATTTTTCCTTCTTCTTTATAAGGGATTGCTGGCTACATTACATTTTAGGCAATGTAGGTAAATGGACCTGAACCCTGATACATAGGGAATAATGGATGGGTAGGGGGTTATAATGAGGATTTTACACCCCCCCAAGGGGTGGGATGCCACATACACCCTGAGAGTGAAGCTTGAGAAGATTATTCAGGCATCCCACCTAACGGGTGTGTGTAAAATGTGAGTTTTAAACCCCCTACTCATCCTTTATTTTGTATAACTGCTGTGGATCATTTTTTTCATCACAGCAATTATTCAAAATAAATGGATTTGTTTTAAGCCATGGACCATTTTAGCACAGTCTATGGCGGCTCATAAACTGTTATTTTTTAATTTTTTATTTTATTTCACCCTATCTAGGTTTTCTGTGCCCAATGATCTTTTTTTCTTTAAAGAAAAGAATTTACCACTGACAGCGTATCAGGAAACTGGAGCAGGTGCAGTGCTGAGGAGCGGGGAATGGTGCAAGGAATAGAAAGTTCACAGCAGGCACATGCACCAAACTAGAGAAACCAGGTGTGTGTTTGTCATTATAACCAGCTGGTTATAATGATAAAATTACAACCTGGTTTCCCTATGGGAAAAAATGGGCACTAGTTATTATATAGAGAATAATATATGGGGTGGCCTGTGTAACGTGATTTTACACACACCGGTTGTGGGATGCTACATAAACCCCTGAGGTCAAAGGCGAGGGGTTTGTGGCATCCCTAGCAGTATTAATGTAAATGAGCTTTAAACCACCCGTATTCTATTTTTTATAATTGCTGAGCGGTGCTTTTTGCCTCAGCAATCATAGAAAATAAAACAAAGAAAATGCAGAAAGCAAATTCAGCAGCCATGGAGCAGTCCGGTTTCTGTGCAGTCCCCAAGTTACAGTACATTTATTCGAGGGATAAAGAAATGGACTTTTCATTTAACATTTTGATTAGATGCATTTTTTATGTTAAAATCGAAACTGACTGCCCAGCAGCAGTTGTGGTGAGCTGGCGTATGATTGCTGAGATGGCTCTCCAGCATGTGCCAAGTTTCCGTTTTTTTTGTTTTGTTTTGTTTTATTGCAGGGTCAGAGGGAGAGTTTTTTTTTTTTTTCACGAAAAGCAACTTACCTCCAAGATCGAGGGGCGAAGTCTGGGGGGACACCCGGAGCTGCAAGAGCGTGAGTCACTCAGTTGTTTTTTTCACTCTGCGGTTGTTTGTGTCTCGCGCTGTGCTCTAGAGCACAGTGGTGCGTGTTTGCTGTTATAACTGGCTGAGGTAGTTATAACGGCAAATTATAACTCGATTTTTGTATGGAAAAAAAATTGTGGTCAGTAATTATATCCAATTTACATCCTGATTATAAGATTAGCTAAGTTCAGCACACTTGTCAGCACCTTTAATGACCTATGTTTTTTTTTTTTAAATACATCTTTTTTTGTAAATTGTAATGAAATAATATATATTGAAATGCATGGTTGATGAATGAGTTATGCCTCTTCATCATGTATGCTTATTTATATTTAACAGTACTATACGATACTGTTTTTGTAATAACGGTTTGTCAATCAAATAAAACTTGAACTTGAATTAAAAGTAGTACATGAAGTATAAAACAAAGTTTCAGGAAATACAGATGTTTTTACTCACAATAAAGCTACAGCAAACAGCTTCTCTGCCCCACAGTAATTTTTATTTTCTGTGATATTGAATCTGGAGTATCTTCCATACAGTACCTTAACCTATACTTCAATAGGTGCAAAAGGTTTATACACAAGCCTACATCCAGGGATTAATTAGAAGGTACTGGAATTTTTCCTAGTCTAGCATTACAATCTCCTGAGCAAAACCTGCAACTCTATTGTGAGTACAAAGCTGCAAGTATTGTAACTTTGTGTTTATACCTCATGTGCTACTTTGAACTGGATTGGAACTACAGTCAGAAAATACATTTAACACATGTGGTTATAGGTTGTCTCAGTAATCTGATTTATTTGCCCTCATATTGTGAGGAGTGTACTGCTCACTCATTTTGTACCGTGTAGCTCAGCTGATGGACTACTGATGTAGTACTCTGAATGCCATTGCCCAGTATGACTCTCTTGTTGTTTTGATGCTCTGGTGAATAACAATGCCTGGTATGGATTTCTATGCTTCCATAAAATACAAAGTCCACACTTCCAGCCTTCCTCCCAGTGCGTGTTCCAAATAAATCTATAAGAGGGTGCTTCATCATTAAGACTCTGAGGCAGCCTGCAGCCCTGAAGGCATCCCCTTTTACAGCCTGCTTGACCCAAGGCTGGCTTCATGCTCACAAAGGCTTATCCAAAGACCTCCCTCGGGGAAATCTCCTGTCCCCTCTACATCTGCCTTCCTCTCTCCGCCACTTAAACTTCACTCTGCTAACTTTGTGTAGATTTGCTATATCTTCTCCCTGTGCTGAAGCTCTCCTATTGAGCACAGACTCCCCTTGGGGATTTATGTGTGGATGGCTTCTACTTCTTTACACTGGTCTGGTAAGATGTTGACCTCTTAGTTCAGAAGCTATCTTCTTCAATGCTGCCTGCTCATAGCTCCCCTTATGCCTATCCCATGCCTGTTTGAAGCCCTGCACTGTATTCATATGTGTCAGCGTGGCTCAGTTAGTAGCACATCTGCCTCTGGACCAGAAGATCGTGGGTTCTTGTCCCACACCGGGATTGGACTTGCACCTAAAAATCGCTGGCATCCGATTGCAGTATTGGGGGGTGCTGTACTGCTGGGTGTGCCGTCCTTCGGATGAGACGTTAAACTTAGGTCCCTTCTGCCCATCCTCGTGTTGTCCTTTTGGGTATCCAGGTGGATGTAAAAGAACCCACGGCACTCTTTGCAAAGAGCAGGGAGCATTCCCGGTGTCTTAGCCAACATTCCCCTTCCCATAAACTGGTTCATGCAATTATCCAGGCTGTGTGTGGGTGATGATGTGTGCAATATGGCCGCCACCACACATTCAGTCACTTCACTACCAGTCTAGCACTGCTTGTAAAGTGCATTGGGACACTCTGTATGAAAAGTGATATATAAATGCTGATTCTTCTTCTTCTTCTTCATGAACTGCTCCAACAGCTCTGTCTGAAAAGTAGTTCAACATAAGAAACTGCCTACTTGCTCTGACTCTGGTATCCTTCAGAACATTAACCATTTTCTCCAAAGGACATAACTCTACAAGGGCACATAGATGCCACTTATTACTTTACCTGTGAGTGGGGGTAAAGCAGTGATCCTCAAGCTAAATATATATGAAAGGACAGTGCTATTCACCACTGAGCGCATATAATTGTAAACTATAAGATCCCAAGTTTAAATCAATCAATAAAAAAACTGCTCACTGTGGAGGAGGGGGTTTAGATGACAGACATAAAGAGACTGGCCATGGGACTATCCCTTGGCACATGGGAGGGACAGTATGATGTTGCCCAATGCACATTATCTTCTGAGCCACATTGCTAGACCAGGTCTTTATCAACTAAGCTACTTATTTCCCATAATTTCAAATGTCCTAGTAAAATGGTCTCCTGTATTTCTCCCCTTTCCACAGTCAAAGTTAGGTTCCCTGACCCACAGTTTACCTGGTCACTTCTACTTTCTGTTTTAAGCAGAGAAATCACATTTACCCTCTTAATATCTCCAAGGTACCGCACCATTTTCCAGTGAGAGTTGGAATTACTATGGTACGTGCTGGTACATAATGGATTTAATAAGTAAAAATGGTGGAAACAATGACAAAACTGTATTTAGTGCCCCCATAGGCACACTGAGTCTTGCTTGTGTTAGTTACTCAGAATGCAGGTACATTATCTACATTTATGCTGCAAAAAAAAAAAAAAAAGATCATTTGCAGACTAAACACTAACATCCACTAATTTTTTTTATTCAGTGTCTTGTATTTGGATTGTACTACATTTCAGTTTCCATAGGTAAGTCCTTTACATAGTCAAGAATGCGAATTGAGTTAGCTGTCCCAGAGGTGCAGAGGGCTGAGGCGCTGGACATCTCACCTCGTGGCACACCGGCAACCCGGGTTCGGGAGCGAGACTGGGTCATCAAAGGTCGGCACAGGGGGGCGGGTGGAGCTGGATGGAGCGGCCGTCAAGGCAGCTCTCCTGTCCAGGGAGGTGGATGGCATCCCTCACTCACAGCTACCCCCTGGTGGAGGCCGAGGGGCTGCGCAAGCAGGGGTTCCGGTGATAGGCCAATGGGGCGGGCAGAGGAGGGCCATTACCGGGGCTCTAAGGTGCATGCATGCCTTCACACACATGCGTACTTCTCCTGGGGTCCTAGGGCAAAAATGGGGAGAAAAGTGGAAAAACACCAGCGGCAGGATGGCGACCGACTCTCTGCAGGCACTGACCCTGGACCGGGCATAAGGTAAGCCCCAGTAATTCCGGGGGACCGAGTTGGGGGAGTTGGTCAGATGGGGGTCATACGGAGACAGGAGAAATATGGATGAGATAAAAAAAAAGAATGTGAATTGAGGAATAATGACCTCTTGCCAGTGTTATGTTCCATAAATAATTTCTGAATGTCATTGAAAACAAGTAACAGGCTCAATGCCTCATGCATCATACTCCCTGAAAGTGGATTATTGTCTTGTATGGTGCTGGTGTTATTATCACATCATTCAAATTACTGATGAATAAAAAGACATAGAAGTTGATGGCAGATAAGGACCTCAAGGCCCATCCACTCTACCCATTTTTTCTACAATATGAATGTGCCATAGGCCTTTACTCTGTCAATGGCCTATCCATACTCATCTGTATTGATCCCTCATGCCTGTCTCATGCCTGTTTGAAGCCCTGCACTGTATTCATATTCACCACTTCCTGAGGTAGGCCATTCCATGCATCCACTACCGTTTCTGTAAAAAAGAACTTCCTCACATTACCCCTTAATCGGCCTCCCTCTAATCTCATGCTGTGTCCTCTTGTCCTGCTATTTTTCTTATATTAAAACATATTAGACTCTTTCACCTTGTTAATACCCTTAAGGTGTTTGAATGTTTCAATCATATCACCTCTCTCCCTCCTTTGCTCTAGGGTATACATATAAGATGACCTAGAACCTAAAACTAAGAGGCAATGGACTCTACCTTTAAAATAATTTCTCCCCCACCCTGTCCTTATGGCAAACATGTTTTGAAAATATGGCCCAATTTCCTTCCTTTGTATAGAAAAAGTCACGAAGTATTACTTATCCAATCAATAAAAACTACTGCTGATGCATGGTGGCTTACAGCATCATATGTGGTGCACAACATTAAGTAATCTGTCTCATGCTCCTAAAAATATCAGTTCAGCACTTACATGTGTTCAAGAAAATTACAAAACAGTTTTCTATTGTACAGCAGAAGCAGTGATGGGCTACGATTTGACAAATAATGCAGCTCCAATTTTCAAACCTCTTCCTTAAGAGTAGGTCCCAGCTTTCAGCTGTGTGTCTTGCACGCCAGCAAACACTTTGAAAGCCTACTATTTGGTTATTATACCTTTTATGCCCATTGTCATGGTGGGTTTGTCACAAGGTATTATCTGATTTGCAGGTTGCCATGCACATCTTTTTTTTAAATTCAGAGAAGACTGCTTACAATAAAGTCAGGATCCTGACATTGCACTAAGATTTAAAAGCCCATATTGTTCTCAGTGTGGGGGTTGGAAAATATTAAATTACTCCTATCACTGCAAATATTCAACTGACAGAATTATATATATATATATATATATATATATATATATATATATATGTATAGATAGTAGTGTGTATGATATATAAATACACACACACACACACATATATATATATTCATATATATCTAAATATATATATATATATATATATATATATATATATATATATGTACACACACACACACACACACACACACACACACATACACACACACACACATATTATGCCCAGGAGTAGGATATCCTAAGCAGGACCATTTCATTTCATTTTTTTTTTTTATACTGAAAAATTTATGGGTAGGTAACCCATTTTCACAGATGTCTAGTGTTATAAATACATACATTAAACAGACACAGTAAACACATAACTAAATCAGTTAAAAGTCAGTTATTGCACTTGCATAAAGAATTATAATGCAAACCAAATATATACCATTCCAAAGATTGCCTCCAGCATTTTGCATTTCAAACATCTTCACAAAATACAACCTCAGGAGACCAACACAGTCACAGTGGTGAGGAGGTGGTTGTTGGGGTCACACAGAGGCTCATGATACCACCATCTCTGAATTTTGTACTCACAATTCCACTGCATGTGCTGGACTATATCCCCTCTTCCCCAAGCTATTTTGCCCTCACAAGTTACTTCCCTGTCCTTTCTCCCACCCCCACCCAAGTGGAGTGCACTGTGGAGTACCTCTAGTGACCCTGCCTGCTCACCCACCCAGATTATGCCCATTCTCCCACATGTGGCCCCCCTTGGAGGGAACTATTTTATAGAAGGGGGGTGTGGGTGGAAAAACCCCATGCAGAAAATTACTTTTTCTAACAGATGTTGTCAGCACTATTGTTTTCATGTGGTTCTATGCCACACTATTCTGTCTGCACGGCTATCACAGTAAACCCATTGGCACTCAATTATACCAGGGAGGAGCTGGTCTAACTTGATGTGGCTGATGCAAGGGACTTGGATTGGAAGTTGCTGCTGGCACCCGTTGAGAATTGCAGTTGCCCTGGCGACTGACTCTCCAATGCAAGTCCATTGCATCACTGTAAGCCCCATCCAAAACTGGGCCCTTAGTCTCTTGTTGCATGCCTATGGCAGCCCTAGGGAAATGCATTTAGCAGTAGTTCTACGGTGGGGTTAAACTATGAAGTGCATCAGCAGTAATGGGGCTGGAAAGCAACTGTGTATAGCATATGACTCCATTAACATACTGGCTCAGACATTTTCTTTGTGCCAGTACAATACCCAATGCAGAAAAAAAGCCTTGTGACCCCAATGTGTACAGCCCAGAAGGGAAGCAAGTTTGAAGTTTGATGCGAGGTGGTCCTTGTGACCACTGTACGGTACACTTTCATGACTGCATTTGGGGGTCCTAAATGTAAAAAAAAACATTTGCTGTGTTCATAGAATGAAACCAACAAAACTAAGTCGGTATATGATGTCCGGCATTTTTGTTGACCAGGAGAGGCACACTGAGCCAAGGCTCATTTCTCAGTGCAACTAGGGGGTGATGGAAAAAACATACAAAAAGTGAGAAATAAATGCACAACACTAAATAAAGTGACAAGTGGAATTTACAATACAGAATATCAGACAGTGCAAAGTTGAATATTTACAAAAACTGCAAGAATTTACAATGGCAAAAAGTGACTGATGCAGTATATAACACAAACTATCAGATGATGCAAGGTAGAAAAATTTCAAAAGGACAGTTTTCATACACAGCATTGTGATTTGGGTAAAATAATGCACATTCTCCCTTAATTTGCACAAAGTGAATGGCACTTAAGAGGTCAGCGATGTCATCTAGCAATATGGATGACATTTTCAGATATCACATAGCTTTTTGCGCAAAATGGACAAGACAGCATGAGTTTACAGATTTAGGTTTTAATGAATGTATACGTTTGAAAGTGCAAGCGTTCATATAGGAAAACTGGTGCAATGTTACCAAATAACTTTTTTTGGTGGAAGGGAGGGTTTCCCCATGATTTCTGTTTGCCTTACACTGAGTATGCTCCAGTGTTAGATTGCCATCTATATACAATTGAGAGAGCTGTCAGAACACTTAGACCTGCAGTGAGGTAATCTCAATCAGTCCTTGATAAAACAAAATTGACCATCTGTGCTTCCTCTTGTAGTCTATCAGAAATGTCTCAGCAGTACATGTTTTAATGTTATTTTTGCATTGCCTTCAGTTTATAGTCTGTATTTTGGAAGTTTTAATTTTGCCATAGAAAAGTACTTACAGAAGGAAGGAAGGAACAGCTTTTTCTTTGAGTTTTAAAATTTAGCCTGCAGTCCATAATTATGTTGTGCATTGTGCTCAACAGTACAGTGCCCTTGTAATGCTGGAAGTCCCATGCATAAGCACTTAACTTCACTATATAACAATAGCACTAATTAAAAATGTACAGATAAATTGCACTATCAGTTGTATATTAAATAGAAAACAGCGGGTGTGGTGTGGCCAGACAGTAGCAGTACAAGTACACTACTTATAAGGGGGTCCTGTGTCATGCAGTGCAGTACACAGGCAGAGCTGTAATTCCCAGGCATTAGTACCAAAATTCACTGCATAGCAACAGTGCCAGCCAATATTGTACTGGAAGATTGTGCTAGCAGCTGTATGTGAAGAGGAAAACTTTTTTTTTGTGATCAGCCAGTAGCACTCAATGCGCCCTATCCATAAGAAGGTCCTGCATCGAATATAGCAGCACAGTACATGTGCAGTGTTGTCATTCTGAGGTGTCAGAACTGAAATTCACCCAATATCAGTTACACCAGCATAACCTGTACAGGAAAACTACAATAGCAGCTGTATATTTAAAGGAAAGCATTTGTTTTTGTGCTCAGGCAGTGGCAATATCTGCAACAATTGCATATTTTATGAATTCACATTTTTTTTAAATGAACAATTTGGGAAAAATGGTATTATGTGCTGAAACTGCTAATTTTTATGAACTCACATTTCACAGAATGTGTAATTTGTGAAAAATTTGCATTTTAGGGAAAAACAAGAAAATGAAATTGCATTGAATTTTGACACAATTTTGCAAAACCTACGTAAACATGAAACTGGTGATTTCTTGCTATTCCCCAAGTGTAATAAAAATTTTTCCCAGCACTAGGGGCTAAGTTGAGGAATGGGAGGTTAGTTGGACAGAGTGTGCACACAGCTGAAGTTTTAAGCTACACTCCGGGTAGGCTGTAGATATAGAATTTCTCATGTTGAGCATTCCTCGCTGCCATGTCCAACACTCGCTCAGTCTCTGTCTGCCAAGAAGGATATTGTTCCTATGAGTTCTTCTTTTCTTTACCAAAGGAGTGATTTGTGATCAAGCAAGCTTACAGATTGTCAAAATATCATGCATTCTTTTTCTAGTTAGCTGGTTTATATCAGTTAAGTGTGGTTTCTGGCAGGCAGATCAGTAATATTGTGTTCTTCTGCAAAGGAGAGAAGAATGCAATTTGTGCATGTGCAACTGCACCTCTACAGCAGAAAAGTGACTAAAGCAGGCAATGAAGGTTTTATTTGACAAATAATTATATTTTACTGCTGGTGGTGTGGGCCACAGAAATCCATCTTTTTTTTTTTGTTTTGCCTGTGTGTGAGCCAGCCACTAAATCAGTGTGTAAAAAGTGAAGCAGACTGCTCTGTGAGACATTAGGTCTCTCAGTGGTTCAAATTGTTTGTGTAGGGGTTTATCAATGGGGTATGGCTGGGTGTTGTAGCTTTTGTTTATCACCTTTTTATTCCCTCTTGGCTGTCATGTCATGCGTTGGTGTGTATATATCACAAAGTCACCTAAACAGGACTATTTTAAGTTATCATAGCAGGAATTTGGTGGTGGCAGCCTCATTATAGCATTATCATCTGTCATATGACTACGCGTAGAATAAACAAAGGAAGAAAATAGGAGGAGAATGGGAACTTGGGTGGAGGTATAGATAAAGGTTCCACCATATTAGTTGCACCATTTGCAAGTTTGCAAATACTCATGGCAGAGAAGTACATGTATGGTTATGGTGGGTTGGGATTCAGAGTTGTAAAGCTGTGTGCAATAGGGCAGGGTGTATGATGATATGTCCTAAGAAATCATATCTCAGTCCACAGAAGTCCATCTCAGTCCACATAAAGTCCACTGGTTTCAGTTCTACTCCCTAAAGCCATGCCAGTAAGTCACCCAGTGCATCTAGTGAAAACAAGCATTTGTCAATGCTGAATGTTGCTTGCTTCTATGTGCTGTTTAGGTATTTGGAAGTCATTGGAGTGCAAATATTGAAAATTTGTGAACTTACGAGCGTGAGTAGGAACTGCGCAATGCATGCTCGTAAAACAGTCATTTTTAGGAATTTTTTCACCAAATTTTCAACATAGCCATTTTAAGACCTCTGCTCATGAACAGTGTCACTGTGATTTTGTTAATGTGTCCCATACATCGAGTTTGCACACCGACTGCGCCATTGTGCGCTACATGGGTGGAAACACGTTTTGGGCAGGATGTGAAAAATTACAGCTGTACTGCTCATAAGGAGGTGTGGTAAAATGGCAATGTTGAAAATCTGGAGTGGAAATATTGAAAATTCGAAACCTACGAAAGCAGTGTGGAACTGTGCAACGCACACTGTGAAACAGTCATTTTTAGGAATTCTTCACCAAATTTTCAACATTGCCATTTTAAGATCTCTGCTCATGAACAGTGACACTGTGATTTTCTTAATGTGTCCCGTACATTGATTTCGCACACCGACTGCCCCATTCTGCGCTACATGGGCGGAAACACATTTTGGGTGAGATGTGAAAAATGACATCTGTACTACTCATGAGAAGGTGTGGTAAAATGGCAATGTTGAAAATCTAGAGTGAAAATATTGAAATTTCGTGAACTTACGAGCCTGCGTAGGAACTGCGCAATGCACGCTCGTAAAACAGTCATTTTTTTGGAATTTTGGCACCAAATTTTCAACATGGGGTGTTTGGGACTTTTTCATGACAAGATATCACTGTTGGCGTCAGTACCAGCCTGAAGGGTGATTCGCAGTCACTGTGCGAAATCACCCTTCGGGCCCGAATAACGCCATGACAGTGACATCATTCATGAGAAGGGGTCCCAAAAACCCCATGTTGAAAATTTGGTGCAAAAATTCTCAAAAATGCCTGAGATATGCAACAAAGTTGAAACCCCTATCTAGCCCATTATACAGCTTACCGGCATTTCCTCAGTTCGTGGTCGGCTTTGAAGAGTGCAGACGTGTTCCCGGTCCACCGAAGATCGTCGCGCCGGAGTCTGGAGGTAAGTATGGGGTGAGGGAGGAGTGTGGGAGGCTGGAGTGCGCGGGGGTGGGTGCGGGTTGTGGGAGGGGCTGGGAGGCAGCCACTGGGACCGTTTTCGTTTACAGGTTTCAAAAAAAAAGACATTGTGGGTTGCCACGCTGGGGTGGGCTCCCCAGCATGGCACAAGGACATTGGGGCGCGCTAGCCGACGGGATTAGAGTTCCCTGCAATAGGACTGCTTGCCACGCTGGGGTGGGGCTCTGCATGGCACCTACTACTGAGGGGACGACTCAGCCGACGGGATTGGGCACCCCGTCGGCTATACAGTGCGTGAGGGGCATGCATGCTCTGGTGGGGGAGCTGCGCGTGAGCAGCCTCTTATCGGTGCTCACTGAAGCGTAGCTCCCCCTTTCAACTGTATGCCACTGCATTTTGGAGCATGTCATAGACAACTCCAAAATGCATTGGCTTACAGGGGCCGTGCCTGCCAGCACACTGACTGAATTGGAGGAGGAGGTGACACACCTCCGAAATCTCCGATGATGGCACTATGTTTCTTGCACATGTGTGCAAGCAACATAAAAATGGCATGAGCAATCCAGAAACACATCACTTTCGACCCCTTCCTCTTTAAAGTGCTGCTACTCTAGTTGCAGTTCCCCAACACAAAATAGAAATTGTCCATCCAGAAATGCAAAGGCAAGACCTCCCCTGTCAATTTCATATGAACATTGTAACAGGTGCATCAGATGCACATACCTGGGCATCAACAATTGCTATATGACTTTGAACCATTATATGATGCCCCTTCCCCTTGACTCATATTCTGCTCAGCACTCAACAGCAGCACCACACAGTCTAGTGTTGCTGCTCTGTCATCTAGTATGCATAATGGAGGTGACACTGAGTCTGTTTCTTGCAGAGAGACAACTGTGATCTGATGCCAGAGGTACTGTGGAAGAAGCAAGGATGCAATGCAGTGCCTTGCAGTAAATGACATGTCACAAAATACTGCATGATAAAGGAGTTTATTTGCCATTGAATTGCATTGTTCTCTGCAGCATACTGCAGCATTTTGCAGTAATACTGCAAAGTATTGTGTTGAATTCAGGCTGGTGCTGCTGTAAAAGTATAGTTATTCATTGGCATATATTTTGAGACAGGTAACTGTGTATCCCCATATACTGTATGCACAGTACCAAGAACAGAAAATACTACCCCACTCTATATTTAA
This sequence comes from Neoceratodus forsteri, assembly GCA_016271365.2. Classification (NCBI taxonomy): domain Eukaryota; kingdom Metazoa; phylum Chordata; order Ceratodontiformes; family Ceratodontidae; genus Neoceratodus; species Neoceratodus forsteri. The sequence continues at coordinate 744,894,782 of CM057458.1, read as the reverse complement.
ATATGCTAGAAAGCATAATTCTTTACCAATTTCTTTTAACATTCATAAATTCAAAATAAGCATTTTTGAATAAAAAGTGAGCACAATCCTCACATTACATCCAGCAAGCCAAATGTAAGCAATTCCTATATGGTGCATAAGTTCATTGCTGCAATGCATATCTTGTTACAGGAAACAAAGTTCAAAGAATAAACATTCTTGAAAATCATGTTTCTTCCTCAGCATTCTTTGTTACTCCAGGCACCAAGTAGCATTAAGCTTGCAGGTGACCTTGGCTGTAATCATTCATTTACATGTTTGTAATTTCCAATCCAGAGCTGACTTTTTAATAGTTTCCACCACTGCATTGTTATCATAAAAACTCAACTACTTCATTTCTACTGACTGGCCCAGGGACATATTCTCTCATTTGTTGTCATGTTCAGCTCAGAGTGCTGGTATTCTCTGAGCTGTCCGCCACCCTCACTGTCTTAGTGTTATCTCACTATTTATGTGATATCCAGGATTTGATGTCTTCCAGTTGGTTTATGCTTGAATGGAAGTAATATAAAACATTAAAAAAAAAACAAATATTCTCAGTTCTCTGACCACCCCACCTTTTTATCTGCTGTATTTATAAATTGTTGATCAGTAATGCACAATTAGTCAAGGCCAGTTTCCAGCTATGAAGGGGGAGGGGTACACAGGAGAATGTGCATAAGCAGGCAAACACTACAGTGCAGGCAACTCAAGCTAACATTCTTGTCTCTTCTTCCTAAGTAAGAAACGTTTATTTATTTATTGTTAACTGGGTAAGGCCCTCTAGGCACAAGTGCCTGTTTTCAGGGGTGACCAAGGAGCTTTGGACTGGTTAAGTGACTTGCTGAGAGTTGCACAGTATACAAGTGGAGGCTGTGGGAATCAAGCCCAGGCCTGCAGTTACTAAGCTCATTCATAGCCTGTTACTCTAACATCTAGGCTATACTGGCAGCCCACATGTGGGTCATTATGAATCCTCATCAACAAACATTTAGATATGGTTGCAGAAGAAAGGTTTTCCTCACACCTGCACAATATATCCTTTACATAATGGAAATATTATTTCTATTGTTGCTACTGAAGCTCCTGTCTGTGGTATCATTATCATCAGATGTAACTGTTATTTTGCACATCTTCTAAATCCTCAAGATTGCCCCCAAACAAAGCAGTAAGAGTCATCTCCTGGTTCAGGACATATGAAGAAGAAGAAGAATCATCATTTATATAGCGCTTTTTCATAGACAGTATCCCAAAGCGTTTTACAAGCAATGCTAGACTGGTAGTGAAGTGCCTGAATGTGTGGTGGCGGCACATATCGCACATCATCACCCACACACAGCCTGGATAATTGCATGAACTGGTTTATGGGAAGGGGAATGTTGGCCAGGACACCAGGAATGTTCCCTGCTCTTTGCGAAGAGTGCCCTGGGTTCTTTTACTTCCACCTGGATACCCACCAGGACAACACCAGGATGGGCAGAAGGGACCTCGGTTTAACGTCTCATCTGAAGGACTGCACTTCCCAGCAGTACAGCACCCCTCAAAACTGCACTCAGATGCCAGCAATTTTTAGGTGCAAGTCCAATCCCAGTGTGGGACAAGAACCCATGACCTTCTGGTCCAGAGGCAGATGTGCTACCAACTGAGCCACGCTGACACATTTCTCCTGTTCTTTATTTCTTCAACTGGACACCAATAGAAAAGCAACAAGTTGACTTGGCACCTATTCAGGGTTAATCCATGGACCATCCTTTTCAATACATCTAGAGTACTTCTCATCCTATCACTCTGATTCTTTACTGTGTTTCTTGTTCTTGATCTTTCGGTGACTTCCTGCCACAGACTGAAAACTGTGAAGGGCAGGGCTTTTTTCTGTACTTGCTCTACACTCAAGCTTCAGAAGGCTCTTCTAGATGATATCAAAGCTGCTGAGTCTGTCTCCTGATTTCAAACTAAGCTCAAATCTCACCTGATTTGCCAAAGTTTTAGTTGCTGAATGATTGATTGTTTTCTTGACTGTTTTAACTGTAGAACAGCTGAAAACTAAAATGTTTGCATTAGAACCTGCTTGAAAGACTCAAAATGTCTAGTTTTGAATAAGAGTTAGTGTCAAAACAAACTGGATGATTTACATGTGCATAGCTGTGACACTGCCCAAAACAGGAATGCTCAGCACTCAGCATACTCTTCAAGGGGCAGCAGTCTCTCCCATGAGTGTGGGACAAAGTTATGTTCCAGATGTTAGCAGGTGCAATCCAACACTGCAACATAAAGTAGACGAGGGGAAAAAAAAGACTTGTTTCATTTACCAAATGGTAAAAATACAAATTTGTTTCTGATAGCAAATTCGGTTTGTATGGCAACCATAAAATTTGGAACACTGTTTCATGGCCTGCTTTCGCGACTTTAAATATCTGATTGTCCCTTAAGGCTGCATTCTCACAGATCATTTTCAGATTCACAAGGAAAACTATGTTTGATATCACACTCTTAAAATTCTCTTAGTAATATTTTAGATTATTATCAGGTGCAACTTTCATATCTTGATCCCAGGTAGATCTACTGTAATGTATCAAAGGCAGCCCATTAACATCCATGAGGGTGCCTGTAAACACTGTATATATTCACATGATGATATGGGATTGTTGCATGTCTTAGTGCTCAAACATTGCGCTATGTTTACACCACTGACCAGCTGATGATCCAGCCAAGAAGTGTCCCCCCTTTACCCCCAGTTATATGTTTCTTGGTTATCCAGTGACTACTTGGGAGGCAGTATAGTGCAGTGGTTTAAGGCTCTGAGCTGCAAATCTAGAGACCTGGGTTTGAATCCCACAGCCTCCACTTGCATACTATGTGACCCCGAGCAAGTCACTTAACTTCCCTGTGCTCCCAGGTCACACCTGTAAACAAACTTTCAGCTTAGTGTGCCACTCCTGGTTAAACAATTGGAAAAACTCTCCCTTACTCCCCATTATTTTTATTTTATTCATTTGTAATTTTTGACCAGGAAATGTACACTAAGCTATTATACCTTGTTTCCTGGTGTGTCCTGGGGATGGGTTGTACCAACCTGTTATATAGACATGGGAAATGTTAGCCATGGCACTGGGGAAAATCCTCTGATCTTCTTCAATAAATGCCATGGGATCTTTTACTTCCACCTGGACAATGAGCAGATAGGAGTAAAAGGGACCTTGGTTTTGCATCTCAATGGAAGAACAGCACCTCACCAGTGCAGCACCCCCCCCCATACTGCACTGCAGTGTCAGTTATGTGCTTTACCCTGAGTACTTGGTTTGAAGTTGGAACCAACGACTTTCCCATCTTCTGGCCCTGGGTGTGACCATGCCACCTACTCAGTCACTGACATTGATCCATGTTGACTGAGTTACCCTACCTCCCTCTCCCACCTTGAATAAATACTATGTTGGTCCAGTGGTCCCCTTGAACACCCTGCTGTCTCCTGTATTGTGATCCACTTGCTGCTCCCACTGGCCTGCATGTTACTCCAATATGAGTGGGTGCAGTGATGTGGCAATTGAGCTTTGTGGGTCACTATGTGTTTAGAATGGCCCTGCACTTTGGAACTAGGCAAACTATTATGTGATTTTTATTTTGTGTTTTTAATTTGAAACTAAGCAATTTATGTGATTTTTTAAAGTTAGTTATATTAACAATGTAACTTTTAGAAAAGCATTCTCCACTAACCATTGTAAATGAGCTTTGGCTCAAAGGTTAAAGAAACTCCTCTCCAGTTTTAGGTAAACAAAATGCATACAATCCCTGCTTTTTGTCCTATACGTCCACAATGCTCTGTGCATTTTGAGAGGGAATTCTTGTGATCCAGCTGAGCATGAGCCATTGTAGTCACAAGGTACCTACCAGTGTGAAGTAGGCACTGTGACCAAGTTGCATGCATTCTTTGAAAATCTACAGTTTTATTGACACAAAAGAATGGATCTGCTTTAACTGACAACATTAAAATGGAGCAAGAATGTAAATATAGAAAATAGCGCTTACATGGGTGAGATTAGAGGCATAACAAGCATTCAAATTTTTCAATCTATAAAGTGTATTTTTTTGTTTGGTTGCAGTATTACAAGAAACATATTCATATTAAATATGGTTTGGGCATGATAACTTTTATCACACCTCTGAATTCCACGTTACAGTGCAGTGCAATTCACTATCATATCACTAACTACTCATATTTATTGAAAAAGGATCTTGTCAATCAGTATGAATTTAAAGAAGAATGTCCAGTTTATGGAGCTAGAACATAAATGTGATGGCACTAGAAGCAAGCACTTTTAAGATGATAGGATTAAAAAGCAGCTTTAAAATCCCCAGAAAGGGAGCCTTTCATATTTTTAAATTAATCCTGAAGACTTTTGTTTTTCAACAGTGCCAAACGATGCCAACACAAATGTGCAAATCTGGCAGATTTGTTTGTTGATACACTGATGATGTTGTTAAATGTTTCCCCTATACAGAGCTCCACTCTATTGACACGATCTTAGCTATTTTGAAAACCATAGGTTCAGCCTTTAAAAATCACTATGAGCTGTTGTCAGTTTGATTAATAAGTGAACGGGAGCTCTGAAAATATGTGTAATGGTGGCACTGTGCAAATGAACATTTTATAATATTCCATTCTTGTAAATATGTGAGAGAGAGAGAGAGAGAGAGAGAGATATCTGGGACAGAGAAGTGGAGGGAGAGAGAGAGAGAGAGAGAGAAAGAGAGTGATGGAGAGATCAGAGAGCAAGGGATATGAGAAACAGAGTGAGAGAGAGAGAGATATGAGAGAGAGAGAAGTGGTGGGAGACGTAAAGAGAGTGAGAGATCAGAAAGCAAGATATATGAAGGAACGAGAGGAGGGAGAGAGAGAGAGAGAGAGAGAGAGATAGGTGGCAGGGGAGGGAGGGGGGAGAAAGAGAGAGAGAGAGAGAAGGAGAGCTGATTCACATGATCCACAGAGTCACTGAGTGCAAAGTAGGAGAATTACCCTCTGGCTAACCACCATGTGATTATAAGATATAACTGTACAACGTGATTTAAGTTAATCATTTTGTTATGTGAATGACTTTTTTTTCTTCTGAGTTTTATACTGTACACTATATATGGTATAATGTAAAGAGACTGAGAGTGAAAGATGAGAATGAGATTGGCAAGAAAGTAGCACTCAGAAGAATTTCCATAGGGCCAATTTCTTCTGCATTATAGGCAGATCAGCCACAGCTCTAAGACAAATTTGAGTTCTCCCTCACTCCATTACTAAAATAAATACATATATATTTCTTTTTGCCAAACTTGCAAAAATTTAATATTTGACATGTACAGTCTGAATCTGATCAAACTTGTATGAAGTATAGTAGAAAGTAAATACAATTAAAAACTGATGAAACATAATGTATCTTAATTAATCCTAGCTTATTACTGAAAAAGTAAAATAATTATAAATCCAGATTATATCATAAATTAAGTGAAAACAACAAAAACAATTCAATTCCAAAGTAAAAAAAAAATGGCTGTCGGCGGTTGTACAATTTGATTTGTACTCGCAAAAGTAGCATTCCACCATGATCAACATTGATTTCCAACTTACGAGTCCTGGGAGGCCATAAAGTAGAAAGTACAGCAAGTCATCAAGTGTGGTAATAGTAGCAGAAGAAAAACACCAATACAGTTTTCAGGGGAGGTGAGTTACTATACATGGTTAGGGAGAAAAAATAGGCTTTAGAGAGTACAAGGGGAACAGATGGAGTTCCCTTGGCATAACTACTGAGAAAAACTCGTGGAGGCCAAAGCAGTAGTTAGGATGGTCAGCTTGAAGACTGAACACAGGACAGAAGAGGAAGTGAAAGTCAACAATTAGGCCTTTTTCAGGTATATCACCAAGAAATGGAAAAGTAAGGAGGGCATTAAAAGGTGGGGAATGGGGACATAATGGATAGAGGACAACAAGGGAAATGTGCATTTCCTGAATGACTGTGGCTGCTAAGTTTTCATAATGGAAAAGTATAGACTACTTTTGCATTGGGGAGTAGCCAGAGTTCAGAACTTAGAGCAGAAACTAGAGTTTGGAAAGGCGTCAGCAGACAGGGTCTTCAGGCTTTAAATCCCCCCAAATCAGTAGGCTAGTATGACTTATACCCAGGGTGTTGAAAGAACTGGGGAGTGTGTTTGCTTCCTCTGGCACACACCTTGAACTGTTCATTAATATTAATACTACCACTGGAAAAGAGAAACATTAGTGTTATATCACTCCATAAGGGAGGACAGAGGGACTCAGGGAACTACAGACCGGTGAGCCTAACTTCTATAGTGGGCAAACTGCTTGAGACCATCACACAAGAACAGTTAGTGGAGTCGCTGCAGGCCTACAGAACTCAAGGCAGCATGGCTTCAGGAAGGGAAGATCTTGCCAGACAAACATAATTGACTTTTTCAATGATGTGGCACAGGCAGTGGATTTGGGATGAGCATTAACATCTTCTATCTTGACACTGACAAGGCTTTGAGTGCTGTACAGTAGGACTGTGAAAAAGCTGGGAGATCTAGAGTTGGGGAAGGCATCACCACATTGACTGGAATCTGGCTGGTGGGGGGTGAGGACCTACAAAGTGGTGGTGAATGGGCAACACTCAGAGGAGAGGGCTGTCGCCAGTGGAACACCTCTTGTCTTGGGGCCAGTCCTGTAACATGTTCATCTGTGGCATTAGCAAACAGGTTCCTCTTCCCAATCCCTATTCTTGTGTTCCTGATCTCCCAATAGACCTGTTTCATTTTTGTAGTTTATTTTTTCCACATTGCATCCCTGTGTAAACGGCATATACTCTTTGGGTTGTACTGCATCCTGTACTGTTAGATGTCAAGGGTGGGGTGGGTTTTATTATTTTAAGTTTCCTGGTGGATGGTACACTGCCACCCAGCAAGCTGGCAAGATCCAATTGGGAGGATGCATTTTGGTACTATATTCATAATTTCCAGGCCCCAGCGACCAACCACATAACACCAGGGCCATTTGCCCTATAGTGCTATGTTACCAATCATTCCTTGACATCTACCTGGTTGTGACAGTCCTCACAGCAAGGGTTCATTTTCAGTACTGGACAGTGTACAGATCTTGCTTGTGAATATAGCACCTTCATGTACACAGCTGCAGTTAAGGGCAATGCAAAACAAGCATTTTGCACATGCACCATTTTGCCACCATCTAAAACTACACTACATGATGGATGGATCAGTCAGTGTGGAGCACTGCTTTGCAAACTGCCTTCCAGACATAAGAAGGCACATCAGTGACTGAACTCACTAACATCCTAGCATATGAGGCATTTTGACATTCATGGACAGCATGTTGTGATATATAATTATGCATCATATTTTCAGTAATAAGCATATGACCACCATTTCTAAGTTGTGTCCCCTCACTGATCCCATATAGTAATAATTTCCCTGGTGATCCATTGCTTCTGCCTTCCTGTTCCCCTGTTGCACTCTAATCTGCTGGTCCAGTGGTCACGCCGCCTGTTCCACAGTGGTCACATACCGTGACGGTCTAGTGGTTTCTTCCTCAACTTAGGTTCATGCATTTCATGTTGGTCTAGTGGTTCCTCTAATAAGGTCCACCTCCTTAGCAGGGCAGCCACCAGTGGTTCACACTTATAGTCCAGGAACCCCATACCTAAGGCCACTGGTATTCTGTGATTCCAAAAACCTAAGAACATACATCGTGCCACAGAATATACATAGTGCTACAGAATTCCTTGTGTGGGTGATTTTTTTATTCAGATATCCATTTCTTCCATAGTGCTTGGCTCTCCTTTGAACCTTGTTTATCCTGAAGTCCATTCTATATGTGCAGCATATGATGTCATCAATGACATCACATCATATTCTAAGTCACAGCAGGACTGAAGTTCGCCATAGAAATTAGTAATTTGTGATGCAGGAATGAACAAATGCCACTGCAGAAACCTGGCAACCCTGCTGCAGAAATTAAGACTGAAGTGCCATAGAGAGCTAGAAATATTGTCCATACTCAAGTGAGAATGAGTCTGCAAGAGCCACTATGCTCTGTAATTTGCATAGTAGCCCCCACCTACTTTCCCTTCTACTTGCAATGATCTTTGTGGTCTAGAAGTAAATATTTGTGATCCCAGCTGAGACTGGCTCAGTTGGGTCACAAAGTTTGTGCAAAGTGGCATTTGTGAAACTACTGTATGTCCACTTTGTGTAACTTTTGACTGGAAAAAATGAACCCATGTTATCCGATGGGTCCCTTTGTAAGATGAGTGCTGACAGACCCAAACTTAAACAAATCAATCAACTCAATCAAAACTTTATTTGTAAAAGGTGCCTTTCCAGAACCAAGGTGCCTGTACATAACATAATAAAAACAATATTACTAAAACAATACAATTAATCCAAACCTAATAACATTTAAATAACAAAGGGGCATGGGCTACTAGGAGAGACTGAACATATATAAATCATTCAGCCTTGAAGAGGAGTCTGAGTGGGGGCATGCTCACATTGTTCTAAATAGTGCAGGGATAGACAGAGTGGGGTATACAAACATGTTCGAGCTAGTCAATGCAAGTTAAACAAAGGGGCATTCACTCAAATGAGAAGGAGCGTTCAGGATAAGAGAAAATATTAGAAACCATGTCTTAAAACAGGAAATGGTTAACATGTGAAATAGCCTACTGTACCTAAAGAGGTCATGGCTGCCTGAACCATTCATTTTTTAAAGCAGATTCTTTAGCGAGAAGGGAATTGAGGGTTACACAGTAGAGGTAGGGGCTAGCATTCTCACTGACAAACATGTGTGTCCATACACAAATTGGGTATGTAATTACTGTTGTTTAGCAGAAGGGCAGACAAGAAGGAACCTAAATCTATTTCATTATCACTATGTTATGTTAGGCCAGTACATTACAGTGATCCTGTTTCAAGTGAATTTACTTAGTAATAATGAAGGGAAGAGATATACAGAAATCACAACAAATGTAAACTGAACTGTATTCAATATTATGATTTCTGAAGTCTTTCCAGAGGTGCCAGTAGCTGCTTAAGTGAAACTTTTTCTAAGGCACATAGTAGAATCCATTTTTTTGCCTGGCCTGGTGGGGCCGGTTGGTGGTTCAATGCACTACCTGAAGGGAGATCTAAAATCAAGTATCAGCATACACTCCCCCACCTTGTGCCAGTGGGGTTTAAAGAGTGATGCACATGCACTGAATGCCACCCCTTGGTGGTAGGAGGTGGGCTGCCCACTGCACATGATGGAACCACAGGAGCTTATTGTCTGAGAAGCACTCAAGGCTAGTAAGAATGCCTATGAGGCAGCCAGAGCAGTATGTCACCTGAGTAGAAGTGAGGTATGCAGGAGTGAGGGCTGCATGGGGAATAAAAAATAAATTTATAAAATGAAGACTCCATTATTTGCAAACAGATGGCACAAGGACAGTGCACCTTTAGTTTTATGTACTGTAGTTACAAAGACAGCCTCTCAATTTACGTGAGATGGAATGCATTTATACATTCTTCCACCATCCCCCCCAAACACACTAATTTCTATCCAATAAAACATTAATTGAAATCAGTAAAATTACCCTTTGGTTAATTAACTTTGGGATGCCGTATAAGCTTTTAAAGGCAAATGTGCATTAAATTTCAGTGGCAAACTGCACTCATGTTTAGTGGGAAATGCTAATGAATTCAATTTAATTTAGAGGTAAGGAAAAAGAGCACAGTGACATATAAGAACAAGAATGTGAGGAAGGATATCTTCCACCACTAATTATAAATGTGAGTGGCAAACATTTAAATCAATATGCCAATGGAGTTAAGAATGATTGGGAGTTCCACAGTATATTTACAAAGTTACATATCTAATATTTAAACTTATGCCCATGTTCCATATCAAGGCAAGATCCTGCATGAAATTCCAAACTCTTTGGAAAATATACTAACCTCTCAGCATTAACATGTGTAGCATGGCCTTTACAAATGAATGGAATGCACAGCACATTTTTGTTTAGGGAATAATAATTTGAAGAATAGTGAACAACAGGGGCCTGATTTTCAAAGCCCCGAGAATGCCACAAGCCTCTGGTATGCTGATCATTTGGTGCACAGGGCTTGCAACTTTCTTTCAGCTGGCGATCGAGATTTTCAATCCTAAGCAGCAAATGCCACAAGTCAGACAAGCTTTACCCTGGTATAGCTTTCATTATTTGAGGGACCTTGTTTACTGAGCTTGTGCCAAATCTTTGGTGCAAGCTGCCGTAAACTGAGGAAACTGTCACAACTGAACCAGATGTACTAAAATTGGGTGCAGCTGCATGAAAGGAGTTTGGCACAGCTGCACCAAAAAATGGGTTTGATGTAGGGCTTAACATAAGCCTTGCATCACCCTTTGAAAATTGAGCCCCAAGGGTTTAGTGTTAAGGTCTGTTCGTATCATGTTAGTTTACAGTTCTAAAGGATTGTGGTCCCAATCCTCAAAGGGGTCTGCATCAGGCGCAAGCTGCCACAAACAGCAGCTTGTGCTGAAGCCCCATGCACCAGGGACCCTGCACCAGATTCTGGTACTGGAGGGGTCCCGGCACCTAAGTCTCCACACTTCTGGCAATCCTCTCCACATGGCAAACAACAGGCACATGGGAGCTGTCTGTTGCAAGCTGGTGTAGCACAAGCTAAGGCAGACTCCCCTGTCCTGATCCCCAGGGACATGTACAATACCCTGGCACTGGTGGGATAGTGTCCATCCCCAAAACCCCAATGCTGCATGAATGTACAATTATCCAAAATGACCCCCCATGCACTCGAGTCCCCAATACCTGGTGGTCTAGTGGACCCCACTCTGCAGTGCCTATCCAGCTGGTGACTGGCTCAACCCACCACTCACCTCTGCAGCCAGCCACCGACTGTGATCCAAATCAGTGTGTACTATATATATATGTGCTCAATGTGTGACAGCAGCTTTCATTTGCTGAGCAGATATATATACAGTATGCACTGCTTCAGATCACATTCAGTGGCTGGCCATGGAGTTGAGTGGTGGGTTGAGCCAGTCGCCAGCTGGATGGGCACCACAGGGTGGGGGTAGGGTCCACTAGATCATCAGGTATTGGGGATGCAAGTATATGGGGGATCATGTTGGATAATTGTACATTTAGGCAGCAGTGGGGATGGGGTGGGGGCATTGTGCACAACTAGGACACATGGGGGTTCGGGAGGGAGGTGCCACCTATATGTGCACACCAGAGCGGCATTAGGTTGAGGGATGGGGATGTCAGTCACATCAGGGGGTGGCATCAGGGATCAGGAGGGTGACCTATACATTTATTCTTACAGAGCCACATTGGGGTTCCAAGGGGAGACTGCAGCATACAGTGGCACTGATTATATCCGTCCCATAGAGACATATTCTAAGTACCCTTAGACCAGCCCTGTCTGGTCTAAGGGTACTTAGAAGTTCATCATCATCATGTTGTTCCTGAGTCCCATTTTAGGAGTTGCGGGGGCTTGCGCCATGCTGCAGCTACTTCTGTGTTGCAGGGGTGATGCAAGTCCCATTTGGGGCAGGCAGCCTGCACTTGATACAGGCTGCCTTTTGTGAATTGCTCTTGGCCATACCTTTTGGTGCAAGGTATACCTCGGGCCATTCTTTGTGGCACAGGCACCTTGTACCATGCTGGAACCTTTGAGAATCGGGGCCTGTATGTTTAGAAATTGCTCTAAAATTTTGAGGAACATCAGCTAATCTTCATAGAGCATGGGTAAATTTGGATGTAAAAAAACATAGCACTATACACAATACACTGCTGTTGTGAGGTATGGTTATGCTTATGGAACTTATCTAACACAGACTCCATTATAATAAAGTAAGTCACTGTGCCCAAAAAGAACACTTCTATAGCCTACCACAACTATCATCTTCAGCTAAACTAAGATGCAAATGGTTATGAGCAGCCCATCCAGTCCACTTAGTGTTGACTCTAACCCTGAATATTAATTTCCAATCAACATGAATAATAGGGAATAACAGGACCAGAAATGAAGTAATGTTAAGTACTTATGGTGCTCAGATTCAGAAATTATCATAGAAATGTGACACTTGTAATAGTCCAGTCGATGGTGCAGAAAACAAACAGCAAATATGTTGCAGGTGATGCCTTTTATTGGCCTAATATAATTGTTTTTGAGACTAGCTTTTGAGAGTTATACTGTCTTCATCAGTTCAGTGGAAGCAAAGTTGAAATACAAGCCAGACATACAAGTTGGATGTGCATTGAAATGAAACATTGTGTAGCATGTTTTGTTTAAACATCAGTTACAGTGTCAATTCATATTAATTAAAAACAGGCAGGGAGTTTATAAAATACCCCATTGTAATTAAGTTAGTATTCAGATGTGTCTGCTGTAAGAGACAGCTATCAGGACTCAAGTAATACTTCTCATGTACTATATACAGATGGGCGGAGGGAGTGTGTTGAGGTGGTCTGGGACGAGAAAGGAAAGAAAAAATCCAATTTCTTTCTAAAACTTTAAACTGAATTAACTTAAAAATACAAGGTTTAAAAATTATAAAAAAAACTACTTTCTTTTCACAGGCTGCCAGGCTGTTCTTTTAGTGACCCCTCCCAACTCCAGCCATTTCTTGATCTCCCACCACCCTCTCCATGCTCCCATTAACATTTGCCTAATGACAAAGGGCAAGATTCACAATGAGATTTTTTAAAGTTCCACTCTGCAACTGCTGTTGCGGACTGGATTGGCCCGCAGCTGTGTAGCGTCCGAACCACAACCGCAGCAGTTAAGGAGGGAGCTATGGTGGGTTCCAATGCCTGTAGCAGCCTCCCACAGGTATGGTGCTGTCCATGGCAACAGCAACCACAAGCTGCCATATTCCATGGAGCCAGTCATACTCTGGCTCCACCTTAGTGAATACCTGCAGCTGCGGTTGACCAGTGGCTTCGCAAGTGTATTCCCACTAGCGCTGAGGTTTTCCTGCAGCTGTGGGTCCTTCTGCCACATTCATGAATCCTGCCCTAACTCTCTACTGTCTCTTTGCAAAGAGCTGGGCTTGTCTATAAACAACCCCTGCCTAACCCCAACACCTAGTCCCCAAAATATTTGTAATTAGTTGGACCACCATGACCCGATGCATGATTTCAGGGAGTGGGGGCAAAAAGGTTCAAGTCTTAGCTAGTTCAGTTTTCTCCCCCCCAGCCCCATGTATGCTTCCTGCTAATGCAGTAATCTGACTGTATTAGTTTGAACAGAGCATGTGGCCAAGAAGGTGGGATTGAGCACTTGCTGTTACTGAAGATGCTAAGCAAACTAATTCATCATATGTTCTACATTCTCAGGATACATAAATAATGATGGCAGAAAAAGTCCCATAGGCCTATTTAGTCTTCCTCTCCAACCCCACTCTTAGTACTGGCCTTTGTGTTCCTCCCTTTGTTTCTGCCATGCCTTTTCTAACTAATCCTATATGCCTGTCCCATCCTATTTTGAAGCTGCACTCTGATTTGGCCTGTACTATTTCTTCTGGTAGCTTGTTCTACTTGTCCACTTCTTTTTCAGTAAAAAAGCACTTGTGGATGTCCCTTTTGAATCTCCCCTATGCATGTTTCAGTGAGTTCACCCTTGTCCCGTTATTTAAGCTAAAAAAAAGTTATTTGGCATCCACCTATCTATCCAATGCAGCTACTGTGCTTGTACATTTGGATCATGTCACCATTTCCATTCCTTTTTTAAAGGGTGTACATGTTCAAATCCTGCAGCCTCTGATATGTCTTGCCTTTTAACCCAAGGACAATCTGTGTTGCCTTTTGCTATACTGTGTCAAACCTTGTCACAGTCTTTCCTCAGATGTGCACTCCAGTGTCTTGTACAGTATTCCAAATGTGGTCATATGAGCATCCGAGCACCCTGATTGCCTTACCTACAGTTCTATTACAGTACACTGTTGTTTTCAGGCTCTCTGATATCATGAACCACCTGTCTTTTTTTTTGTGGTGCTTTCCAGTACCACCATCCCCAATTCCTGCTGCACCCTCGGGCCCCTTTTCCCAAGTGCATCACCTTGCAATTTTTAATGATGAAGACCAGCTACCATATCTCTGACCAGGTCTGCAACCCATCCAGATCATTCCTAAGTTTCCTTCTACCTTCCTTTCTGTCCATCCCATGCAGATCTCTGTGTCATCAGCAAAGAGGCAGATCTTGCCCTCAATGCCTAACCCTTTTGTAGTGGGACTATATCTGTTGTGCTCCAGTCCCTAAGGGACCACACTTGTGTCCAGCCAGTAGTTGAACATGTCTGCAACTGATCCTTGCTATTATCTCTACCTCCTTAAACATTCTTTTTTACAAGATATCAAGTCCAACCCATTAAGCTTTTGTTATACCCTATTACCTATTATTTTGACCATGCTTCTTAAGCATTTGCTTTCCTGTCCTTTGTTTGCAACCCCACATTCTAGTAGTGGCCCATCTTTCTCCCTAGTTCAGTATCTCTACTTTCTCTTTGTCCCTTTGATTGATTGATTGATCAGTTTATGTTCTTCAAATTTTCATCAGGAGAGACATACTGAGCTTATAACAGCTCATTTCCTGATGTTCCTACAGTGAAGGGGCATATGCAGTATATGACATGCAAGTTAAAATATATCACATAAGGTGCAGTAGTAATACAAATAAAACACTACAGAAATACATAAAATAAAATAAATAACAGTGTGCAGTCACAATTACAGGCAGAATATTCAGGGCTACTTAAAATACAGATAACATATATGCAAATTAATATAAAAGTGCTACACACTACAAGGATGCCAGATAGTAGCAGATTACAATCATCCGGACTGCTAAGATGTGAACTAACAGCCAGTGAAGGAGGATAGCTCAGGAGCTTGACACCAGATAAGATTAGCTGATGTAGGTGCACCAACCTGGGAGGGAGTAGGTGTTCCTCACAACTGGGGTGGATGACAAGGGGGGCATTAACAACATGGGAGGAGGGAAAATGAGGATAGGGGATCAGGAATGGTTGCAGGAAGTAGTGGCATAGTCATGAATAAGGGATTTAAGGGAAAAGAAGGATGAAGGATATGCTAATTTATGCATGCCAACAGGTGTCAGGGTGTGCCTTGGTGTCATTGTGCCTAACTCTCTCCCCATTCCATCTGTAAACAAGCTGAGATGGTACAGTATAGGAGAATGAGGTGATAGTTAGGCTCAATGATCCCAATGCACACTCAGATGCCTGTTAGTGTGTGGAGGGTGGGGTGGTAGGGATGGTAACTCTAACACTATATTTCCAGATTTCTTCGCTGTGATAGAAACTCTAACTGATGCACTGATGGCGTTTCTTGCTATGGCTTTCACTTCTTTTTGAGATAGTATAATAGTATGCTTATTTTACTGTGGGAAGGCTCTGCTCTCCAATCCCTCCATAGATGCACAAATGTATGTAGGTGTGGAAGGGCCCTGCGCTTCCATGTGTTAATAAACAGTGACCAAATTGTCAGCACAGCCATCTTATTACCCAATCTCATGTACCCCAGTACAGAGAAATTATGAAATGCAAGGCAAAACGTAGTTATGCACAACTGCAATGCCATTCTGTGCCACAAGTGTGGAAACACATTTTGGGGAGGATGTGAAAAATGATAACTGTACTGTTCATGAGGTGGTGTGAAAAAATGACTATGTTTAAATGTTGGGGTCAAAAGATTGAAAAGTAGTAAAGTTATGCACATGCTTAGAATAAATTCAACAGATGCATATAACTTGTGCATTTTTAGGAATTTTGTCATCATATTTTCAACATGGTCTTTTAGGAACCTCAGCTCATGAACTCTACCACTTTCATTTTGTTAATCAGTCCTGAAAGGTGATTTTGTGTAACAAGCATGCCATTCTGTGCCACAGTAGTGAAAACATGTTTTGGGCAGGATGTGAAAAATGACAGCTATACTGTTCATGGAATGGTGTGAAAAAATGGCAATGTTGAAAATTTGGAGTGAAAATATTAAAAATTGGTGAAGTTACGAGCATGCGTAGAAACATTTCAATGACTGCATATAATTCAGGTGTTTTTTTGGCATTTATGCACCAAATTTTCAACATGGGCTTTTTGGGACCCCACCTCATGAACACTGGAACTGTCATTTTGTTAACTGGTCCTGAAAGATGATTCCACGCAGCAACGGTGAAATCACCTTTTGGATTTGATTAACAAAATGACAGTAACAGTGTTCATGAGGTAGGGTCCCAAAATCCCCATGTTAAAAATTTAGTGTAAAAATTACAAAAAATGGCTGAGGTATCAACATAAATTCAAAATGACATAGACAGCCATTATATGGCACTTACCTTGATTCTTCAGTTTGCGGTTCGGCTTTGAGGAGGACAGACATATTCCGGTCAACAGAAGATGGCAGCCGAGTGCCCCCAGTGGTAAGTATAGGGCAAGGGGGGATGGGGAAGTGGGTTGCTCAGTGGGAGGGTCAGGATATGGAAGGGAGACTGAGGCAGATGATGAGGGACCATTTTCTTTTTTTTAGCAAAAAAAACCAAAAGATGGGGAACAGTTTTCTTTTTTTACAGGAACATTTTCAGGAGAACTTTGGGACACTGGGGATGGGCTCCCTAGTGTTCCACAGTACAGCTGGGGAACATAACTGGGGACACTGGGAGTGAGCTCCCCAGTGTCCCACACTGGCAGAGGGGGGTGATAGTGATGATATGGGAATTGGGCACCCCATGATGGCAAAACCTTTTTTTATAAATATTTTGGGGCACTGGGACTGGGCTCCCCCAGTGTTCCACACTAGGAGAAATGGAGCATGTACCACTGACATGGGGATTTCGCACCCCAATGTCAGCAGAAACATCTGTTTTAAATAAAACATGCCTCGGCCACCTTGGAGGAAGTAAAAGGAGAAAAAAATATTTTATTAGGTAAACAGCAACAGATGTTTACCTAAATGTGGGTCAAGGAACATGAAGCTGATCTTATTTGGGCCAAAAAGTGTCCAGAAAATATTTTGGTGGTTTTGACTGGTGCCAATGGGTTTTTCCCATTGGGTTAGTGCAGCAAATTGCAGCAATATTCATGAAACGGTGTAGCAATTTGCAGCAGTTTTCATGCAACTGTGCCATTAGTTGTGCAAAAATTGCTGCAGTTTGCAGCAGTTTTGCCAAAGAAGTGACACAAATTGCAGCACTGCCAACAGCCAAAATGCCAAAAACATATTTCTGGACAGTAATTTTTTAAAGTAATGCCAGAATTGTGTTCCTTAGGCCCCAATTGGGTAAACACAAGTTATGGTGTTTTACCAAGTGACAGTATTTCTTGAATTACAGCATTTTTTAGCCATTGCTGACTGAAAACAAGATGGCGGTAGTGTGAAACTACAAAACCCATTTGCAGCAGTGAAAAGTGCTTTTGCAAAAGCAAAAAGTGCAGACACATTTTAAACTTTAATAACTTTTGAACAGATTAATTATTTTTCACCCTACCTTCCATGGGCAAATCAATGACCCAGACCCATATATCCTGACAATAACAGATCAAACACACAAACTGTTAGTACCATAGCCTCGAGCAAAGAATTGGCCAAAAAAGTGATATTTTTCACATTTGTTGGCACTCTGCAGTTCCGTAACCACACATCTGACTGGAATTAAACTTGCCAGATTCAGTGATCTATGGTACCAGACTGTGCATGCAAAATTTCAGGCAAATCAGACAAATGGTTGTAAAGTTATTAAAGTACAAAATTTGGGGTTCAACATAGAAGTGGCTATGCAAACATAACTATAACTGCACTACCATGGAGATATAATATATAACACCTGCCTGCACACTGCTTTCACCTACCTGGGAGATGGAATCCAGCTAGCTGCAAGGAAGGTTAGTCACAGGGCTGGCAGGCATTAATTTTGGAGTATGACTCTCTTACCATAACAATAGTGTTATATGAATTATCACAGATGCAGAACATCTCTTTAAATTAGAGCTGATTTATTTAGCAATCTGTAATTAACTTTTTCTTTCACTTCAGCAATGGCTCTATCAGTAATTAGAAAAATGGTTTCACATACTGAACAGTAAAAATAGTATTTCCAAAAAAAAAAAATGAATGTTAGTAGTTTTTCTTCCCCTGACAAAAATCTAGAATTTTGTTGCAACACTCATTTCTCACCCCACCCCCAAAATAAACAGTAAAATATCCCAAAATCAGTTTGTCTCTCTTTTAAAGTCATGGGGCCCAATTGTATAAGCACTCCTATGCATGTCACAAGTTGCGACGTGCAAGTGGTGTAGTTGCGCCAAGGATCCTGCACCAGATTCTGTAAGGGGCAGGGTCTCCGCAGCTAAGTCCTGTGACTTGCAACATTTGCAAAGGTACACCAAACACAGGGTATACCTGAGGTGCAGGTCGCAAGCCACATCCAAAGGTCTGTAGGGTGCAAGTGCACACCACACCCCAGTCCCCATGTCTGAGAAGCTCCTCTAGGCTATTGGACCCCCCCACCATCCTGATCCCCATAAAGTATGACCACTAGCCCCATAGATTCAGTTACACCCCCAAGCCCTGGTGCCATCCTCTTGCACATGGCACTGTCCCTGTTAATTACTGTCTGTACATACATTCCTATTACCCTGGTAGCAGTTTCACCTGGCATCACAGACAAGTTCAAGATTTCAACCCATCCTCAACTGATGACTGGCGACAGCCGACCTCCTCACTGCCACTTCCAGCTGTCAACTGAGCCCTGTCTGAGCATGTACTGTATACACATGCTCAATGAATGAACTGTCATTCATTCAGTGAGCGTGTATATACAGTATGCTCTCAGACGGGGCTTAATCGGTGGCTGGCCATGGTGGTGAGAGGTGGGCTGTGCCAGCTGCTGGCTGGGGATGGGTGGGTGGTGTGGGGTTGTCTGGCAATGCCAGGTCGGGGAGGTGAGGGCCACTAGACTACCAGGGATTAGAGTATAAATGTGCACAGTACTAACAGGACAGTGCCATATGAGGGTGGCTGGCATCAGGGCTTGGAGGGGCATGATCAGCCCTGTGGGACTAGTGGTCATACATTATAGGAATTGGGACAGGGGTCCAATAGCCCAGGGGGCTTTACAGTGCACAGTATTGGGGGACTTGAGGAGGGGATCCCTTAGCCATGGGGGCACCTGCAGTAGGTGTGTGTGTGGAGGGGTGCCTCTAGCCCTGCAGGGCTGTCTGGTGGGGCTGGGATGGGGCTGGGGGTGGCACAGATTGATGGATCCAGCTGTCAGCACACATTCCCTGGTGGACGCAAGTTACACCAGCTATTTGCTGGTGTAACTGTTCATTGACAGATGTCCATCGGGGTTTCTTGTAGAATTGCAACATTGGGGACTTTGTTGCTGCCCTCCAAGAATAGTGGCAAATGCTGCCATAAAGCTCCTAGCACCATGTCGCAGGGGGTTTAGGGCATACCTGCTGGTGTGTATCCACTTTGGTACAAGCAGCCTGTGACATGTCCTCTTCTGTCCTCTGTCAAACAGGTGAACCCTCCCTACAAACTTCATCTAGAAAATAAAAACTGTGCAGGTCTTGGCTGCTAACTGCAGACTTAGCTTCTGCTCTTCCATCTTTGCTTGGTATATCAGGGCCCAAATATTTCTGGAACTCAGTTACTCTACTGCTTTCCTAGATAGAAAACTTTTCTTTTACTTTGGCAATGATAGCCCCTTAGCTAACTAACCTATCACTTTAAAAGTTAGTTTTCATTTTTTCCTTGCTTTTTTTCTTGAAGTGAGTGGCTAAGCCCAGCCGCTAAACTGCTGCTTGCTAGCTCAGAGAATATATATATATAGAGAGAGAAAGGGCAAAAGGTTGAGCTATGCTACAGAACACTGTATCTCACCTACTCACACCTGATTGGAGCATTTGGTACTGAGGTCACTGGCAGGAAATCAGGAAAGAGCTTGACCCCCTTTTAAATAGGAGGAACTTTTTTGAACAAACTCTGTCCCACTGATGTTGTGCCCCTCCCCAGAACATCACTCTCTTCTTTTCCTTTTATCTTTTGTTTCATCTAGCTGGTCCCACCTCTTGCTGACATCACCCTAGTGACAACAGATCCAGCCAACAGACCAGCCAACAGACCTTACACAACATGGCCTGCTTGTAGCTAACTATGACGACTTCCTCCCCCCCCCCTTGGTAACCATGTTATTTTTATAGATATATCTTAGTTATTTATTTATTTATGCCCCTGCTATCTGCTTACATCCTCTCTTTGCTTGTTTCTGTCTCCCCCCCAAGTTCACATAACAAAAGGGCACCAGGCACCCACTAGCCTTCACTAGCCACTTGGTTACTAAATAAAATACTGACCACTCAGCCACCACTGTGGGCAAAGGGGTTTTACCTGAGTCCCCTCTCCCAAACCACTTCTTTTTCTTTACAGGTTTGGCAAACAACCTCTCCCTATGACTACAGATTGGCACCCTGCATTCAGGTAAGTCCCTCTATTTTGCATTATATTTGTTGGATTGACTGTAACAGGATGGTCACGCCATTACAATACATATATATATATATATATATATATATATATATATATATATTAGAGGCAAAACTCAGTTTAATGCATTAGTTATAGTTGTTCCACAGCGACAAAAGTGAGAGAATTCAATGTTAGGGTTGAGCCCTTGACCCCAGCCACCCCTAACCAGCATTGGGTGCGCATTGGGGTCATCAGCCCCTAATCTCACCCCATCACATGTGTAAAGCAGCAGAAGTATTGGAGAATGGGGTGAGAGTTAGGACCGATGACCCCATGCGCACCCAATGCGGTGGGGGATGGCTAGGGGTCAAGGCAGTTTTCAACCCTAACACCAAATTTCCTCACTTTTGTCGCTGTGGAACAACCCTAACTAATGCATTAAACGGAGTTTTTTGCCTCTAATTTCCCTTCTTTTTGAGAATGATAATGAGAAATAGTGAATGTAATGCAGTGGCGGGAGCGCGGGGCCCAAAGCCACGTGATATCTTGTGGCATAGTAACAGGAACAGCAACACAAACAGAAGTGCTAACTGTGGCGCACATGGTAATGCAAGCTCAAATGAGAACAGAAAGGGTAACGCACACGGTGGCGTAGACGGGAACAGTCTGCCACGTGATGTGTTGTCACATAGTAACATGGTGCCTGCAAACGGAAATGTCAATGGGTATGGTGACACAAAGTGAAACAGAAAGAGAAACAGTACTGTAGACACAAATGGCAAAAAATAACAGAAATGCAAGCGCAAATGAAAATGCAAAGGATAACGCACATGGTGGCGTGAGCGTAGCGGTAAGTGAAATGAGTGCGGAACACAAGCGGAAAGAGCAACGTGAACAGTAATGCAAGTGCACAGGCTGGTTTTCCCAAAAGCTGCGAAGAAAGACAATGAGTATAAAGAATGTATGCATAATAATGGGTCTCGAGCAGAAACATGAGGAGTTGGAATACTAAATAGCATATATCTCAGGAACGGTACGACGTAGAAAAAAATGTAAAAGTCATATGATTTATGACTTTCCTGGCTAGTTTTACACTTAGCCCCCATTAGGGGGCTAAGTGCTTTTCCAACGAAAAGTCCGTATCTCGCACCGTTTACGAGATACGGGCCCTGAAAGGTGCAGCGAACGCCGTAATATTATCCTATGGGAAAAAAAAGAGAAGTTCAGAGTGCCATAACTTTGCCTCCCTGTAATATTTTTTCACCAAACCACTGAAAGGCACATCTGTGGGCTGTTGGCTGTCTTCCCTCCAAATTTCAGGAAAAAAAGACCAAACCGTTATTTTGCAGCAGGGTGCCAAAGGTTCCTGTAATGCGTCGGATGCCTTAATGTTATCCTATGGGAAAAACTGTCAACTTTGGAGTGCCATAACTTTGCCGCCATGTAATATTTTTTCCAAACAACACTGAAAGGCACATCTGTGAGATGTTGGCTGTGTTCCCTCCAAATTTCAGCCCAAAACTCCCAACCGTTCTTTTGCGGTGGGATGCCAAAGAATTGCTGTCATTTCCCCACAGCCTAGAAAAGTACTGTCGCAATTTGCAAAAGCTTTCAAAAAAATTTGCAACACTTTCGTGAGCATGAAAGTACTTTGCAAAAGTACTTTTTCCAGAAATTTGAAAAACATATTTCTGGGGTGTTTTACCCCAAAATAAAGACATGGCTAGCATCCTCAGGCTCCGACTAGGTGAATACAAAAAGAATTAGGTTGCTAGAGGGTCCCAAATTTAAATGGCAAGCATTTTTCTGATCACTAACTGAAAACAAGATGGTGGATTTGCGAAAATAAGAGGGCCATTTGTGAAAGTAAAAATGTATTTGTGACACTGTTGAACTTTTTGTTAACTTTTCCCATTGACTTATAATGGGAAATTGTTTTTTGAATAACCTTTGAACCGTTTAATATTTTTTCACGAAATCTTTGAAAGGCACATCGGGGACCCTGGCCACACGTTCCCTGAAGATTTTGGACCAGTGTACCAATCCGTGTGATCCGTAGGCACCGTGAGAATTCCAGAAAGCGAACGCATCGCCAGATCATGCTTAATAACCCACAGCCGTGTACCTGACCAATACAAAACATGGCAGATCCCAAGGTGTATGGATCTTAATTGTGTATTCCAAATTTCAGGTAAATTCGTCAAACGGTTGCAAAGTTATTAATGTGCAAAATTTGGGGTTTAACGAGAAATGGCTCCTCAACCCTAACTATGGTAGCACTACCATGCTACCATATATATATATATATATATATATATATATATATAAATATATATATTCTTTGCAAAAAAAACTGCATTAATGCACCATTTATGGTTCTGCCTAAAGCGGAAAAAGTAGGGAAATGTAGTTTTAGTGTTTCCAACCCTAAAATCCCACCCCAGCCCTGAAGTGAATCAAGGGTGGAGTCTTCCTTGGCTCACCCCACTGTGGTAGCAAGAAAGGTCAGAAGGGATCAGTGCAAGTCTACTGTATATGTTTCAGGAGTGTATAGAATGGTGTGAGCTTTAAGGTTGACAATGTCAAGGAAGACTCCACCGCTAACTTGCTTCAGGGTGGGGCGCGGCTCTACAGTTGGAAACCCTAAAACCACACTTTTTTACTTTTGTTGCTTTAGGCAGAACCCTAAATGATGCATTAATGCAGATCTTTTGCAAAGAATTTCCTTACTTTTTGAGATAGCATAATTGGATCCTCATTTGCTTGTGGATCGCAGGCCCTCCAGGCCATGCACTTCTATATCTCCATAGATGTGTATATGTCTGTTGCTGTGGAAGCACAGGAGCCAGAGGGCCCTGCTATTGGATATGTAGCAAAATAGCAATGAAATTGTCAGCACGGCCTTCTTATTACTCCACCTCATGAACCCAGTACTGAAGATATTTAAATCCTTACTGAAACATCACTCTGCATCAATGAAACATGATTCCATGCCACAGGTGTGAAAACACATTTTGTCCAGGATTTGAAAAATGTCATCTATCACGTTCATGAGGTGGTATAAAAAATGGCTATGTTGAAAATTTGGGGCCAAAATATTTAAAATTACCAAAGTTACAAGCGAGTGTTGCAGAATTTCAATGGATGCACATAACTTTGCCACTTTTACATATCTGGATTCCAAATTTTCAGCATAGCTTTCTTATGACCCCAGTTCATGAACAAGGGCATTGAAAATTTTCAAATCCTGCTCAAAAGGTAATTTCACGAAGTAACCATGAAATCACCTTTCAGGCTTGATTTGCTTATTTTCCACTACCGTTGTTCATGAGGTGGAGTTCCAAAAAAGGCATGTTGAAAATCTGGGGTCAAAATTTGCAAATATGACAAAGTTATGCAATAAAGTATAACAATTTAAATCACATGGATGTGGTGTGCATATTCATGGAACACATATAAACAGAGTAGCGAAAGAAGTAAGTTTATTAAAACCCCTATTAAACTACATTGAACTACACTTACATTAGTTTCAAATATTGCAGTTGGCAGTTCCAGTAGCAAGACATACTTTTGATCAGATAGTATATTT
Source organism: Neoceratodus forsteri (assembly GCA_016271365.2). Lineage (NCBI taxonomy): Eukaryota > Metazoa > Chordata > Ceratodontiformes > Ceratodontidae > Neoceratodus > Neoceratodus forsteri. The sequence continues at coordinate 744,870,635 of CM057458.1, read as the reverse complement.
TTCTTCTGGGAACTGTTTATTTGTTTTATTTATTGAAAATGTTTCACAAGGAGAGGCAACACTGAGCAAAACAATGCTCGTCCCATGGTGCGACCTGGGGGGGGGGTACATAGGAGGAGAATACATAATACAAACAATGTGATGCATTTAGAGTTGAGCAAGTTCAACACAGTGGTTACATGGGTTACATAGGAGGAGTATCCATAAAACAGAGAATGGGTTGAAATTTAGAGTCAAACAAATAAAAACGGTGGTTACATGGATGAGTGTAGCTAGGCAAGCTTAAGCAAGTGGAAACACTACATATTTGTGCCACGTGGGTGGTGGCATACATGTTTGATTAACATAGAAACTAAACATGAATTACATAAGTGCCAAAATCTAGAGAATTAGAGAAAGGGAAAAATGCATCGGGCTGGCAGTGCTAACTGGGTGCACGAGCCTGGGGAGATAAGAGCAAGGAATGTTAGGGCATCTTTATTATAAGCCAGTCAATTGGGTGAGGCCCAGCCTCTGGTTAGGCACGTAAGGAGGAGGGGCACGGGTGGGGGATGAGTCATCAGGGGGTCAAGGGAATGTACATTTGGGAGTGAAGAAGTTAGAGACGGCAGAGGATAGAGAGTATTTGGAGGAAGAATGGCTGATTTGGACCGGCAGGTCATTCCAGAGCTTAGGGAGATGGCAAGAAAAAGCAGATTGGCCTGTGGAGGTTCATCGATGAGGGATAGCTAATTGCCTGGAGTCAGTAGACCTGAGGGTGTGCACTGGGGTTGGTGGGGAAGATAAGGAGGAAATTAGGTAGGGTGGGAGGGAGCCAAGCCAGAAGTTAGAAACAAATTTAGCACAGTGAAGTAGGTGCCGTTTGCTCAGGGATAGAAGGGCCAGTGAATGGTAAAGCTTACAGTGATGGGTGTGGGGGGGCATCGAGGGCGAAGTGGTAGAAGGCATTGAAGAGAGGGTCTAGTCTGGATAAGATGGACTTGGGGGCAGTGCTGTAGACGACATTGCAGTAGTCGAAGGAAGGATCATTTTCTGGACTATTTCGCGTCTCACAGGAAGCGGTAGACTGGCATGGTTTCTATAGAGGGCATGAGTTTGGGGCACAGTTTTGATAGGATGGTGTCCAAATGGGTGGAGAAGGAGTGGTGGCGATCAAGCCAGACCCCTAAGTACCTAAAGGAGGGCACGTCTTCCAGAGTGGTGTTATTTAGGGTACGGAAGGTCAGGGGGGTTGTAGGTCAGGATAGCCTCTGTCTAGTGCTGAAGGACATAGAGACTGTCTTTTTGGCATTCATGGAGAGCTGGTTGGAGTTGAACCAATGTTGTACTTTGTTGAAATCAGTCTGGAGATTGTAGGTGACTTCTTCAGGAGAGCTGCCGGAAGTAAAGAGGACCATGTCATCAGTGTACATGTGTATAGAGGTAGTGGAGCAAGCCATTGGCAGATTTTTTAGTAGGATAGAAAGAGAATGGGGCCAAGGACTGAGCCCTGGGGGCACCAGTGGTAATGGGGAGTGGGGGGCAGATACTATCAGTTATTTTTGTAGATTGGGTTCTATTTTGTAGGTAGGCTCTGAACCAACTTATGGCTGAAGGTGATAGACCAGCATCAGCTAGGCAGAACAGTAGGAGGGAGAGGGATACCGTATCGAAAGCTTTGGCTAGGTCGATGAAGATAGTGGCGGTGATATGTCCTGTGTCCATTCCAGAGAGGATGGAGTCCATGAGTCTTAGTAGAGAGGTGGTGGTGGAGTGGTTCTTCCTAAAATCAGACTGGAATGGAGTGAAGAAATTTGTTTCTGAGAGAAAGTGGGTAAGCTGTGATAGCACTAGGTGTTCCTGGATTTTGGCGAGGGTGGGTAGGAGGGAGATGGGGCAGTAGTTTGCAGCGGAGGTAAGGTCACTTCCTTTGGGTAGGAGTAGGTGAATGAGGGTGTGTGGGTGCTCAGTGGTAGATCAGAGTGGGTAGGGTTGGATTGGCAAGAGAGACTGTTTTCTCTTTTTTAGGGACAAAATGACAATGCAGGATGGTTTTCTGTATTACAGGCTACAGTGTAATGCAGGGACTATGATCAGAGGGTGGAGAGGTGCCTCTAGACACCAGGGAAACAATCAAAAATATGTAGATGGTGATCAGAGTGATGGGGGGTGCCAACTGACACCAGGGAAACATTAAAACATACTGGAATGGCAATCAGAGGGTGGGGGTTCCACTAAACACCAGAGAAACATTAAAAATTATGAGGATAGTGATCAGAGGGGTGGAGTGCCACTAGAGAAACATTAAAAAATATGGAGATGGTAATCAGAGGGTGGGGGTGCCACAAGACATCAGGGAAACAATATAGGGACAGCAACTGCAGTTTGCAGGGTGCCATTAGACACCAGCAGAACATCACAAAATACAGGGCCAGTAAACAAAAGGTGGTGGGGTGCCATTAGAGACCAAGAAAACATAGAAATATACATGCATGGCATTTGGAGGGTTGGGGTACCACTAAACATCAGGTGAAAAAAGAGGGACTTGTGGCTTGTTAAACTTTGTTATGTTATCGGGATCCTTTTTCATATGGCTGAATTCTTTTTTGGTTTTACCATATGAAAAAAGCAGAATCATGTCATGAAAAATAATTAAAAAAAAACACACACACACACACACATCTGGGGGTCATTTTTACACAAAGCAATTGCAGAATCTACATAATGGAATCCTGAAGAGCAAAATACATGTGTTAGTCTCTGTGCAGCATGTCATTATTGTGAGTTTTGAAATTATTGTTTGCAGGGGACAGAAAACAAGATGGCGGCATATGAAAAAGGATTTTTTTACTCAAGAAAAAGGATTCACCCATATAGAAAAGGATCCTTTTTCATATGAACATCTTCTGTTTTTGTTCCCAATATCTATCCTGAAAGTGCCTACTAAGCATGCTCAGAATGGACATTTAAAAACATTATTAACTTTGGAAGGGCACATCTGTGTGCCAAGCCCTTTCTACCTTGAAAATGTCAAACAAAAATTCAAAATCATCTAGGCACTAGAGGTGGACAAAGAAAAAGCAAAAAAAAAAAAAAAGCCTGAAAATATCACTTTTTTCACTATCTGGATCTCGGAATCTGCACACCTGATCAGAATGAAAATAAGCACATTAAGAGATCTACCTGAAAAGACTGTGCATGCACATTTTTGTGCAAATCTGTTTTAACATTTGTAAAGATATTAAAATGCAAAATGTTGGGGATAACATTAAGCATGCCAGTGAACCCTAAATATAGGATCACGGCAGCACTACTATAATACATATATGTGTGTGTGTGTATATATATATAGATATATATATAGTAAATATGCAGTGCATATATATATATATATATATATATGGGGGCACGTTATACAGGCATGGTCACACCTGTATATTAGGTTTGATTAAGTACTTTAAATTTAAACCCTTATTTTTCCACCTTAATAATTCTGCTTCTGTTCAGCCAGTCTGCATAAACTTTGGTAGGCCTGGAGTTTGGGTCAGGGTCTCCAGATAATGAAAAGTTTACATTAATTGATTTGGAGGGAGCAAAGTGGCAGATGTGAAGAAATGCTAAAATTCCTCAAACTGAGACCTGTTTGCTGTCCTGCTGCTAAAAAATCACTTTTTTTGTAAGATGAAACTTCCAAGTTTGATAGAGTCTGATGCAAGGTACAAACTATGACAACTGGCATGCTTTTAACTTGCATAGTTTTTGAAATATAAGTTAAAACTGCCTTTTTCATGATTACTGAATTTAAAATTTACCTTGTAAAAATAGTTGGCTTCTTACATTACAGGGGTTGATCATTAGTGCTTTCTTTGTCACTGCTAGTGTAAGGGTGCAGGAGGGATTTTTTTTTTATTTTATTTCATTTAAAATTGTGGTAACCCAGAAAGCAACACTGGGCCAGAGCTTGTTTCAGGTGTAAGTGGGGGTGGAGAAAATACAGCAAGAAAACACTGGAGATTGTACAGCATGAGGTATACAATAAAACACAAGATGATTTACAAACTATATACAGTAAGGTACAAGACTAGTGCAGATATGTACCATATGTTTAACAAATACAAGCGAGTATGTACATAGGTGATTGCCTACCACTAGTGACCATAAAATATAGAGATGTACAACTAAATGCAATAAAGTACCAGAATACAGCAAATGTAAACCACATGTACAATAATTGCATATGAATGTACAATGTTTACACTCGGGCAATAGTGACTGGAGCAGATGCAGGGAGTCACGTATGAATGGCCAAAAGGTAATGGGAGGGGTGGGAAGTCAGGGAAGCCAAAGAGGAGGAGTTCAAGGAGGATGATGATGGAAACAAGAACAAGGGGTGGGAAGGGGCTTTAGGTATTTTTTGAGGGATGCAGCAGTGGGAAAGAGGTGGACCGAGTGGGGGAGATAGTTCCAGAGGGCAGGGAGCCTAAAAGTGAAGGATATCTTGCTTAATTGTGAATATGGTGAGGGGAGGGTGAGGATCTCAGGAATGAAGAGAGTAACCAGGGTCAGACGAGGGGGACAGGAGATTTGAGAGGTAGGAGGGGAGAGCCCTGAACCAAAACTTTGCAATGAAAGTGGCACAGCAGTCATGGTGATGACCAGCTAGAGAGGTGAGGGAAAGAGCTGAGAACAGGGTACAGTGATATGTTTGGAAAGGAAGGTTTGTTGCAAAGTGACAGAAGGCATTGTAAAGTGGGTCTAACCTGGAGAGAGATAGTTGGGGAGTGGCACTGTAGACAACATCAGTGTAGTCTATGGAGGGTAGAATTAGTTTAGTAACAAAGCTTTTTCCAGGTTGGGAGTGAGAGACAGTCCTTGTGTCTGTACTAGGCATCAAGTTTGGGTTGGAGCTTAGCATTGACAGAGTCAATGTGGTAGGAGAAGTCCATTCTAGGATCAAGCCAGAGACCTAGATATTTAAAGGACACCACGGTTTCTAATTTTGAGCCTTCTAAGGAATGAAAAGTGGGGGAAGGGAGCTTAGCAAGCTTTTGTGTAGTGCCAAAGACCATTGCAACAGTTTTCTATTTGTTACATTTAAGACAGTTTGCTTTTAGCCATTTTAGCGCATTCTCAAAGTCAGCTTGGAGAGAGGCTTGTACATGTAAGAGAGAGGTGCCGGATGCATAGATAACAGTGTCTTCAGTGTACATGTAGATGTGTGAGGTGGAGCAGAAGGAGGGGAGATCATTAACAAAAATGGAGAATAAAATCGATCCCAGGATTGATCCTGGAGGATGCCAGCATAAATGGGGGGGGGGGGCTGTAATTCCACCCATCCTGACATATTGAAATCTGTGAGATAGGTAAGCCCTGAACCATTCCATGGTGAGGAAGAGAGGCCAATGGAAACAAGGTTGTCCAGGAGAAGCCAATGGGAGACTGAGTGAAATGCCTTGGTAAGGTCTATGAAGATAGCCAGAGTCAGTTGTCCATTGTCCATGGCAGAGTGAATATGATTTGTGAGGTGAAGTAGAGGATGTGGTGGAGTGATGGTGCTGAAAGCCAGACTGATAAGGGCTAAGGATGGCATTGCTTTCTAGGAAGGAGATTAGCCTGATGGAAAGAAGGGTCTCCTATATTTTAGCAAGAGAGGGGAGTAGAAAGATAGGCATGTACTTGCCCGATAGGGAGGGGTCACCACCTTTATAAAGGAGGATGACCTTGGCTAGCTTCCATGCCTTGGGGATTTAGCTTTGGGAGAGAGATAGGCTGAAAATGTACATGAGGGATGGTGCAATCATTGGGGCAGAAATATTGAGTAGGTTGGGATTGAGCCCATCAGGAGTTTGCCTTGATTGGTTCGAGGGAATATGGGGTAGCAGAAGTAAGATGAGGCTGGCTGCAAAAGTAGGAGGGATGAAATGTGCATTTAGAAGAGGCTTAAGTGAATGGATAGAGTGGAAGAGAGTTTTTCAGAGTAGAAGGATATTCCAGATGTTTGAGAGGTGGACACAAAAGGCAGACTGATCCACAGAGGCTTTTCAGCCATGGATAAAGAAAGAGTGGGCACTGGAGTTGTGAGTAAAATGGAAGGAAGGAATAGAGGGGGTGAGAAGAGCAGATAGATGAATAGGGAAGGAAGTGAGGCAGTGTTTAGAAAGAAAGAAGGAGCATTGGTGCAGAAACTGTGACTCAAGGGAAGGGACTGCAAGGTTGAGGTAGAAAGAGCAGTGGTGAAAGAGGTGGGGGGTCTACAAAAAAGTGCAAAAATGAGCTGGAAAAGGGGTCCAGTCTACCTTGAGTTGCTGTGGGGGCAGCAGTGTAAACCATGTCCATGTAGTGGAACACACTGGTAAGATCACTTTGAGTATGATTATGTAGCAGACTGTTACTGAGAGGCAGGTGTTGTTGCACTACAGTGCACTAATCTACTAGCAGGGTTTAGTACAGTTATGTTTGACCTAGATAGCCAGGCTGAGATGCAACGTCTCATTTTCAGTGTCTACTGTGTGGTAATGGCAGAAATGCACATGTCCAATGCCAGCACTATAATATTCTTGGTATACATTTGTTACTATGTACTATGACTTGCAATAAACTATTTTTACATTTCTGTTAACTTGTTGATACTTTGTATCTCACTCCCAATGTCATCCTGTATGTATTTGATGTTACTGTTATTTATTGTACTGTTAACTCTGTTATAACGTCCCAGCTCATGCCTGGAAATAAGCATTTGATTGTTTAGTGCACCTACTTGGTAAATACAAACTAAATAAATAGATGTAACGCCCTTCAAGGTAAGACTGGGAGAATTTCTGCTTACCAGGAAAATAGCTGGGTACCTGGAGTAGTATTGTTGGTAAGAAACACTTATAAACTTGTACATGTTTACACAGTATAATTATTTCATCTCTGCTTGTCAAGTGGGGAGGTGGGCAGACGTCATGGAAGAGTAATTCCAACTATAAATTTCTGTTTATGTAATTAGTCTGCAATATAAAATGTAATGCATGTGCAAGGACTTTGTGGTGCAGTTACATCATTTGAAATATTGAATGAGCAGGTTAGTATAGCCCTGTTCTATGTTCTAAACCAATAAGTCTATATTTTCCATGAATTCTATTAATATATATTTTATTTGTAGCAATCTATTTTGGGGGTCTCAAGATTTATGTCATGATGTTTATTGTCATTGCCTTTTACAAGAATAAAAATGTTAAGGGCATGCAAAAAAGTGATAACGTTAAAATGACATTTTGAACCAAAGGTATTCAAGAATGAGCCAAAAGAAACCATCAAGCAAAGTTATTTTTTAAGATCTGCAGTCTAAGTATTATATTTACTTGAAGTGTGCCTTAATTGTTCCACACACACTCTCCAACAGATACTTTGGTGATCTGGCAGATGACCTTATCTGGGGTAAATCCACTCTGGGTCACATTATCTAATTTCTTCCACATATGAAATTAAGTATCCTTATCCAAGTTCATTATCCATCAAAGGATGCTGACACATTGCAGATAATTGCAATCTCAAGCCCAGATTTGTGTTTGCCTAGAGAGGACTATTAGGTACCTTGGTCACTGTCTTGATGAATTATCCAGTATCTGGGACTATTCAGCTAAAGTTACCCAATATCTGTAGAACATCAGCTGGACAGGACTGATAACTGTGATTATACCATGGCAAGAAAGAATCCTGGAGACTGATTGGTCAGTGTGTGTGCCTGAAACAGTGATGTTATTACACAATAACATCACTGTATTGATATTCCACTAGAGATACTCTCTTTCTACATTATAAAAATCTAGTAAAAACATTTCAATTTTTTTTATTTTGTGGAATATCGAGCCATTGTATAATTGCAATAAGGCACTCCAAGTTGTGCGTTATCATGTAATAACATCACTCCTGGGTGGTGGAAGCACACGGCTTCACCTCGTGCTTCAACCCACCCCAGGAGTGACATTATTGCATAATAACACATACCTTGTTGTGCCTTATTGCTTAAGTATACACTCCAAAACATAACAATATAATAACAGAGTAATTTCAGGTTGGCAGGGATACTGGTCCATCATGATTCATGTCCCCCCAATTCATAAGCAGGGTGAATAAATATGATGAGTAAACATGTATTAGTTTATAGGGGATTTCACTAAAGGTGTACACGTACCCTTTGTAATTCATTAGTTAAGCAATACTCTGTTCTGACCTCTTTGAACAATTGTAATCCTGGATTTCTTATTCAGAATTGTAGGTTATTTAAAAACATCAGCAACCTTAGCCAAATTCCTCCACTCACTGTAAAAAACAAAACAAAAGCAAAACAAAGGGTAGGCATACTCGGGGATGTTATATACCTAAGTGGTCCATCAGGAATATGCATCAGTATTAGATGCTGTATCATATTACCCTTGTATGGTAGTCTCAGAGATGGAACACAGAGTTGCCAGTAAAATGAATTACCTGTACATTTCAAAAACACTGTACAGTCACTGATAAATTCAATACAAACTAGTATTTACACAATGGATCTAGCATTCAGACAACAAATAGGGGAAAACTGTTATGGTTACTAGCATTTCCATAAATTTCTGTAAATGTCTGTGATATCCCAACAAAAAAACTCCTGCCTTTGTGAGGTTCACAGTACTGATGCAGGGCCACCAGAGAGATTTTCTACAGAAATATAAAATATTGAGAAATATCTGGACAACCTGATTGCTACAACTGTAGTTTACACACCACAGAAATAAAAAAAAAGATTTTATTGGTACAGAAAAAAATAAAAATAGAAGAAAAAGACTAAATTGAACTTAATTCCTACTACAAAGGTCTTAGAAAAGTTATTTGTACCCAGCTTCACTCTTCACACATGAAGTGAGACTGGCTCCATCTACATGTAGGAATAAGCAGCAGGCATATAGCTTTGTTATTCTCTCTAGATTCTTTAGGTCAGGCACTTTCTTTAGTGACCATTTTATCACATTTCCATACCCAGAATTCTATAGCTTTACTTATCCTATCTCCCTAAGTAACACTCCTATTGCACAGAAGGTCATGTGCTACTTAAAGACTCAGAAAGTCCTTCTAGATTGAAGCAGACCCACTTCTGAGATAACTATTTCCCTCACTAAAGCTTGTTTTATCATTAAATCGCAAAAGCGATTAAATCATCATTTCATTAGGTTAACTATCAAGAAAGTTATTCAGTAAATCACTTAAAGCTGTGTCAGAGTCTTCAATTCTAGATTACCATTGTATAACACAGGAGAAACACCTCAATGCCATCCCATTAAATATTTTAGGACTAATTACGATGTAATTGGAGCTATCATCCCACACCCATCCCCAGGAAATGTGGAATATTCAGTGTGATTAACATAAGATACATTTTAACACACATACTCCAACCCAAAGAAATAATGATAGTAGAAAATGAATGTTATTTACATTTGTGTGTGTGTGTGTGTGTGTGGGTGGGGGGGGGGACTCAGTCACAGTACTCATCATCATGAACTTTAGGAATCAGGTAAATCCAGATGATAAATATCCTCCCTCTTCCACAATAAACTGGTAGGCCACCAAATGGTAATATTTACAAAGGGAAGGTTAGGTAACACAAATAAATCATTGTGTAACACATGACTTTTCACCTTCCTTTTTTCCACACAGTGACATTCGAAAGTCCTGCCAGGCTTATGTGGGGAGGCCAGGAGATGCAGATTTCATGGACATATCCAAGTCCTGCAGCCTCAAAGATAAAGATGCAATCATTGATCAAGTGCCTAACCAGGGTGGTGCAGGCCTGCAGCTGGATGATGCTGGGGTTAGGGTATAGCAAAACATGTTAGAGGCTGGAGCAAGAAAAGCCCTGAATAGAAGTTGGTTGATGCACCCATTTTTTAATAACAAAAAGTTTATTAGAATTTTCCAACATACAAAAAAAACCCAGAAAAAAACAGAATAACACAAGTATCAGGCTTAAATTAACATAGACACAGGTAAATATAAGTACAAAGTCTGAGGTATTAGTTCATCAGCCAAAAGTGACAGACATTACATATTTGCACAGGTGATATGTTGTAATGTCATCAACTAGTTAAACTAGAACAAGGGTCAGTCACATGTACTCAACTGGTTGTTGTTGGTGTGCCAACATATCATTGCATGACCAGTGATGCATTTCTGTTACAATAAGAGGTGATTACCCAAAGGACATGTATCTTACTTTAGCTAATAAAGAACATTATATTTTCACAGGGGCATGTATTGTCTCGTTCTTGCTTGTGATTTTACAAGTAATTAATATCTATCCTTGCTATACTAAAGTGCTTTTAGTGAGTGAGAGGATTTAGTTTTGCATACAATATTCTTTCCATTTAGCCCCATTCATTAATGAGCTATGGTTTTCCCGGCATATCTAAAATTTAGTTTAATGTATACCTCTTCTATCATATGTATTTCATTCTCTAGCCCTATCCATTCATTTTTTGTGGGAGTAACAGGTGTTAGCCAGTGTCTTGTAATGAATTTCTGAGCTGCCACAACAATATCTGAAACAAATATTTGTTCTGGAGTGACCTGCTTCTCAGGGCAGGATGGCACAGAATAAGTTTTCAAAGAATTGTGGGACTTTGGTTAATGAAATCCCAGATGTAGTGTGGGCAAGGTCCCTCCAGAAAGTCTGCAATCTAGGGCAAGAACTTCATAAATGGAAGCGGTCTCCCTTGTACTTACAGTTTCTCCAGCAACTATTGGACCCCCTTATTGCATAGTGATTTGTTACTGTATGTGTCCTAAACATTTAATAAGAACCTTCCAACAAGATAGTTGGCATTGTTGGGAGTATGTTGTCTTGTGGGCCTCTGTCCACACTATACTTTTTGTCTGGGGGTCCATTTCCCCTAGCCCTACTTTATCCTATTTTTCCCAAGCTGAGTAAGTCTCCAGCTCTTTTTTAATCTGCAGCATGCAAAATAGAGTAACTGGGAGATTTGCTATGATTCTATTCCCACTCTCCTTTCTGTTGATATGTATTCTTCCAGGGTGTGGGAGTTCTGTGAATTTCCTGTGCCACTTGAGAGGATTGTATATAGTTTCTGAATTGTAAAAACATTAGGGGGTCTGTTCTTGGGAGGTGGAATGTATTTCTTTCTTACTCAAAACTCATTAGGAATCCCTGGTCTAACAGGTCACTTAGAGTACAAATGCTCCATTGAGCCTATTATATAAATCACAGCTTTGTTACCCTTCAGCCAAATTTCTCATTACCTCTGATAGGCATTAGCTGTCCTAGCCACTATGCTTCTTATATCATGCTCCTAAGTTTTCCCCTGAATGACAGAAAGTGCACAGCCCACGAGTTTAAATATTCCACCATTCTATGTTTAGCCATGGGTAGTAAGAGGGCTATATATAAGGGGAGGCCTGGGAAGTGCTGCTCCTCCCTCCCCCCCCCCTCCATCTAGCCTGCATCTGTCTTACATTTTAAAATAGCTAACATTGTGGAAATTTGGTCAGAAAAAAGTATTGCCTTGAGTTCAGCAGGGTCAGGCCCCCACTGGATTTACCCTTTTGTAGTATCCTACACCTCAGTATCTCACCCACCTCACATCCCTAGCAAGGAATATCCAGCACTTACTAGCCTAGCTCCCATAATCCTGGTCTTCTCAGTCTATTCCCTACCACTAGCACATTCTCACTCTCTTCTTTCACCTCCATTACTACCTTTCTCCATTACTACCTCCATACTTATTATCAATAAGGTACTAGCTTCTACTTAGTGGAGACAACCTAGGATTGTTGTCTCCTCTCATTTCTGTAAACTCATCATGATGTATTGTTGCATGTTAAATATGTTGACCTGTATGTATAGGCCTATATTGACCTACACCTGTACAATGTTTTTTGCATCTCTGACTATTGCATCTGTAACTATGTATTGTACTGTATTGTATTAACATCCAGGACCACTTTGAAAATGAGCTTGCTCAATGGTGTTTATGTCTGGTTAAATAAAGCTGATTGATTGATTGACTGATTGATACTCCTATTGATTCATGGATGTTTACCATTCCAGAGGAATCTGGAAATAACTTGGTCCATCTGTTTCCAAAAAGCACTGGGTGGTTGTACAAGGTGCATGAGAAAGACATTCAGGAATACTGATAATATATCCATTCTAACAGACTCTGTTCTAGCCCCAGGAAAAGGAGGAGGGTATCCCAACTTTCCATGTCTCTTTTAGCCTGAGTTAGAATTTTCTTTATTGTTCTTTTCCTATAACGGGTGTGTTTTTCCTTACATTTAGCCCCAAGTAGAGAAAAAAAACTCTGCTGTTCACTGGAATGGGAAGGAATCAACTTTCTGTGGATCATATGTGCCATTTTGGAGTAATGCTTTAGTTTTATCAAAATTCATTTTAAAATGTGATATTGTGCCATATTCCACAAGTGTATCTAGTAGATGGGAACATGGTGATTTAGGGGTCTTCTACAAGCTGTAGGATATCATAAGCATATAGGGTGATTTTATCTGTTGCAAGGCCAATTTGGATGCCTTTTACATTACTCTGATATTGGCTGCCAGCAGTTCTATACCCAATACAAAGAGTAGCGGTGACATTTGTCATCCCTGTCACGTGCCTCTTTTTAACTGGAAAGCAGGGGAGAAAGCACCATTTAGTCCTACTTGTGCTGTAGAGCCTTTATACAAAGCCAGTAAGTTTTATGTGAAAGCATGTCCAAATCTAAAGGTAGCCAGAACTTCTGATAAATATTGTCAATCAAATGCCTTTTCCATGTCAACTGTAATTGCTAATGTTTTAGATTTTTAGGTTTTGGCATGTGTGTTGACATTCAAAAGGTGTCTGACATTATTATATGAGTCACGGTGTGGTAAACGTGGTGAAAGACTAGGTTTGCTGGCCAAAGCACCTAGCTTCACCTGAGCTCTTTTCTCCTAAGTTGCTTGAAAGGACAGAGCAAAGAACCTTACCAGAGCAAGGAAAAGGATTAAGGTGTCTTTTGGCTAGGCAGATTTACTGTGTGTTGTTATTTTTATTTTGTACTCACAGGGAATTTGCTGTTTGTTGCTAACATGTTATTGCTTTATTTTTCTCTGATTCAAATTGTTGTTGCCGGGTACACCTTCTGCTGCATTATTACAGGGTATGCCTACAGGTGTGTGCTTACAGATTACTGTTGTAATTTTCTGATTCAAATTGTCCTTTGCAAGGTATATCTTCTGTTACTGCTTTATTTTTCTCTGTAGCAAAGTGTATCTTGCAGGGTATATCGTCTGTGAAATTATTACAGGTGATGCTTTACAGGTTTTACAGTTTTATCTATCATTAGGATAAGCTTTCAGGGCTACTGCATTTGTTGCTGGCTGATTGTTTCTGCTTTTACCTCCTTGTTTCGTTCATCTGTCATTTTTCTTTTTTAGCAGGGGAAGGGCCCAGTCACCCACCACCATCCCCAACCACCTCACACTACACTCCTTTAATAGGGTAGCACAGTTGTGACATTTTCTGAAGTAAGGCAGGAAGGGGCAGATCAGAGGAGTATCCACACAGTGACCTCATTTACTGGGGCACTAGTAATTTAACTTGTTACAAGTTATACAAAAACAAATAAACAAAACAAAATCAAACTTTTGCATTCATGTTCTTCCTTCTAATTACTCTAACCAGGTTATAAACCCAGCAACTTATCAGGAATGGATATCATTAACTGCAGGTACTGCAGAACACTTTTCAGAAGGGAAGTTTTACAGGATTTAGGACACTGTCCTACATGCTGGGCCACTGGAGATCCAAAGGCTCAGCTCCAGGCAGCATGGGCAGAGATTTCATGCCTCAAATTGCATATTCAAGAGGAACTATATTATAAGAACCGCCCGCCATTTCCCCAACATCCAACAGAAGCACCTTGACCACAGAGGGTAGTTGGTCCAGGAGGTTGGCAGGTGGTTAGGAAGGGCAAATCGGGTGCCCCATCACTCAGTGCTCTCCAACATATCACCTCCACAAACCATATAAAAACTACAAACAGGTATCTGTCTCTATCTCTGAAATCAAACAAAGGGGCAGAGGACACTGCCAAGCAGAACACTGCAGCACAGGAGCTAGTACATCAAAACTCACCCCAAACAGGAACCAAAACAAAAAAGCAAAAAGGAAATCCAAAAAACTTCTGATCATAGGAGACTTCATGATTCGGGGAGTTGATACCTATCTCCAGCCAGGGGTAATGTTCAGATGTCTCCCAGGTACATCAGATAGAGAGACGCTGACCACATTGTTAAAACTATTCAGGAAGCAGGAGAAAATATTGACGTCCTGGTATACATAGGGATTAATGATCTCACCAGCTGGTCAGTTGTGGAGACCAAGGAACACCTGACCAGGCTGGGTGACAAACTATCATCTATTTCATCCGGCATCTCCTTCTTGGAGATCCTGCTAGTTGGGGGGGGCAGATGGATGGAAGGTCAGAGAAGGGGAGACAGGGGAGCTAAACATGTGGCTCAAGGGCTGGTGCCAGGAAAAAGGACACAAATTTATAGGGAACTGGCAACAGTTTTGGGAGTGAAAGTTCTTTAAATTTGATGGACTGCATCTGACTAAGGATGGAATCAGTGCATTGGGGCAGAAGTTTGATATCTTTGAAGAATATTTAAACTAGCAAATGGGGAGAGTGGTGCAGCACCCCATACGTTGAATGGGAAGAATACCCCTCCCCCCTCAGCTAGTGGTCAAACAGGAGTTCAACATGTATGTAGTTCATTTGCATCACCAGGTAAGGAAAAAGGTCTGGCACCCCATATGATGCACAGGGAAAACACCAGACCTAGCCCAACAATGAACACACTGAAATCTGGCCAATGGAAAATCATGTACACAAATGCTCGCAGTCTGGGAAACAAGATCCCAGACCTGCAGGCAATAATGACAGAGACTAAACTGGAAATAGAAGCCATTAGCGAGACATGGTTTACCAGTAACCACACCTGGGAGACTTCAGCACCTGGCTATGTACTGTTCAGAAGAGAGCGAGATACAAAAAGGGGAGGGGTGGAGTGGCCGTTTATGTCAATGAAAATATCAAAGCTACAGAAATTCAGAACACACATAAGGAGCCAGAAGAATGGTGGGTCATCCTGGAAACAGGAAATGGGACAGCCATAAGAACTGGGGTTGTCTACAGGCCTCCAGACCAGGGGGATGACATAGACACATTACTGTTAGAAGATATACAAAACATGACAGCTAAAGGGGAGGTTCTGATAATGGGAGACTTCAACATGCCAGATACAGATTGGTCAACATCAGAAGGAACATCTGACAGAACTAGACACATGGTGAATTCCCTGCAGGGGGAGGGCCTCAAACAACTGGTACAACAACCCACAAGAGACATGGCTATCTTAGATCTAGGACTGACTAACAGGGAAAGGACCACAAATCTCCAGGTAGAAGGTCACCTGGGGGCCAGTGACCATCACATGGTATGGTTTAATTTGGCCATTAGAACTAAATCATCCCATTCCAAGGCAAAAATATGGGACTTCAGAGGAGCTGACCTTGATAAGATGGCCAATAGTGTTAAGCTAGTCCTGGCAAAAAGAAATACAGGTGAGGGGTTACAGGCAAAGTGGGCAAGCATTAAGAATGCAATACTTGAAGCAACATCCCATTGTGTTAGAGAGAAAAGGAAGTGCAAAAGAAGAAGGAAACCACTTTGGTTCTCAAAAAACAGTAGCAGAAAAGGTCAGAGCCAAAAGGCTAGCCTTCAGGAAATATAAGGGAACGCAGCAGGATGAAGATAGAGAGGCATACCAAACTTCCCTAAGGGAAGCAGGGAAGGCAGGAAGGCAAGCAAAGGCCCAAACTGAGGAAACACTAGCACAAACAAAAAAAAAAGAAGGTGACAAGACTTTCTATAGATACATTAGTGAAAGGAGAAAGTCCAGAGGGGGTATTGCTAAGATTAAGGGGGATAAGAGGGCATGTGAGGAGGAGGACCATGTAAAAGTATCTGTCCTAAATAGATACTTCTGCTCAGTATTTACTGAAGAGAAGGTAGGGCAGGGCCCACAGCTCAGCACCATGGACACGGTGGGGGGAGGTGTGCACTAGCCCCTTCACAAAAGAAAGGGTCCTACAAGAGCTCGATAGGCTCAGGGTGAAGAAGGCAATGGAACCTGGGTACTAAAGGAGCTAAGGGAGGAACTAGCAGAGCCATTATCAGAACTGTTTAGTGAGTATCTGAGCAGAGGAGAGGTCCCAGAAGACTGGAGAAGGGCTCATGTGATCCCACTCCACAAGAGTGGTAGCAGGAAGGAGTCAGGGAACTACAGACCAGTCAGTCTTGCCTCAGTATCAGGCAAGATTATGGAAGCACTCCTTAAGGAAATGATAGTGCAACATCTGGAATCCATAAGAGCACAGGATCCAAGACAGCATGGATTTATAAAAGGAAGGTACTGTCAAATTAATCTCATAGATTTCTTTGACTGGGTAACCAGAGTGGTGGACCAAGGGAGATTAGTTGATGCCGCCTACCTTGACTTCAGCAAAGTTTTCAATACTGTTCCACATAGAAGATTGATTAATAAGCTGGGTAGGCTCGAGGTGGGTCAGAAGTTGGTCAGCTTGGTGGCAAACTGGTTAACGGGCAGAAAACAGAGAGTGGTGGTAAATGGTATATAGTCAGAAGAGATGCAAGTCACAAGTGGGATACGTCAGAGATCAGTTCTGGGGCCAGTCCTCTTCAATATCTTCATCAGTGACATTGCAGATGGACTGGAGGGTAAAGTTTGTCTGTCTGCAGATGACACCAAGATCTGCAACAGAATAGATGATCCAGATGGGGTGGGCAGAATAAGAAGAGATCTGGATAAACTAGAAAAATGGCCAGAAGAGTGGTAACTGGGATTTAATGCAAAGAAGTGCAAGATCATGCACATAGGAAAGAGAAACCCTGAAGCTGCCTATAGGATGGGAGGGGAGTTGCTGGCAGTCACAAGGGAAGAAAGAGACTTGGGCATCATCATCACCGATGACCTGAAATCATCCAAGCAGACCACTAAAGCAGTAGGTAAGGTTAGGGGGATGTTGGGCTGCTTAATCTGGTTCAAGGTCAGTTGGCATTCATCTGTATCCCCCTCCCCTGGGTCATGCCTGAAAATAGGCAGGATTTGTCAAGTGCAGTTATTCGGTCAACAAAAACTAAATAAATAAATAAATAAAATTAGTAGGGGTATCACAATTTGTGAGACGGAGGTAATAATCCCTCTTTACAAGACACTGGTTAGGCCCCATCTGGAGTACTGCATGCACTACTGGAGGCCACACCTTCACGAGGACATTAACCAAACTGAGGCAGTTGAGAGAAGGGCAACCAAAATGGTGCAGAGACTGCATCAGAAAACATATGAGGACAGATTAACTGAGCTCAGAATGTATACCCTAGAGCAAAGGAGGGAGAGAGGTGATATGATCGAAACATTCAAATACCTTAAGGGCATCAACAAGGTGAAAGAGTCTGACATGTTTCAATATAAGAAATATATCAGGACAAGAGGACACAGCATGAGATTAGAGGGAGGCTGATTAAGGGGCAATGTGAGGAAGTTCTTTTCACAGAAAGGGTGGTGGATGCATGGAACAGTCTACCTCAGAAAGTGGTGGATATGAATACAGTGCAGGGTTTCAAACAGGCATGAGATAGACATAAGGAACAATACAGATGAGTATGAATAGATAGGCCAATGACAGAGCAAAGACCAATGACACATTCATAAGGTAGAAAAAGAAATGGGCTGACTGGATGGGCCTTGCAGTCCTTATCTGCCATCAACTTCTATGTTTCTATGTTTCTACGTAATAGGGTCTGTCAAGTTGTTTTGTACTAATCTGGGAATTATCTCCTGCAGTCTATTTGCATAACCTTGGCATAGATTTTGGTGTCAATATTTATTAGGGGCATAAGGAAACAGGATGAGTAGCTTTCAAAAATGTTCCCAGGTTTAGGGATCACTGTGATCATGGTTGCTTGCCACACTCTTGGAAAGGAGTGGTTTTGTGTGTAGTATGTCATCGCTCTCTGCAGGGGTGTATCCAGGGTGTTAATAAATTGTTTATAAAATTGCTCTGGAAAACCATCCTAAGCACAGCTCATTAGTTTTAAGATTCTTAATTACTAGCCTGATTTCTTCCCTCTCCGTGGGCTTGTCTAAGCTGTTACTCTCCTCTTCTGTTAATGTGGATAGATTCAGATGCTGTAGAAGCTGCCTAATCCTGTCCGTCTTTCTCAGGCTGCTCTGAATCCTACAATTTCTGTTAATCTTTGACAAATTCCTCACTCAGGTTTCTGCCTTAAAACAGAGTCTGTGTGTGTTACTCACAGACAGGACTTGAGATTTTTTTGAAAAAAGATATGTGAGGTAATTTGTGGAGACTATTTATTTAGGAAATCAGAATTACAACCCTTTTAGTCATAGATTTGTTTCCAAAGGCTCCACGTCAGAATAAAACATAGACATTCATACAGGACATACATAGAATAAATGTGAGTGAATAATCATACAGAGTATAAGTACAATGAGCACTTGTTAATGCCTATACATTTGGTAGCTAAAACAGGGCAGCGTTATCGACATATTTACCTAATGAGTGGTTAAAACCTATACAACTGGTAGCTAAAGTAATGCATGATATGAGTTGGTAGTAAGCCGCCTCACGGAGGGCTTGTCTTATGCATAATATAATGCATTCATAGTCCAGTGCAACCAAATGGAAACCGAGGGAGGTGAGGAGCCTGTAGGCTAGAAACAGTGAGGGTCCTCCACTGCCAGGTCAAGGGCGGGTGAGTGGACTAGCGGAATCTTGCAGGATCCACAGGTTACTGCTTACACTGGCATTGATGTGAGGAGAAGATATGGGCCCTTATGGCAGCTTTAAAAGGACCTAGATTGGTGACTGATGTGATGGCTGGTGGGAGGGCATTGTACCAGAATGGAGCTCTAAGGAGGAAGGATCACTGAGCCAGGGTGGTCCTGACCCTAGGCACCTTCCAGGTAGTTTTTGGGGTGGCCTGTGTGGACACTGAGATGGTGGCTGCCTGAAGAGAAGCCATGACACCTATTGGGGTTAAACCCAGGTGAATTTTTTTGGTGAAGAGACAGGTCTGGTATAATAGTCTTTCCTCAAGGGAGAGGATATTGGTGAGCGCATATAGGGTGCAGGTATGTGTATTTCTGTCAGCACCAGAGAGGAGCTGGCAGGCTTTATTAATGACTACTTGTATCTGATGAAGCATCATAGGGTTGGCAGCAGCATAGATTGTGAGGCAATAGTCCACCAGCGATAAGACTGAAGAGGTAATGGCTAGGTGAAGTGCTGAAGTGCTTCAGGTGGAAAGCAGTCTTCATGTCTGTACATGAGACCAATGCAGGTGTTGGTGGCGGAGGTAAGGATTTTTATATGCTCATTGAACAAAAGGGATGAGTCAAATGTAATACCTAGATACTTATACTTTTGGACCTGTTCCAGTGGGATGAGAGAGGCGGAGAGTATTTACAGGGGGAAATCCTTTGATCTGCTTTGGCGGTGGGCATAGAGCATTGTCTTAGTTTTTTTAATGTTGACCACCAATCTGTGTTCAGAAAACTAGTGTTCAATCTAAGAGAAGGAGTTTCATAAGGCACGCTGGAGAGAGAGAGGATCAGGATGTGCCACATAAAGAACAGCATAGTCCCCAAAGAGGAGAAGTTTGCCAGGGCAGAATTTAGGCAGGGCATTGAGGTACAGTAGATGCTGAATAGCAGGGGACCTAGGATAGATCCCTGGGGAACTCCTGAGCAAACAGGCAGCATAGTAGATATGGTATTATTAATTTTAACACATTGGGTTCTAGATGAAAGACTGCTGGAGAACCATAAGAGTGGACAATGAGAGACCCCAGTATATTGTAATGTGTTACGAAGGAGAGGGTGAGAAACTGTGTCAAAGGCCTTTGAGAGGTCTATAAACACTGCCACTGTGAGGTGCCCCTTGTCAAGTGTGGAGTGCAGGCAGTTAACGAATTCTGTGAAGGCAGTCATAGTGCTATGACCAGCTCTGAACCACGCTTGCTCCCTACATAAGAAACTTGCTGAACTTGTGTTTTTCTTTTTGTTTGTAAAGTAAATTGAAAGCACAGCAGCCCACATTTTAAGGGCCTTAAACTAGAACTGGGTTTTTACACTGTAATTTGGGGGTTAGGTGAGAATTGTTTGGCCTGGAGCCTATGCTAGGTGATAACCTGCAGTAAAAGGAATAACAGCAGCTAGATGCAGGAGTGTCGGAGGGCAGAACACAGGGTTTGGGCTCAATTGCTTTATTTTCCTCTGATTTAAATTATTTTTTGCAGGGTATATTTTCTGTTAAATTATTGTACAGGTTGTCTTGCTGAAAGGAAGGAAAGCACTCATCAGGATGGTGGGTCAGAGCTGTAGCTGATTGTTTCTGGAGGGCAAGGGCTTGGTTCCACCCAACCTGCCCCTCACCCCATCCACCCCACATGTGCCATTTCCTTTATACCAGGGGTTCTGACATCACTTCCCAAACAGGGCAAAACACATATGCCTGCTCAGCACACTGTGCAGGGAGTAAACACATGTACACACTCACACACACTAACACAAAAGAAGAAAAGAAGAAAAAAGATTTAAACAGGAAGGGAAGGAGTCATGTGGGGAGTGGTGCAATGCACTGGCTGTGGGTGGCAGTCTTCCGGGAGATATTCTGGAGGCTGTGATGCTGACATATTTGTAGGCACCTCTCTGGTCTGTGGGAGGAGGTTTCCCATTTTCAGGCTGACCTGGCAAGGATTTGGGAAACCTCCTCCCACACCCAAAGACCACCAGGGCCACTACCGCTGCCTCAGAGGTTGCCATGAAAGAGGAGCAGTTGGACCACAGTGTGTTCAGGGAGGGTGAGGGTAGTGGAACAGAGGTGTATCCCTCCAGTTGCACCTCTCCACGATTCATATGTCATTCTGGCAGAGCACGGTTCCTCTATGGAGGCACCCACAGTGGAGACCAAGGAGGATGCTGGGAACCTCCACAAAGGAGACCCTCAAGAGGGTGGAACAGGACCTCACAGGGGAAGGAAACAACTCCTGGTGAGGTACTCAATTGATAGGGGGGTACAACTGGGGGAGGGAGGGGAGAGAGAGAGATATACAGGAAGTGAATCCTCAGGAACGTGGGAACAGCTGCATGGGAGAGGGAGCTGGACATCATTGTCCACTTAGGGACAAATGACCGTGGCTGGGAATGGGATCAGAGCAGTGCAGGAGGAGGAGTTTGTGGAGTTGGGGAGGGGCCTTAGACAAGTAGCATGCATGGTAACCTTCTTGGAGGTGCTGCCTGTCTATGGCATGGGTGAGGTTAGGGTACTCATCACCATGAATTCAATGAATGATTGAAAAACTGGTGTGGAGCTCAGAGTTTTGGCTTCACTGGGGACTGGGGGTCCACCTGGAGGGATACAGACCTATAATGGCATGATGGTCTGCATCTGTCCAGGATGGGAACCAGAATCCTAGGTGATAGGTTTAAATGATTCTTTGGCAAACATTTAAACTAGCTAAAGAGGTAGGCACTGAAAAGGAGCAGGAAAATTACACCCCATCCACGACAAAACAGGATACCTAGTGAGGTGAACACCAAGGTAGAGAAGTCAATAGGGAGCAGGACAGGGGTAAATGTAAAAAAAGGCAAAGGCAGTAAGAACACAGATGGAGCTAAAAGGGGTAAAGCCAAAAAATGGATGGTGACGAGTACAATGCCCGTAGTCTGGGTAACAAGCTCCCTGAACTAGTGGCCTATATGGAAGAGGGATGCCTGGATATTGTGGCAGACACAGAAACATGGTACAGAGAGGACCATTACTGTGATGTCAACATACCAGGGTGCACAATCAAGTGGAGGGACAGGGAGGGTAAAAGAGGAGGAGGAGTAGTAGTAGCTCTCTACATAAAGGAAGGGATCAAAGCAATGGAACTAAAGGGTAAACAGGGAGGAGAGGAGGCACTGTGGGTCATCCAGGAGACAAAAAATGGCACCACAATCCGCAAGGAGGATATATACAGACCCCCATATCAGGGGGAGGAAATGGACAAGGCAGTGATAGAAGGCATCCTTAGAATGGCAGAAAATGGGAGATATTGTTTATGGGGGACCTGAATATGCCAGATGTTAACTGGAACACTTTTCCTGCAGCCACAACCTAGAGCAGGGTAATTTTTGATGCCCTACAGGGGGCTGCCTAAGACTGCTAGTGTTGGAACCCACTCGGGAGGGAGAAATCTTTGACCTTGTACTCTCAAATGGGGACAGAGAGAGAGAGAGGATCTCACATTTAGAAATGGGTACTTATCTGGGAACAAGTAGCTGACAAACAGTATGGTTCACAATAAACACAGCCATAGAGTCAAGCCATACAAAAGCAAGGGTATTAGACTTTAGGAGGGCTGACTTTGGCAAAATGGGAGAGTGCCTCAGAAAAGCACTAGCAAATGGGAAAGAAGGAGGGGTGGAGAAACAATGGGAAAAATAAAAATTGTCATCACAGAGGCAATAAGCCTTTGTGTGAAGCACATAAACAAAACAAAATGAAAGAAAAAAAAACACTATGGTTCTCTAAAGAGGTGGCAGGGAAGGGTAGTGAGAAAAATATAGCATTCAGGAAGTATAAGGAAACAAAGAAGGAGCAGGACAGAAAACTGTACCAATTAAAGCATATGGAAGTAGGGAAGGCAGTCAGAATAACAAAGGCCCAAACCAAGGAAAAGCAAGTCAACTCAGTTAAGAAGGGGATAAAACCTTTTTAAAATACATTAGGAAGTGAAGAAAGACCAAGAGAAGGATGAGGGATAGTGAAGGTCAATTACATTGGGGGTGGGTGGGCAAAGGGTGATAGTGAAAAAGCAGGGATATTGAAAGAATATTTCTGCTCAGTATTCACAAAAGAAGAGGAGGGGGAGGTACCTAAACCAAACAATAGAAGCACTCTGGATTGAGGGGTCGATACCAGTCCATTCACAGAAGAAAGGGTCCTGAAAGAACTCCTAAAACTGAAGGTGGACAAAGCAATGGGGCCTGATGAGATTCAGTCCAGAATTCTAAAAGAACAAAGGGGAGAACTAGTGGCACCACTGACTATCCTTTTTAACAAATCATGGGAGGATGGTGTGGTACTTGTGGACTGGTGGAGGGTGGATGTGATTCCCCCTTCAAAAAAGTTGGAGCAAGGCAGAGGCAGGATACAACAGGCCTGTTAGTTTGACCTCAGTGGTGGGGAAAATGATGGAATCACTTCTAAAAGACAGAATTGTTGAGTACCTAGAGGCCAGCAAGGCACAGGACCCAAGGCAGCATGGATTCACAGTGGGATGGTCATGTCAGATGAATCTAACAGATTTCTTTGACTGGGTGACCAAAGTATTAGACCAGGGAGGGGCTGTGGACGTGGCCTACCTAGACTTTAGCAAGGCATTTGATGCAGTTCAACGCAAAAGATTAATAAGCAAGTTAGCCAGCCTGGGAGTGGGTCCCAGGGTGGTAGACTGGGTAAAAACTGGCTGGACAGCAGGATGCAGAGGGTAATAGTAAATGGAGTCCACTCTGAAGAAAGGGGGGAGGTCACTAGCAGGGTACTGTTTCTGTTTCTGTTTCAGTGCAATGTCATTTAGTAATGTGAGGTTTTGGCTTCTAGTTTCCTCAGTACAGTGCCTGCAAACCACTGTCAAGGCCTATTCTTTCCTCAGCTAAAGGGCTAGGAGCCTGCCTGCTTGGTTTCCTTGGAAGTAATCAGTAAATGTTGTGCATTTAAGCATTCTCTCCACCTTCTCCACCAATATATTAAAAAATTGTACCCTTATGTTCTAGTAGGTCTAGCCCACCTTCTTGTTTGTGTTTGCTTTTCAACTCCCCCACTTTCCTTTCAAACTCCAGTCTTTTTCCTAATCCTCTCTTTCTTTTGCTGAGTTAGATATGCAATAATTTTCCCTCTGAGCACTGGTTTCCCTGTGTTCCATAGGGTTGTAGGAGTAATTGCAGCCTGTGACAAATCTCCTTAGTTTAAAGTGTAGGTTTTAAGGTACTGCACTATTAAAGGACAGCCTTAGCCTATTTTTACACCCATTGAGTAAAAACTTTGTAAAAATCTGAAGGACGTACTAAAGAGCCAGAGGAAAAAGTGTGAGAGTGCTTAAGCAGATGATCTAGCAAACCTCTGGGACTATACTATCAGAATGCCCAAAAACATTATAATAGCCCATTAACTGTGATTGGACCAATAAGTCCTGATTAAGAAAATTTCCAGGTAAAATATTTTTGTTTACTTACTGTGCTTTTAATTTCCTATTCTATCTTGTTGATCCTGTAAGCCCCTGCTCACCATGCATGTTCAAGTTGTGTCCCAGTGAATCCTGTATCTGGACTTCTGATGATATGAGCAATCAACAGCAGTTTGGCCATCTATGTGCTTAAATCTGTATCTACTTTAATATGTGTCAGGTCATCACCTGATAGTACTGATTCTGATGGTACTGAACCCAATTACCCAGGCAGCTGAACTCATATCCAATGCTGATCCTGCAGCATGGGGGAAGAACAGCACTGTCAGAGGAGTTGATCTTTAAATGAAATATTAGACTAAGATCATTTCTGATCATCTCTGGTGGTTATCCAGATAGGACATAAAGAGCCTGAGAATTTTTTTTTAAATGCTTTCATTAAAGCAAGTTATAATTCAGATGTTCATTATGTGTATGAGACATTGTTGAGAGCATAATTCTTAAAACTCCATTTGCCTACACAGAATTGCTATGCTATCAGCATTTAATGCATTGTTTGCCTGCATAGACTTGCTATAGTATTACTATTTAATGTATTACTTTGTAAAGTTCAGTGTGTACAGTACAACACAAAAGGAAATATATAATCCCAAATTATATTCAATTTGTACCTTTACTCAATTGTTCAGTTGCAGCACAGAGTGGATAAGTGATGGGGTGCTGGAGGGAAAACACTGAAATTGGCATTGACTGTACTGTTACCTAAGTACTGATCACAGAAATGTGTACACAGGTAACATAAACAAAGTAACTCAAGTTCACAAGGGACTGTAGGTCCATCATGCCCTCACCCATCTTATGAAAGTATGAACTAGTATGCTTTATAAACATGTACTAACTTAAAGGGGTTCCCTAACCATACTAACTTCAAGGGTTTCCAGTGATTCTCTAAGTCAGCAGAATTTTTCCAGATGTACTGTATCTTGAAGAGTTTTGTAGTTGTCCTGTCTTCATATCCATTGTGTCAGCTGGTAGACTGTTCGATAGGTTTGCCACCTTCTGGATGCAGAAGTATTTCCCAATGTTACCTCTGCATTTACCAGCCTCTCCTTACAGCTTTTGGCTTTATGAATGCCCCCAAATCCTATTCTTTGCAGTACATTAGGCCCTCGAATTCACCAGTATAGCTGGGTGTGCTCCAGATATTAGCCTGCATGCAAGTGAAGAAATCTGACCCTCTATGCTTCCTCTCCGCCAACAGATTTTTTGATTAGTGGATTTTACTTAACAGCATTTTCATTTCCAGAAATCAGTTTATAGTAACAACTAGAGAAAGGCATGCTTTAACTAATAATATAATTTAAAAGATAGATAACAGAGAAATGTTTTAACAGTAGCATTGCAATCTCTTGTAGATCAAGCAGTCATGCAGATGATTGCTGTTTTTAGAAAGGTGACAACAGGGCTGGCTGTGCAAACTTTAAAATCTGTATAGAGATGTGATGTAGTCTACATTATTAATATCCTGCTTTGGAGTGTATTTTCAGATATTCAATTGGTTGGCGTGTTGCCATATCACCTCAGGGTTGAAGTATTTAGTAACAGAAAAGCAGATTTTCCTTTTTCAATTTGACATTCACAGTCAAATAATAATAGTTTCAGAGATTTATAGAATAGATTAAAACATAGCATTAAAATGCCAGAGTCAAAAGTATTTAGTTTTCATTGCCAATGAATATTATTAGATCTTAGCTGATCTATAAGCTCTGCTATGTGGATTGGTTATATGGCTGTGCTTATTAATCAATTAGTCTATTCCTGAAATTGATTTTGTACTCTGTTGAAATTGACCTCTATAAAATTGACTACTCATTTTCAGCATAGCTGCTATTACTGACTTCTTTAGCATTGACTATTCATTTTCAGAATAGCTGCTATTACAGTATGTGTAATGGAAACATCTTTGTTCACATACAGTAGATTGGGAGACACTGCTAACACCAAGTACTGTATTTATTTATTTATTTAAAATTGGTAACCAGGAGAGGCATACTAAGCTGAGGCTCATTCTATTCCACAATAACTTTAACCCAACCTCATTTTCTTGTGTGTCTATTCCCTAAACAAAATACATAAATAAAATGCAGGTAGTAAAAGGCAGGTAGAATGTTATCAAACAAACAATTTACTCTCAAGCTAAATGCTTTATAAAACTCAACAGACGCAAATCAGATGCAAATTACATAATACAAATGTACTACGCCCACCCCACTTTCCCTTCGAATGATGTGCAGAAGGAAAGCCAGTATGATCAAGCAGTTAGAACACTCAACTTTGAATTATGAAATGGCATGAACATTTCCTGACCTCTGATTGGTTAGTGGGTGCCTGGAACAGTGATGTTATTATACAATAACATCACTGTGTGAAGTCCAAGCACACTCATGAGCAAATTACACCATACAAAATCATTCCACCACTCCACAAGGTACTGCTGCTGTGAACATCTTCACCCACAAACTGCTCAGTGCACATAAAAGGAGCCACAGCTTAACACCCCCACCCCACCCAAAGAGCAATTCCATCTCACGCTTTGGTGTCATGCCAAATTGCATCCTGTAAAACTGGATCCCAATTCTAATGATGAGAAATAAACACAGTTCTGCACTGAAAATTAATTTTGTCTTTCTGAAAGTTTTTTCCCCTAACCAAGCAACTTGACTGAACCACGCAGACCGTAACTACTGGTTCCACGGTTCACAGAAGCCATTCAGTTCAGGAAGAAAATGTTTGAATACAATTAATATCACTTTCTAGACTAAGAGTAACTTTGCAAAACAAAGCCTGAATCCCCGCTGGCCTCCTGTAATCCCTGCCAAACACAGAAGCCATGACACCTCAAGCTAAGCTATAACTCCACCACTTCTTTGTTCCCCCTATTGGCAGCACAATCGTGCAAGTGTGTGTGGACTTCAAGAGCTGCCCTCACTCCTCACTGTGCCCAGCTCTCCTAAAGAATGGCTGCATTTTGCCAAAGTTTAAACTGTTAAAGAAAAGTAAAGCCATAACTCTAATCAGTCCTGTCCTACAGAACACAGCTGCAGTAGCTACTGTCACCAATTAAGTCACTGCAGTGGTTCTTCGGATAGGCTTGGTGCAGTGCTCCTCAGGTCACAGAAGAAAAATAGTTGAATTTCTTACACAAATTAAAAAAATAACAATAAAGGGACAGACAAGGGCCACCTTGTATAGTAGCACTGGGAGACACAGCACACAAAAAAACAGTGAAAGAGCCAACAGTGTGTGTGTGGGGGAGGGGGGCAGAGATAAATACAGAGCTACATGCAGCCTTCAGTAAACAGTGCTTTAAAGGGGCTATTTTGGTCCAATTTCCAAGTTGTCAGTTTAAAACAAGTAAAATTTATGTAAAACAAAACAATTATTGTCTGTTTTTTAATTAGAACACCAATAAAATAATACACACTGATAAATTGTGTAATAGCAATAAGGCACTTCAGAATGTGTTTTATTGTGTAATAATGTCACTTATGGGGTGGTGGAAGCACTCAGCTTTGCCTCATGCTTCATCCAACCCCAGGAGTGAGCGTAATACACAATAACACACACACTGTCATGCCTTATTGCTTAATTATACAATGGCTTCAAAATTCCTGTCATCAGACTGGCTGACTGGCACTATTTATCTGTTGTAGATCCTGGCATGACCAATGGGAAAAGTGCCAGCCTGCCTGATCTGGAGTCAACAGTTTGTGAATCAATCCGAGCCCATCAACATACAAAGGGAAATAAAATGCCATATTTACTCACTGCTAAACACCGACAGTAAAGCGTGAGTTTTAAAGTAACAGCTCCATTCCACCTGAGTTCCCTCGAAAGTACCAGGTAGGAAAACAAAGCCACAAACAGTAGGAAAACTGAAACCGGGGCCAAAGCAGTCTTTTTCAAGTGTCCCTTCTCTAACCAATTCCACCCGGCTCACCTCTTTGACTGTCCACTCGGCTCTGTTGACTTCCCCAGACCATCACAACTAGCAAAACCACTGTGCAGTAAAATAAAATTAAAATATCACCAACAAAAACCATTACTTCCTCCGGACCGCAAAAAGGCTCGAAGAACCTGGAACCACTATACCACACAAACCCGAAGCACATAACGGAACTTCGGCACTGGCACATACTAGCAACTGTTGCACTGTCTGCTAAAAAAAAAAGCAATGAAAACAAAGTGAACCCTCACTGGCTGTCTATTACTATAAAGCTATCACTAACTCATTTGACAGGGGTTAGCTGTGGTGAGAAAAAATAAAACACAGAATCATCACACAATCTTTCATGGGAAAGATAACTTACTCTATCTACTAAAAGGGAACTATTTTTCCTGGTGCAACAATAAATTCAGTAAAAAGAAGTTAATCTGGCAAAAAATACTTTTATTTTATATTTTATTACAGAAAATGAAGGGGCATTGTAAAATCACAATATACCACTCCAGGGTGTGAGTGATGCTGGGATTAATCCACTTCTGGTGTGGTTTCCTCATTTGGCCTATGGCCATATGATTGAACCACACCTGGTGTGGGTAAATCTCAGAATCACCCACACTTCTGTAGTGGAGTATTACTTAATTATAAAATGGGCAGGAAAAATCCTGCCATCTGATTGGGCCACTTGAGTCTCTGCCCAGGAATAAATCACATAACAACACACAGCAAACGTACTAGTCAGCCACATTACTCACAATAAATTCTTTACACCTACTTCTCAGAACTTTAACATATTAAAAACTTTAAAATAAGAGCCATTTTTCGATTCACAAAAAGAAAATTGATTATGGCCTGGAAAATGTAAAAACTACCTTAAAGTTAAGAACAAAACAAATTAATTTAATTAGATTTCTCAATCCCTCATCCTCCCCTCACAATACACATACACCAGATTACAAAATTAAGTACAGTACTATTCATAGTTTTCACTTCATTTTTAATGTTCATTTGCTTAACATGAGAATCCCCCCCCCATCCTTATTTGTTGACAAGGAAAATCTTTGTTGCTTTATCCTACAGCAGATAAAATTGATGTTCTGGCTCTGTCTGAGTGTCTGAGGCCTTCTATTATGAACGTGTACTTTGGGAAGGAACAGCATGCTAAAAATGGAAATAAGAACCACCCCTTCGACTCCCCTTACCTCCTCCAGTCAATTCCAACCTCTTCCACCCTTCCCTGTTCCTACAGTCAGTTCTATGAAAAAATTAAATCAGTCAGCACCCTTTACAGTGTCGGAAGTGGGAATTTTTTTATAAAATAAAATGTCTTGGGAAGGGGAGGAGGGTGGAAAGTGACTGGAATGAAGAACGGGGTGGCCATAGGACTAGCCCTGGACACCTAGGAAGCAATAATGTTATTTTGTTTAATTTATTGACCAAACTTTGAAGTGATCCAAAAATGCCCCAAAAGTACAAGTTGGGCTGAATCAGAAATAAAAGTGCCATTTTTAGTTCACTGAACACAAATCTGGCATTGGGTCATTATTACACTGTTTTATAAATTAAAACAAGTCCTCTAGATACAATTTTATTTATGATATGGTTTTGCAGTTCTGTTTCACTGTCTATTTCAGTCCTACTGTTTGCACAAAGTAAAAGTGGAAAGCTGCTAAATGTCAGTTTTTATTTAATTATTTATTTAGAAATCATTACCTGGTAGAGGCACACTGACCCAAGGCTGATTTCCAGGTGTGACGGGGGGTGGGGGTGCATGGGAGAATACATCAACATAATAACAGTATAAATACAATGCGAACAAATACAAGTTACTGCAAGTGGGAAATAGCGTGGACCTAAAAGATGAACAACAATGGGACCATGGTATATACTGTAATAATAACATACATGACAAGCAAGTCAAAAAATTACTAGGATGATAGTGAGTGACAAGATAGGGGTGCACAGCCTAGCAGCCACTAAAAGAGTACCATGTGTGCAGAGAAAAGCTGGGAGCAGGAGGTTGTAAAGAGAGCTTTTAGCACCTGTTTGAGTTGAGCAATAAGAGGAGTGGTGGCACTGAGGATGCAGATTATTTGAGAGGGAAGGCAGTGTGCCCCACAGTAGTTTTGCAGTGAGAGAGAGCAAAAGATTGAGACCAAGAAGATCAGAGTTTCTAGTTGAAGGGTGAAGGGAGAGAGAAAGGAGGAGAGCTACAAAGGGAGGGAGGATAACTAGAATTTGGAGAGATAAGAGGTGCAAGAAGAGAAGTGATGAGACATATGTGGAGGGGTTGTGGGATAACAGATGGACCAGACACCAAACTTCAGGTTCAACACACAACATCTGTGATGTTTATTCAAAATACAAGAAATAAGCTTCTGCAATGCCATATTCCTTCTTCAGTATATCAGTTTGCAGCAACAGACTATTAATGTCCTTTCTCTGCACTTAGCCAACACCTACTGACCATGATCTCTGATCCCACTTACCAGTTGAGCTGTAGCCATAACCCTTATGCAGGCCTCATTTGCTTACGTAGTGGGGACCCAAAAAGAAGGAAAACAAAACAAGCTATAAACAAAGAACCTCAATGCAGAATTACTGAAAGAAGGGTTGCCCCAAAGGACATTGGCAAGAAATCAAGTCTCAAAGAAATACAACATCATACATACTTCCATAATGCACTGCATCATGAGATATATGCAAATCACCATAACATTTCTGGCTTGTTAACTTTACAGCAATTTACATGCATTTTAAATAACACAATTAACTTAATTTCTATAATAGTCACCTAGTACTTTTTACCATTATCAAAACACCAAGTGCCATGGTATTTTAAGTATGCACAGGTTTCATAAACATAAGGTATATACATTAAGGTATTTGACGATCTAGTGCTATTACATACTAACTCCAAAAATAAACACAACCTGTTTTACATATACTTGGAGGTCACCACAATAACCTCCCTGTACGAGAACCTAAGAGGGAAAAGGAAAATCAAAGAAGACACTATAGCATAGTCAAGAAAGAGGGAGGGGCTGCCCATAGGTGGCCAACCTTATGGACTAGAAATAGTAAAGGATAGATTAGGCTTAGAAATACAAAAACTGTTGCAACAGATTTAAAAAAGGTCAGTCCTCAAGAGTGGCAGGAGCTCCCGGTCACAACATACTAGCAGAAGAGAGAGGTTAGCATAGAATTAGCAGTAGTGATTGAAGGGACGAGAGTTTTTTTTTCTGTAGACTTATATCCTTTTTGATGAGTGGGGGATGAACACTCCCTATTCTGCCCCTGGACTCACTAATCTGGAATGTCCCTCCAGGCCACCCTGTCTGGGTGGTTCGTAGCTTATCCCCCATGGTGGAGGTCCCCAAGGGGATGGGGGGAGAGAGAGACAAAAATCCACCACAGCCCCCATCTGAGGCTTATGACTGTGGCATCATTTGGTAGGTGGTCCATGGGCTTCATGGTGTTCCATGATCAGGGGTTTTCCTGCTTTTAGTTCCCCCAGGAGATGCAGACATGCAATGATGACAGCGCAGGACAGGCTCGCACCTGCTCCCATCCCACAGATGTCTGCTGACATCTCCGCACTGCCAGGTGGTCCTGGCTACTGGAGACCCAGTCTCCACTGGGTGTCACTAGTAAGCCAGGAAACCACAACCCTCCCCCCCCCGGAGGTGGAGAGCTGTCCATGGGATGCTCATCCAACCTCCACCTGGTCATCCTTCTGATGCACCTTGCTCTCTTCTGAACATGAGTCATTAGCGCTGTAGGCGGTAGCATTACCACTGCACCAGTGGGCCAGTTGGGGAGGAGAGTTTGTACCAAAATGGCAGAAATCATGGAAAAGAGGATCCAGTCTAGCAAGAGGGGAATTAGGGACAGCCCTGTAGACTACATCAACATGGTTTAATACTGGAAAAATCATGTCAAGGAGGATCTCATGGCAGACAAGGAGTGGTAGGCAAGACCTGTTGTGAAAAATGACACCAAGTTTGGGGAGGAGTTTTTTAAAGATGGCATTGTTCTGGACAGAGGAATCCTAGTGTGGATCCAGTCACACACTGGGTACTTAAAACAAGAAACCTCATCATGTGAGGTATCAGTCAGGATTTAAAAAAATAGAGGGAGCTGAGCCTTGCAATCTTTTGACTCGTTCCAAACAGCATGGATGCTGTCTTTTTGGTATTGGGACAAAACGTTGCCAACCTGGACTGAGAGTGGCTGACTAGACAGGTAATATAGAAGTGCAACCAATAACCTGATGAGATCAGTTAGTTGTGATGTTAAATTTCCCCCACACCAGGCAATACATTCAGTAAGATACAGATATGTAATGGCACACATTTATTCGTTAATGACATTCTGATGATATTCTATGATTTCTGGTTGATAGGAAAAGGCACACTGATTAAGACAGACCACGGTGACATGACAGTCTGTCAGATGGCCTGGGAAATGGAATGGTGAAAACTAGAATCTTTTTTCGTTAAAGTCCTGTGCCCGCATTGTGGTGAAACAGATGTATATGAAGGTTCATGCACATTAAACTAATTGTCTCAGAAATGTGGAAACCAATCAGAATGCATTGTTTCTGAGACCTTTTATATAATATGGTGAAAGACATGGAAAACAGAAATAGGGTGGGGAAGTGAAAAATAATATAAAGAAAGGAGGGCACATGGGGAACACAAGTAAATAGGTAGAGGTACATCCAAAGAGGTAGAAAAAGGCATTGCTTAAGTTCCTAAAAGCAGATAAATGTGAATCAGGGATTGGAAAACCTGTTTAGGAGAACTCTAAAACACACCAACCTGTTCAGAACAACAATTAGAGTATAGCTTGCTCCATTTGCAAGACAGGGTTAGTTTATTTGAAAACTATTACAGTTCGTAAGGTCATCACAGGGCTGGCTGGCCTTTGCAGATAGGAATCCAGGTGGACACTTTTACTAACTTATGGAGGCTTTCAAGGGAAAGAGTATCATAACAGCATAACCAGATCTACCTGGTATGGAGGAGGGAGTAAAATGACAACTGGCTGTAGCAGATGGGGCAAGTCAGGAGAAACATAAACAAAAAAAAAAAATCAAAACATCGTTTTATATTGTGCGAAATAAGGTCTTACCAGCTATATATAACTGTTGAATTTGGGACTATTCTACTGACTGGTGAACATATCACATTATTATGTATTGCAATGATGATGTGGCATCCAGTCTACAGCAGGATTTCAATGATGTCCAGCTCTGGTTTTACTCTAATCAGCTTTTTCTCACTGCCAAGAAGACTGTCTCAATGACCTTCGGCACAAGGCAGTGACTTTCTCGGCTCCCCCACACCCCCCCCTTTCCACACCCTGGATGGGACTCCACTAGAGGTCTGCACCTCCTTTAGATACCTCGGGGTCTGGATCAACCAGCACCTCGACTTTTCTATACACAAATCCACAAAAAGCTGCACCCCAAGTTGGGTGCCCTATACCGCAACCGTGGATGCATCCCACTGACGGCATGCCATGCAATCATGCAGAAAATGATCCTCCCTATTCTAGACTATGGTGACGTAGTCTACAGTGCTGCTCCCAAGTCCACCCCAGCCAGACTGGACCCTCTCTTCCGCTCCTTCTGTTGCTTCACCCTTGACTCTCCTCCCACCACTCACTACTGCATCCTATACCGGACCCTTGACCTCCCCTCACTCCATGACTGGTGGCAATCACACTGCACTAGGCTAACAACAAAGTTCTGGTCCCAATACTTGCCACCATACCTCTCCTCAGTTCTAATGGCTGCTCCCCCCACCCCAGCTTACCCACTCAGAAACTTCAACTCATGCTTTATGCCTGTCCCACATATGGCCACCATGGCAGGCCAGGTAGCCTTTAAGTATTGCATGCCTAAACTGTGGAACTCCCTCCAAGTGGATGTTTGGCATGCCCCCCCCGACTCAGCACCTCTACTCCCTCCTCAAAACTCATTTTAATTCTGCCTGCACATGTGACAAATGATCTGTTCTTGCACTAAGCCGAGCACCTCCTTGTGTTGGTTTAGCCTCAGTACTGTACTTGTATTATATTTCTAGTTCCTCGCACAACTACATTCCATTGGAAGTGTATGCCTACCCTAGCAGTTGCTGAGTTACAATTTTTCCCAGTAGCATATTAGTTATGTACTTGCTCTCTAACCTTCTCTGTAAGTTTTCCCTGTAATGATGTACTCTCATAACTTTGTATTCTCCTCTGCCCTCACCCCCAGGACACATCTGGAACTGAGCAGTATTCTGCTTAGTATGCCTTCCTGGTAAAACTTTTCAATAAATAAATAAATATGTAAATAGCAAAATAATTAATTTCACATTTTGGGCACTCCGGGGTATGTGTGTCGTGAGATTTAGACACTGCCTGTGTGGTTTAAGTCACTTGCCTCATGATTTAAGTCACTTGCCTCATGACACACCACACAAGATGTGTTTAAGTCCCTCAATTGCATACTCCACGTCACAGCTTATTGCTTTAACAGCAGATCACGTGTTCAAATAACCACTGGCTCACTGAGGGACTTTAAACAAGCCAGCTGATCTCTTTGTGTTTCTGTCCTCAGTGTTGCAAAACTTGGTAAAAGCAGGGCTGAGAATGTGATGCTGCATCTCAGCTGGGTTATCCTGGGTTATCCTGGGCAGGCTCAGTTGAACAACATGTATCCAGTTAAATTTTTTTCATAAAGAGTTCAAGCAAAACAAAATAAAGACTTTACTTCAGTCACAAAAACAATAAACAGAAAAGAAACAAAAAAAGAATGGTCTCTCAAGGCAGTGGCAAACTCTTCACCAGTTTCCACACACAAACTGTAGCAAGGAACTCCCCAGTCCTTCACCTATAGTGGCCAGAAGTAACTGACCCTATCTATTTGAATGCTTCGGGAGTCAGTCTTTATATACCTGCCCACTTGATCATATGGTATGAGTATCATCAAACTTTTTAAAACTTTCTTTTTGAGCTCTCTTTTTAATTTACACAAAACTAGAGAGCTTACTAAACAAGAAACAGTTGCATCTACTGGCATGTTATTCTAAAAAGAATCCTACAGGCTTAGTAAGAACTTATTCATTTGCGAGGCATGAATCCCCCATTTCAAATATTATAAAATGGGACACTAGGGGACGCTGCTGCCCTATAGGGTACAGTACTGCAGGGAGCTTCCCCTTGTAATTCTGGAGTCTCCACTTGTTTGTGATTCAGGGTCTCTGGAAAATGTTATGAACTGGACTGGGAACACAACTAGTAAGTGTGGTACTTTCTTTATTACCAAAATCAGCCTATATCTGTTTTAGGGCACATAAGAGCTTCATGCAACCTTTCTTACAGATAAAGAGTAAGAGCTTTGTTAGTTTTTGGCCAATGTTAAAACATTTCTAATCTGCCAACTTTACTTCTGTTTATTGTACAAAGGAAAAACTGGGGCAGTTAACTCTACACATTGCCAATAACAAAATAAGGAAAGAAAAAAACAGTCGGTGCATTTAGTTTGGGGACTGGTAGCTGAATATTTCATTCTGGCCACCTATTCCTAGCACAGCTTTTGGCTAAAGAAAATATGTTGCTCCAGCTTGTTTATATTTTAAAGACAGGCTTGTTTAGCATACATGCTTGCTTTCTTTTCATTCACTACATTTTAAACCTGGAGCAGCACAAGGGAAACAGGGTACAGAAATAAAAAGACGGTTGTGCCAGCTCCACAAATATATTTCATTACCAATACTTTATTTGTTTTAGAGCATCAGGGGTACCATATAAATTAATAGGGAAAAAGGATTGTCTTGCTCCAATGCAATGTGGGGCCATATTATCCAAACCACCACATGTCTCCAATACATACTAATACTTAATACCTAGGTTTTCATAGTACTAGGCACCTATACCTTCGAGTACCTTTTCTCTGATGGAAGTCACTGTCATTGACCTCCCTTAGCTTCTGGACCTTAAGAAGAAAGGACATATTAGAGGGACAGAGACGGAGGGGGGGCCAAGGTGACCAACCTTATAGACACTGACACTTTAGGGATAGATATAAAGTATAATGATAGCACTGTTGCAACAGAAGTTTTAAGAGGAATAGCAGTCCAATTACAGGGACATGGCTTTCCATGTCACACTCCCTGACGTTCACTACACAAGACTGGGGACATCAGGTCTAACACTAGGCCACTTTAACTTATCTGCTAAATGCCAACAGTAAACTACAGTACTAGAATGAAAACATCAATGGAACTTATCTGTATATCCATGTGAAATTTGTTTATGTCTTGATTTTATCTTGGGCTAGAACCTTCACACAGCTAAATCAGGACTGGCAATAAATATCCAAATAAGCACAGAGTGGCAAGGCCTGGCAGGTGAAGACCAGTGTTCTTCATTTCTTCAAGCAACTACTGCTGTGGTGCACCAACAACTCCAGATACCAGCACGGTAACATGAAATCCAGTATCAGAAAAACCCTTTTTGAATCTACAAAACTGTAAGTACCTCTGGGTTGCAGCTCATGTTTTTTTTTTATTTAGCTAGCTAGCCAGTCAGAAATAAGGGAGTTAAGTCCTGGGCAGCACTGCATTAAGATTAAAGCTGCACTCAGGCAGAAAAGTTAAAGTTTGGCATCTGTTTAAAATTATTGTGCCCTGATGTAAGTTTGTTCATCTAGTTAAAGACTGTTTAATCCCATTTCATCCCAGCCTATTAAAGCCATCTCCCTGGTATGGTACCCACTGCTACAAACTGAAATGGTTACTAAATAGCCGTGAGGGAAAGGAGGGTGCACGTGCAAGGGAGGAGGTGTGGGAGATAGTGGGTGTTAAAGTTGTTGTTACCATTTATTATTGTACTATTTTTCCCTGATTTCCCCTCTCACTATAAGAAAATGGAAAGTTGGTTTATGGTACAATTTTGTATTTCTGGTAATTTGAAAGTGTACACATTTACTATGTGGGGAGGGTACTGTGGGGCCAGTTACTGTATTTTCCTGGGGGGTGGTAACCTGAAATATATCCACAGGTACTCCCTATCACCACCCCAGGTGGAGGCACCATGTGCACTTATTGTTCCCATACCACTTGTTTGCCAGAGAACCTAGGCTGGCCCCTTTGAGGTGTGTCCAGGAAGACCTGAGGACCCCAGAAACAGCCAAGGTGAGTCCAAAAGGGGCTGCTACACTTGCATTCTACCTATATTAAATATTCCCTCCATCCACTAATTGGACAAAACTAGGACAATTAGAATTACACTAGAAGAATTATTCACCTACTGTAGTATGAGAAAACTCTGTCCTATGGAATTCCACCAAAATCTTTTGTTCCACTGAGAAAATTCAGTGGAACATGATTCCCAGGTTCTCCCAACTCAAGTGTGAATCGCACATGTATATGTTTATTTTTTTTTTACCTGGTAGGGGACACTAGGAAAATTAATGCTTATTTACAGTTAATATTTAAGAAAAAATGAGCACCCATCAATGCAGGACAGAAATAAGCACAACGAAATAAAGTGCAAAAAAACATTTATTGTGCACCACGGCAACATGGATAAAAGCATGTGGCCGTAATGGCCCGTGGACAAACACTTACATTTCACCCAGTTAAATACTGAGCTTCATCAGAGTTATGGCACTGTTCTCATTAGCCCTTTATATACATATTATCATTTAAATTAATCACTTATCTAATTAATTAGATCATACACGAATGCATGAGTTTCTGTATACCTGCCTTGAACATGCTTATCATTAACATACAAGACAATTAATGTTATGTATAAATATAACTATTGTGCAAAAACATTTAATGCTATATAAATGTTACAACCCAATAATAATCCTATAAGCAATTACTCATTAATGTCTAAAATCTATGAGAACACCATAATAAAAAATGCAAAACTGATCAACTTTGCTGGCTGGTAGAAGGTGTTATTTTACTGAACCCTATATATTCATCATTCAATTACAAAATAGTCTTGTGCAATATATACCTTTAATACTTAATGCATTAATTTTATCAGTGCATTTCACCTAAATCCAAACCATAATGTATTATACAAACAAGTCAACCCCTAAATTTAGTTAAAAAAGCTGACAAATCAAAATTATCATGAAGTCCTTTACCTTTCCTTGCTCCTAGTTGAAAAATCCCAAAAAGTTTTTGAATGCC
The DNA here is from genome assembly GCA_016271365.2 of Neoceratodus forsteri. Taxonomy (NCBI): domain Eukaryota; kingdom Metazoa; phylum Chordata; order Ceratodontiformes; family Ceratodontidae; genus Neoceratodus; species Neoceratodus forsteri. The sequence continues at coordinate 744,832,089 of CM057458.1, read as the reverse complement.
CCCCCCCCCCCGGCCGGGGCCAGTTTTAACCTGTTCTATGCCTATAAATGAAAAAACATGTTGACCAAATCTATTCTCATTAAGATGTTTAACTATAGTATAGCTACTGCCATTTTTTATGTTTGCTTGCATGCATGTGCAAGAAACATAGTGCCATCATCGGAGATTTCGGAGGTGTGTCACCTCCTCCTCCAATTCAGTCAGTGTGTTGGCAGGCACGGCCCCTGTAAGCCAATGCATGCTGGAGCTGTCTATGACAAGCTCCAAAATGCAGTGGCATACAGTTCAAAGGGGGAGCTACGCTTGAGTGAGCAGTGATAAGATATCGCCTGCTCATGTGCTGGCACCCACCACACACACACACGCCACACGACGTGCGCCCCTTCCACCCGCCGCACGCAAACACTGACTAGCCCGACCGGGGTGCCCAATCCCACGTCGGCTGTGCTGCGTTTTCCCTCGCCTCCCCAAAGCCTTAGAAAATGCCACACTGGGTGCCCACCCCGTGGTAAGTAATGATATAATAGCGGGGTGCCCAATCCCCCGTCGGCTCACTGTCTAACCCCCAGTACTAAGTGCCACGCTGGGCCCACCCCAGTGGCAATCCATTCACTGGCGGCCAGGTGCCCAATCCCTGTCAGCTGATATGCCCCCCAACCCGTCTTTGTGCCACACGGAGCCCACCCCAGCGTGGCAAACATCCCTCATTGCTCTTTTGTTTGTTTTTGCCCTGTAAAGAAAAACGGTCCCACGACACGTCTCCAGCCCCTCCCACAACCCACACTGTGCACCCAGCCTCCCACCCCCCACCCCATACTTACCTCCGGACTCTGGCGCGACGATCTTCGGTGGACCGGGAACATGTCTGCACTCTTCAAAGCCGACAGCGAACTGAGGAAATGCCGGTAAGCTGTATAATGGGCTAGATAGGGGGGTTTCAACTTTGTTGCATATCTCAGGCATTTTTGGGAATTTTTGCACCAAATCTTCAACATGGGGTTATTGGGACCCCTTCTCATGAATGATGTCACCGTCATGGCGTTATTCGGGTCCGAAGGGTGATTTCGCATTCACTGCATGAAATCACCCTTCAGGCCTGAACAATGCCATGACAGCTCGTCATCATTCATGAAGAAATCTAAAAACATGTTGAGGTGATGCAAAGAATCAAAAAAATGACTGTTTTAAGCGATAGATTGTGCGGTTCCTCGCGGGCTCGTGAGATTCGCGAATTTTCAATATTTCACTCCAAATTTTCAACATTGCCATTTACCACACCTTCTTATGAGGTAGTACAGCTGTCATTTTCAATCTGACCCAAAATGTGTTTCCACCCATGTAGCGCACAATGGCGCAGTCGGTGTCTTGAAATCAATGTCTGGGACAAATTAAAAATCACAATGACACTTTTCATGAGCAGAGGTCTTAAAATGGCTATGTTGAAAATTTAATTAAAATTCCTAAAATGACTGTTTCTGACGTGCATTCTGCAGATCTCATACGCTAGTAAGGTCACAAATTTTCAATATTTTCACTCCAGATTTTCAACATTGCCATTTTATCACACCTTCTTATGAGCAGTACAGCTGCCATTTTCACATCTCACCCAAAGCGTGTTTCTGCCCATGTAGCACACAATGGCGCGAGTCAGTGTCGAAAGCAATGTTTAGGACAGATTAAGAAAATCACAGTTACACTGTTCATGAGCAGAGGTCTTAAAATGGCTATGTTGAAAATTTGGTGAAAAAATTCCTAAAAATGACTGTGTTATGAAGCTGTGTTGCACAGTTCCTATGCATGCTCGTAAGTTTGCAAATTTAATATTTTCACTCCAGATTTTCAACATTGCCATTTTATTACACTTCCTTATGAACAGTACAGCTGCAATTTTTCATATGTCACCCAAAATGTGTTTTCGCACATGTAGCGCACAATGGTGCTGTTGGTGTGCGAAAGCAATGTTTAGGACAGATTAAGAAAATCACAGTTACACTGTTCATGAGCAGAGGTCTTAAAATGGCTATGTTGAAAATTTGGTGACAAAAGTCCATAAAATGAGCATTGCCCAGTTTTCACGCACCCTCGCTAGTTCATGACTTTGTAATATTTTCAGTCCAGATTTTCACCAGTGCCATTTTTCCACACTTCCTTATGAACAGTACAGCTGTCATTTTTCCCAACATGGCTGAAGTGTGTTTCCACACTTTCAGCGCAGAGATGCGTGGTCGCTGTGGGAAATCATTGTTTGGCACAGATAAAGAAAATCACAGTGACACTGTTCATGATCGGAGGCACCAAAATGCCTGAGTTGACAATCTGTTGTAAAAATCTCCAACCTAATTATATTACAGATTGTCGTTGCACAGTTTCTATATCTGTTCAGTGACTTCACCATTTTTTAATATTTTTACTACAGATTTGCAACATTGCCATTTTTCACACCTCCCCATGAACAACACAGCTATCATTTTTACATCCTGTTGAATACTTTTTTGCACCTGTGGTGCTAAATGCGTAGTCACTGTGCATAAGCAGCTTTGCTAACAAACTGATATTCCCCGTTCATGAGGTGGGGTCACAAAAAAAACATATTGAAAATTTGGAGTGAAAATACCAACGAATGCCTGAGGTTTTAGGGTTTCCAACTATAACGCCCAACCCTGTAGAGAATGACAGGCATCAGGGGTGTGACTTGGGATTCTTGCCTGTGATACTCATACCATTCCACATCCTGCAGTCAGTGAGAGGCTTCAAGGTATGCCTTGGACTCTTTGGCCCCAAACTTCACCCCATTCTCCTATATCACACCCATCTCACCATATTTCCTAATGAAATGGGGTGCGCATAAGGGCCAAAGACCCCAAGGAACACCGTGACACTTGTCAGTGTCTCCAGGGTGGGGTGTGGTGAAATGGCGTGGCCGTTATGCCTGACAACCCATAAGCGCACCCCAATGCCTGTCACTCTCTGCAGGGTGGTGGTGGGGTTGGCTTCAGTTCAATACTTCACTGCCATTCCTATTACGCAGCTCTGTAACTTCTACACTACCACTGCCAATGCCAGCAAGCAAACATTCGGCATTGACAAATGCTTGTTTTTGTACAGCTCTTACATGTTCTGCTATCCTAATTCTGAATTGTCTAACAGTTCTCCCCACATAGTAAGCCCCACATGAGCATATAAAAAGATATCTATACCAGTGCTGTAACATACAATGAAATCCCGGATATGAATATCCGCAACAGTTATTGGATGTGTAAAGGATTTACATGGTTGTACATATTTACAATGTGCACATTTACCACATCTAAAAGTACCACCAGGAAGGGGGGCTAATATATAACCTGACTAGGAGACTCTTGTTTGGAAATATCATTATGCACCACTATATACTTAATATTTCTGGCCCTTTTTAAAAATCACTTTCAGACCCTGAAAGTGTTACCACCTGCTTGAGTTTTGGTTCTAACTCTAGAATGAAACAATTATTAGCTATTATTTCTTTTACTAAATGAGCCCTACTGGAGAACGTAGTTATAAAGGGGCAGACATACCTCTGTTCGTCCTTTTGTTTCTCTTCCTTGTCTATGAACAAGTCACTTCGATCCATGTCCTCTACTTTATGAATTGCCGTTGCTAGACTGTGGGTACTGTACCCTCTCTCTTTAAACCTATTAATCTGAACTGCTCTCTTTTGCACAAACTGTTCATGTTCAGTGGAGTTTCACAAAGTTCTAACTAACTGTCCCTTAGGTATATTAAACTTAACATGTGGTGGATGACAACTCTTATAGCAGAGCAGACTATTACAATCTGTTGCTTTTTGATATAATGTAGTACAAACATTGCCCCTGTCATTCCTATAGATCTTTAAATCCAAAAAAATAATCTCAGTTTTGTGTATCTCATATTTAAATTTCGGGCAGGAGCTAGTACCTTCCAGCCAATTAATACATTCTGTGAAGTCTGAGACTGGTCCCCTCCATATAACCAATATATCATCAATAAAGAGCCACCATAAATCCAGACAAGACATGTATGGATTTGTGGTGGTGCTATAGAGATGTTTAAGTTCCCAGAAACCAACATACATGTTCGCATAACTGGGTGCCATGGTAGCTCCCATGGCAGTACCCCGTACCTGTAAGAAAGTTTTATCCTGAAACATAAACACATTCTTGGTCAATACTTCGCTTGTCAATTTTACAAAAACAGAGGTGGGACACATCACTAGCTGTTCTTCTGTCCTAGTATTACAGAAATATTCAATAGCTTCCAAACCCTCTTGATGAGGAATAACAGTATATAACGATGTTACATCTATTGTAGCTGTGCGGGGGTCCTGATCTTGTTCCACCAAGAAGTTGGTGGTGGAGTTCAGTTACCCTAGGATTTCTCCCCGGGGATCACTGTAGAGTGTTTCCAGGGGGAGGACCGTTAGCAAGAGCCGTGGATCTGAATTGATCTACCTAGCGGGATCCACTGAGGCTTTCTCCTGGCTCTGACAGCTAATGGACTACTGAGGTGGATTCCCTTTGTCTGGATTGTTCTCTGTAAACCATGGTCAGACGTTATTTATTCTTTATTTAAATTGTAGGACTTAGAGTGCTTTATTAGGTGTGCACAGTGAGAGTGTGCTTTGCACCTTAAATTTGGCTATATATTAAATTATTGAAGTAGATTTTTATTTGGTTCTTTTTTGTTATTTTTAAAATCTGTAAGGCAGTGAGAGTGCCTCTGTAGGTCTGGGCACAGTGAGAGTGTGCCTAGTACCTTGAACTTGTTCATTTATCATTTTAATATTTCTTTAATTTTGTTAAGTGTTTCTCCTCGTCATGTGAGAGGTGGGAGGGGGTTGTTTTTAGGGTTTGTTTATTTTCTTTTTCTTTCTTTTTGGTTTCTTTTAATTTAAAATAGTATTGCTGTTTTTTAAACTTTGGAGAATATGTGTTGGGACTGAGTCTCTGTGGACAGGCGCTACTCCCCCTCTAGGCTAAGGGACCTGCGCCCCTTTGACTGCCCCCCACTGAAACCCAAGGTATATGCTCGCTTTGTGCCTTGGGAATTGCACGTGGCGGGGAGGAGAAGGAGGGCAGTTCCTTGCCTGGGGGGTGGAGCGGGGCAGACGAATAAGGGTGGTGAGGTCTAGAAGACACCCTGGGGCGAAATGGGCCCAGGATAGGGGCTTACAATACCTGGTTCCCATACCCAAGGGTTCCACTGATAGTGGGCAAGTGGTCCATTCCTCCACAGCCTCTCATCCAACCCAGGCTGTGTTATGCAATGCCAGGTCTATAAAAAACAAGACAGCAATTATTGCTGATCTTGTTGAATCATCTGACCTGGCTTGCATCACTGAGACCTGGCTGGATGAGAATGCTGGTCCCATATTGGAGTCAGCTATTCCAGACGGGTACTCAGTGATACACCGCCTGAGATTGAATCAAGGGGGGGGGGTTGCTATTTGTTTTAAATCGAAGTTGGGCCTTGTGGAAGTTCCAGTGGTGACCCCCAGATCCTTTGAGTGTATCATGGGTGCAGGTGTAGGAAGCAGAATTCTCCTCATTTACCGTCCACCCAGTGATGAGAAAACTTTTCTGCAGGAAGTTGCAGACTTCTTTGTCAACCTGGTGTTGGAGCCCTCCAGGTGGTTGGTCCTGGGGGACTTCAGTGCCTGGGTCAACAATGAACTCTCGCTTTTTGGCCAAAACTTCCTCCAACTGATGATTTTGTTGGGCTTCACACAGGTTGTTACCGCTGCTACCCATATTCAGGGTCACTCCTTGGATCTGGAGTTCACCCTGGGGATGGAGATCTTTGCACTGGTGGTGGAACCAATTGGGTGGTCTGACCATCACTCCATAAGGTTCAATTTCGCGGCCTCCCCTTTGAGACCAACCCCTTTGGAGATGGTCCAGTACTGTCCTTTGAGGGGAGTTACCCCTGTGGGTCTGATGACGGTGCTGGACCTATCTAGTCGGCCTGTGGAGTGCATGGATCCAGATGTCTTAGTATTACACTATAATAATATGGTGTTGAGGGCTTTGGATTCCATAGCTCCTGTCCGTGTTCACCCCCTCTCCCTCCACCCTCGGTCCCCTTGGTTTGATGGGACGTTGAGGGAGTTGAGGAGGGTTGGGCGAAGATTGGAACGCTGCTGGCGGAAATTGGGTCTGGAAGATGACAGACTTAGATTGATGGCCCATTATATGGATTATCAATCAGAAATCTCCCATAAGAAGGCAGAATTCCTGTCCGGGGAGATAGCTGCAACAAGAAATCGACCAGCTCAGCTCTTCCCGGACCATGGACAGATTGTGAAATCCAACCTGTCTGTGGGGTCGGCGAGCTTTTTCACAAATGAAGTGTGATAAGTTTGCTTGGTTCGTTGATGATAAGGTGTCGTCGATCAGGGCAGAGATCCACAGTTTGCTTTCAAATGAGCACGGCGGTGGTTAATGCAAGGTTACAGGCCCTCGATCTATCTGGATGGATTTTGACCGGCCAGCGATCAAAGATATCATGAAGATTGTCCAGGGCTTGCGACCAACTTACTGTAGTATGGATCCTGGTCCTACATGCCTCCTTGTGGGGTATATGGATGTGATCGGACCAATCCTTGCTGAGATAGTCTGGTGCTCTTTGGACCAAGGGGTGTTTCCAGAGTCTCTAAAAGAGGCTACTGTGACACCCCTTTTAAAGAAACCTTCCCTTGACCCAGGCTGTCTCACTAACTACAGACCAATCTTTAACCTGCCCTTTTTGGGCAAGGTTATTGAGAAAGTAGTTGCATTGCAGCTCGAGGACTTTCTTACCATCCATGAAGTCTATGATCCTCTACAGTCTGGTTTCAGGAAGAGGCATAGTACCGAGTCAGCATTGCCGGTACTTAATGATCTCCTAATAGAGAGAGATCAGAGGAGCCATTCGATCTTGGTTCTCCTCGATCTCTCTGCAGCATTTGATACCACGAACCATGGGATGTTGCTAGAACGCCTTCGGCTATTCTGTGGACTGTCAGGGACAGTCCTTAGATGGTTCCAATCTTTCTTCATGGGCAGAACTCAGAGGGTAGTATCAGGAATTTTTTCCTCAGCTCCCTTTGCTCTGTCCTGTGGGGTGGTGCAGGGTTCTGTGCTTTCCCCCATGTTGTTCACGGTATATATGCTGCCATTGGGGGACATTATAAGGTGTTATGGGCTGAGTTTTCACTGCTATGCAGATGATACTCAGCTGTATATGTCCTTTGTACCCAAACAAAATGACATTTTATCGGTTTTTAACAACTGCCTCACTGAGATTCAGGGCTGGATGAGTGCTAACTGGTTAAGACTGAATCTGGATAAGACCGAGGTGCTGGTGGTGGACTTATGTCACCATGTAGAGAAGTTGTCGCCTGGACTTTCCTCCGGCCTTGTGCTGGGAGATAAACAGTTGAGACCTTCTGAACAGGTGCGAAATCTGGGCGTAATTTTTGACGACGAGCTGACACTGAAGGCAAAGGTGTCAGCCATTGTCAAGTCTTCCTTTTACCATCTGAGGAATATTGCCCAGATAAAACACCTTGTTCCACACGATGACCTTCCTGTATTAGTCCACGCCTTTGGTCCCTTGCGTCTTGATTACTACAATGCTCTATATCTAGGGTTGCCAGGGGTGGATCTCCTTCTTCTGCAGCTAGTGCAGAATGCTGCGGCCAGGTTATTGATGGGGCTGCCAAGAACTTGCCATATCACACCTGTGCTGTGCGAATTGCACTGGTTGCCAGTGCGATGGAGAATCACCTTCAAGGTCACATTGCTGACCTATAAGACCTTACACGGCCAGGGACCAGACTACTTGCAAGATCTCCTACAGCCTTACTGCCCTCTTTTCTCGCTCCGCTCTGCTGATGAGGGATTGATAGAGGTTCCCAGGGTTCGTCTGCAATCATCTGGGGCCAGAGCCTTTTCTTTTATGGCCCCAACCCTGTGGAATTCTCTTCCTCATCGGATTCGAGAGTGCCAGTCCACAGAGCAATTCAAGGCTTCTTTAAAAAGCTATTTATTTGAGAAAGCCTTTGATTAGGCCAACCTATTGTCTTTTAATTGTTTTTAAATGTATATTTATTTGTTGATTGTTTTATTTGTATTGTATTCGCGCTTTGACAATTTTGAAAAGCGCTTTATAAATAAAATTTGATTTGATTTAATCAGCAAAAAAACATTCTTGATCCATATCTAAGTCCTCCACAAGATTAATAACTTCTGTTGAATCCTTTAAATAAGATCTTAATTGTTTAACTAAAGGTTGTAAGTGTTGATCTAGTAACATAGAAAGTGGTTCAGTTAACCACCCCTTCCCCGATATAATGGGTTGTCCAGGGGGATTGTGCAAACTCTTATGTATTTTAGGCAGCATGTATATAATAGGAACCACTGGATGTTGTATTACCATTGCTCTATATTATGTATCTGTAATATACCCTTTTAAAAACGCTGTATTCAGGGTTTGATCTATTTCTTCTTTAAAAGTTTGCACAATACTCCTCTGTACTTTTATATAAAACATGTTGTCATTAATCTGATGCGCCACCTCCAAAATATAATCTTGCTTGTTAAGGATTACAATAGCCCCACCCTTATCTGCAGGTCTAATGACTATTTCATCATTCTTACTCAGACTACTCAGCACTAACTGTTCCCCCTTCGTGCAGTTATATTTATATTCCCCATGTTGTAAGGTCCTACCTTTCATTTTTTCAAAATCTAGTTCACATGTCTTACAAAAAAGGGAAACAGTAGGATTAAGATTTGGGCAGTATTCTGATCTTGGATTAAAACCTGTAGTGGGGGGGCAATTAGTATCCTGTTCATACAAACATTTAAATGTCAGATTTCTTGCAAATTTATTCAGATCAACACAAACTTTAAACCAGTCAACATCCATTGTTGGACAGAAAGTCAGACCCTTGTTTAATACAGAAACTTCATCAGCAGTCAGAGAGACATGGGACAAGTTAACTATTGGTATAAATACAGCATCACCCATTTGTCCATATGTTAAATTTTTACTATATGATGACAATTTTTCATTCCCCACAGGCAATATATTCGACATGCATTGAGTGATCAAAAGGTTTTCCTGGCTCTTCCGCCATGCCAGCCCCCCCTCGTCCTTTTTGTTGATAAGGCTGGAACCGAACGCAAGTTTTCTTGTAGCGCTGACTGCACCTCATCCCCTGAATGGTAAAAGGAGACTGTCCTAGATCTGATTCCCCTGAATCCCCTTCTGTGTTGTGTTCTGAATCATCCGTATCGGATGGACCTGTAGTGTAGTCCAATAAAGTGGAATCATTACTAGTCCCATCTGTATTACTGCCACTTTTCTTTAAAATAGATTTAGGGACTCCTGCTCTCCCCTAGTTGTGGATTGTGTATTTTGGTTAGTGTTCTTAGTCCAGTCAAATGCTCGGTTATGTAAATAGTCTCGCTCATCTATGAGAAACTTTCTACATTTCTGTTGTTTCAATTTAATATTGTAACGGTTTACTTTATCAAACAATAGTTTATTCAACCTCTCAAATTTGACTGTCTCTGTCTTGGCTATATCGGTAGTAAGTTGATCCCTCACCACTTTAGCAAACTCTAAAATCAAGTTAATGTTATTAATTGCTGCTTCATGCATATTTTTATGCCAACCGGCCATAAACTCAATGTTGTCAGTTCCATAGGAGGGTTTCTGCGTCAGTTTTGTGCCAAAACATTCTTCGACCCTTTAATACAAGACTCTCCAGTTTCCTGTAAATATTATTAATATCGGACTCACCCGCACTCGTAGGGTCCTGTGCACCTTGATTGAGAAGAGGGTTCCCATCACCAGCTGCTCGAAAAATCACCTCCGCAAAGCCTCCGGCCATCATGTTTGGTGTGAGTGTGGACATCTCAGGTGTTTCACCTTGGCTCATTATGGTGACGTAGCAGTACCCATTCCCGCTGTTTCAATCTATTTCAATCTTCTTCTCATAGCAAAATACACCAGGTCTTCCCAGAAAAAAACTCTCTGTATCCAGGGAAAATAAGCTTGTCTTCCACCACCAATTAATTTCAAAAGATTGACTCTTGGATAAAGTCTCACACACCAGAATCCAGTATCACTTAAGCTGCCGACCAAAAAGGTATTTACTTTTATACACAGCATCTTATTTGATCAAAAAGGTGCAACTAGTCTATGCAGTGTTGTAAAAATATGGTTTGGTCCATGCTAATCAAACACAATTCTAAAATGTAACAAAAAGTAAAGCGCCAAGCCAAAACAGTTACAATCAGGGAGATTACAGATAACATAAACAAGCAAGATATACGTCATAATAGGAACCAGAGGCCATGTGGCTGATACAAGCATGATCAATATGCGTTACAATTCACAAAACAGGACAAAACAATCAAAACATAGCATGATTCAGATATGATTAACAGTAGTAAAGTTCCCACAGAGCAGTGATGTATGGAGAATTAAACAGTAACATTATATGTAAATAAATTTACATAACAAGGACTCCCAATAGCCACTTGCTCACTGTATGACTTTGAGCAAGTGAACTTAGCTCCCTGTGCTCTACAGTAGTTGTCCAGCTTTAAAACTGAGTAAAAATATAACCCAATTGAAAATTAGCTGACTCATCTTAGTTGGTCTACTCTGGGTAAATAGACTATTAAAAATAAAACAAAAGAACATCCAAGGTCACTATTGACTAAATTAATACATATCTCAACAAAACAGGTTTTGGGGAAGTCTTGTCAAATCAACCTGATACAATATTATGACTGGGTGACAGGTGAGCTGGATAAGGGTCATGAAGTGGATGTTGTTTACTTGGACTTCAGCAAGGCCTTCGATGCGTGCCTCATGGGAGGCTTGAGGGGAAGTTAACTGGTGTAGGGGCAAAAATGACAAACTGGATTATAAGCTGACTGAGTGGGAGGCTGCAACAGGTGGTGGTGGAAGAGGAGCTCTCATCTCTGAAGCCAGTGATGAGTGGGGGTGCCACAGGGCTCTGTGCTGGGGCCAGTATTGTTTGGGCTCTTCATATCAGACATTGCACATGGGGTGGTGAGCAAGATAAGTCTGTTCGCAGACAACATCAAAATGGGAGCAGTGGTGGATGGAGGGGAAGGATGGAAGCAGCTGCAGGGGGACCTAAGCAAGCTAGAGTAGTGGTCAGAGAGGTGGCAGCTGGAGTTCTATGCAAAGAAGTGTAAGGTTATGCACTTTGGGGTGAATAACACAAGGAAAGAATATTGGCTGGGGGGGTTAAGCTGGGGATCACTGAGGAGGAGAAGGACCTTGAAGTAATGGTAACAGGGACCATGAATAACACTGCCCAGTGCAGCAGAGTGGCTGCAAAAGCAAACAAAATGCCGGGGTGCATAGCAAAGGGTTTTTCATCCAGATGAAGAGAGGTGATCTTATCCCTCTACAAGTCGCTGGTAAGGCTGCACTTGAAGTTTTGTGTGCAGTTCTGGAGGCCATACCTGAAGCGTGACATCAGGCTACTGGAGGCGGTGCAGAGGAGGGCAATGAATATTATATGTGGAATGGAGGGGAGACACTATGAGAGCAGGCTGGGAGACCTGACTGTGTACAAACTGGAAGACAGACGGGACAGGGGAGACATGATAGAGACATTCAAGTATCTGAGGGGACTCAATAAGGATGGTGCAGATGGCGTCTTTAAGCTAAAGAGAGGGAGGGACACCAGGAAACATGGGCAAGCAATAGAGGCGGGAAGATTTAGGAGGGAAATGAGGAGACGCTATTTCACAGAGAGGGTGGTAGCAAAATGGAACGCACTACCAGAATGGGTGATATCATGTAAATCTGTGAACAGCTTTAAAAGGGCATGGGACAGGGAACAGGAGAGAGTGAGAATGGGGAAGGTGGGGGTTGGCAGTGGGATGAAAATGAGGAGGAGGGGTGGGGTAGCTGCAAACTAGGGGTGCTAGCTGCACACTGGAGCAGACTTAGACTGGGTGGTCTGTTTCTGCTGGTACATTCATATCCATAGGTACCCATAGCTTCTTGTGCCCAAATATCTTTACCACCATTACCATACAGTTAAGGACCTGCTAACTTTAATTCTGGCAAGTAGAATGCTATATGTAGAAGTAGCAGAAATTCAGAGACTTTCACAGAACATACAAAATTTAATCAGAAACATCGCTCCCTGTCCCAGAGAGGAAGTTTAGGTTTCCTTAACTGAATGAGTTTATTCTTGAAATAGAACAACTTTCCTCTGACATTTGCTGCCTATAAACCTATATCCAATCAATCTATAAATGCTGTAGCTCAACTTCAGCACAGCAGACTCCCTGTTTATATCCATCCCAACTGTTCTTGAACACATAGCCTGGTGTACAATAATTTCTCTTGACCTACTCCCTCAAGATGTTTCCTGCTGTAATGTGACATCTGAAACAAGAAAAGGGAGGCAACACAATGAAAGTAGTTAAACGTGCATTTAAAACAGTCAATAGGGCAGATGTCAGTCATAAATGGTCATTCTACAATCGAGAATTTACATTTTGCTATAGCCTTTTGCTGACTGAAGTAATAAAGAATAAATAAATAGCATACATTTGGTAGGTACAGCATAATAAATGAATTTTCCCAACAAATCAAGTGTGCATAATGAACCCTTTCTGACGACAGAAATGGGACTTTCTGACACTTTGTATGCAATAGCATATGCTGCTGAAGAGCAATAAAGCTTTACTATCTAGTCTCACAAAAGCTACAGTATTTACACCCTTGGGGGCACTCTAAGTAAATTGGAGGACTGAGGCAGGATTAACAAAAAAATTAAAGATGACAAGTGGGGAATACAGAAGTTAAAAATAAGACAGAGAGAGACTTTCCTATCATGACTTATTATGAACCTCTTTTCTACATTTTGTATGGAAAACACAAGTTTGATTCTGAAAATTTTAAAAAGATCCCATGCAGGTGAACAAGTGCTACAAAGATTAACCATTTGAGAGCATGCTATTGCTGTAAGCACTGGAATTTTAAAAGTGCTACCGTAACTGGAGCAGAAAGCCATTTGATTTAATTGACGATTAATAATCCTTATTTTTTGTTGCAATTTAAAGCCTGTTTAAGACTTTTTTGCACAGACGTGCCATTTGAAAGGAGGCATTTTCAAGTTGTGCACTTTTTCTATTTTCTCTGCGAATGTAGAATACGAGGTATTTCTATAACTTAAACCTGCTAACCCTACCCAGCAAAACGTGTATCTTGAAGCAGTGCTACAGCAGTAGTTCTAATAATTAATGTGTTTGTAAGTTTATTGTTCGACATATTTGTCATTACAATATAAAATCATGTTTTTGTCAATAATCAATAAACAGAAAAAGACAAAATAGACAAAATATACTATATTATACAAATTGAAAGAGCCGCTGACACCAAAAGTGCTACTTTGCAGAATCCGAATAAGCATACCCTCAGTAAATCTCATACCAAAAACTCGATTTCTAAGTTACTTCATTTTAAAGTTACTAGCCATTTTCTAACCCAGATTCCACTACCTATTCAAAACTGCCTGTTTCAGTGAAGAGCTGCTGCTGATGTCATCTAGGGGACTCACAGTCTAGTATTCCCTGTCAGCAGGCTTAGAGGACCTGTTTCTCCCCTTCCCAGCAGGTATCTCACCACCCTGCTCTCACCCCCATTGTGAACCACAGCTGGCAACTGGCACAGCCCTCCTCTCTCAGCCACAGCCAGCCACCCACTCACTGAGCTGTCAATGAATGATCGCGTTCCACAGGAACTATCTCATCAATTGCTCCCAGCATGAGAAGATTAATAAATCTTTGTCCAACACTAAGGGAGAATCTATTGGTGTCCTCCAGACTCCATCATGGTCCCATTCCTACATTACTTAGCCTCTTTATAAATCAACTGCCGGATACCTGTCAGACAGACTACATACTCGTTTATGCCAATGATGTAGTAATCTATTCCAAAACTCTAACCTTTACAGTCTTGCTGCTACTCTCCAAAGTAAGTTTACATCACTAGAAAGTTAGTTCTCTAACAAAAAACTGGCCCTCAACTAGAAAAAAAAAAGACCATGCTCTTCTCTAGCCTTCCACAGAAGAGGAAAGTTTTACCATTTGTCATCCAAAACAACCAAGGACAAAACCTTGAACAGGTGGAGACCTTCAAATACCTTGGAGTATCTCTGGATGGCACCTTATCTTTTTCCCCCATGAGGTCAATCTTGCGGCCATCCTTAACAGAAGACTAAGTGCCCTGTACTGTAACTAGAATAATGTCATTGGGGATTCTAGATGCCTTATTGTGGCCAGCTGCATTCTGACACTTTAAGATTATGGCCTCCCTATCTATGCAGCTGCCTGTGACACAGTGTTAAACAGAGTAAAGCAGGTCTGTAATAAGGCATGCCACTTTGTACTTGGTGATGATAACTACACTCATATTTGTACCCTTTACACAGTCACTAACTGGTTGCCTTTACCCAGCAGAATAAAGCTTCCAACCTGTTTGCTAGCCAAAAATACACTCCTGAGCCTAACACCCCTGCTTTAACAAATACCTTCCATACCATCTCCAACCAGTGAAACACAAGGAACATGGCCAGGAATACCCTAAAGCCTTCTTTCTAGTGTACTCAGCAGGGCAAGTAGTCATTTGCTGTAAGGGCTGCTAACTGGTTGAAACAAACTGCCTGCTGATGCACTGCTGAATCTCCCCAAGTTTATTCAGTTTAACAGATCTTTGTGGTATGCCTTTGCAGTCCAGTGCAATTGTAACCTTAAAACTGTTATATTTGTTTTCTTTCAGTACGTAACCAGTGACTTTTTATACAATGATCTGTGTGGATTTTTTCAAAACTGTATGTAATTTTTCTGTCTTAAGTGCTTTGAGCCTGACTCAACTGCATTTTCCTCTGGAACTGCTTATTGTACTTCTAACGTTTTTTTTTTTTTATGATTATATATTTGACATGAAACCTTTGTAAATGAGCATGTGCGCTAAAAGGTAATCTCCTAAGTTGTTAGACAAAATAAAAAAAAATTAATATAACTGTAAACCGGTGCATGTGCAAGGTGTATTTGATCACCACAATATACTGTATTGTGTGTTTGTTGTGAAAAAATCCTTTTTTGTTTATTTAGGGCCCCTTATTAATGCAGCCTTCATCTCAGTGACATTAGGTGAGCTGAAGACTTCAATGAAGTAGAGCACAGTGACGTTGGCTCAGATAACTGTAGTCTTCAGCTTAAAGGGACACTGTCAGCTTTTCCCCTCCATTCTGAGTGAAATGTGAGCCTTGTGCCTCTAGGCACATAGTTAAATAACTTTTGCAGTAGAGTGCCCTTATAGATTACAAAAGCCACCAGTTTACCTCATTTTTTACATTTTATTATATTTCTCTTTAGAAGCATCCCATCTGAAATACGGCACTCACTGGAACCATCTGTTCGCCCAGGACGTACGTCTGCAACCAAGCACTCTCCCAATATGGATCTTTTTGTAAACATAGTGGACAAATCAGTATGTTCAAAAGCTATCCTAATAAGGAATCAGTCCTGGAACATTAGAGTTACAAACAAGCAGTAGTATTGCCACAAAATCCTTTTGGAAAGCGCTTCTGAAATCATGTGCATGCGTAAGACTGACACGCTCTTGTACATGCATGAGATCTCACTCCAGTTGCTCTTTGTGCATGCACGCAATTTCAGAGGCACCATATTTTTCACAATGAATTTTTTATATCTTGCCTGAAACTAGACATTTGAGTCTCAAAAGAGGTGGCATGGAAGGTTAGGGAGAAAAAGATAGCATTCAGAAGGCATAAGGAATCACAGAAGGAGCAGGATGGGGAACTGTATCAGTTAAAGCAGAAGGAAGCTGGGAAGGTAGTCAGAATAGAAAAGGCCCAAACCAAGGAAAAGATAGCCAACTCAGTTAATAAGGCAGATAAAACCTCTTATGGGTACATTAGGGAGCAATGAAAGGTCAAGGGAGGGATAGGGAAGCTTAATAAAGTGGGGGGGGAGTGGGCACAGGGAGATAGTGAAAAGGCAGAGATATTGAACAAATACTTTTGCTCAGTATTCACAAAAGAAGAAGAGGAGGAGTTACCTAAACCAAACAGTAGAAGCACTCTGGATAGTGGGGTTGACAACAGTCCATTCACAGAAGAAAGGGTCCTGAAAGAACTCCTAAAACTCAAGGTGGACAAAGCAATGGGGCCTGATGGGATTCACCTAGGAATTTTAAAATAACTAAAGTGGCAACTAGTGACACCATTCACCACCCTTTTT
This sequence comes from Neoceratodus forsteri, assembly GCA_016271365.2. Taxonomy (NCBI): domain Eukaryota; kingdom Metazoa; phylum Chordata; order Ceratodontiformes; family Ceratodontidae; genus Neoceratodus; species Neoceratodus forsteri. The sequence goes on along the minus strand of CM057458.1, from coordinate 744,815,755 downwards.
AACAAATCATGGGAGGATGCAGTGGTACCTGAGGACTGGAGGAGGGTGGATGTGATTCCCCTTCACAAAAGTGGGAGTAAGGCAGAAGCAGAAAACTACAGACCAGTTAGTTTGACCTCAGTGGTAGGGAAAATGATGGAATCACTTCTGAAAGAAAGAACTGTTGAATACCTAGAGGCCAGCGGGGCACAGGACCCAAGGCAGCATGAATTCACAGTGGGAAGGACATATCAGACAAATCTAATTGATTTCTTTGACTGGGTGACCAAAGTAGTAGACCAGGGAGGGGCTGTGGATATGGGTTACCTAGACTTTAGCAAGACATTTGACACAGTCCTAAACAAAAGATTAATAATCAAGTTAGCCAGCCTGGGAGTGGGTCCCAGAGTGGTAGCCTGGGTAACAAATTGGCTGAATAACAGGATTCAGAGGGTAATAGTAAATGGAACTGACTCCAATGAAAGTGGGGTTACTAGTGGGGTACCGCGGGGTTCAGTACTGGGTTCAGTCCTCTTTAATGTCTATCAGAGGAGTGAACTTCATGAACATCAATGCGTGCAGCTTAATAAAAAATTTGCTTCCATACAGGGCTGGGTTTTTCATACTGTCTGGCATAATGGTGGTCTCTGAGTCCTGGCTTAGACCTGGTACCTCAGACTTTGAGGTGAACATACAGTCCTATAACATTTTCAGAACTGATAGACAAGCAAGAGGTGGTGGAGTTGCTATCTATGTCCATGACAAGTTTTCAGCCTCTGTCATTAACTCAACTTCTATTCCTAAAGAATATGAAAGCTTGTCAATGAAAATTGAGCTCTATCCTTTGGTCTCCTTCTGTGTCGTAGGATGCTACAGGCCCCATAGGCTAGATTGCTACTCCTAGCCCATCTAAATAGCATCCTAGGGTCCATGTCCTCTGAAGTAGTCCTATTGGGTGACCTTAACATGGATTGGTGTTCCAGTATGTCTTTACCACTCAAAAACCTTTGCGATTCCTTCGGGCTGTCACAGCTTATAACAGAAGTAACACGCTCACACAAAAAGAATCCTAATAACAGCACACTGCTAGACATTATTCTAGTAAATAAGCCACACCTGTTCTCCCACGCTGGTGTACTCTTCTCAGATATTAGTGACCACTGCTTCATCACCTGTGTGCGATCCGCCTTAAAAATATCCTCAGCTTCCAAATATACTGCTAAAAGGAATCGTCGGAACTTTGACCTTTGTGCATTTATATCTGATCTATGGGAGTCTCTGAGATGGAAGGACTTTTATCTAGCAAAAACCGTAAACATGACATATGAAATCTTCCAGGAAATTGTGCTTGGGGCAATAGACATACTGTACATGTACCACTTGTTAAAGACTGCACTAAGAAGAGATCATGCCCATGGTTTACAGCAGAACTGAAGGCTGCTTTACTTAATAGAGACTTTCTATGGAAAAATGCTCTTAGATCGAAGTCTCCGGCAGACTGGTTGTTGTTCAGGAAGGCAAGGAACATATGCACCAAGATGGTCCAGGAGGCCAAGTCTAGTTATTTCCAGGCTGAACTTGACACTTCTTCCAGGTGCTCTGCAAAATTCTGGAAGACCCTAAAAGAAATCGAAGGTCATGCATCCTCCAACTCCCTACCTGACAAAGTATCCAAGGGTGACCTTATTGTGACAGATAAACAGTTAATCCTCAACAAACTTAATAATCATTTCACCACTGCAGGGCTAGCATTTGACACCTCCACTGCCAGTACCCTTCGTTCTCAACTCAGGACACAGGACCTAGTAGCTCTGGTCACAGATGCAGTGTTCTCCTTACAACCAGCAATGCTGAAGGAGGTTGAAAACCTACTCCTTCACTTAGATGTTAGGAAGAGTGCTGGTGCTGACTTCATAGACCCGTACTTCCTAAAAATGAGTTTCCATGCCCTGGCCGTGCCCATCACACATCTCTTCAATCTGTCTCTACTGTATGGTGACATTCCTCCAATATGGAAAACCACCCACGTGATTCCCCTTCTCAAGTCAGATGACCCAAGTGACCTGTACAACTACCAAGCTAATTACTCCCCATCCTATCCAAAATGCTAGAAAAAATAGTAAGTACACAGCTTAGAAACTACTTAGAATCCATAAATCTGCTAAACCCTCTACAATCAGGATTCTGGCCATGCCATAGCACAACCACGGCCCTGGCAAAGTTTATCAATGACTGTCAGGATGCCCTGGATACTAAGAACTTTGTGTGCACAGTATTCTTGGACCTATGCAAGGCATTTGATGCTGTCGACCACGAATTGCTCTTGGTATCCCTCCGTGACATCGGCGTGGTCTTCCCACACTGAAATGGTTCTCAAGCTACCTTATAGATCACCAGCAGCAGGTTAAAGCAGATAGAGAATTCTCACCTCTGAAACCTCTGCTACGGGGTGTACCGCAAGGCTCAATACTGGGTCCACTGCTATTTGCAATCTATATTAATAGAATCAATGTAGGAATCAAATCTGCCAATATCCATCTATTTGCAGATGATAGGGTACTCTATATTGGCAGACCTTCCCCAGAAGCAGCCTGCATGGAGCTACAGCAGGAGTTTAATCAACTGCAACTACAGCTACTTAACCAAAAATTACTACTGAATGCAAAAAAAAAAAGACAAAGGCAATGCTTTTCTCACTAGTTCCAAATACAAGCAACCCTGCTGCGCAGGGATTCACTGCCAGCTGGTGTCATATTGTTCATAATAAACATCTGCTGAGTCATAAGGATAATCAGGTATCCATAACATCTACAGAGGCTGCTTTCTTTTTATCTAAAGAAGAGTGAAGCATTTAAAAGAATCTGAAAAGGTGACATTCCAATCCAATTGTACCATCTCAGTGCAGGGAAGATGTTTGTGTCACCCACATGCCGCAGTGATGTATGACAAAGAAAATGTGTTTCATGATGAAGGGACACATAGTAACATAAAATTTGATGGCAGAATGACACTGAAGGTCCATCAAGTCTGAAAGGGGTGATGATGAAGAGGGAATGTAATTTTCAGAAGTCAGTGAACTCCTGTGTTTTTTATTTTAATGTAATTATTTATTCTTAGTTTTAAATTTGACTTTTCTTACTGTACATGCTGAGGAAATGTGATTTCAGTGGATTCATAATGTCATCTGTAAATTATTCCCACACTGCAGAGAATCTGCTTGTTCTTAGGTACAGTGTACTAGAGGTAGTGTTGGGGCCAGAGGAACTTCGTAAGAGAAACTTGGTACTGGGGCAGAGACTGTGAGATGATTTTTTTTTTGACCTCTGTAGAATCCAATGCATTCAGATGGCATTGAAGAGGGCAACATATATGATTTACAGGGGATAATACAATGTATCATAATAATATTTGATATATGATAATATAATCTGATAAGATATACAGCAGAGCCAGGCATGATGCCGCTCAAGAACTTAAAATAAATGATTTCACAAAATACTGCAGTAAAGAAAAAGGGTTAAATGCTATTGAATTACCCAGTTCCGTGCGGCATACTACAGCATTTTGTGGTGCATGGCAGCATCACTGCATTTGATCCTAGCTACCACTGCTGTATGATATAACTAAAAATAATGTAATACATGACAAAATAATGTACTACGATATAGTCTTTTATGATGTAAAAAGCAAGAGCCCTGATGGCCTGGATGACAAGCTCCTCTACCTTTCAGCACCTGCTATCTCCTCACCCCTTGCTGACCTCCTCAACCTATCGTTCTTCCACACCTCTGTACACTCTTCCTGGAAGCATGTTACTGCCATTCCTTTCCCTAAAGGTGGTGACCCATGTACAACTGACAATTACTGGCTCATCTCCCTACTACCTATCCTCATCAAGCTTCAGGAGCGCATTGTGCCCTCCCAACTGTCTACCTTCCATGATTTCTCTTCATTTTTAACCCCTTTCCAATCTGGTTTTCAGAAGAACCACTCCACAACTACCTCCCTCCACAGACTCTCTGATTCCATCCTTACAGGTATGGGTAAAGGGCTCATTACTTCAACCATTTTTGTTGACCTGGCTAAGGATTTTGACACTGTCTCTCACTTCCTCCTCCTCCTCCTCTCTACACTCTCAGCAGCTGGACTCTCAGGAGTGGCCAGCTGCTGATTCCAATCATATGTAGAGGGTAGGACCCAATCTCTCAAAATTGGTGACACTTTCTTCCCGCTCCTAAATATAAACACTGGAGTCCCCCAAGGCTCAGTACTTGGTCTGCTGCTTTTCTCCATCTTTTTAAACAACCTCCCAACAGCCTGCACATCTGTAGCCATACATATGTACGAGTAGATATAGTCCTGTATGCCTCGGGCCCCTCAACTGCTGATGTGGCACCTAGACTACAGCTTGACTTCGATAGAGTCCAGCTCTGGCTACACACTAACCAGCTTTTCCTAAATGCCAGAAAGACTCTCTCCATTTCATTTGGCACAAGGCAGAGACTCTCTAGGCTCCCATCCCTTGCCACTTTCCACACCCTGGATAGATCCCCACCAGAGGATGACACCTCATTCAGGTACCGTGGGGTGTGGCTTGACCAACACCTTTCCTTCTCTGGCCACGTGGATGCCATAATCAAAAATTTGCACCCAAGCTAGGTGCCTTGTACAGAAACCATGACTGCATCCCCCCATTGGCATGCCATGCAATCATCTAGAGAATGATCCTACCAGTATTTGACTATGGTGATGTGGTCTACAGTGCTGCCCCTGTTACTTCCTTATCCAGATTGGACAAACATTTTCATGCTTTCTGTCATTTTGCCCTTGTCTGTCCTGCACTCATCACTGTTCTTTGTATCAGTCTCCATCTCTTCCCTCTCTCGAGGACAGATGCAGGACCCACTGTGTCAACATCATAGGTAAATTTTGGTTCAGCTCCCTTCCCGTCTGCCTATGTGCCTCACTCTCCCTACCACCCACCTCCTCCCTTTCTCTGAGGAGCTCTGACCCTCACATTCTGGTTGTTCCATGCTCTGCAACCACTGCTGGCCAATCCATTTTCAGACACTAATTCCCTAAAATCTGGAACACACTCCCCCCTTTCATTTGCTAAGCCTCCTCTCCCTGAGCCCTTTCTGTGTTACTTCATGACTTTGCCTCCCCTTCCTACATCTGCCCTTAAAATGCCCCTCATCACCCCTCACTTCTCCAGTTGCTTGTGACATTCCTTCTCAAGTGTATTCTCCAAGCCCCTGAATTTGGATTCTGGTGTTCCCGACTTAGTACATTTAGCATGTATGCCTTTCCTCAATTGCACTTACTAAACTGTAAGCTCTTGTCATTTCAAATTGTCTATGTTCACAGTAAAACTGTACCCTCGCCATGTACTGATTTATGTATGCAATATTGGAATTGTACTCTTATATGTTACCTTGTTTCTCCTGCTCATGATATATTCTTTTTCTGTTGTTTTTCTATTGTTGTTTTCATTTTGTAACATCTATGTTGGTCCACTAAAAGGTATCAAACATTTGCTTCTGGGCATGAAATATTCTGTACTGCTGTTGTATTCCCACTATCCCTTCCCCACCAAGATGCATCTGGAAATGAGCAATAGCTCAGTATGCCTTTCTTGGTAAAACATTTAAATAAATAAAACAAATTATATGAGCAGATAATATAATGTGATTACTATATAAAGCACTTTTGCTAGCCTGAATTACCTTTTCCATTCCATTTGCTGCTTTGTCCTCAATGCCCTTTGTCTTTCCCACAACTGCTATGTGTACCACAACCTCACTCTTTCCTTATATGACTCTTTCTTAGCCTCCTCCACTGTGCCTCCTTTACTGCTATGTAAAGTCTCCCCCTCTCCTTCCTCCTACTGTGCCACTCTATGTAGTCACTCCAGCCCATTATTATTTTATTTCATTTTTGTTTGCCAAGTAAGTGCACTAGACAAGAAATTGTTTATTTTAAGGCACAATCCTGGAGGTTATGTCAGGATAACACAAAACAGGCACAGTACAAAAAAAAAAGACATATGAATAACAATGTACATGAAGTACAACAACATATATAAAGTACAAAAGTATCACAGTTTAACAAAATAATCAGCACCAGATAAGACAACAAGAATGAATCAGAGCATAATTATTGGACAAGTTCGATTATACTGTACGTAAACATCATCAGGCTTAATGACAAGTACAAATAAAAACATTTTGTAGATAGCTACAGTACCCTTTTTAAGAAACTTGTAACAGTAGATCAATTCTGTATCCCCAGAGGAATAGTATTCCAAAGCCTTGGAGCAGATTTCAAGAATGCAACATGACCAAGATTGGACTTCAACTTAGGGATGACCAAAAGAGCTTGATCAGTACAACAAGCTGCAGTGCATGGATCTAGTAAAAATTCTGACCTATACTTTTTTATGCTATTTTAGACTGATCCTTATCTCCTGACTTGTATAATACCCTTCTTTTTCCATTTTGAGTCTAATTTAGTAGTTTTTTCACATTTGAAATCATAAAAGGAGAGCTCCTTTCAATATGGCTCGGACCAGGTTTCATTACTATTCCCAGCTGTTTTTGAACACCTGCTGTTCCATATGGTGAAGGAGCACTACCTGCTGCATGCTAGTTCATTGTACTCACAATAGATGTGATTTTAAACAACTGATGTACAAAAACAGCTGAGAATACTAATGAAAACCATGTCCAAGCCATATTAAAAGGTGACCTCCTTTTATTATTTCTCATGTGAAAAAAGTACTAAATGGGACAAATTGTGAAAGAAGGGTATCATACAAGTCAGTATATAAGGGGTAGTCTAAAACAGAATGTATTTATTGAAATGTTTCACCAGGAAAGGCACACAGAACAATCAAGTTGTTCATCTCCTGGTGCATTCTGGGGGAGAGGGTAGTGGAAATAACAATCATACAAGTGCAGTTTAGACAGGATACAATAATAACAACACAGTGGAATTATTTGTGTATAAAACAAAACAGAGGAAGTGCTTTAACAGGTACCATAAATAATAATGTTTACAATGTTAGGACAGAATAGAGCAATTGTGAAATAATGAGGGGGTACCATGTTAAGTGCTTGCAACTTAAAATTAAATAAAACTAGAGCTTAACAGGTGTAGGAGAAAGTAAAGGGCATTTTGCTGAGCTGACTTTGTAGCACAATAAGGAACAAATGTTTTAAGCAATACCTGGAGATGTATGGGTACAACTGCAGTCACTGGGGGAGTGTATAAAATGAGGATGGGGAAAAGGATTAACTTAGCAGTGAAAAGTAGCATGTTGGCTAAAATATGTAAGCAATAATACCCGACAGGGTGGGCAGTAGTGTGCTATACCAGACCGCCCAGGGGCGCTGCGGCGTCGGGCCTTATAGTCCCTGGAAGGTCGGTATAGCACAATACCGCCCACCCTGGAGGGTATTATTGCACTTAGAAATAGGGCACTGTAAAAACTTAAGTTTAATTTTAAAAAGTTAGTGCAATATTGGTTTAAAATATGTTTGGAGATAAAATAGTTCCTCCGCTTGCATTAGATTTGTGTTTTTTTTTTAGGGTGGGCATTTCTCTCCTACTGGAGATTCTGTACTACTGTTCTTCTGCCTCCCTCTGACTAGTAACAGCAGCAAACAAAAGTAAAAGAAATGAAAGAGCAGGGCTCACACAGAAAATCAGTTTCATTTTGTAGCATTTCAGTTCAGGTTCCCACAGTCAGCAAAAGCCAAGGTATGAGATGGAGTGTGATGGGAACAGTAGTAATGTTATTGAAAAAATGTCTTGACATTTCTGCATTTTTTTTCCCCTCAGTTTGATCGTGTTATGGGGCTGCAAAACCATGATTGACTTGAGCAACAGAGAGAGAGAGAGAGAGCGCTACCTCTGGTAGCGTTACTTTGTGTTAGAGGAGTCATATTTTCTTTGTTCCCATTGCACTCCATCTCATACCTTGGCTTTTGCTGACTACAAAATGAAGCTGATTTTCTGTGTGAGCCCTGCTCTTTCCATTCTTTTACTACACAGAAGAAACACAAAAAAAGAGTGTAGAGAGTACACAGATGTGATCATTCCCTTGATCACTATTCAATGCTCTGCTGTGAATTAAGCATGACTGCTGGTGGTAGCTGCAACAAGAGAAATGGTCCGGGTAACAGTACTCTCTTTGTGTCTGTGCCACAAATGGAATTAAACCTACTGCACAGAAGTGGGGGGGGGGGTCACTAAATCTCAACTTGGTTTCGGTGTATCATTTTGGCAGAATACCAGGAAGTGCCTTTTTAATTTTTAGAGCTATTGGACAGGGAGCTAGAGGAAAACATTAGAAGGTTTGGGCATGTGGACCTTAGGTAGTAGCTGACACTGTCATCAGGATTGGGCATGGCAGCAGGAAGTCTAAACATGGTTCCTCTGCTACAAGCTACGAGGAAGTAGTTTTGGTTTTCAACCAAAAAAAAAGAGATTTTTTGTTTTCTGTTTGGCAAGCAGGGCTGCAGTTAAGGGGAGAGGTGTGTGTTGTAGTAGCGGTTAACACACCACATGATACTATTACTATTTCATGGGGGGAGTGCTGTCTCTCTGGGTTAGCGGTCTTGTGGTGACTGAAGTTACACTAAAATTTTGCAGCCCAAATTTATTTTAGCCACAACTGTGTGTGCTTTATATTTGTTAAGACTGAACGTACGGATGATCTTGCAATGTGAACAGGGGGAGATTGACTTACAGTTTAAGGGTCCAGCAGCAAGCCAACCATCATGGTGGCAGTTGCCTTTTTCAATGTTCTACTAGCCCATTAGTATCCCAACTAAACGAGGCACCAGAGACTGGGACTAGTTATTTCCTGGTCTCTGTTGTCTCATACTGGCCAGGCTTCTTATTGCTTTTGGCCAATCAGGATACAGATATGAATTTGCCCATTTTCTAAGAGAGGAGGAGTTAGGGTCACTAGGAGCTAGGGTCACTAGGAGCATGTACAGTTAGGAGAGAAGAAGTTGTGCAGGGATGAGAAGATGGACCAAGGAGAACATGAGTCCTTATTTGATGGGGTAGTGAATTCCAAAGTTTAGGGAAGCAGTAAGAGAAAGCTGCCTACCCTACTGAGGGGGTTCTGCAAAAGACTGCCACAATGCCAGAGTTGCTAGATCTAAGAAAGTGTGAGGCGGGTGGAGGAAGGGATATAGAAGAGGAGATGTAGGAAGCTAAACCAATACTGGTATTTAGAGGTGAATTTGGCACTGTGGGAGAAATGTCACTTTTCATGTGAGGGAAATGCCAGAGAGTGATAGAGGTCACAGAGATTAGTGAGAGAGGGGGAGTCCAGAGCAAAGTGGCAGAAAGCATTGAAGAGGGGTGTCCAACATGGTTAAGAATGTCTTGGGAGTAGCATTATAGACTACATCACAGTAGTCAAAACTAGGTAGTATCATTTTCTGGGTGTGGTCATGTCTAGCTGATAGAGGTAGACTACTATGGTTCCTGTATAGGGCGCCAAGCTTGGGGCACAGTTTTTTCTGGATGGCGTACGCGTGCCCAGAAATGTTGAGGTGTTAGTCAAGCCACACCCCAAGGAACCTAAACAAGGAGGTATCCTCAAGGGTAGTCCCATCAAGGGTGTAGAAGGAGGGCAAGGAGGGTAGCCTTCAGAGTTGCTGCTTAGTGCCAAAAGTCATGGAGACAGTCTTCCTGGCATTGAGAAAGAGTGGATGAGAGCTTTGCCAGAGCTGAATCTTATTGCAGTCAGGCTGTAAACTGGCTACTACATTGGGGGAAGGCTGGCTAGATGTGTACAGGACAGTGTCATCAGCATGCATGTGCATGGATAAGGAGGAGCATACTGACTAGTGGTCAGGAATAAAAAAATATAGGTCAAAATTTTCACCACATTCATGCACTGCTGCTTTAAGGAATATTTACTGACCCATGGTGTAATAAGGAGACAAGTTACCAGGGCCACTGGTTTTGCAGAACACATAGAAACATAGAAGCTGTCAGCAGAAAAGGACCTCTTGGCCCAACCAGTCTTCCACAAAGTCGCTACCTACTGTGCTACCATAGACCCAAATTTGTCTCTGGCCTGTAAGTAAAACCCAGTAACGTCAGGTCACGCACAAAAAGAGGTGGAGACACCCCAACTTAGTGTACAGGGCCCAGTAATGGGTTAGGTGGCTGGCTGCCAGAGCAAAGTGACAAATTTTGTTGTACATGAAATCCCACTTCCTTAGGCGAAATAGTAGATGAATAGACAGACAGAAAATGACATGGAGAAACATGGCTTCCTGATTAGCTGGCAGCAGCCAGGATCTAGGCAGGTATCAGACAACAGAGATCAATAAAAAATAATTCCTGTGCCTGTCTCCCTTTTAACAGAAATAACGGAGCTGTCACGGGATGTTGAGCTGTGAGATGGCAGTCATGTATTTAGTTACCAAGCTGGCACCACTTGACTGTCACTTCACGTGCTCTGCTAACACAAAAGGTTTTTCCACTTATTACACTTTCCCCAACAAATGCGAGTTAACAAAAGTTATACATAACCTCCTGATCCATGTAAAACTGGCCCACCCAATAGCACATGTTAACTATCTTGACTGCACTCAGTATCATTCTCATGGTACTTCTCAAATGGCGCTCTTCAACCACCTTCAGCTGACGGCATTGAAATGTTGCCAGAGTTAAATAAATAGAATATTTTTCCTCCAAAGGCTGCTTGGAGAGAAGTGATAGGGAGAGTGAGAGTGCTACTAGAGGAAGGGGAAGGGTAACAGAAGAAAACAAAACCTAATTGGGGGAGAAACTGTGGAACAAAAAGTGGCTTTGCCTGGCACCCTCTGTTTGCAATGCCAGCAGTAGAAGGGCTACTTTTCAGTTGCTTTTATTTTGTATTTCTTTGCTATTTAGTATCTAAATGCCCTATTAAGCTACCTATAGCACATGAATTGACATCATTCGTGACCATAGGAAGGACCAATCAAAATTAGAAAGTTCACTCTTGAATAACCCATAACCTAAATTGGAATAATCCCCGAAATGTATCATTCATTCTTGGAAGGGATTTAGGAGATTTGACCATCCACACACAAAAATTAGGGGAATGATCACTAACTGAATCAGAGAGTACACCTGAAAAGATGATTCTATTCAGTCTAGGGGTGAGGATCCATTCAAAGAAGGCAGCAGTGCTACCATTGTTAGAATGCCAAGTAGGCTTAGTTACTATATGAATAGGGAAAGATTCAATTTACTTATACATTGTTCTACATTAATGTGCTTCTTACTAATCCATTTTAGATTGAAGTCTCCTCATCTAGTAAATTTATTGCCATTAGTAACAGTAGTAAACAAGTCAATAAGTTTGGAAAAGGAATTAAAATCACCAGCATATGATTCCATGTGATATCAGCGAAAGCAAAATAGTGCCAAACATACTGTATGGGTGAAGACAAAACTGCTAACACATATGCAGCCCACAACAGCAACAGCGAACATCAAAACAATGACTTTTTGGGAAACCTCCTTATCCCTCTGATACAAATGACCTTCATACAATATCAGTGGTCTCCCCTTCTGACTGCAGTTACTGCAGAGACATCTCCAGACTTCAATGGACACCTCCAGAAGCAACAACACAATCACTACTACCAGACCCAGAACACACACACCATATATAGCCCATTAAAGGACAACACCCAAAACCACCCCGTACATCCAAGTAACCCACATCTGACACACCTAACACCACATACCTGATCAAACCTCCTAAATTAAAAAAATCAGCACCAAACAGCACCATAGCCCACATTACACAGAATCTCATCAGACACCGACACCTGGACTGGAACCCACAACCCCACACCACTCAATCCTACACATCACCCTACCTTCCTACTTACCAACCTACCTAACATCCTCTCTAACCTACTGAACCACAGTGAAACCACGATTGCAGGCAATGCAAAAAACACTTACATCCAACATCACAAACTCTTCCAAACATTAACTACAATATACTTTATGCGGTAGGCATCACCCCCCACACACCACCATATGGGGGCTTCTCCCCAACTCCCCTTTCTTAATATAACTAACTCCAAGACCGCTTCACATATGACAGTATATGCAACACTGCCCCAACATACTTCGCCCTCACTGCATAACTTTGCTGTCTTGGCCCACGCTGTTTTCCAACTACAGCTCTTTTTACAGGTGCTCAATTTGAGTTGTTCATATTGAGTCACTCTAATTGAGTCACCCACATCATGGGATACCCCAGCAGTCAGGATATACACACTCAATAAACATAGTTTTTTAGCATCTTCTACTAGAAAGACAACATGACAATATTCCAGGTCTGTATCAGGGTTTACAGAGCGGGAAATTGCAGTGATATTTAAAGATCCACAATGCCTCAAGAAGAACTTTGAAAAACATAATGTCTGGACACAAAGAGCTTGTATTTTTCATTGGTTCTGTACAGCTTATCCCCATTATTGATTACTGAGATCATATGCATGAAAACAGGATAGATGTTACTTGGAGGTTCATCAGCTTCTAATGCTTCTTCCCAACTTGATGCCATAATACTCTGCTTGTGACATCACAGTTATTCCCATGGCAACAGACTGAACATAAAGGAGAGGAGAAATCTATAGTATATATAAATTGCAAAAAACTTTATTAATGTTCTAGTTAGGGTTGAAGCCACAAAAGTTGGAAATGGGGCATTAGAGTTTCCAAAGCTAACACCCCACCCCCATGCTGCACACACCAACAGGCATGGGAGGGGTGCCTTAGGGTCATCTGCCCTGTTGCCCACTCCATTCCATAAGTAAATAAGCTGAGATTAGTACAGTATTGGAGAATTCATTTATTTATTTAAATCTTTGATTACTGGATAGGTGCACTGATCTAGAGGACCATTTTCAGGCATGACTTGGGCCAACAGTATAGCACAACAAAATATATACCAGAAAACAAATCATACAGAAAGTAAACAGAACAGCATAACAGTATAAACAGCACAGTGTACAAAAGTGTTGGGGGAAATTCACATAATACACTACATATTACAAAGAATTGGGGGAAAGGGTGACAGTATACAGTATACAATTACAGTTTGAGCAAAAATTCAGAGACCAAATCACTGGAGTCACAGTCAAAGGTAACAAGCAATAACAACTGGACTAGTAAAAATGAGGGTAGTCACAGAGTGCTTTGTTAGGCAAGACAACTATAACAGCTGGATTGGCAGCTAAGGTAGGTGGGACGGGTAGTAATTTGAAGAAGCTTACCACAGAAAGCACAGGCATTTTGCCTCTTTCAGTAGCCAGGCTTTGAAACAGTGTTTGCAAGAGCTGTGAGTGTCTGCAGACTGGAATGGGGCAGGGAGTCTGTTCCAGAGAGAGGGAGGGAGAAGCAAATGACATAGCTGTCCACCCGTTACCATGGAGACTTTAGGGACTTCCATAGGGGAAACTGATGATACACACAGGCTTCTAGGAGCATCTCTAGCCTTCAGGAAGGATGCATAAGGTGAAACACTACCATCTCTAAGGGTGCTCTCATTGATACAGCCCAGTGCATATTCAAAATGGCCAGAGAGATGGAGCCAACTAGCGCCTGGTAAACGCTACAGTGGTGTGCAGAGTAGGGTGCTAGAAGTTCAAATTGACATATATTATTGTAGACAGAGTTTAGACATATGCATATGATCGAAGATACTGTGGAATATATGGGGGAGCAGTAATCAATGACAGGTAGCAGATTGCCTTGGGCAATAGCTAAGTGGGCCTCGTTGGTTAGGAAATGTTTGAGCTGATATGCAGCCCTGGGATTTTGGGTAACCCGATGTATAAGGAAGTTTACATGCTCCATGTAGGAGAGGGAGGGGTCAAGGGTTATGCACAGGTAATTGAAATTGGGAACATGTTCTAGTGCTGGGCAATCAGGTATAAGCACTGAGAGGGAGGAGTCAGACTTAGTTTTACTGGCCAGGTAAGGTTTGGACCCAAAAAGCACCGCCTTAGTTTTTTTTTAGCATTGACCATTAGCCCATGTCACAGGAACCAGTTGTATGCTGAGCTGTGGTTGTGGGACAGGATAGAGGATATTTTTGCTAGTGATGCATCACTGTAAAAGAGTATCAGATCATTGGTGTACAGAAGGGCTCCACAGGAGATGCAGTTGGAGGGGAGGGAGTTTATAAACATGGAGAACAGTAGTGGGCCAAGGATGGAACCCTGAGGGACACCCATAGAGACAGGGAGGGCAGGGGAGAAGGGAGAAGGGAGAATGGGGTGAGCATTAAGGTCGACAACCCCAAGGCACACTCCCAATGCCTGTTGGTCTATGCAGCATGTGGGTGGAGTGTTAGTTTTGGAAACCACAACACCACATTTCCCTACTTTTGTGGCTTTACCCTAACTAGAGCATTAACCATGTGTTTTGCAATTTATTTCCTTTCGTTTTGAGATCATATAATCATATCCTTGTTTGTCTGAGTGAGTACAGGGACCATCCCTCCATAGATGTGTATATGTATGTACTGTAGCTGTGGAAGCAAAGGGCTTTCCAGGCTCTGTGCTTCCATTTAGGGGACAACAGTGACCAAATTGTCAGCATAGCCATCTTATTACTCCACATCATGTACCTGGTACAGAAAATTTTTGAATCTCCGCCAAAATGTAATGCTGTGCAACTGCAACACCGTTCCTTGCCACAGGTGTGAAAATACATTTTGGCCAGGATTTGAAAAATTACATATATGACGCAGGCTAACAGGAAAGCTATGTTGAAAATCTGGGGTGAAAATATTTGAAATTTCCAAAATTAAGAGCATGAGTAGTGAAACTGCAACAAACAGTCATAACTTTGCCATTTTTACATATTTTGACCCCAAATTCTTAAGACCCCACCTCATATACAAGGGCAGAAACAAATCCAAATCCAGTCCAAAAGGTGAATTCACCAAGCGAATAGAAAATCACCTTTCGGGCAGAAGTTGTGTAATGACAGTCCTATTTGTCATGAGGCAGGCACCCCAAAAAGCCATGTTGAAAATTTGATGTCAAAATCTCAGAAAAATAGCTACATTATGTATAAAAGTTGAAACTGCCATTGAAATACATTAAACCACATTTACTTTAGTTTCTTATATTGCAGTCGCCAGTTCCAGCAGCAAGACACATATTCAATGGGTGAGTGGGTCTTGAACCTCCAATCTGTTCAAATGAGTGAGGGTGTGCTGGAGATATGGGGTGGTGGGTGCTAAGTGGGTGTGGGGGGTGACTGATAGGCAAGGGACCATTTTTTTTTACAGGTTTAAAAAAATTATTGAGGGACTGATTTCTTTCTTTAAGGGTTGTTCCTGAAACTGGGAGGGTGCCACTAGACATCAGGGAACAAATGGGAAGTATCGAAAACAGCGATTCGAAGGTGGGTGCCACTAGACACCAGGGAATAAAAAAAAAATTATGGGACAGTGATTATTTTTATACTGTATGTCATCAAACCAGGACCAGGAAGCAGTCTCACTACGATTGAGGATTTCACTTGTATTAAAAAGGGTACTACAGATAGGGAACAATAAGAACATAAAAAAGGAATATATAAGCCTATGAGTTAATCCAGGAGGGAGGCAGTTTCAAGTGGTTTCCTTAATTTTCTTCTTGCTGCTGCCACTCACCAATTCCCTCCCAACTCGGCCCATGGGTCACAAGGGCTCCTGCCTACTTGCACCCTCCTTCCAGGCTCCTGTGGATCAAGGAGCCAAGAACCAGCACCAGCACCAGCTCACCAATCTCCTCCCAACTGAGCCCCTGAGTTGTGAGGGCTCCTGCCTACTTGTACCAACCAGGCTACCGCAAACCAAGGAGCCAAGAACCGCCACCAAGTAAATAATTTGGTCCATGCCACACTGGCATTCACAGACATCTTGCATGGACCACAAATGCAGCTGGAATACTCTCTGAGGAACACAGCTGATTGTTTTTCAATGCTCGGTGAACAGAAGTGATTGGAACATGAGTGATCAGTGCACAGGAATCCTCACCACTCCATATTAAACCTTGAATCCATTCATCACATAGCATCTCCCTCTCAACCCTACTCCCCAACCCATCACACACATTATATCAAATGAAAATGGCTACCATTCCATCCCCCCTTTTTCTCCTTCCTCCTGCTTCTTGCTGAAGATGTTGAATTAAATCCTGGCCCTACCCCCTGTTTCACCCCATTTACTCTACCTAAAGGCCTAAAGTTCTTCCACTTTAATGCCAGAAGCCTCCTACCAAAGCTTGATAACCTAAAGATGTGGGTATCTTAGCACTCTCCAGGCATTGTATGCATCTCCAAAATGTGGTTATCCTCTAAGATTCCTGATAGCCAACTGACACTTACTGATTTCACACTTTCCTAACAGGATCATGGTAAGCGTGGGGGCGGTATTGCCCTATACATCAGCAACTCCTTCTCTTACTCTGTTACCCTCCATGAATCCATCCCCTCATCCCATAAACTTTTAGTAGCTAAAATATCCCTACCCTCCTCTACTCCCTTACTTTTAGGAGTACTGTATGCCTCTCTGAGACTCCCTTCCTCCTACCTCATCTCCTATGTTACCACTATAGCTACTCATGTCCACCTAGGAGAGCTTATTCTTCTGGGTGACTTTAACTTGGACTGGTTCTCCCCTACTTCAACTGATTCCTTCTCTAGCATTGAATCTCTAAACTTGACCCAAATGATCACAAAGCCTACCCACATAAACTCTCTTTCCCAGAACCACTCTCTTCTTGATTGGGTGCTCTCATCCTAGCCTCACTGAATTATCACTGCCAGCACCATCCCTGATGTGTTCAGCAACCACTGTCTCACCTTATGCATTAGGAAGATCCACCCAACAACAATACTCCCCAAATATATTTTGCACCGCCATCTTAGATCACTTAATACTAACCTCCTACTCTGTGACCTAGCCTCAGCTGACTGGTCCATAATTTTCTCCATCCCCAACATTAATTCTGCACTTACCCATTTTATAAACACCTTCCTTAAAATCTGGAACATCTATGCCCCCCAAAACAGAGTTAATCATCTTCATCACCCCAGACCTTCTATTACTATGTAAATCCTGTGACCAAGACTGGACACAGTTCAAAACCTCCCAGTCCCTATCTGATCTCCAACTGTACAGGACCCTTCAGAATAGTTGCACTAAATCTGTATGACAAGCCAAAACAAACCATTTCAGGTCTCATCTTCATTCAACGACTCACTCCACATCCTTCTTCTGAAACAACCTCCACTCACTTCTACACCCACCCCTTGAGCTCTCATTACCTACACTCTAGCTCTCAGGAACTATGGTTTCTGAACCATCAGCAGTTGCTTATCTCCTAAATAAATATTTTACTACCTGTGCACTCCTTGATGGCCTTCCTAGTACCCATACCTATAGCCCCCTTCCCCTTCGCCCCACAGTTTCCACTTTTCCCCATCTCCCAACAAGAAGTCTATCAGGCAATTATGTCTCTAAACCTAACTAAGTCCAGCCCTCATGGCCTTCATCCCACACTCCTCAGAATGTCAGTCCCATCTATGGTAATCCCCTTAACACATTCTTAACCTGTTTTTCCTCCACATCCACAGTTCCATCAGCCTGGAAACACGCCAAACTTATTCCCCTCCACAAAGGTGGTGACCCATTCTCCCCAAATAGTTATTGACCTATCTCCCTACTCCTATCCTTATCAAAACTCTAAGAATCTATTGCCCGCAATAGACTCAACAACTTCCTCACATCCACTAATACCCTCTCCCCTGTCCAACCTGGGTTCAGAACATCTAATTTCACTGCTTCCTCCCTACTACACTTCAGAAACTTTATTCTCTCAGCCATTGACCTAGGTCACTTTACCTCTGCAATTTTCACTGACCTGGCAAAAGCATTTGATTCCATCTCCCACTCCCTCCTCTTAAACAAACTCAGTGCAGCTTGTCTATAGTAGCAGTTATTTGGTTTAATTCCTATCTTAGTGATAGAATGCAGGCAATGCAAGTCAGTAACAAACTCTCATACCCCCTCCCCATCCTGTCCGTTGTTTCATAAGGCTCCATCCTAGGACCTATCCTCTTCTCTTTTTTTATAAATGATTTCCCCTCAGTCTGCTCCAACTCCCAAATCCACATGTATGCCAATGACACCATCATATAGTATACCTGTCCATCCCCTCAGTTACAGACATCCAGATCCCCCTTCAACATGACTTTCACCCAGTGATTATCTGGTTCCAAGATCACTGCCTCAAAATAAACACAAAACAAAAATGTAGTCATGATCTTTGGTTCAAGCCAAAAACTAGCCTGGCTATCTCCCCCTTCAATCTTCATTACACTCACAGGTACCCCCCCCCCGACATTGTTCCCTCCTACAAATACCTGGTAGTCTGGCTTGACCCATGCTTAGATTTTCCAACCCATCTTTCTGCCATGCACTCAAAACTTCATCCTAAACTTGGTCTGCTTCACAGGCACAAAGACAGCCTCTCCCTCCCAGTCCACCGTGAGCTAAATACTAAACAGATTCTTCCAGTTTTTGACTATGCCAACATCATCTACAGTTCAGCACCAGCCTTCTCCCTCACCATGCTGGACATGCTCTTCAAGAATTTCTGTTGCTTTGCTTCCAACTCACTTCAGTTTACTCACCACTATGCTCTATATCCCAGTCTCTCTCTTTTTCTCCCCTCCCTTTACCAGAGAAGACTGGCTCACAGACTCACTTTCATCTCTAAATCACTCTCTAAAATCAATCTTTCCCTACACCCCATACAACCCCTTCTCTATCTATTACTTCTCTCAATCCTCCTGTTGATTTACCAAGGTTTGCACTTATTACTGCTGCACTGGCACTGTGTCCTGCCTATGAATTATTACTTGAAGATTGTTTATATTTCTGCTTGTTCATTAGCCTTGACTTGATTGTACTTGTTCATTTATTGTTTCATGTGATACTCTGTAACTTTTGTTTTGTTGTTTTTGCTCTGTATCTTTGTAATCCATGTATCCATGTAATCCTTGTAACCCCCTGAGTCATGCCGGGAAATAGTCATTTTTTGGCTATGGCACCTACTAGGTAAACAAAAAATAAATAAATAAGTAAATAAATACTTGTTTGATTCCCTCCCATCTTATCTCCCTTTTTCTCCTCTCTCCATTTACCCCCTCCTACTCCTACACTCTTTGCTCCTGCCATTCTACTTTCTACCTCCCCAGGGCCCACACTTCTGCAGGTAAACAAGTGTTTTACTTTTGTCTCCCTTCCCTCTGGAACAAATTACCCTCTTTGAGTCACCTTATCTCATCTTTTCTAACCTTAAAGCACTCTCTTAGACCATCTCCAGTAATCACATGCTCTTGCCCATTAGTCATTTTCTTAAAAGCCTTAAATGCTAAATATTCAACCCTCTTCTTAGTTTCCTAAACCTTTCTCATCCAAGATTACCTGCTTGATTGTTTGTCTGATATACTGCTCATACCCCATAACGTCACATTGTAATATATAGTCTATCTCTAGTACGTTATTATGCTCAACAAAATTCTACACAATGTATCCTGTTGCTATTGCTGTAAAATATTTTATCATTGTTATGAATTGTATATCTTATCATGATATATTTAGTAACATACCTGTATTGAAAATCTATGCCTATTTTGTGTTATTCCTCTTTCCCAAACTTTCCTGGGTCACACCCAGAATTAAGCTTCAGCGCAACGTGACTTTCCCGGCTACCAATCTTTAAATAAATAAAAATAATTTAAAGCAACACGATATCACCAAATAAGCCTTTAGTGAAATATAAAGCAGCCCTGATCAGAGGACCACTTACCTTGAAAACATAGTATAGATATACCACAAAACATTGGGTGTACACGTAAGTGTAACTGATTGTTCAAATAAAAAAAAATAATACGTTCTGTATGTTTAGTGGATAGGCTGTGTCTCATCACCAGATAACACGTTTAATCAGAGATAACAAATTACCGTGTTTGTGATCTGGTAATCCTTATTTATTTTATTAAATGTGTTAAGTCTCTATAGTTCTAATGCTAGCTGTATTCTTTGCAGTGGTACAGGAAACCAGACTTTAAATGGAGTATGGGGGGGCACCAAACACCAGGGAAATGGTGGATCTCAGCTCACACTGCAGCCGGCAGCATGAGTTCAGTTGCGGCTGCAGAAGTGAAGATATTCCCTCTGTTCTCATACAGAGAACATGGGAGAAGCACTCCTCTCACTATGCTAGGCACTCGGGATTTGGGGTTTCCAGAAAGTGTATTTCTGGTTATAATCATAACAAGCAAACAACAGAATCTAGCTAAGCAGCTTCAATTTTGCTAGGTTCTGATGTTTGTTTTTAAAACTCCCAGCATTTTAATGTACATTTTCCATGTTTGTCAGTTCATTTAAAAAATCAACAAGATGGCAGTTGGCATGGCACAAAAAAAGGTTTGTGCCCTGCCAGTTAAGTGGCATGAAACTAAAAACTAGCATTTGTGGGATAAAATATTTACTTTCACTACAGAACATTATCTGAAAACCAATACTGCACATGTGCAGGTAAAAAAAACAAACTAAATTTAAAAGTTTTAGAACTCGGGAACCCTTTAATATTTTTTCACCAGATCTGTCAAAGGCATTACCTTCAGTCATGACACATGTCCCTTGCAACTTTTGGAAAATTCTATGCCTTGTAGTGTGTAGGGGAGAACAAAAAAAAACACGTTCTGTATAGGAAAAAAGTTAGATTTAAAAAACAAATGACACGTACAGCTCTCAAAAGCCTCGCACGCTGCTTTCACAAAAGTTTCCACATATCAGGACCTTGCCTCCTAGACAACACATGCAAAATTTCAGCTGATTTTCTCTAAGGGAGCCAAAGATATTAATGTACAAAATTAGAAGTTTAACAAGAAACAGACTACTTAACCCTACTCATCCCTAACTATGGAGGCAGTACCGCACCCCTCTAATATACTTTTTTAAATAGTGTAATTGTAGCTTTATTTGCCTGTGGAAGCTCAGGGTGCACACCCATCCATCCACAGTTTTTAACATAGCATAATTGTATCTTTATTTGCCTGTGGGAGCACAGGGCCTTCCTTTCAAACTGTTTTACGAAAACATATTTAGTTCCCTGTTATCTGTTTTGGAGATATTATGCCTGTTTCAAGTAAGGCACTTACAGACTGCATTTGAAAACAGTTTTTATTGGCTTCTAGGGGCACCCTGGAACACCGACTTGGTTTTTGCAAGCCCACCCACCCTGAAAGTTAAGAGTGGTAAGCCCACCCAGGGTGGAGCTGTTTTTTGTACCAATAACAGTGTTCCCGTAATATGAAAATGCCAGATCATATTTCAAGCTGTGTAAATCCCAAAGCAAACTGAGACTGATTAGATTAATCAAACTTTAGTGTCACATTAAAAACCTAACAAGGCTTATCCCCATATTTAGCAGATATTTAATTTTTTTGTTGGTTAAAATAGGACACAAGGAATATCGTGTGCCATAACTGTCACATATAGTGAGACTAGTAGGTCTCAGAGAGAAGCTAGAGTGCCTTCTTAAAATGTAGCATCTGTGTGCCTCATTTTGGAATCCTGATGTTTTGGAATTAAGTCTTCAAAAATGTTTTTTTTTTAGGTTTTTAGACAAGTAGTTTGTGTGCATATTTTGTACATTGGAGAGAGTGGGGCAAACCATCCCATTAAAGGAAGTGTGAGTGATGGTTTATTCCTGCAATTCCTGATGACCGTTTAATAAGCACAAAAGACAATATCTGAATAAGCAAAGCTGCTAAAAGTCCTATTCGATATAAAATGATTTTTGGTTGGTTATAATAATTTTCAGAATTTGCCCTGATATTTAGCACTATTTAGAAGTTTCCTTGATATTTCTGAGGTGAAATTGTGCTTAACATAGAATGGCCAAAGCCAGTATCAGGCAGGATAGATCAGGAGGCACTCAACTGTTGGTCTCCAAGAGAGTTAAAACTGAAGGAAGAGCTAGGAATCAGATTGTAAAATGTTATACTAAAGATGAAATGGGTTCTTTTATATGATGGCTCCAATTACCTACAGAAAGAAATCCAAATAAATGTTTTTCCATTTTTACTCTTTTACCTATTTTCACATCTGTTGACGTTCGCTCCTATTTTATTAAAAATGGGAGAACAATGCTGATCAATGGGATCTAGCCACATTATAAAAACTCTGCATTTCAAATGGCAAAAAGCATGTATCTGAGGGTGTTTGGCAAAAACATTTGCCACTCCCATAATGCATGAGATATTTCATCCTTAAATACCGTATACTGTATGATCTACTCTCTACATTTATTGCCTTCTTCAGTTCTGGTCTAACTACTATATCCCTTTCGTTGCACTTGTCTAACTTCCTTAAGTTGCTGAACTTCCACTTTACTTGTTGTCCACTAATTTATTCAAGTTGCTTAACTAACACTTTACATTTTGTCTACACATAATCACAACTATCCTGGGGAATCACAGCAGCTTTGAACATTGCAACCTAATGTTCATTTTAAGCACTGTATTCTATAACAGGTTGAGTCAAGAAACTCACCTGGCATTACTTATTTATTCTGCCACTTCAGTCACATATTTCTTTATTTTTCAGTGTTTTGGTACAGTATCAATTATAATTCACATCTGCTCTTCAGAAACATTGCTATTACAAAACCACCAGTTACATAAATATACAGCAGTACATGAAAATCCGCATGCACAGGGAGAACCTCAGAGCAGATTTATTGATTGAGGGCCCAGTACACAACGACACTCCAGATATGTGTGAACCCATATCTGGGGTTGCATATCACCACTCCCACTGATGCTAGTGCACATGCCAGCCTTCATCATCCCTGGCCCCCCAGGATTCATGCTTGGTGTACAGTCTGGAGAGGTGGTGACTGGTTCAGGAAGAAGTGCTCTGCCTGACACTGGGCATCTAATCAGATGCCCCAAATGACTCCATAGTGTACCTCTGCCTCCACAAGGAGCAACTGAGAGAACCTTTCTTTTTTCAGTGCTGAAACGTGCCTTCACAGTTCTTAACCATCCACAGAGGCTCCAAGGGATGGGGAAGGGTGTGTGGCCCCAGATCAAATACCATGAAAACTCCTGTAGCAGTGCAGACGTGATGCATCAACAGTACAGCAAGTTCTGGGCTCATGCAGCCTCCACCCCTTCCACTGGCCCTCTGCACCATGGTAAATCAACTGTGGATGTGTCACTGGCCCCTTTGCTCACTGTCACCCTGGCCACTCACATAGCCTTGAACAAGGCACAGGACTGGGTGTGGAGAGGGTGTACATCCAGGGCAGTAAATGCACATAGGTTTCTGCATGTGTAAAGCAAGAACTCTGTGCACCTCCAGCCCATGTAGGTACCTCTACTGAGTGCACATACCATTGGAGATCAGGCCTTTATCACTGATGATGTATAGAACATTTTCCATAAGCTGTGAATTGCTTTACTTAGGTTTAGGGATGTGCTAAACTATATAAGGAATAAGACATCAGAGAGTGTTGATTATATCCTATTAACATCCTGAGTGGCCACGTTTGTGACTCTAATCACTAAATAGGAAGTTGTGACTATACCCTATTATCTAGAGTATCTTACTTCACTAAAAAAATGGTTTCGACTGATTAGTGATTTAAGGTTTTGTTTTTGTCAGTTAGATGAATGAGATATGTATAGAACTGGTGTTGTGCCTTTTAAATTAATAAACAGATGGGGACAGTCTCTTCTAGGCATACATAAATAATAAGCAGGGGATAATTAGGGTAATGAATAATGAAATAATAATTAATAATAAAACAAAGCTTACTTCTGTGAGATAACTTCCTGTTCCTGTCTCCTTCAAGTTTGTCTGTCACTATATTAGAAGGGAGTGAGGACTGCTATTTCAGCTGGTATGTGTTATGTCTTATTCTTACAGTCTATGCAATGAAAATATTTTGTTTCAATGTTTTTCTGTATTGTGAAGCTATACAGTATTTATGAGAACTGGAGACATATAAAAGTTTAGCTTGTTATATTTTTGGGTACTGGGCAGTTTTGTGCTTGACTGAGAATTTGTGGCTAGCCATGCCTACATTTCTTGCTAAATCTAGGGGTTTTGTGGTAGATATAATTCAATGTGTTATGTTTTTGTAAAGGTACAAGGAAGTTTGATTACTCTGCAGGGCAGCTAGGGGACAGCTATGTTTGGTAGCTTAAAGAGTTTTTTTTTCTGCTAGCTGTACCTTTGTTTTCTGCTAGATATAGGATTCTTGTGCTGGATTACATTAGTTTAATTTGGATGTTTCTGGTGGGATGTAAGGAATTTTCTTTTGTTAAACAGGGCATCCTGGGAGTGGAATTTGACTTCTGATTTGATTAGTTTACATATTTATGGAGGGGTATGCTACTGAGTCAAGGGTGTATTACTGTTGTCAACAGCATACCCCCTTAGTCATAATTATCTAGTTATCATAATGCAGTCATTGTATTTGTGTTCAATCAGACAGGAAGTAAATTGGTCAGACCACACTCTATGAACTTGCTTATAACTGAAGTCTGAGTTGAGCCCACTTCATTCTGATGGCTGCATCTAAGAAGAATGATCCCACATACCAATATGTCCTTATCACTGCTGTGGTTTAGCATGTGACAAGTTTCTGTGCATAACATTTGGGACGCCCTATGAAATATTTACTGTTTTTAAAGCCAGCTGCATTAATGCAGCAGTTCACATAGGTTACTAAAGTCATTTCTGGTTGAACAAACTGAAATGCAACATGATTTTGATATATTCTCTAAAATAATGATCAGAGCTGAAATGAAGTCAACTTTTTATGTATCTTTCATAACGCAGAAATGGGGACTGCAGATGGATACCATTCAGATAGTGAAATTATCCAAATCATAAAAAGTTTGGAAATGGGTCATTTGAATTTATATGATAAATGTGAATCTTCTACCATTTTTGACTGAGGCAAGGCGAAGCTTATTTTTCAA
The DNA here is from genome assembly GCA_016271365.2 of Neoceratodus forsteri. Taxonomy (NCBI): domain Eukaryota; kingdom Metazoa; phylum Chordata; order Ceratodontiformes; family Ceratodontidae; genus Neoceratodus; species Neoceratodus forsteri. Next base: position 744,790,666 of record CM057458.1, on the reverse strand, counting down.
TGACACACATATTGCCCTAAACATTCATCACTGTCCTTTGACATTAGGTTTTGAGCTTCATAACCAGATTTCAATTTAATTGCAGTGCTACACCCTGTGTTGGACTTTCTACGTGATCAGAGTAAAGCAATAAATACTTCCTGAATTACCAAATTATTATTGTCTTAGTTACTTAACGAGGGTATTTGCCAATGAAAGTAAAGCTCCTACTAGACTAGACTCAATATATTTTCCTTCAAAGAGTGACATTTCACAGACAGGATCATGAAATGACAAGGAAGCCTGCATTCTACAAACAACCAGCACAATTCCATAGTAAGTGTGAATATTTGTTGACATACTAATTCCCATGTAAGCTACTTACAGCAACATCTCTATTTTAGCTCCAGGCTAGAAATGTAAAATACTATAGCCACAAAACACCTTTGACATGAGAGGTGCTGTTTCTCTTTTCTCCTGCTGAATCCACTAGATAACATATACTGTATTAAACAGGTTTATGTATTTATTTAGTTGTTTTTTGGTTACCAGGTAGAGCACACTATGCAAGTAAATGTCTATTTTCAATTATGACATAAGAGCATACAATGGAGTATACAATAAACACAGTATAGTACATAATACAGAAAAAATAGCCTGAGGACAGGTGGATAACATAGAACAAAAGCAATGAACAGTTTGAGATATTTACATACATACATTTACAAATATAAATATACATTCAGTTATTCAATGTATAGGCTAGAATTTACCCCATACACTAACTACCAGAGTTTTAAAATGAAGGTAAACGTCTAATTAAGTGAGATATAGTCAGCCATGCTTTCAGAATTATTGTTTAGGATTATTTTGTTCTAATTATGCTGGCTTTCTATATTTTCCCATTAACTCCTGGTATTTTTTTACAGTAAAAATGAGTTATAAACATAGCACCACTTTCAATGGAATAAGAAACACCAATGGTAATAAATAATGTCATTTGGCTGAATTCCCTTGTAAACACAGTGGTACGATGGCTTTGCTATTTATTCACAGAGACATTGTCAATTACAATTCTAAATCATGGTTTGCTGGTAGAAGGCATACACTTTGGATGGACCACATCCTCCCTTCCTCAAAGCTGAGTACCTCATTTCTCCAATATACACATCCTCCTGTTGGTTCCAAAGAGGGGAACAATGGTCCATTGATGATTGTGGTCACCCAATGATCAACACAGAGTGCTGACAAATCACCACTGTTCAAGAAAATTGCTTTAATGTTAAACTTTTCTGCTGGCAGCAAATAAACTAGGAAGTACCAAACAGGGTGCATTTTAACAGCTGACATTCATGCAAAGCACTTCGTCAAGTTGGCCTTGTCATTCAACAACTGTGTAACTTTTGATTTACATATGCCTTCCTGTGGAAGCAACCTTAAGTCTTTTTGCAATTATTCCTATTTTCAAGGTTAGGGCAGACATATCATATAGTACAATTGACTTTAAAATAAAATATAATAAACAAATAAATACATATATACATACAGAAATAACTTTCTTCCTGACATTTTTTATTTACATGGAGCATTACATCTAAATTCACATGAGATAAGGGCTGGTCTGCTGATGAAGTGGTACTATTACCACTCGCAACACCAATGACCTGGATTCAGGAACAAGCCTGAGTCATTAGAAGGATGGCCAACAGAGGTGAGTTGAGCATCCCAGAGGATGCAGTCCACCTCAGGGAGGGAGGGCATTCAGACTCCACTGCACTTCTGCCACCTGGGTGACCACAGGTGGTGGTGCAGTCAGACCCAAGGAACTGGGTGGGAGGATGATGGTGCACTCCAGTGCTCAGGAATGCTTGTGTGTGGGTGCATCAGAAGTTTGGTATCCTACTGGTGGGGAAACAGAACAGGAAAAACCTGACTGCTGCAGGAGGACATCTGCCCCTCACAGCAGCTCTCTCTCAAATTGCACCTACCCAGTCTCCATTTGGGGTTAGGGTTCACCCCCAATGTTTCTGCTCTGGGGGAGGGCAAGCCAGGGTGGATTGGAGATGAGGTAAGTCCCAGACAAGGGTGGGTGATGGGACTTGGTTGGGGGGGGTCAGGACCAATGTAGGCTGGTTGTATAGTAGGGGAAAAATCATGCTAAATAACATAGAAATTTAGAATTTGATGGCTGATGAGGACTGCTTGGCCCACCCAGTCTGCCCATTTGCCCTACCTACTTTAACAACGCTGACACTTTTGAACTTCTGCTAACCCCCCCTTTTCTTCCCACTAAGGTTCCATTATGCCTATCCCATGCCTTTTTGAATCTGTTTACCATTTTTGGCCCCACCACCTCCACTGGGAGGCCATTCCAGGCATTCACCTCTCTTTCTGTGAAGAAGTACTTCCTCACATCTCCCCTTAGTCAATCCCCCTGCAGCTTCATGGCATGTCCCCTTATTCTAGAGCATCTTTTTTCTGAAAAATGCTTCTCTCTTAAATCTCATTTATACCTGTGAGGTATTTGAAGGTTTCTATCATATCCCCCCTCTATCTTCTTTTCTCTAGACTATACATATTGAGGTCCTTTTGTCTCTCCTCATATAGCATTTGATGCAGATAATTAAAAAAAGTCAAATAAGATGTCCTACAAACTGTGCATCCTGAAGCCATAAAGGAATTACACATTCTGCAATATGAAAATGAAATACTTAGGGTCAGATACTCAAATGGTTAGTACTGCGCTTATAGGATTAGTGACACACCAAGTGTAACTACCATGGCCAACAGCCAATTAGCACAGTTGATGCTATATTAAAAAAAACACAATGCTGCTCTAATCTGTTCATGCACTAGCATTAATTTATACCATGTGCTGATGCAAATAAATGCACAGAGTATGCAAAAGTACATTTAATGAGTTTTGGTATTGCTAACGGTCTGCTTGTGCAACACTCCCTAACCCTTCCAAAATCTTACCTTTAGAACAGTGCTATGTGAGCACCCGCCTCTCCAACGGATGTGGTGCCATGTGCAGAAACAAACCAGAACATCACTAGTGGCCTCACCCTATTGGAAATCTTTAATGAAAATCAAATCCTCCTTGGTTGCCTCATGGCCCCTCGCCCTCACTTGATCCCTACTGTTAGAGGTAATTACTACAGAAACATCCATGGAAGTCTAATGGCCCATCTTCCTCTCAAGATCCTTATTAGTATTGTTAATCATGCTATGAACCTACCTGGCAGTCTAGTTGACCTCCCAATCCTGCTTGCTAGTCTATGCCTCCCCCGAGACCTGCGATGGCAACTGGCACATGCATACCTCCCACCTCCATGGCCAGCTTCTATCTGCCACACACAAGTACTGCATCATTATAGCACTCTGTATAGAAAAACAGTACTTTCATGACATCTACAACACTTGAAAAAACAAGTCTGACAAAAAGTGTGCTGTGCATGCATAAGGAATTAACTACAATTTTCTTTTTCACAACTTTGTGTTTTTGAAGTTTTCACTGAACTTGGGTGATTGCCTAGTTACCATCAACACCACCCTTTCCTCCCTCCCTCCCCCCTGACTACATAAGTAGTCATTTGTAATTCCACCCAAAAATGGCAGATTTCAGTTTCCACTGAAGATTCATTTGAGGGGGATTTACAAGCAACCACTTAGATGGAAATTAGGGGGAGGCTGGTAATTTAAATATTATGGTCATCTAAGTCTAAGGCCTTGGCCAACTCCACTTACACAGCCCCTGTGTTCAGCCTTGCCTCCATTGCAGCTGTAAATTTGACCAAGGCAGTTGGTATACAATGATTTGTTTTTCTAAATCCTTGCTGATAGTTTGACAGTAGCCCATGAATCTCAATCAGAACTGAAGTTGGTTATAAATTATTCTCTCTTGAATTTTGGCCAAGATTAGAAATATGGCTATGGGCTTGTAGCTGCCTTGGATATTCTGGAACACATCTTAAATACCAGTACTACATGGGGTAATTTCCAGCTATCTGGGATGCACCCTGTGACAATGAATTCATTATCGCTTTGCCCACTAAAGCAAATGTTATACAAGTAGCCAGAATTAGTTTAGCCTCATCAGATTCTCTAAAAATATATACCTTATCCTAGTGAACCCATATAGCCTATCTAGAAATTACAACTGAGACAAAGGAACTGATCTCAAAGAATCTAATTTTAAAACCAAGCAGGCCACATTACTAAATGCAGTATGACAATCCCAGACCCCTAATAAGTCTGAGTTCTCCTTTTTATAACCAAATTAATGGCAGTTTTTCCTTCATGCCTGAAAATAGGCAAATATATGCTGAGTGCACCCTACCTGGTCAACAAAAACTAAGTAAATAAATATTGTAACAACTTCCCCTTTACCTGGCAGAGAGGCTAACACCAGTTGCCATTCTTCATACTCACTGCGCTCAAGCAACTCCTGTTCTTTCTTCCTCTCCAAACCTTCCTGATCCACTGGCAAATCCACCTTCATCTACAGAGTCCCCTCTATATGGAACAAACTTCCACCTCTCCTAAGAAACTCAACCTCTCACAACTGCTTCAAATACCAAATCCAACAACTTCCACTCCCCACCTGCACCTGCTCCTAGCCACTCACATGCCCAGCCTCAAGCCAAATGTTTTTTGTGGATAGTAATCTAATCCTCAAAATTGTAGGATACTATTTGTTCTTAGTCTATCTAAATGTGTAATACTTCGCTGTACAACTTATGATACTGTATATTTATCATATGTATCAAGTAATGTATTTTCTGCTTTATATCCATTTCCCCCTTCCCCAGGTTGCACCTGGAAACAAGTATCGACTCAGTGTGCCTTTCACAGTTATCAGATGTTCAAATAAATAAATTAATTATAAACATTTAATAATCTAAGCAGAACCATTTAAAAAGTCTGATCTTAATTTTGCCACAGCATCTGGTGCTGAAGCTCTATTCTCAATAGAGAGGTATGAAGTCTGCAAAATCCTCTCCATGGAGTATTCTGTGAATTTGCAGAATTCACGGACCATGAATTCTGCAAAATTTGCCATGGAGTGCAAAATTTTGCCGGCAAATTTTGTGCTTTGTGACTAATTTCGCACTCTGCTGTGAATTCATGATGAAATTCACACAATCCATATGAAGCCAAAGTTTACCATTCTGGCACAGACTTCACAGATTCAGTGATGCACAAAGTTTCAGTAATTCATGTGGACTTCGGCCGCAAATACTAAATTCACTGCATCTCCAATTCTCACCTACAAAATATGATAGCTTGTGGATATCCTTTAAAAATATCATGGCAAAAGATCAAATTATCATATTGTAAAATTTATTGGCACCCCAAAACTGTAACATATTTACTGCAGGGATCATTCTCTATATTCTCCATGTTGATCAAGTAAACAATGTTTTTTTTTTTTGTTTTTTAATAATGCAGCATAACAAGTATGCTCTAGTATTCAGCTACAATATGAGAAAATGCTGATTGGCTTATTCTCCAGAGAGAAGTAATGTGTTATGTAAGCAATAAGACATAACAGGAGTTGACTGTGTTGGCAAATGCACACTGAGGGCATACTGAGACAGGAGGCCACAAGGGATACCTCCAGCCACTGGAAGTGCACTGTTCCAGCACAAACAACACCTTGGAGTGACTTATTGTGCTTATAAAATAGATTTAAAGAAAAAAGTTTTAATAAAAATGTTCCTCCACATGTGGGTTGCAACTAGGTGGTGTTAGTGTTACCTGTTGTTGATAGACATCAGGGCATTTGTTCTACTCGCCCTACCCCTCTCCATTCCTGGTTTAGAGTTTATTTGTATTTAAAAAAGTTAAAGGTTCCCACTCCACCCATCTGCACAAACACTCACTTAAATACTCCAGCACTCTATTTAAAAAAATAGTGAAGTAAATGCTTGTGTGTTGCTTTTTTTTAGTCAAAGATTTGCCCCATGTTTTCTACCTGTTTAGTATAGCATTGAGTGTCATTGTGACTGTAATTTTCAGAGATACTCACACATTGAAAGTTGTTACTATTAATGGAGCGCAAGTGTACCTTTGAGGGCTGCAGTCAGAGATGGTGCTTGGTGCTATACTAAACAAACAGAAAGCATGGAGACCAGTTTGAAAATAAACTAAAAGATTATGAATTACGTAATTTTCTTCCTAAGTAAGGTAGTGGGAGTTTTAGAGAGGGTCCGTGCTGATTATCGGATTTGGAAACTTAAAATGTTTAATAGTTGGGTGGGAAGTCGGACATTTTTTTCCATAGGAATAAATGGTGGCTGATTTAATTTTTGCTGCTAAATTGATGAATTTTGCCTTTGATCACTAGTCCTGCAGGGAGCTTCAAAGCAGCATATAATGGAAGCATAGACTAGATGTATCCAAGTGAGCAACAAGGGCAAGAGTGCTAGGAGAAGGCCTCCATGGTTGTTCAAGGAACTCCAAGGGAAGTTATGGCTGAATAAGAATATATATGCTAAGTGGAAGGATTGTGGTGACAAAGCAATGAAAATAAGAGCATAGGGCATTAGAAAAGGAATGTAGGGCCATGATTACTCAGCAAAGACGGGTCCTGAAGAAAGGATATTGCAGGAATAAAAGAGGAAAAATAAACCATTTTTAATACATATGGAACAAAAGGAGAGTCACTGATAAAATGTGGTCCCAGATTTCAGAGGGAAAACAATTGAGTGAGACGAGGGAATAACAGAAGTACTGAACAACTACATTGTGCCATGACTCAGCCAGCATATCAGGGGAAATAGACAGCTGGAGTAGAACTTATTGGAAAGGTGTAGGCCAAACAGAAGATTTTGTTGATTTTGCCACAATTAGTAGGTAAGTGGAGTATGTAAAATCCTTAGATCCAGAAGGAATCTAGTTCTGTGTAATATTTACGTTATTTAAAAAAAAGTTGAGTAAATAACTCTTTATTTATATAGCCCCTTTCCAAAACCAAGGTGCTTTACAGTTAAAACAAAATAAAACATACTAAGTAACAGTAAAAGATAACAGATACATAAGTTACTTAAAATTTGTCTGGGAAGGCCATATTAAACAAGCATGTTTTAAAATCAGATTTAAATCTCTCAATGTTCAGGCATTCTCATGAGTACTCTTAAGATAAAAAGAAGTCACAAAACATATGCTCTGCAAAGATATGCCTTTATTGGCTTTATAGGTAAGCAATAAGGGTGTGAATTAAAGAGTTCTAATGCACGACCAGGGGTGTAGTAAGGTACGAGGCCACAGTCTTTATATTATGTATTGTCTGAACAAAACTGGACTTCCAGTTGTATAATGCTGCAAGTGTCTGATGATATAACATATTGATGCTATAGCAGTGTGATGTCTATGTAGAATTTTTAAATAGTTACAATTAAGATACATGACTGTGGTCACTGTGCAATCCAAAGCCTTATTCAAAAAGAAGTTGTTTGAAGAGTTTGCTGGAGTCTGGTGAGAAAGTCTGTGAAATCAGTTCAATGCTAGCAGACTCTTACCTTAACAGCCTTCATTTGGGAGAAGAATAACAAATGTTTGATAGCAGAAAAACTCTGAGGATCACCCCAGTACATGCAAAACCTGTGGCTTGTTAATTACAGAAGCTTTTATTCCATTTCTTCAAAGGTAGAAACCAATCTACAAATCCTACTGTCCTATGAGATCACAAGTTCAGTACAAAATCAAACAAGCATTTGTCAATGCCGAATGTTTGCTTGCTGGCATTAGCAGTGGTAGTGTAGAAGTTACAGAGCTGTGTAATAGGAATGGCAGTGAAGTATTGAACTGAAGCCAACCCCACCACCACCCTGCAGAGAGTGACAGGCATTGGGGTGTGCGTTTGGGTCGTCAGGCATAACGGCCACACCATTTCACCACACCCCACCCTGCAGACACTGACAAGTGTCATGGTGTGACTTGGGGTCTTTGGCCCTTATGTGCACCCCATTCCATCAGGAAATATGGTGAGATGGGTGCGGTATAGGAGAATGGGGTGAACTTTGGGGCCGAAGAGTCCAAGGCATACCTTGATGCCTCTCACTGGCTGCAGGGTGTGAAATGGTATGAGCATTACAGGCAAGAATCCCAAGTCACACCCCTGATGCCTGTCATTCTCTACAGGGTTGGGCGTTATGGTTGGAAACCCTAATACCTCAGGCATTCGTTGGTATTTTCACTCCAAATTTTCAACATAGTTTTTTTGTGACCCCACCTCATGAACAGTGGCAATATCAGTTTGTTAGCCGAAAGCTGCTTATGCACAGTGACTACAGCATTTAGCACCACAGGTGCAAAAACATTTCAAACAGGATGTAAAAATGACAGCTGTACTGTTCATGGGGGAGTAAAAAATAGCAATGTACAAATCTGCAGTAAAAATATTAAAAAAACTGGTGAAGTCACGAGCGTGCATAGAAACTGTGCAACGCAGACCCGTAATGTAATTAGTTTGGGAATTTTTTACAGCAGATTGTCAACACATGCATTTTGGGACCTCCGATCATGAACAGTGTTGCTGTGATTTTCTTTATCTGTCCTGAACAATGATTTCCCACAGCGACCACGCATCTCTGCACTGAAAGTGTGAAAACACATTTCGCCCATGTTGGAAAAATGACAGCTGTACTGTTCATAAGGAAGTGTGGAAAAATGCCACTGGTGAAAATCTGGACTGAAAATATTACAAAGTCATGAACTTACAAGGGTGAGTGGAAACTGTGCAATGCTCACTCGTAACACAGTCATTTTATGGACTTTTGTCACCAAATTTTCAACATAGCCATTTTAAGACCTCTGCTCATGAACAGTGTAACTGTGATTTTCTTAATCTGTCCCAAACATTGCTTTCACACACCGACTGCACCATTGTGCGCTACATGTGGAAAACACATTTTGGGTGGCGTGAAAATGGCAGCTGTACTGTTCATAGAAGTGTAATAAAATGGCAATGTTGAAAATCTGGAGTGAAAATAATATTGAAAATTCACTGAATTTATGGCGTGCTTAGGAACTATAGCATACGCGTTAGTAAAACAGTCATTTTTAGGAATTTTTCCACCAAATTTTCAACATAGGCTTTTTGAGAGCCCACCTTATGAACAGTGGCAGTGTCATGTTGTTACTTGGTCCTGAAAGGTGATTTTGCACAGTAACTGCAAAATCACCCTTCGGGCCCGATTAACGCTATGACAGTGAGAGCATTCATGAGAAGGGGTCCCAAAAACCCCATGTTGAAAATTTGGTGCAGAAATTCAAAAAAATGCCTGAGATATGCAGCAAAGTTGAAAAAACCCTATCTAACCCATTATATAGCTTACCGGCATTTCCTCAGTTCGCGGTCAGCTTTGAAGAGTGCAGACGTGTTCCCGGTCCACCGAAGGTCGTTGCGCCAAGGTCTGGAGGTAAGTACGGGGTGAGGAGGGGTGTGGGGAGGTAGGGTGCGCAGTGGGTAGGTGCGGCTTATGGGATGGGGGCAGGGAGAAGCTCCGAGGGACAGTTTTTTATTTGCAGGTTGTTTTTTTTACTGAGACAATGAGGGACATTTGCCACGCTGGGGTGGGCTCCCAGCGTGGCAGCTGAAAGGCTGTTTGGGGGGGCTGGAGCCACCTGGGATTGGGCACCCTCTGTTGGCTATAACATTTTGCCACGCTGTGGTGGGCTCCCTCAGCGTGGCATCTGGATGCTTGGGGGAGACAGTGGAGCTGATGAGGATTGGGCACCCATCGGTGACAGCAACTGTTGCCACACTGGGGTGGGCTCGCGTGGCACCCTGTACTCTGGAGGGGTGAGGAGGGAGAGATAGTGGAGACGAGGGATTGGGCAACCCCGTCAGGAGGCTATACATAGCATGTGGAAGGCTTTTGGTGGGAAGCGCCTTTGGCCGGCCAAGGATGGGCACCCCCATCGGCTATACAGTGTGTGCGTGGGGAGGGGCACGCGGTGTGCGTGTGTGTGTGTGTGTGTGTGGGGGAGTGCGCGGGCAGGCGATATCTTATCGCTGCTCACTGAAGCATAGCTCCCCTTTCAACTGTACTCCACTGCATTTTGGAGCTGTCATAGACAGCTCGAGCAGGCATTGGAGAACTGCGGCCGCGCCTGCAAACACACTGCCTGAATTGGAAGAGGGCTGCCACACTTCTGAAAACTCAGATGATGGCACTATGTTTCTTGCACATGCGTGCAAGCAAACATAAAAACCACTGTTACCTCCAGCTAAGGGAAATGTTCCTTTAGCTGAATGGTTACAGCTACTACCTTCAAGACTCAGGTTTCCAGGTTTGATTCCAAGCTCAGGGTGCTGATGGTGTGTCTGTCAATGCAGATGGAAGAGAAATAACAGTGATGACCAGAATGGGATGTTTTGTACAAGAAAAAGGGTTAGTAGTTTTGTACATGAGAGAAAAAAGCACCCTATGTAAATCATTTTCAACAAGTGAAAGCTATGATTAACAGTCAAGGTAGTGCTGAATGATTGCAACAGCTAGAGATCTGGGCATAAGTGGAGAACTAAGGATCCTTCCATAGGCAACATTATGTGAATGCCATATTACAGTATTATCATAGCTCTTTGCTGTATTGAGATGTTTGAGAAGGGGGACACAATTTACAAAGTTCTCCACAAGATTTCGGTTGTTTTTGTTAAGAATTTGGTGCTCTGCCCCTACCCCTACCCTGATTTCTTTTTTTTAACTGAGTAGCATGTCCATTTCTTTGTAAATGCTAGTGGTATCACAGTAGCATAGCACACCATGTGCAACAACTGACCCACAGTACCCATTTACGAAGTGTTGTGCTACTGAACTAAGAAGGTCCTTAGTCCTGCACTTATGCCAAGATCTTTAGTAGTGGTCCATGAGATCCCAAGTATGAAAATCAAAAGAGTACTCTAACCTCTCAGATAGGGGAAATCTTGCTTTAACAGGTTGGCTATTGTTGATTCTTTAGGGAAACAGGGTCCCTGATTTGATTCCCAGAAATTGTTTTAAGTATGTCTGCTCAGTTAGAAGGGAGAGTGATAATTTTCATTACAGAAAAAATCTCACACTGTTACAAAAGAGAAAATGTTCACTTGCAATTCAAGATATACTGTATTGCAAATCTCTTCTCCCCTACTGGGAAAGGTTGCAGCATGTCAGGACTTCCAACACAGCCAAGAGCGCTTCATGTGGAGCAGTGCTCAGAAATGCCAGTGTTTCAAGTTCTGATAAACTGTTTGAATTCAAGCACTAACAAAGCTTTTGAAAGCACTAGTATACAGTTAGCTGTTGACTATTCTATCAATCCCAAAATGAGAAAAAAACAAACAGTGAATGTATTTTATTTATGATTTAGCTGTGAGCCTTACTCACTGCCAACAGCCATCGCATAAACTGTACTCAGCAACTGGCTCCCCTGAATAATCACTAGCTTGAGTTCTGGTATTGTCTCCTTGAAGCCTTACATACATATATTAACCCGATTTATGTTTTAGTACAGATCCCATAATAGAAATCATACTTGCAAAATTCAGCTGGGCATAGCTGCTAAAATATATTAATAGACAGTGAGCATTTTAGGATATTTTTAGAAACAAAGAAACATAGAAGTTGTCGACAGATAAGGACCTCTTAGCCCACCTAGTCTGCCCTAAATTCAATACCTACTGTGCTACCGCAGACCCAACATTGATCTCTGGTCTTACCCCCCCAGCCCTATTACAATGGTCCCCTTGTGTCTATCCCATGCATGCCTGAATTCTGCTACCATTTTAGTACCCAGCACCTCAGCTGGGAGGCCATTCCAGGCATCCAACCATCACCATTTCCATGAACAATTATTTCCTCATAACCTCTCTGAGTCCCCCCCCCCAGCTTAATGTTATGATCCCTTGTCCTCGAGCATCTCTTTCTATGTAAAATGCTACCCTCCTGCATCTTATTGATACCTTTAAGGAATCTGAACATTTTCATCACGTCCCCCCTTTCCCTCTTTTCCTCTAGAGAGTACATATATAATTCCTTGAGTCTTTTCTCATAGGGCTTTTGATGCAGGCCATGCACCATTTTGATTGGCCTCTTCTGTTCTGCCTCCAGCCAATCTATGTCTTTCTGGAGATGGGGCCTCCAGTACCGGAGTAGGGTGATTTTCCTTTTCCTCCCTGCTTTCCATGAATGTCTCATTCTCCAACAGTTGTTAGTTTTACTTACCCATATATGTTCTTCCTTTTCTGCAATGGAAACAATAATAAAACTGTCCCTCTTGTCTTTACTAGGATGTGATATGGCAGGTAGTCTAATAATACCTCCGTTCTGCTCGAATCCCCACTGAAATACAGAACTGCTCCCTAGTAGTATAGTGGTACCCATACCTCCCCAATTCCTGATGAAATACAGAACTGCTCCCTGATACTTAAGTTGTGCCCTTCCTGCTCCAGTCCCTGTTATACAACCTGTGATGGGGCCTAGCCCTACCTAAGTTTTGAGAGGACTCTACTATCATCTTTTTCTTTCAACAAGTCTGTTGCAACAACAATACCCCAATACTATCCAAGCCTTTATTTCCTTCTTAGTTTGGTCAGATTAGCCACCTGCCAACCTCCCTCCCCCACACACACACAATCTCTCTATCTTTTCTGCTTTTATTTTCACCATTCCTTTTCTACACCTACCCAAAAAGCATCTCAAGTTGAAAAGAAAATGCACAAGATAAAGTGCAAGTGCTTGTATTAAGAATGAGATAGTCTGTGAAAATTAGAAACAACTGGAACCAGAAGGGTTAAAAACTATGTATCTGTACTGTTTATTTTAAGAGTTCCACATCTTATAAAGAACTGCATTAAAACCAGCATAAAATATTTGTTATTAAGTAAAAATATGAATTGAGAAATATTTGCTGGAAAAAGCATCTAATGAGGTTGCTGCTACAGGCTCTACAAGTGAATGAATGCATTGTAGTAACTGAAATGCATTCTAAGAGACAGTGAAAACTGTTAGGAGTAAAGTACAGGTGCTAAAAGAAGCTATGCATGTACTTGCCAAAGCTCCTGTGAGTTGAATAACGGAGCAAGTAAAGCAGGTAAGTTACTAATGCGCTGCTTTCAGCTGTTTTATTTTTCTTCTTAAAATGTAATGTTTTTGTACAATTCTCTCAAAGCACCACATAAAAGATTGTATTTACCTTCAACAAATTTTTTTATCTGATACTGAAGGACTCTATTGCTGGCAAGTTCTTAAACAAACAAAAAGTTAAAATAAAGGGCCATACCTCAAGCGCACCAGCCTCACTTCTCTTTTGTAACATTGTTTTTTCCTTTTCTTTCAAGCATATAAACAGTCACATTTGCTCTGCCTGCAGTTAAAGAAGCAGTATATGTTTTATTTTTATATAAGGCTGTATTGGTATTTAAAACAAAGCTGGAAATATATTGGAACTGAGGTACCTAGATCTGTTGGATGTGTTCTGTGTGGTTCTTATAGTGGAAGTCTGACCACAATGTCAGCTCTTTTATACTGCTGCCTAACACACCAAAATCTGGCCAATGGAAAATCATGTACACAAATGCTCACAGTCTGGGAAACAAGATCCCAGACCTGCAGGCAATAATGGCAGAGGCTAAACTGGACATAGTAGCCATTAGTGAGACATGGTTTACCAGTAAACACTTGGGAGACTTCAGTACCTGGCTATGTACTGTTCAGAAGAGACCGGGGTGCAAAAAAAGGGGGGGCGGGGGATGGAGTGGCCCTTTATGTCAATGAAAATATCAAAGCTACAGAAATTCAGAATACACATAAGGAGCCAGAAGAACTATGGGTCACCCTGGAAACAGGAAATGGGACTGCCATATGAACTGGTGTTGTGTACAGGCCTCCAGACCAGGGGGAGGACATAGACACATTACTGTTAGAAGATATACTAAACATGACAGCTAAAGGGGAGGTTCTGATAATGGGAGACTTCAACATGCCAGCTACAGATTGGTCAATACCAGCGGGAACATCTGCCAGAACCAGACACATGGTGGATTCCTTGCAGAGGGAGGGAGGGACTCAAACAACTGGTACAACAACCCACAAGAGACAGGGCTATCCTAGATCTAGTACTGACTAACAGGGAAAGGATCACAGACCTCCAGGGAGAAGGTCACTTGGGGGCCAGTGACCATCACGTGGTATGGTTCAGTTTGGCCACTAGAACTAAATCATCCCATTCCAAGGCAAAAATATGGGACTTCAGAGAAGCTGAATTTGATTAGATGGTCAACAGAGTTAAGCTAGCCCTGGCAAAAAGAAATGCAGGTGAGGGGGTACAGGCAAAGTGGGCAAGCATTAAAGATGCAATACTTGAAGCAACATCCCATTGTATTAGAGAGAAAAGGAAGTGCAAAAGAAGAAGGAAACCACTTTGGTTCTCAAAAACAGTAGCAGAAAAGGTCAGAGCCAAAAGGCTGTCCTTCAGGAAATATAAGGGAACACAGTGGGATGAAGATGGGGAGCATACAGACTTCCCTAAGGGAAGCAGGGAAGGCAGTAAGACAGGCAAAGGCCCAACCTAAGGAAACACTAGCACAAACAGTAAAAGAAGGTGACAAGACTTTCTATAGATACATTCATGAAAGGAGAAAGTCCAGAGGGGGTATAGCTAAAATCAAAGGGGGTAAAGGGGCATGTGAGGAGGAGGAGGAGGACCATGTAAAAGCATCTATCCTAAATAGATACTTCTGCTCAGTATTTACTGAAGAGAAGGTAGGGCAGGACCCACAGCTCAGCAACATGGGCACAGAGGGGAGGAAGTTATGCACTAGTCCCTTCACAAAAGGAAGGGTCCTACAAGAGCTCGATAAGCTCAGGGTGGAAAAGGTGATGGGACCTGATGGCATACATTCCAGGGTACTGAAGAAGCTAAGGTTGGAAGTAGCAGAGCCATTATCAGAACTGTTTAATGAGTCTTTGAGTACAGGAGAGGTCCTTGAAGACTGGAGAAGGGCTCATGTAATCCCGGTCCACAAGAGTGGTAGCAGGAAGAAGGCAGGGAACTACAGACCAGTCATTCTTACCTCAGTAGTGGGCAAGATTATGGAGGCACTCCTTAAGGAAAGGGTAGTGCAACACCTGAAATCCACAGAAGCACAGGATCCAAGCCAGCATGGGTTTACAAAAGGAAGGTCCTGTCAAACTAATCTAATAGATTTATTTGACTGGATAACCAGAGTGGTGGACAAAGGGGGAGCAGTTGATGTTGCCTACCTTGACTTCAGCAAAGCTTTTGATACTGTTCCACGTGGACAATTGATTAATAAGCTGGGTAGGCTTGGGTGGGTCAGAAGTTGGTCAACTGGGTGGTAAACTGGTTGATGGGCAGAAAACAGAGAGTGGTGGTAAATGGTATACAGTCAGAAGAGATGCAAGTTACACGTAGGGTACCTCAGGGATCAGTCCTGAGGCCAATCCTCTCTAATAGCTTCATCAGTGACATTGCAGATGGACTGGAGGGTAAGGTTTGTCTGTTTGCAGTTGACACCAAGATCTGCAACATAGTAGATGATCCAGACGGGGTGAGCAGAATGAGAAGAGTTCTGGATAAACTAGCAAAATGGTCAGAACAGTGGCAACTGAAGTTTAACGCAAAGAAGTGCAAGATCATGCACATAGGGATGAGAAACCCTGAAGCAACCTATAGACTGGGAGGGGAGTTGCTGGCAGTCACAAGGGAAGAAAGAGACTTGGGCGTTATCATCACTGATAACCTGTAATCATCCAAGCAGACCACTAAAGCAGTAGGTAAGGCTAGGGGGATATTTGGGTGTCTTAGTAGGGATATCACAAGTTGGAAGAGGGAGGTAATAATCCCTCTTTACAAGACACTGGTTAGGCCCCGTCTGGAGTACTGCGTGCAGTACTGGAGGCCACACCTTCACAAGGACATTAACCAAATTGAGGCAGTCCAGAGAAGGGCAACCAAAATGGTGCAGGGACTGCATCAGAAAACATACGAGGACAGATTAACGGAGCTCAAAATGTATACCCTAGAGCAAAGGAGGGAGAGAGGTGATATGATCAAAACATTCAAACACCTTAAGGGCATTAACAAGGTGAAAGAGTCTAACAAGTTTCAATATAAGAAAAATAACAGGACAAGGGGACACAGCATGAGATTAGAGGGAGGTTGATTAAGGGGTAATATGAGGAAGTTCTTTTTTACAGAAAGGGTGGTGGATGCATGGAACAGCCTACCTCAGAAAGTGGTGGATATGAATACAGTGCAGGGCTTCAACCAGGCATAGGATAGGCATAACGGAGCAATACTGATGAGTATGAATAGATAGGCCATTGACAGAGCAAAGGCAGATGGCACATTCATAAGGCAGACAAAGAAATGGGCAGACTGAATGGGCCTTGTGGTCCTTATCTGCCATCAACTTCTATGTTTCTATGTAGCTCCTGATGTCACCAGGTGGGAGGAGCTAGTGGAACTAGTCATCTAAACTTTTTAATTTCCCTTCAGAAATATCATTATTGTTATTTATAAATACTAGTTGTAGTTTTATAATATGTCTCTATCAAACCAAGTGTCAAATCCTAACAAGTATTTGTCAATGCCAAGTGTTGCTTGCTGTCATTAGCAGTGGAAGTGCAGGAGTTAGACAGATGCAGTATAGGAATGGCAGTGAAGTACTGAACTGATGCCAACTCCACCCCCACCCTGCAGAGATGGACAGGCATTGGGGTGTGCCTTTGGGTCATCGCCCATAACAGTCTTGACATGTCACCTCACCCTACCCTGCATACACTTACAAGTGTTGAGGTGTGCCTTGATGTGTTTGGGCTTTATATTCACCTCATTCCATAAGGAAATACACTGAAATGGGTGCAGTATAGGAGAATGGGGTGAACTCTGGGGCCAAAGGGTCCAAGGCGTACCTCGATGCCTGGCACTGGCTGCAGGGTGGGGGTGGAATGGCATGAGCATTACTGTTGACAGTCCCAAGTCACACTCCTGATGCCTGTCAGTCCCTACAGTGTAGGGCGCTATGGTCGAAACCCCTAACACCCTGGGCATTTCTTGGCATTTTTACTCAAAGTTTTCAACATGGGCTTTTGGTGATCCCACTTCATCAACAGTGACACTGTGATCAGTTTGTTAGCTGAAAGGTGATTTTGCACAGTGACTCTGCCATTTGGTGCCACAGGTGTGAAAACATATTTTGAACTGGATGTGAAAAATTACAGCTGTACTGTTCATGAGGAGGTGTAAAAAAAATGGCAATGCTGAAAATCTGGAGTGAAAAGATAAAAAAATTGGTGAAATCACGAGTGTGTGTAGAAACTGCGCAATGCACACTCATAATGTAATTAGTTTGGGGATTTTTTACAGCGTATTTTCTACATAGGCATTTTGGGATCTCCGCTCATGAACAGTATCACTGTGATTTCCTTAATCTGTCCCGAACATTGATTTCCCACAGCTACCGTGCTATTCTGTGCCAGAAGTGCGAAAACACATTTCGGCCAGGGTGTGAAAAATGACAGCTGTACTATTCATAAGGAGGTGTGGAAAAATGCCAATGTTGAAAATCTGGACTGAAAAGATTACGAATTCATGAACTTACGAGAGTGCGTGGAAATAGCACAATGCACGCTCATAACACAGTAATTTTATGGACTTTTGTCACTAAATTTTCAACATAGCCAGTTTAAAACATCTGCTCATGACTAGTGTCACTGTGATCTTCTTAATCTGTCCCGAATATTGATTTTGCAAACCAGCCATGCCATTGTGCGCTACATGTACAAAGACACATTTTGGGTGAGATGTGAAAAATGACAGTTGTACTGTTCATAAGTAGGTGTGGTAAAATGGCAATGTTGAAAATCTGGAGTGAAAATGTTAAAAATGCTCGAAGTTACAAACGTGAGTAGGAACTGTACAACACACGCTCGTAAAACAGTCATTTTGGGGAATTATTTCACCAAATGTTCAACATAGGGTTTTTGGTGACCTATCCCATGAACAGTGTTACTGTGATATTCTTAATCTGTCCTGAACATTGTTATTGCCCAGTGACCGACACATTGTGTGCTACATGTGCGAAAACACATTTCAGGCGAGATGTGAAAAATGACAGCTGTTCTA
The DNA here is from genome assembly GCA_016271365.2 of Neoceratodus forsteri. Classification (NCBI taxonomy): domain Eukaryota; kingdom Metazoa; phylum Chordata; order Ceratodontiformes; family Ceratodontidae; genus Neoceratodus; species Neoceratodus forsteri. Next base: position 744,772,549 of record CM057458.1, on the reverse strand, counting down.
GTCATAAGAAGGTGTGGTAAAATGGCAATGTTGAAAATCTGGAGTGAAAATCTTAAAAATGCTCGAAGTTACGAGTGTGCACAGGAACTGTGCAATGCACACTCATAAAACAGTCATTTTGGGGAATTTGTTCACCAAATTTGCAACATAGGGTTTTTGGGGGCCTACCTCATGAACTGGGACACTGTCATTTTGTTAATCAGTCCTGAAAGGTGGTTTCACGCAGTGAATGAAAAATCACCTTTTGGGACTGAATAACAAAATGACAGTGACTGAGTTCATTTGGTGGGGTCCCAAGAACCCCATGTTGAAAGTTGAGTGAAAAATTCCCAAAATGGCCAAGATATGCACCAAAGTTGGAAAAAAAAAGAAATTATGCATTTATACAGCTTACACGGCGTTTCTTCAGTTTTGCAGTCGGCTTTGAAGAGTACAGACATGTTCCCGGTCCACGAAGATCATCTTGCTGGGCTCGGAGGTAAGTATAGTGTGAGGTGGGGTGTGGTGAAGTGGGTACGAAGAGGGTGGGCACGGGTTGGGGGGGGGGCAAGAGAATCAACGAGAGACAGTTTCTTTCATCGAGGTCTTTTTTTTTTTGAAGACGATGGGGGACTTTTGCCATGCTGGGGTGGGCTCCCAGCGTAGCACCAGGCAGTTTGTTTTGGGGGCAGTGGAGCCAACGGGGGAATGGGCACCCCTATTGGCAAAGGAGACATTTGCCATGCTGGGGTGAGCTCCCAGCGTGGCAGATGGAAGTTTGTTTGGGAGGCAGTGGAGCTGATGGGGTATTGGGCAGCCCCGTCAGCCATTCATTGTGCTGGGGGGGTGGACACATGAGCCATTGGGGGGTGAATTATGCCAACGGGGACTGGGCACCCCATCAGATTTTTTTCTTTATTTATTGAATTGTTTCACCAGGAACGCACACTGAATGGCGGGCAGTGGCTTTCCGTCGGCATCCTGGGGACTGTGAGAGGCCAAAAGAGAAGCCGTTGCCCATGGGAACACCATGCAATCAGCTGTTTTGGTAGCTTGTAATTCACCAAAACAGCTGATTGTGTGGTGACATAGCCAAATTTCTTGACGCATTGTGGCATGCTGCCTAACTGCTGACACAATGTGTTTCTTGCACATGCATAAAAGCAACACAAAAAGTATGCTGTAATAAAAACTTGATTTTGTGAAAGCAGGAATAGTCACATGATCTCTAAGGGGTGGTTATAAAAACCCTAGAACAGATGTGCCCTACAGATGTACAGGTCAGTATTGTGCTGACCTAGAGAGGCTGTGCAAGTCTTTACACTGCGTGCAGAAAATCCTGAACTGATTTGGAAAGATTTGGAATTCTGTGAATCTTCCTGCTTGCAGCACTGAATTGCAGCTGTTTTTTTTTTTGTTTGTTTTATTTATGAAAAGTCTTTTTTTTTGTTATTTTGGCTACTTTATAATAAACATCACACTATGGTGTGTTAACCTTAAAATATCCATGTGAGTATCCAGCTGTCTTCCCACACCGCTACACAACTTAACACCCACCAGCTCTCGGGCCAACCCACTTAGCACTCACTACACTCCTTCCCCACCAATCCAGCACCAATTTATCCAAGAAAAGGTAGCATTGGACATCAAGCACAACACTGGATGGTGACGGTGCATACCCTCCTCTCACCACTTTTACCAGCCACTCCCTGGATGACAGGGACTGAACGCATGCACACCGTAGTCCCAATTCAGCATTGCATTGCAAAATATGCCCAGAAAAGGAGTTGAAATGGCATTGACCTCTAGCAAATACTGGTAGATATTGTATTGAACCATTAAATATTTTGTCACTAGCCCATTTGGCTTATATTTATGAAAGCAACATTTCAATAAGTGTAAATGTTGGGCCAGTGGATTTCCAAGTCATTAACCAAGCTGGCTAATGGCAGCAAAACTTACTTTTGGCACCTGTAATGCAAGTCATGATACTACCAGGTCGTGCCTCATTTCTCCGTCTAGGTGCATGACCATCAGGGCAAATGGAGTCCTCCTCTTTCTATTCTACAATTTTTCCCTTGTGGTCCAGTGTTTTCCCCAGTGATTCCCCATTAAAGACAGCTCTAACGGTCCTGTAGTTACCCCCGGAGCACAAATTACTTCCTGGTAATCCAGCGGTTCATACATTCCTCTGTCCCCAAATCTTTTGTTGTCTAGTGATCTTTTACCTCATCCCCACTGAACCACTCCTGTGTCTTGCACCAGGTAGGTTTCTGTTGCCCCTTCTAAAAAAAATTGTAAACCCATTGTCACCTACTGTACATTTGATAGATGGCAAATAGGATTGCTTGTACCAGTGTGCAAGCAGGGCTGTGGGAGCTGCAATGTACCCAGAATTTCACTTCAGGACCACTGCAGTGCAGCCTCCACCATCCTTGTACCATCATCATTTTTTGTGGGCACAAGAGAATGGCTTATGTTATCATTGGCTAAAATGGGTTGCAGTGTCCATGCTGGTGCAAACTGGTCTTTGCAATGACTTTGTGCCAGCACGTATGATCCAGAAATGGGAATTGAAAAGAGGAATACATATTTATCAGGTTCAAAATTACAAATTCCGAAAAGTCATAATCACATTCCTGACTAACTAGTCAACATTTTTATCTACATAATATATACTACGATGAATAGTCAACTGGCTGGTAAAAGTTTGTATCTCCACTGAATGAATATCATCATAATTGAAGTCTCAATGACCTTTAGACAAAATTATAGAGGAGAATGAATAACAAATACTAATTCCCAAATACCCCAGATAATGGTATACTCTATACTTTGGAGTTAGGACCAAATACCATGTAATTTTCATTATTGTGGGTGCAGTGCCATGGAAAGAAAACAACATTAAACCCTCTAGCCCTCACGTTGAGGCCCAAGCTAGTCCTGTGGCCATTGACTCTCCCATAGTCAGATATCTCCAACTCTCCCACTTACTGCCACCTTTCCAATGCACAGATTGTTTAAAAAGCATCAAATGCTGGGCTCTGTGCTGACCAATCCACTTGTCTACCATCATCTATGATGTGGACCCTTTCTCCTTCCTTGGCATGCTGGTGTTAGATGACTGATGTGACTGGGGATTTGGGAGATTCAACTGGCCAAATAGGTAGGATATTACTACTACTGGTCTCCCCAATACAGGATCAGAGGTCTGGAAAGAGGCCTGATTTTAATAAATGGCCCTTTGGAGACTAGGGTGGTCAGGCTAGGAAGGGAAGAGGCTGGAAGAAGGAGCCTGTCAATGTTTTATAACAATTACAATATGTTCGAGAAGATGGAGGGTGGGTGGGTGATGAGTGTGTAGATGAGGTTGGCCATGGGACAAACTTTAACCACACATGGAGAGACAGATTTAAAAAAAATACATATTTTTACATTCTTGTTTTTTCCCTTCAATTGTGAGACAAATAATGAATAGCTAAATATCTGCATTCCCAAGTATGGATCTTTGTTAAGTATTTGAGAAAAATGGTACGCAACACACCTCAATAAAAGTGTAGCTTGTATCACATTATTTAGGTATCTACTTTTTAATAATACTTTTTTTTAGTAAAGGAAGAGTATAGTTTAAAAAAAAAATTCTATAATCTTGCCCATTGTTATCCTTGTCCCCCAACACCATTGATGGGGTTACACTAGATGCACTCCTCCACCTTCTGCTAGGAGAGCAGGTGAGCAGCTGCCTTCAGAGCTGATGTCAATTCTACTCCTTGTCTTGCAGTAGGAGGTGAATAAATGCCAGGACTGCCATCACCTCCCATCCCAAGAGCAGGGTGTCGTATCACTATGATGGGCCTGGCCCCATTCAGCTTTATTCTTGGATTCCAGGGCTCATACACATGAAACCTGGTGTTCCAAGTTAGTAATAACCCACAAATGCCTATAACTACATACCCTGGAGTGGGTTATTGTGCTTATAACATGGATTATGTGCACCACAGAGTACTCCCCCCAAAAGGTATGTCTCCCCTCTTTAAAGGCAATAAAGATACAGTATCCTGCCATCTTGCAAAATAGTTCTTAAGAAACAGTGCATACTGTATTGCTGTTATGTAAATAGAAATGTCACAGAGACACTACTGATATGATCTATGACATTTCTGATGCATAACATTCTGTGGGACCTTGCCTGCAACATTTAATTGCACCCCCACCCTTGCAACAGCCACACACTGAGATACAGATCCCCAATAACAAAAGGGATCTTGCTCGCTGTGTCTGGCTGTCTCTCACTCACTGTCATGTCACTGAGGTTGTCTTTCTGTGTGGCTGGAGGTGGATGACCTCAGCGATGTTCCTGTTTTTCTCTCTCTCTCTCACCAATGTTTCTCTGCCTTTCTTGCCCCTGTGGTGACACACCACATTATTGCACCGCTACCCGACGACAAAGACTTGCCATTCTGTTGTGTATGTCTGGCTGGTGATTGAGAAAATGCTGCCAAAGAAACTACCACATTTGTCCCTGCAGCACCTCTCTCGTGCTTGCTTTGTCTCCCAGTGTGCATCTCCCTCGCCCGCTCTGTAAGTGACTGCCACTACTGCACTGTACCTCTACATCCCACTACTGCACAGCAAACAAGCTTACTGAGACACAAACTGGACTGGAGACTTCACATGCAAGGCACAGGAAACTGCAGGAGGAGCCCCAAGACAAGCAGTAGTGACAGTGGCAGATGGCACATCTTTCATTCTGACAGAAGACAAACCGAGAGAAGTCTGGGGGATATCCACTGTGTCTTTGTCTGGGGGGCATTACTGTTTCATTCCCTTGTCTGTTGATCACACAGACACACACAATGTAGGCACCAATGACAGAGACAGAGACAGAGAGAAAATGACTGTGTCTCTCTCTCTCTCTCTCTCTGTCTGTGCCAGTGCCCAAAGAACACTACTTAGTACACTTAGAACTCTGCAACACCCAGCAGGGCATCTCAAGAGAAAGACTTTCCCTCAGCAGCAGCCAGCAGGTTGTCTCAAATCATTGTGTCCCTCTAATGTCCTGCAATTCCTCTCTGCATCTGGACACCACGTGCCCAGCTGCTCCCTGCCTCTCCTGGGGGGAAGGGCATCTGCACACTTGCTCTTTCCCTCTGCAGCTGTTGGTCTTGATGGCATTGTCATTTGGGGGGAGCACAGGCAAATGTGGGTGCTGGAGAATGAGAGTTAGTTTCATTGACACAGACAGGAGCCTGGAGCACTTGTTCATTACCTCTCCTGCTCTCGCTCTGATGGTGTCTGACATTATGTGGGAGGGGGTTTACTGATTCACAGGAAGTGCCAGTTGGGATATTTAGTGTGACATACTGCCCTGAAATAACATGGGTTAGGAAAATAATGAACTGCAACTGGTGACCAGGTGACCGTGGCTCCTTATTATCCCCGCTGCCTCCTGTGCAGCACTCTCTCACTTCAGTAGTCTTTTAAATGTCTGCCTTTTACTTCTCAGACTCCCACTACATAATGAGTGCTGCACTGCCCTGCGATACTGACTCAGGGAGCATCACATCTACCGTGCATATACAGTCATTTAATCCATTGTCACCTGATGTTGTTTCACCAGTTGCATGTCTTTCTTTTCCTAACCTATGTTATAAGTGACAGTACTTCATACTGCTGTCAAGCCTCTGGGCCAGTCCAAAATAATACAGTCTGAAAAATAACAGAAAGAAGAATAACATTTTGTTACTGACACTGCATTTTTATGTTGCAGCATGCTGTTACCGTGTGTGGCAAGTCTGGAGAAAAATAAATACAAATTATAACTGGCTTAACTTTACTCTACAGGATGGGATCCAAATTGTGGCCACAAAACAATTGATACATTATATACAAAATAAAATAGGAAAATCAAGGAATTGGATACTTTCCCAGGTAGTTAAAGCAGCAGTAACTTTTAGATAGCAAAAACTTTCATAATACAGTTTTTTGCTAACATGTATGTGTGACATACGTGGATTCTTGCTCTATGTATTTTTAATTTCACAGATACCTTTGAAACTAATTTTATAGCTCATTTTGTAATTAATAACTCAATTCATTAAACATAGCCACCATTTGCAATCTTTTTAAAATGTCTTATGTTAAGGTTACATCTGACTGTATATACTAGAATCATACATAGGGTTTAATAGGATGGTGCTGACACATGTTTCTGGTGGTAAATGGCAAAGAACCAAACCAAGAAATTTCATCTTGGGTTTGTCAAGGGAGCAGGAACTTTCAACATTTTCAAAATCCTCTATCTCAGTTTAGGAATAAAAGAAAAACATATAGCTGGAAAAAACTACAGGGTGACTAACAAATACTGCAAGGAAGGGAACACAGAAAATATTAAAAAAAAACAATTAAAAACATATCATTTAGGCTGGAGAGACAGACAAATGTATTTTCAGAGAAGACATCAGTAATGGACAGAAAAGAAAATCAATAATTCTTTTGTCAACTTAGTCACAGAAATAATTCATGGGAAATCTAGTAGGTATCTAATTTGCAGCATGATAATACTCCACATGAGTAATCCAAACCTAAAGGAGCAGATAGTCAACTGACATGGCAAAGAGAATTTAATAAATTACTTCCTGATGAACTGCTGAAACAGATTTGAACTTATGTCTCATGTTAGAAATGTAAAAATCTAGAGGGAGTTTTCTTGGACAGTTGTTAATAGAGTTTTAAAATAACAGAGGCCCCATTCTTAGCACAGTCAGGGTGGCACAACATGGGCATATTCTGCCCAGACTATTGAATTTTGCCCAAAATAGCCATATACAAAAAACTGTAAGCCAGGTGAGGGCAGTGCAGTATAACTGGCATTCTAGTTATTTGTGGGCACAGTCAGGGACCGTGTCCCTTAATATTACAGAGTAATCTTTTAAACATGGTACAAAATGCCATTATGACTTGCACCAAGTGCATGTCCCTAATTATGCTAAATATCGTTCTACATTTAAGGCCCTGAGCACTTGGTCAATCAGAACAGTACTACACCTTCCTTCAACCAACAGCCATGGGTTCCTTTGTTGTCTTGTGGGTACCCCATTTTTATCCTTACATAGCAAATCCTTGGTGGTCCAGAGGTCCCAATTCCCCATGTCAGAATATGTTGGCAAGCCAGCAGTTCTCCTATCCCTCACCAGTGCTCCAAGAATTCCCTTGTAATCAAATGTCATTCTCACCAGCACATTATTCAGCTGTTGATAACTGTTTCTCTCTCTGCCACCTAATAGTTCCATGTGTCGTACATAGCTCAGTGCTTGTGATACGCAAGAGCTGGATGAGATATGGTTGATGCTTAGATACGTTTGAGCTGGATGTGATAGAGTTGGTATTAGAAACGTGATCTTTGGCCTTTCTCTATATCCCACCTTTGGCAGGATGCTTGATAAGTGAAAGATTGAAGGCCAGTGCAAGGTGAGATATGAGTGCTGGAGAAGGAGAAGGAGGCAGAAGAGGATGGAGGGTGAGTCTGACTCTCTCAAAGCAAAGGAAGCAGAAGCTGGATGTTTAAGTAGAGGATGGGAGGAGGAGATATGCCCCCCCATCAGACCTCAGGCAAAGCCTTCCAATTCAATGTGCAGTACATTGCTCAGTGCTTGTGATACATAAGAGGTGCATTAGATATGGTAGGTGCTTAGATACATTAAAACTGGACTGGTACATAGGTCAGTGCTTGCAGTACAAAGGAACTGGATGAGATATGGTTGATGCTTAGATACGTTTGAGTTGGATGAGATATAGATGGTATTAGAAAATTGATCTTTGGCCTTTCTCTAAATCCCACCTTCGGTGGGATGCTGGATAAGTGTAGGATTGAAGGCCCAAAAAGAAAAATAATTACCATTGTGATTACCTCCTTCAACTCTGGAAAGTGTGGCCAGTAGCATGCAGGAGAGGAAAATCCCCCTTAGGGGAAACCTCCAAGGACCCATGGCTACTAACCTGCCCATCCTCTGGGCATACTAAAGGAGAGTAATCCTATTTAGACTAAAGTACTGAATTGGTTATCTTAGACTAGATCCAGGTTATTGGTAGTAGAGGCATATCCTTGATTTTGATGGTGAGCAGAGTAATCCTGAAGGACAAGGTACTGGTGTGAAACTCCAACATGGAGATTATGACATACAAAGTTGGTTAATCCAAGTCCATGATACCTAAGGAGAAGAAGGTAAGGAGCATTAGATCCAGCAAAGATGATGAGACCCCTACATGGGTCGGCCGAGATGACAATGGAATGCAGTTGAACAAGCAACCAGGCCCCCATGCAGGCAAATCAGTGATAATGGCTGGACCCAACATAGTCTGCTGTTGCATAGAGTCCTGTAGAGTAGGTGAGACACCCATGAGGGTTGGCCAAGGTGATAATGGAATGCATTTAAGCAAGTAGCCAGGCTCCTGTGCGGGGCAAAGCAGGATAATGGCAGGACCCCACATGCCCACCATTGTGTAGATTTCTATAGAGAAGGTGAGACCCCCACATAGGTCAGCTGAGGTGAGATGGAATGCAGTTGAGCAAACAACCAGGCCCCCCGTGGGGTGAAGCTGGGAACATGGCAGACCCACGTTGTCATCACTGCATAGGTTCTAATAGAGATGGCAAGACACCCATGTTGGTCAGCTGAGATGAGATGGAATGCATATGAGCAAGCAGCCGGGCCCTATTGCTGGTGAAGCCAGAGATATGGTGGGACCACGTGGCCTGCCAATGCAGAGGTTACAGTAAGAGGGTGAGACCCCCACGTCAGTCAGCCAAGGTGAGAAGGAATGCATTGAGTAAGCACCAGACCCCCTTATGGAGTGAAGCACTAATTAGGAAAAGTTCTCCCAGGACAATGCTGAGACCATTGGTGGTAGCGGTAGCCATCGTGCTGGAGACCCATATGGAGACAGATGTCCTCTGACGCTGTTGCAGGAAGGAAGCGGAGGTAGGTAGGATCAGTAAATGATTTCCATGACAGGTTTGGTCTGGTGAGAAGGTAAGGCAGCTGTCAATGCACAGTAAATGTAGAGATGCAGGAGAAGCTAGACATCACTCATAGAATTCCTAGTCCTGTTTTCAAAGTCAATGATGAGCAAGAAGTCATCACTGAAGATGAAGGTTCCAGCAGATGAAGATCCAGCTAGGAATGATGTCTGGATGAAGGATGATGGATTAATCCGTGACCAGGGTAGCAGTAAGCAAAGCAGTTGTAAAGTGTACTTGTACAGTCAGCAGAGTTAAGGAATGAGTGCCAACATAGCAAATAGATGGAGGACATAGAAATCATAGAGGATGAAATGGTCAGAAGTGTTGCACAGCAGAGAACTTATCATGAGGTAGGAGTTTATGTGATTGGGAGGCCTGCACGGAGCCATAAATCCAGTGAAACCATAGGTTGCAATTGAGTACTTTGTCAGAAAGGAGAATTCTCTCAGGATGTCCAAGAATTGAGGTGTACTCTACGGAGATGCCCAGTGTAGAAACTTGGTTGTAACTGTGCCAGAAGAAGGTGGCTTGCAGTAGAAGCATAAATTAATTATGAAGTAGAGTAGGCCCAGACGTGGGCTAGCTGGAGCATGGGCCTGATGCAGGTCCGGGGTATGCAGCGGTAGAATGCATGAGTGATCAGGCTGTCACAGGTGTGCAGTCTAAAGAAAATAAGACCCCGATGGGGGTCTGCTGTAGTGAAGATGGAAATACTTTTGAGGAGGGAGAAATGCTTCTCGAGGGCATGAAGGATTTGGGATGGTGAGACCCCCACATGGGTTTGCCATCACTACCATATGATATGCTCCATAGTAAGGGGGCAAAACCCCTGTGAGTCTGCCTACAGTAACTTGAAGTATGTTTGAGCTATGAGTAGGGCCCCCTCAATGGGTGTGTAGTGTTTGAGATGGCAGGATCTCATATGGTCCACAATTGCCATAGATTGCTCAGTCAAGTAAAGGATGGCAGGACCCCCACAGTCCACCACTGCAGTAGTAGTTTACAGTCCAACATAAGGAGGACAGGACCCCAAGTGGATACACCTGTAGTATGTAATTAATTTGAGAGTGATGAGTAGATGTCCCCTTGTGGGCATGGTTGGGTTGTGATGGTGGGACCCAGCTGTCAGCCAACATTGTAGTAAGGGTACAAATTACTCAATCAGAAGAGACCGAGGTGGAAAAAGGGGTGGGGGTGGAGTGGCCCTGTATGTCAATGAAAATATCAAAGCTACAGAAATTCGGAATACACATAAGGAGCCAGAAGAACTGTTGGTCACCCTGGAAACAGGAAACGGGACAGCCATAAGAACTGGGGTTGTCTACAGGCCCCCAGACCAGGGGGAGGACATAGACACATTACTGTTAGAAGATGTACAAAACATGACAGCTAAAGGAGAGATTCTGATAATGGGAGACTTCAACATGCCGGATACAGATTGGTCAATGCCAGCAGGAACATCTGCCAGAACTAGACACATGGTGGATTCCCTGCAGGGGGAGGGCCTCAAACAACTGGTACAATCCACAAGAGACAGGGCTATACTAGATCTATTACTGACTAACAGGGAAGGGATCACAGATCTCCAGGTAGAAGGTCACATGGAGGCCAGTGACCATCACATAGTATGGTTCAATTTGGCCACTACATCTAAATCATCCCATTCCAAGGCAAGAATATGGGACTTCAGAGGAGCTGACTTTGATAAGATGGCCAACAGAGTTAAGCTAGCCCTGGCAAAAAGAAACACAGGTGAGGGGGTACAGGCAAAGTGGGCAAGCATTAAGGATGCAATACTTGAAGCAACATCCCATTGTGTTAGACAGAAAAGGAAGTACAAAAGAAGAAGGAAACCACTTTGGTTCTCAAATACAGTAGCAGAGAAGGTCAGAGCCAAAAGGCTGGTCTTCAGGAAATATAAGGGGACACAGCGGGATGAAGATAGGGAGGCATACCAAACTGCCCTAAGGGAAGCAGTGAAGGCAGTAAGGCAGGCAAAGTCCCAAACTGGGGAAACACTAGAACGAACAGTAAAAGAAGGTGACAAGACTTTCTATGGATACATTAGTGAAAGGAGAAAGTCCAGAGGGGGTATTGCTAAGATCAAAGGGGATAAGGGGGCATGTGAGGAGGAGGACCCTGTAAAAGCATCTATCCTAAATAGATACTTTTGCTCAGTATTTACTGAAGAGAAGGTAGGGCAGGGCCCACAGCTCAGCACCATGGACACAGGGGAGGAGGTGAGCACTACTCCCTTCACAAAAGAAAGGGTACTACAAGAGCTCACTAAGCTCAGGGTGGACAAGGCAATGGGACCTGATGGCATACATCCTAGGGTACTTAAGGAGCTAAGGGTGGAACTAGCGGAGCCATTAGCAGAACTGTTTAGTGAGTCTCTGAGCACAGGAGAGGTCCCAGAAGACTGGAGGAGGGCTCATGTGATCCCGGTCCACAAGAGTGGAAGCAGGGAGGAGGCAGGGAACTACAGACCAGTCAGTCTTACCTCAGTAGTGGGCAAGATTATGGAGGCACTCCTTAAGGAAAGGATAGTGCAACACCTGGAATCCATAGGGGCACAGGATCCAAGACAGCATGGGTTACAAAAGGAAGGTCCTGTCAAACTAATCTCATAGATTTCTTTGACTGGGTAACCAGAGTGGTGGACCAAGGAGGAGCAGTTGATGTCACCTACCTTGACTTCAGCAAAGCTTTCAACACTATTCCACATAGAAGATTGATAAATAAGCTGGGTAGGCTCGTGGTGGGTCAGAAGTTGGTCAACTGGGTGGCAAACTGGTTGACGGGCAGAAAACAGAGAGTGGTGGTAAATGATATACAGTCAGAAGAGATGCAAGTCACAAGTGGGGTACCTCAGGGATCAGTCCTGGGGCCAGTCCTCTTCAATATCTTCATTAGTGACATTGCAGATGGACTGGAGGGTAAGGCTTGTCTGTTTGCAGATGAAACCAAGATCTGCAACAGAGTAGATGATCCAGATGGGGTGGGCAGAATGAGAAGAGATCTGTATAAACTAGCAAAATGGTCAGAAGAGTGGCAACTGGGATTTAATTCAAAGAAGTGCAAGATCATGCACATAGGAAGAGAAACCCTGAAGCCACCTATAGGCTGGGAGGGGAGTTGCTGGCAGTCACAAAGGAAGAAAGAGACTTGGGCATCATCATCACCTGACCTGAAATCATCCAAGCAGACCTCTAAAGCAGAAGGTAAGGCTAGGGGGATGTTAGGGTGTATTAGTAGGGGTATCACAAGTTGGAAGAGGGAGGTAATCCTCTTTACAAGACACTGGTTAGGCCCCATCTGGAGTACTACATGCAGTACTGGAGGCCACACCTTCACAAGGACATTAACCAAATTCAGGCAGTCCAGAGAAGGGCAACCAAAATGGTGCAGGGACTGCACCAGAAAACATATGAGGACAGATTAACAGAGCTCAATATGTATACCCTTGAGCAAAGGAGGGAGAGAGGTGATATGATCGAGACATTCAAACAACTTAAGGGCATTAACAAGGTGAAAGAGTCTAACATGATTAAATATAAGAAAAATAGCAGGACAAGAGGACACAGCATGAGATTAGAGGGAGGCCGATTAAGGGGGAATGTGAGGAAATTATTTTTCACAGAAAGGGTGGTGGATGCATGGAACGGCCTACCTGAGTAAATGGTTGCTATGAATACAGTGCAGGGCTTCAAACATGCATGGGATAGGCATAAGGGAGTGATACAGATGAGTATGAATAGATAGGCCACTGACAGAGCAAAGGCCGATGGCACATTTATAAGGCAGAAAAAGAAATGGGCAGACTGGATGTGCCTTGCAGTCCTTTTCTGTCGGCAACTTCTGTGTTTCTATGTTAGATGAAATGAGCTGTTAGAGGTTTCCATGACAGCCGAGCTGAACTGCAGAATTCCATGCAGGATGACTGGATGAGTAGAATGGAATGCCAAGAGGCCATGAATAGTGACATGAGCAGTCAGCCACCAAGGCCGCAAGACTACATGATTCGTGGTTGCACTTATGTGCCATGTGATGAAGTACACAAGCTGATACCTACAGACCCCGAAGGAGGTGCACTAGAGGACATGTTGTAAGGTGATTGAGTAGCATGCTAGGTCCCTGTGTGGTCTAGCTGGAGCAGCAGGACCTGCACGTAGGTCTGCCGGAGTAGTAGTAATAATAATAATATACTTTATTTTTAATGTGCCTTTCAGGTGTCAAGGTGCAGTACGATTAAAACAGTTAAAACTGATAAAACAATCTATAATCCCATTAAAATACCCAGTACACTAGTAGAAGTGAATGAGTCGAGCTAGGTCTCCATGTAGGCAAGCAGAAATGGCAGGACCTCCAAGTAGGTCAGCCTAAGGAAAAAGTAGAGTGAGTAAGTTGAGCTAGGCCTCCACGTAGGCTAGCCGGACTGTCAGGACCTCTACTTAGGTCTGCCTGAGAAAGAGTAGAAGTGAAAGAATCGAACCAGGTCTCCACATAGGCTGTCTGGACAACATGAGTTAGGTTGGCAGTATAGAGGTCTCATCCAGGCCTGTTGCAGGAGGGAAGCTGCAGGTGCAGCTCTTTAGAAGAAGAAGATAATGAGACAGTTGGTAAACAAAGAGGGGTTACAGATCCTGGAATATCAGGGTAAGGTTCTTGCATCAAGCAGAGTGATATCCTGTGCTCTCCAGTTAGTAGTAATGGCTGTGACATGCATGTGTTTGCAGGAATGGTGGGTACAGTGGCCCCAAGGACTGATGTATGAAACAAACATATGAAGAGTGTACTGTGGTAGCGGTTACAGGCATACTGACACACTATACAGAGTACATAACAATGTGAGCAAGTCAGCATATGACTGCGGAAGGAACTGTTACGTATGTGCAATGAAACAGATGAGGTACTACATGGAAATGATGAGCACTACCATAACAATTCATGAACTGATCCTTAGGTAACAGCAGCGAAGTGTGAGGCAAGTGTTGTAGGGGAAGGAACTCCCATTGTGTGCGATGTAGACATCAGTTGAACAAAGAAGTGCATGCCTAATAGGCACTGCCATCTGAGTGAAGAGAAATGTTGACAAGGAGGATAGCAGGAATAAAAATGGTTGAGATAGGTCCCAAACGGCGCATGGCTGCTGCAGCAGGATTGTCAGGTGCCAAAGAAAGAAAGCTATCCAGGGTTCCCCACCCCACTGAGCAGCAGTGGAAGGGGTGGGGAAGCACAGCACGATGGTGGCATGCCAGCCACAAATCGAGGGGGCTGAAGCCCAGAATGCTACCTGGCTCAGGGAAGCAGTGCAGGAGCAGACCATGGGAGGAAGGCAGTTGTTGGCTTGTCGGTCATGAAGAGGAAGTGCAAGGAGTACTGCAGGATATCCAGAGTGGAAGCAGTGGCAAAAGAGAAAGGATTCCTGGATCAAGGAACAGGCTGGACTGGCATGAACTCCAGAGTGACTCTGCAGTCAGGTTCAGGCAGCACTGCTGACGCAGAGGCTGGAAAGGAATGAAGGAGAGCCCTAGAAAGAAAACAGGGGAACAGGAGAACAAAATGTATGGACAGATTGGGGGGGCAGGAAAAGATGGGGCAATGAGACAGGGAAAAACATATAAAAGGGGTGGAGACAAATAACAGGAGATGAAGGCCGAGGGAAGGTGCCAGGCGGGGGCACAGAGGGAGAGAAAAAGAGACAGCCACACAGCACTGGAGCGAGTCCAAGTCACTTGAAGAAGAGGGAGTGGAAGCTGGATGTTTAAGTAGAGTATGGGGACGGGAGCTATGTCCCCCCAATCGAGCCTCAGGCAAAGCCTTTGAAAAAAATATGCACAGCTGAGGAAGCAGAATCTTTCTGTAGCATTTGTGGACTTCTCGATGTTTGATTCTATTTATAGAAGTTTGCTGTGGTCTCTCATGTTAGCTCAAGGTATTGAGCCCACTTTAGTCCAAATAACCTGTAACCTTAATAGTGATACTCGGGCTAGGATTAGGTTGGGAACTAGAGGACAACTGTCTAGAATCATACCAACAAACAAAGAAGTATGGCACGGCTGTGTCCATACCCCCTCATTACTCTGTTTATATATTGACCAAATGTTGAAAGAGTTTGTAAATCTGGACTCTTAACTCATCAAAAATTAAGGACTGTGTTTGCCCTGCATTGGCTTAGGCCGATGATTTGATATTAATAGCTTTATCAAAAAATGGCCTTAAAAATAGATTTATTGGGGGAAAAAAAGAATTAAATTTAAATAAAAATTATGCCAAAACTCAAGTTATGACAGTTGGCCACAGCAGAGTTAAAGGGCACTGAGCCATTGGAAAAGAAAAACTGGAATTTGTCAACAGTAATTTCTATTTGAGTGTGACTTTTACTTCTAGTGCCTCCTGGTCCAAGCATGTAATAAAATAATCAGAAGTTGTGGGGAAAACAATACACGGCCTCTGTAAATTAAATTCTGCCTATGGTGGTCTATCAGTAAGACCTTTGACAGAAGCACTAAAAATCTTATACGTTACATATTTACTATATGGGATCAAAGTATGGGATTATAAAACTAGAAACAAACTTACTCTTCCATTGTATAAACTATTGAGACAGACACTAGGGCTAGATCATTCCTGTCCTGCGGTATATATAAGATCAGAGCTCGGACTGGCAAATGTAAATGCTATTATTGATACTAGTCAGTGTTCTTGGGGAAACAGAAAAATCTTCTCACACTCCTTTGCAATCAATGTTTTCTTTTTATTTGTTCGCCCTAACGTTTCACACATTAAATGTGCTTTTTCAAAGGGCGTTCTTGTTCTATAATTCATAACAGACATAATTAGTATTTTTACTGTATATATGAACAATTTTTATATTGCTTATTCAGAAAAATCTTAATCTGAAACAATTACCATCTTAACAATACTTGATTGCCATTCTCATTCCTATTTAGTCATACTTTCAAGCATCGTGATCTTATTCTGCAATAAAAAATATTTCAATATAACCAAATGTAGTTTACATGGGTATCAATACCTTCCTATTTTTGTCATAGTTTTTCCCTTAGTTTATGTTGTTTCCACCATCCGTTATAGCCTTGCAACTGTATTGTGCTGCTACATGAGCCTGCTCCATCTCTCTTAATTATAGTCCTCATACCCATAAATGCTCTTAAATTATTCATTTTTGGGGCCATGTTCAATGAATTAAAAAACATCATGGCAACATGCTTCTACACCCTTGTTACTATTGGTATTGTACTGGCAGGTGCTTAAATTATCTACTGTTTTAAAATGCATGTTACCTTATGTTATCATCCAGTAATTCTTACTGTTGGCCTTGTGTTTCCACATGCTTGCGGTCGGGTTTTTTTTTGCCTAGACAAATATTTAATATTAAATACATTCAATTATAATCCATCTATGTTGTCCTGGCCAGTTTAAACATTGTTCATAACGTGTCTGAATGGTTTATTTGATTTCCTTTACCTGTTTACATAATTTATCTTTCTTGCCAGAGCACTTCGCTTGTTTCATATGTCTATCAATTGGATCAACGAACCACTTCATTTCTATGGTCGTAAAAATTAGTAAAGGTTAGTAGGTGTTATAGTGTTACCAGGTCTGCCCTTTCCACAACATTGCTGAAACATAAGTTTACATGTTCGTTTAGGCCATTTACCTGGGTTCACTTGTACTGGTGGACTTGTCTGCATTTCACTGTTTTATTTGATATTTCTCAGTTTTTTAGGCAGCTCTGCCAGTTACCTGAAAGGCTAAAGATTCATTTTTAACTGAGTGCTCTGCACGCCACTAACTTTTATAACTGATTCCTAAAAGGTTTTAGCATTTACCTGGCATTCTGTTGTGGTTCCTGTGCTCTGCTACTGCCCCAAGCTTGTACGCTGTTGCACATTAGTTTTTACCTGAAGAAGGTGTGCCAAAATTCTCTCCAGCCTAATTATGTATATTATGAATTATAGAACAAGAAAGCCCTTTGAAAAAGCACATTTAATGTGAAAAAATGTTAGGGTGAACAAATAAAAAGAAAACATTGATTGCAAAGGACTCTGAGAAGATTTTTCTGCCACCCACCCGATACTGACTAGTCATTAAGTCCTCTCAGGAGGGAAATAATATTGAACTTTAAAGTTATATATATATATATATATATATATATATCCATTTCCCATGAGGTACCTACCATTATGAAGGTATTATTGATACTAGGAAAATTAATTACTGGCTGAGACCTAAGTAGGATATCACAAGATAGACTCCCATACAAATGCCTAATAAAAAAAAAAAGTTGGTCAGCATTGGGCTGTAAAGAGTCTAACTAGGATAAAAATATTTTGTTGAATCTGAGGAAGAATGATTTAACAAGTCTAAACAGCTATATAGAAAAAAAATACTCTTAGCTGGAAATATAAAAAATACATTAAAACAAAAATTAATAACTACTGGGTTGATCTGGATATAGACTGCATCTCAAAGACAAGATTGTCTCCTTGGTTTGTAGCTCATAATAGTTCATATACTGTAGATATAAATGTTATCTGGACATACAGATCTATGTTTAAGAAGAACATTCATTAAATAACATTCTTACAGCTAGACATAATCTGACACCCACTACACAACATTGTTTCTGTGCAATCAGGAGCAGGAAGGATTTAATGCACATTTTATGGGACTGCACTTGAAACAAAGTGGCCAGGGTACATTGGCTTGGCCAATACCTCAATAAGTGGAGTGAGTTTGATAAAATCACGCTTACAAGGATTCTTATACATACAGAGCACAACTTGTCCATCATCAGACTTGAAAACAACTTCTTACAGATCAATAAGATCAGAATATACAAAATGAAAAGGACTGACAAGAGTACAGTATAAGTCAGTTTGAAACTTGCCCTTTGATACACAAGCTATATAGTCTTAACCCTACTAAAATTACTGGTATATGTTGATGCATTATATAACTGATCTTATGAAACTAATTAGTCAAACTGCTGTGAGTTTGAATATCTGATAGAATACTTTGTTACCTGGCTTATTTACTGCTGTATGTGGGTACCTATAACTATGTAAATAGAGATGTTGTGAAATAAAATTTCACTGGTGAAATTGCCATGAAATCGGCAATTTTGCTACATGAAATATTTAGCAAAACTGTGACATTTTGCCTGAAAATGGGCAGTTCAATGCCCTACTGCCCTTATCTTTATCATAATCATCCCTGGTGTCTAGTGGCCCCAACCCCCTGGACTGATCACTGGCCCAAACTGACAAATCCCCCCCACTGAGATTGACATCAATTTCCCCATCCCCACATTATAAAAAAAATTCCTGACTACCTGGTGTCTAGTGGACCCCCCACCCTGTCATCAGACAGTGCTCCCTGCTCCCCCCAGGAACCCTGAGTGTGCCACCAGCACAGCCCTCCATTCACCTTCATGGCTGGAAGCCCAACTGAGTGTTTCAATGAATGAGCGCATGCTTGTACAAGCATGCAGTTATTCACTGAAGCACTCAGTCGAGCAGCTGGCCATGGAGGTGAGGGGAAAGCTGGGGGGGGGGAGTGGGGGGTGAGCACTATCTGATAACAGGGTGGGGGGGTCCACTGACACCAGGGATGATTTTCTTTATTTTACTTTACTGCTCATCAGGAGGGGGGAAAAGTCAAAAAAGGCTTTAAGTTTTCTTTTTACATAATCCCCTGCATTATTTACAGACTAAGTTGCTACTTGAAGAGTATACTGAAAACAGCAAAATTTCACCTGCAAGTGGTGAATTTTGCCATTTTGCAGGTGAAATTTCACACTCTGCTGGCAAAATTTCACATTTTGCAGCCACAAAATATTTTGAGAAATGTGCGAATTTCGCAAAATATTCCATGTAACAAAATCCATTAATTTTGCACAACACTATGTGTAAATTAATATATGTTTTGTTATTCTAAGGATTATGAGTTGTTGCACTAGATAACATGGTGGAGGGTTTTGCATTGAGTGTTGTCCTAAGTTAGAATAAGGTTTTTAGAGCCAGCCCAGTGGCGCTGAGGGTTGAGGCGCTGTACGCCACACCTCACGCTTCACTTGGCGACCAGTTAAAGAACAAGCCCAGACTGCGGGGGTCAGCAGGGCAGAGAGAGGATTGAGCATCCATAGGACTGCTCTCCTCTCTTGGGGAGGGATCCAGGGGTAGAGCAGTGCAGCAGCTGCCCCCGGTGGAGACCAGTGGCACTGCTATGCACATGGGCTCACTAGCAAGCTAGAAGTAGACATCGGGTGACTGCCTTCCAGATGCAGGTGGGAGCACCAACATCTCAGGCTAGGGCAGCATTGCATGTCCCACATTGGGGGCATAAACACTATGGTAAAACCCCTGTGGTCCAGATAGGCGACGGCCCTCCCTGAGCCATACCGCCACATGCCCAACACTGGAGCCCTTCCACCGCCCCTTCAATCTCCTTGGGCCCTATGTCCCCAGGGGGGCTTGGGGAGAAAAGTAACATCCTTGAGGATGGTAGGGCTCACAGTGGGCAGTAGAGAGAATCTGGCCAGTGGTGAGGCCTGAGAGAGTTCCAGCTCCTGGGGCGATAAAGAGCGTTGGGAAAAAAAAGAGGTTTTTAGGTTTTAACATGGAAGAGATATTATATATTTATATTTCTGAAGACTGTAAACTATATTTAGGAGAGAAGGCTCATGTAAAGATGAACCTCAGTCTGACTAATAACAGAATATACTTTACGCTTCTATAACTTTTACTGTATTTTGTATTGCATTTGCATTTTTATCTGAATTTTATTCTATCATATCATTCATTTTTCTATTTATTATACTTGTAAAGACTTGTATAGTTGAACAATAAATTACTTACTTACTTATTTATCAGCACAGGTCAACTCTGGGGGCTGAGTGGCCACCAGTTACTCCTTATTCCACAGCTGTGACCCTGTTGCATGAGAAGTGAACTCAGCAAGAATTCTCACTGTTGTTTTTTTTTTTTTTTTCACTAGACTCTCAGGCATGACAACTCTGGTCCTGTTTCATCTATCTCTTTTCAGTACTGTTTGGATGTACTTAATAATCCCCTTACTATAGCATGATATCTTAAGATGTTAGTTAATTATTGAGGTACAACATATTGCTCAGCTAAGAACTTGCACCTTATACATTTTTCATTATCCCTCTTCAGATTAATTGTATTGTTCAGATTTTGAACTGGATAACAGACTAATGTTTCTAGTAGTTCTTTTTTCAATACTCTTTCACATTAAACAGTGTTGAATTTGGTGGGCAGTAGCTTCAAATGCACTTACCCCTACCAGTATAGGTCATCACAATATTAATACGATCTAATTTACTTGAAATATGATTAAAATATTTAAAGTATGATAGAAAGCATGTCACTTTGACCTGAATAAGACTAGAATATCTCTTGACGTAGCTCCACCCCCTGAGAAAGTGGTGTAATTGCCAGGAAACATTTTGGGTGCTGGTCAGGCTTTTCCCAGTTACTTCATTTTTTGTTGCTGTCATCTCTATTTAATGAATTAAATGCATGTTTTACATAATTATTGAGTTGTGAAGGTTGTTTTTTGGCAGTTGGTGTGCTCTGATTTTCTTTCTTTTGTTGATTTGGGTCTTTAGGAAACATTTGAGTTCTCAGTAGCTGAAAAGCACAGAATATACTTTTGTCTTTCTATGGTTCAGCAATAAGCAAGTAAGCCTACAAGGGTTACTTTGCACTGTTAACGGTCCACCAAACAATTTGCAAAGAAGACCATGTGCACCGGCGATGGCCTGTGCTGGAGCAAGAGGAAAGATTTGTGACCTCCATTTTACATGGCTCAGTATTATCACAGTGCAAAGATGTCATTGCATCTATTTTGCAGTGGTACTTAAAAAATTGGAATCGGGCTGCAGTTAGACTGAGAAAGTGCAAAGAAATGTATTCTGGGAAATACTGGTGAATCTGTTGTGCAGATAAAGATGTCCATCTCCATGCACATATATGTCAGGCCTCAAATAAGTTAGGAAACATTGGGAGTAGAGTATATTGGGAATACTTTAGATATATAAATTCAATTCTTTGTTGTGAGAGTTTCCATGGAATTGACTGTTTAATGTATAAAAACTTGTTTTTTATTCTGGTTATTGCTGCAAAGAAATGATTTGCCAGATAATGGTTAGAAAAAGCTCATCCACTGGAAGAAAATGTAGAACACAGTGACTTAGATTTATCAGCTGGAAAGTCTGGCACACACCGTGAAACTTCAGAAGGATGCATTTCATAAAAAATGGACAATGTGAGTGGTATCTATGGCCCCAAAGCTAAATAACTCTATTACTTATTGAAGTACCTTGGAGCACATTTAAGAAGATATTTTGAGGTGAAATAGACATATACTGTACATAGAAGAGGAGCGGAAAATTAAGTAGAGGCAGAGAATTTCTTTCTTCCAAAATACACCTGTAAGAAGTGTAAATTTATCTAAAGCTAAAATACATAAATAATGTATATAATTTGAGATAAATGCCATTAAAGAGCATTATTTATAAAAAAAATGAAACAATAGGCTCAAGTGTCTATAAACCAGAACTCTGACAAGAAAAGCTAAAAGCTTCTGAGTAGGTCTTAATCTTCTACATTGGTTTGAAAACAGAAATGGTTAAATATTTATAATGAAAACTAATACAGACATTTTGCCTTTTGAAATTGTGTGTGGTATGCAGAATATATTTGCTTGTAGTTATCCTTACTAGTGAGGCCAAGACTTTTATACCACATGAGTGGTGTATAACAGTGTAGAATAAAAGGTGTTCTTTAGGCTTGTTATGCAGCTGTGGTGGAAATAACATGTTATGTCTGCCACAGTTCATGCTATTTTAACTACATCTCTGTTGTAATGGCAAGAAAGAACCCATGGTACAAATAGGACATTCCAAAGGGCATCCAAGAATAAGATTTGTATTTAATGTGAAATGTTGGTAGCAATGCAACCCAACACTTATGTCTTTGCTTTGCACAGCTACTCTATGATAGACAGCATTATTGATAACAATCCAGACTAAATAAAAACCTTATTCATGGATGTACTATTTAATATCCCCTATATATACCTTAACAAAGGTTATTATATAAGGTAAATAAATGTTTCAGTATTTTAGGATAAATATTAATTTTCACTAAGAACACATTAGTTACACTTAGAACATGTTCTTTACACTTATAATGTGAATTCAGATCTACACTAGAATGAGAGTTCACAATAGAAAGAAAGGCAGTTTTATGCTAAAAGAGTAAAACACTAATAAACATTACATATGGCGTGGTATATATCAAAAACTTTATGGGTTGAAGTAGAATAACACATTCATCTCTTCAATGAGTGGTAAGAACATCATAACTACTTTCTTAGTTATGAGTCTAATACATTACTAGTGGAGATAAATGTGTAAGTCCACTGCAACTGTCTTGTGTTCCTTATTTATAATACAGGCATGCCTTGGACATGCATGAGTTTTGGGGTATTTATCATGCTGTCAAGAAGGAATAACTGTTAGCTGAGTCCAATTGCAGTTTCTGTGACTTTTTCCTTCACCCACTCTCTCCTCATCTCTCCCGTCTCTATCTGTTTATCTTTCTCTCTGTCTCTCTCATATAATATTTGTTTCTAAAGTAAAGTTATGTTTTGCTAAGGAAGCTCATATTTATCATAATTTGTGTAAACATGTGTATTATTACTTACAATATGAATCCTAAACATGGTGATCCTTCTTACTTTAATATTTCATTTAACATTAACCATCCTCAAATGGCCTGTACTCAGCCACACATTATACTATCAATTCACCTCACTACTCATCTAGTTTAACCATCTTTCCTTACAGTATATCACATGCATTTGATTAGCTCTAAATATTTTTGGTTCTATGATTCCAAATACTCGGCCTTCTGGGACTGTACTTAGGTTAGATCAAGGAGGACAGCTGGACCAGCAGAAAACAGATCTCAGCTTATTAAAACTCTAACATGCACTGCAGGATATTGACTCTCCCAGTGCTGCAGCAGATGTCAGCTGCAGTGCATTCTGTGATTTGCAGTTACAAAAAAATGTCTGCTTGCAAGTCAGCTGAAAGTCTGATACAATCTATTATACTGCAGTAAACAGTAAGGTTAAAAATGTGTTTACCTACCAAGTGCAAATTTGCACTATCCCCTCACTTGGGTGTCGGGCTCTTAGTGCTGGCTGTTCCCCTTGAGTGCAGAACATGTTTAAAGGTACTGTCTATAGATTCTGGATGTATACATACTCCCGCAGTCTTGTAAGAGTTAATGTAATTGATATTCATAAAATTAGCTTTACTTATATGCTGAGAAAATGTGATTCATAACTGAGGTATAAGAGTGATGATTAAGTGAATGTTTTGTTTTCAGAACAGGGCAACTTCTTTGGCATTCATTTTAATATAATTAGTACTCATAAATTTGGATTTATTGATATGCTGAGAAAAAATGATTTGTGCTTACACAGAAACATAGAATTTGACAGCAGATAAGGACCACCAGGCCGATCCAGTGTGCCCAATTCTCCCTATCTACAATATTACCAGTTCTACAG
This sequence comes from Neoceratodus forsteri, assembly GCA_016271365.2. Lineage (NCBI taxonomy): Eukaryota > Metazoa > Chordata > Ceratodontiformes > Ceratodontidae > Neoceratodus > Neoceratodus forsteri. The sequence continues at coordinate 744,748,914 of CM057458.1, read as the reverse complement.
CTATTTTTCTCTCCCCCTTCCTTTCCACTATGATTCTTTTGTGTTTATTCTGTGCATTCTTGAACCCCACCACTGTTTTCACCATTACTACCTCTGCTGAAAGGCTGTTCCAGGAATCCACCACTTTTACTGTGAAGAAGTTCTTCCTCACATGTCTCCTGAATCTACTTCTCTCCAGCTTCGTAGCATATCATCTTGTTCTTGAGCACCTTTTCTTCTGAAAAATACTACCCTCCTGTGCCTTACTTACTTCTGTGAGGTTTTCACAGGTCTCTATCATATCCCTCTCTCCCTCCTCTCTTTCAGGGCGTAGATGTTAAGGTTCTTTAGTCTCTCCTCATAGGGCTTTCCATTTTAGCTACCTTTCTCTGGACTGCCTCTACTCTATCTATGTCTGTCTGGAGATGTGGTATCCAGGGCTGGACACATCACTCTAGGTGGGGTCTTACCAGCGGTCTATGCAGAGGCAACCCACCTCCATCTTTATGCTGGTATTACCCCTCCCTGTGCACCCCAGCATCACACTGGCCATACCTACAGCCTTGTCAAACTGCCTGGAAACCTTTAAGTCATCTGATATGTTTACCCACAGCTCTATTTCCTGCATGGTGATTGTCAATACCACTCACCCAATTTTGTACTTTGTCCCTGGGTTTCTGTGTCCTAAATACATTATTTTACACTTTTTCACACTGAAGCCTAGCTGCCATACCCTTGACCACTCTTTTAGTTTTCTCAGGTCTCTACTTATCCTTTCCACCCCCTTCCCCTGCAGTATCTACCCTATTGCAGAATTCAGTGTTATCCACAAAGAGGCAATCCTTCCCTTCCACCTCTTTGGCAATGTCATTTATAAAGACATTATTTATTTATTTATTGAAAATGTTTCACCAGGAAAGGCACACTGAGCAAAAAAGATGCTTGTCTCACGGTGCGACCTTGGGGGAAGGGTTACAATGGAGGAAGGTATACATACTACAGATGAAATTAGGAGTAGAGCAATACAGATAATGAACATAATTGGGTGGGATTACATTTGAACTTGTTACATAAGGAGAACAGTACAAAACATGATCATCAAGGACAGTGGTATACATAACATGGGTACACATAGAGGGCAATACATGATTACATAAGTACCAGTAACAGAACTTGAGCTGAAGCGAGATGAACCAAGTTGGCAGTGGGAAATGGAGAGCGAAGATAGGGGATAAAGGAGGGGTGAACTAATAAACACTAGGTGTGTGGGGGGGTGCTTTAGGTGAGATGGTGGGGGAAGGAGCAGGGAGATAGTAGCAGTGAGTAAGACTGAAGAGCATAGGTTATTTAGGAAGGTGGGGGAAGGGAAGGGAGTTATTAGAAGTGAATAAGAGTGTAAGTGCGTATGTTTTTTTTTTTTTTTTAGGGTAGTGTATAAGCCAGACAATTAGGCTAAATAAAGGGGAACGTTCCCAGCACTGATCCCTGAGGTACCCCACTGGTCACCCCTTCCTCAGAGTGAACTCCATTTACCACCAACCTCTGTCACCTATCCCCTAACTAATTTCTCATCCAGTTTATCACCTTTGGACCCACTCCTAAGCTACCCAGCTTGCTTACTACTCTCCTTTGTAGAATGCTGTCAAAAGCCTTACTAAATTCTCAGTAGGCAATGCCCCCCTGATCTAAATCCTCTGTCAGCCAAATAAATCTATCAGATTTGTTTGACATGACCCCCTCCCCCTCCCTGTAAAACCATGCTGCCTCAGGTCTTGTAACCCACTGGAGTCAAGATGTTCCAAAATCCTTTTCTTCAGCAGTGATTCCATTAACTTTCTAAAACACTGATGTCAGGCTGACTGGCCTATAATTGCCAGTCTCCTCCCTGCTGCCAGTTTTGTGTAGATTCACCCTCCTACAGTCTTCCAGAAGCACTCAGTTTTCCAGCACACTATTTAATAGAACTGTCAAAGGTATAGCCAGTACTGTATTTCCATGAGCTCCCTCAATACACTTGGATGCATCTCATTTGGCCCATTGCTTTGTCCACCTTCAGATTACCAACTCCCTTCAATACTCTTGCCTCCCCACCCAAAAAAAAAGACTAGTGTCCACCTCCCTCCCTCCAAAGCTTTTGTTACTTTTTTGTGGCCTCTCCCCTGCTCTTTCCTGTGTAAACAATAAACACAAGCATTTATTCAGGATGTCTGCCTCTTCCTGATCCCCCTCTACACAGTCCCCCCCCCCTTCTCTTATCTTACAATCTCACCCCTGGTCTTCCTCATTTCACTTACTGTACATACATAAAAAATGTCTTGTCCCCATTCATTACCTCCTTGGCTATTCTCTTTTCAGGTTGGTACCTTTTTTGCTCCTTACTGATTTCCCTGCTTCTGTGTCCCCAATAGGCCTCCCTATCCTTCTCCCTCTGCTTCCCCTTATACCTTCAGAATGCAACTCTTTTAGCCTTTACCTTTTTGGCCACCTTTTTTGAGAACCACAGTGGCCTCTTTCTCCCTTTGCTGTTGCTCACTTGTTTGATGCAGAGATTTTTCACCTTTACTATGTTCCCTTTTATCTTTGCCCTCTGTTCCACAACCCCACCCAGGGCACCCCCACATGCCAGCTCATCCCTCAGGCATTCACCCATCTTTATAAAATGTGCCTTCCTGAAGTCCAGAACCCTCACCCTTGTGTGGTTCGATTTCACATCCATCATTACATTGAGCCACAATGATCAAGTGGTCTTCCACCTTGATGGCTTCAACACTGTCACTGTTGGTGAGTACCAGGTCCAATACTGACACATCAAGAGTGGACTCACCGACTAGTTGCCTGAGGACCCCCAAACCAGAAAGTCCAGGTTGGCCCTTCTAGATGAAGCCACTGCTGGGATGCTCCAATCTACATCTGGCAGGCTGAAGTCCCCAAGGTCCCCCATCTGGAAAATTGAAATTGAGGGAGTAGTAGGAAGTTGAGGGAGCAGTGGTAGGATAATGAAAAGGATGTGTTATTTTTAGTACAGTGACTTCTTCAGCTTAGATTTTAATGTCATAATTATTATTCTTAGCTAATATTATTCTTTTAAATTTTATTTTTTTAAATGCTGAGAAAAAGTGATTTGTGATAGAGGAAGGAGGAGGAGGAGGAGGAAGATGACGAAGAGGATGTATTGTTTTCAGAACCAGTTGATGTCTATGGTTTTAATGTTAACGTGATTACTATTAATAGTTGTTATTATTGTTAGTGTTATAAATTTATCTTTATTCATATGCCAAGAAAATATGATTAGTTATGGAGGGAAGAGGAAGATGACAATGAAAAGCAGAACAATGCAAAGTCAGCAAAAAAGGGGGATAAAACATTCTTTCGGTACATAAAAGAAAAGAAGAAGAACAGCAAGGCATGGATAATGAGACTAAAAAGGGTAGGGGGGAATGTGAAAGAGGACCAAAAGAAAGCAGACATATTGAACAAGTACTTTTGTTCAATATTGATTGTATTTTTATACAAGAAGCACTCATTAGAGGGGACCTCTATTTTCAATGAGAGTCCTGTTTACACATAACAAAGTTTCATACAATACTTAACATAAAATGAAACATGAACAAGTATATAATTACATAAAAGCAAATTCATAATCATAATGATGTGCAACTGTTGCAAGATACCTTAAAAGATTTTCTCAGTGTTGACTGAAATTCTTTCACAGAATTCTTTGCCTTAATGTCTACAGGGATGGCATTCCAAGTCTTTGCCAAATTTGTCTGTAACATATCATCTCCAAATCTATTGTGTGCTTGTGGACAATAAATCTTCATCTGATCTTGAAATGAGTATCTTGAATTTATGGGTTCTCTCATTGTCACCATATTTCTCAATGGGTGAACTGTTTTTGAGTTTAACATGTTGAAACACCATGCTTGCCACTGTAATTTTTGTTTATCCTCCGGATGTGACCATTTTAATGCCTGATACACATGGCAGTGATGAGTCCCAAATTTACTTGAATTTGCAAACCTAGCCAGTCTACAATAAGTTTAATTAATTCTTTTTAGAGCAGTTTTTGGTGCATTCCTATAAGCCATTACTCCACAATCTAAGACTGGAATAAGCAATTGTAAGGTTAGCTTCTGTCTAGCCTCTTTCGACAAACTTGTTAATATTGTTCTAAGCACTCCCAGTCTTTGGTTAATTTTCTTAGTAGTCACTTTTATGTGTTCCACAAATTTTAGTTTCCTGTCCATGATCACACCCAAATATTTATAAGTATTAGTATCTGCCAATGTTTTACCATTTAAAAATGTTATATCTAAAATGTTATCTGTCCCTTCCACTCCATTTTGAAAATACATGCACTGAGTTTTCTTTGTATTCATCAGCAAACCAGATTCTTTAAACCAGTGTTCCATATTGTGCAAATCGTTCTGTAATCTGCATTCAAGTACTTCACTGCTGTCCGCAGATGCCACTAAAACAGTGTCATCCATGTACAGCCGTACTCCACTTTCTCCTATTACCCCAGGCAGGTTATTTATGAAAATATTGAATAACAGAGGCCCTAAAATGGAGCCTTGGTTGACTCCTCTCCTTTTTTTCTTTTGATGTGGAGTTGTTTTTACTCCCAATAATGTACACTGTTTTCTATTCATCAAATAAGAACCAAACCACTGCAATTGTTCAGAGTGTACTCCCTCTTCATACAATCTGAGCAATAGTAGTCTGTGATCTACCAGATCTAACGTTTTGTTGAGATCCATGAACACGGCCCCAATCTTTTTTACCTCATTTATGGGACTTGCTATTAAATTATTAAAATCTATTTGGGCCACATCTCTGGATCTCAAAGATATGAATCCATGTTGCCAGTTTGTGAGCACTTCATGCTGTTCTAGGTAATGATATAACTGTTTGTAAACTAGTTTTTCCAGTATTTTGGACATTAGGGGCAACATGGCTATTGGCCTGTAGTTAGTAGGAATTAGGGGATTCCCCCCCTTTAAATATGAGGAATATTGTTCCTATTTTCCAATATTCAGCAAACATACCCATATGAAGACTCTCATTAAACATATAGGTGACTATGGGTGCCAATACGTCTGCCCCCAATTTGAAAAATTGTGGTCCAATTTTGTCTAGCACCCCTACTTTTTAAATGTTCAAATTTTTCTGCTCTTTTGTGATCTCTTTAACACTTAATGCCTTAACTCTAAATCTGTGATCTGTATTTTCTGTTGAATCTGATGCTTCTTTTACTGTTTTCTGAACTGAAGTATCTTTGCAACTTATTTATAGTTTTTCTAACCTTAGGTCTGGTAAGTCTATAAAATTCTTGTTTAAAGTGTCAGCTACTTTTGTTTGATCCTCTATTATTTCTTTATCTATTATTGGGCTGGTCTGAGTTTTATGTTCTACTGGATTTTGTAAGTGCCTTAGGTGATGCCAACATTTGTTGTGGTCTCTTGCTTCTGCGATATTATTTTTATAGTACTGGAATTTAACTGTTTTAATCTCTGTTGTACATTCATTTCTCCATTTTTTGAAGACATTCCAAACCTCCTCATTCCTTGTTTTGTTTGTTTTTTTTCCAAAACCTTTCTTTATTTATGAAGGAAGGGGTAGGTGATGAGCCACAGATAGTGGATAAGAGCATTCAGGTAAGAGAGGCTGACTCTAGCCATTTTACAGAGAAGAGAGTCCTTGAATAACTAGAATAAATGAAAGTCAATGGATCTGGACAGGGTCCACCAGAGGATACTAAGAAAACTAAGGGAGGAACTGGCTACACCTCTGACAGCCCTGTTTAATCTATTACTAGATACAGGGGAAGTTCTAGGGGACTGGAGGAAGCCGGATGTGGTCCCACTACACAAAAGTGTGAATAGAGAGGAGACAGAAAACTACCGATCTGTAAGCCTGACTTTGGTGGTGGGCAAGGTTATGGAAACATTACTTAAGGAAAGTATTGGGGAATACCTTAATGCCAGAGGATTGCAGGATCTGAGGCAGCATGGGTTCACAGGGGTGGGGATATCTTGCCAAGCTAACTTGATAAAAGGTCTTTGACCGGGTCACCAGGGGGGAGTGGACTAGGGAGGAGCAGTGGAAGTGGCCTACCTGGATTTCAGTAAGGCATTCAACACTATTCCAAACAGAAGACTGGTAAACAAGCTGGACAGCCTGGGAGTGGGACCAAAAATAGTAAAATGGGTACAGAATTGGCTAAGTAACAGAACTCAGAGGGTAGTGGTAAATGGTATTCACTCAGAAGAAGATAAAATAACCAGTGGGGTGCCATAGGGGTCAGTGCTGGGACCAGTCCTCCTCAATGTCTTTATTAGTGACATCATAGAGGGGCTGGAAGGAAAGGTACGCCTGTTCGTGGATGATACAAATATCTGCAACAGGGTGGACACTCCTGGGGGAGTGGAAAGAATAAAAGATTTAAAAAGGGTTTGGCAACTGGGATTCAATGCCAATAAGTGTAAAATTATGCACATCAGGCACAAAAATCCAAGGACATCGCATCATTAATGGGGGAAGTGTTAATGACCACAAATCAGAAAAGGGATCTGGGTATCATCATATCTGATAACCTGATGGTAGGAAATCAGTGTGATAATGTAGTGAGAAAGGCTAGTAGGATGCTGGGTTGCACAGGGAGGGGTATCCCTAAGGGTGGGCAAAAGTTGCAAATTCTACTTTCATGGAACTTCTGCAAAATTTCAAAACTCTTGCAGAATTTTTTCGAACTTTCACCATCTGCGAAAATGGGGTTTTCCGCAGATTTTCACCCATTTCTGCAAACTAATACAGCTAAGCTGTGGAATTTATTCCATCTGCAGTTTAGATGTACAGTATATTTGAAATTAAAAGTAATGTACCCCTCACCATGTCTAGAGCAGTGCCCCTGCCAATCCCACTGACTGGAGGCCCAAAGTAAAGAAATCCCTGGTGGCTAGTGGTCCCACCCCCAGTTCCCTCTCCCATCAATCATGGGTCTCATCAAAAAACCTATCCTGAATCCCACTCCCTGGTGTCTATTGGCCCCCCTCCCTATGAGCCCATCCCTTAATACAATACTCCTACATCAATTGGTTCAGATTCATTGCCCTAATTGAAATTATTCCCTGGTGTCTAACTGACCCCCCTCCCTAACCCATGCCCCAATCCCTGAAAAAAAAAAGAAAAGTAATCTTCATTTATTCCCCCAATCCCTGGTACCTAGTGGATCCCCCACATCCCCACCCTGACAGTTAGTGAAGACCGCCACCCCACTTGCCCTCTGTCTCAACCCCCCAAGCAGGCCATGGGTGCAGCCCTCCTTTCTCCTCCATGGCCAGTGCCCACTGAGCTGCTGTCAATATGAATGATCATGTGCTTGCTTGTACAAGCACGCATTCATTCATTGCAGCTTCCATTCATCTTTCACAAGTTTTCAGGGGTAGAGGAGGGGAGGGGGCTGTTTCAGTTGCCTGCAGCGTGGGCAGGATGGGGGACAATGGTGTTTGACCTAGGAGGGGTCCACAACCCCATTCCCCTGGGGTCCACAATGCTGTTCTCCCCATCCCACCAGCTCTGCAGGTGACCGGAACAGCTCCCTTCCCTCCGACCTCTACCCCCGAAAACTTGTGAAAGATGACCAGGAGCTGCAATGAATGAGCATGTGCTTGTACCAGGAAGCACATGCTCATGCATACTGACAGCAGCTCAGTGGGTCACCAGCAGTGGAGGAGAGAGGAGGGCTGTGCTGATGACCTGCTTGGAGGGTCAAGATGGGGGGGAGCGTGGTGGTGGCAGTCTTCACTAACCATCAGGTGGGGGAGTTGGGGGTCCACTAGACACCAGAAATTGGGGGAATAAATTAAGGGCCAACTAGACACCAGAGAATAATTCAATTAGGGCGACAAATTTGAACCGATGGATGGAGGACTATTGTATTAAGGGTCGGATCATAGGGAGGTGGGGGCCACTAGAGACCTAGGAGTGGAAGTCAGGACAGGTTTTATGATGAGACCCATGATCAGCTGGTGGGAGTGGGACCACTAGCCACAAGGGAGCTTTTTTGGGGGGACCCGTGATCAGCGGGTGCTGGTGGGGCGGGGTATTAATAAATTTAATTAACTTAATGTAAACTGCCAGTAACAATACACAAAACTGACCATTCTGAGGATTTTGTGCTGCAATTTAACTTGCAGTTGCCACATTTATTCCACCCATTTTAAGGTGGAATTTCTAAGGAAGTTGCGAAAGTGATTTCTGAACTTTCACAGAAGCGAAAGTCACACTTTTGCAGAAATTCTGGCAGTGTTTTTTTTTTTTTTTGCATACCCTTAGGTATCACCAGCAGAAAAAGGGAGGTAGTTTTAACCCATATAGCTCTATGGTGAGACCCCACCTGGAGTACTGTGTCCAGTTCTTGAGGCCTCATCTCAAGAAGGACATAGAGAGGGTGGAGGCAATGCAGAGAAGAGCAACCAAGATGCTGCATGGCCTGCATCGGAAGCCATATGAGAAAAGACTCATGGAATTAAATATGTACTTGCTGGAGGAGATAAAGGGGAGATACTGTTTGATAAAAACATTAAAATACCTCATAGGTATCAATAAGGTACAGGAGGGAGGCATATTGCACAGAAGGAGATGTTCAAAAACAAGGGGGCAGGATATGAAGCTGGAAGGGAGGAGACTCAAAGAGGATGTAAGGAAATATTTCTTTATGGAAAGGGTAGTGGATGCCTGGAACAGACTCTCAGCAGTGGTGGTGGGTAATGAAACAGTAGCAGATTTCAAACATGCATGGACTAGGCACAGGGGGACCTTAGTAACAGGGTTGGGGGTAGAAGTAATGCCTTAGATCACTTAGGTTCTTCAGTGGCACAGTAAGTAAGGACTTTAGGAAGACTAGGTGGGCCAGGAGGTCATTTTCTGGACTTTTCTGCCAACAGAGTCTGTGTTTCTATGAGTTGTTTTCTGAAGCAAGGAGCAAAACAAGATGCATCAGGAACTGTCAGCACTTGAAGAAGTTGGAAAGCTTGCCAGTTTAGTGCAAGCATGTAATAGCTCAGGCAGTGTACTTTGATTTTTATAACAATTCAGCACTAGCTGGAGAGCTTGTAATGGGCCTGGCTTTGGCTATGGGCCTGGCTTTGGCTTTTGGCTGTTAGACCCTGTGTGAAGAAGTCCCAATTTGGTACCAAGGGATGCATTATCTGACTCAAGCTGCTGCAACCCATTGCAGCACAACTAGTTAAATGAATGGTCTTATCCCAGCACTTCGTACACCTAACCTGTGGCAACAATCCCTGCTGCTGTGGTTCCACTTAACCTGAGAGTGGATTAATAGTGTACATACTGTATTAAGGTTTAAAGAATTGTTGGATTTGAGGCATTAGGAATCTGAGCTGGAGCAGCATACGTTTGCTGTGGAACATTTTGTTGGACTACATTGTTGCTGAAATATTTTTTTTTTATCAGTTTGGAGTAAATATCCACATTTGTTCCTGAGTACCACTGAACTTAACTGTTCTCATCTCATATAATTCTTTGGGTGAACAGGCAAATAGATCAGGTGGTGAGTGTGTTCTACTTACATTTCAGTAAAGCTTTCAACACCATTCCACATAGGATACTCATAAGAAAACTGGACAGCTTAGTAGTGGGTCCTAAGGTGATACACCGGGTAAGTAATTGGTTAAGGTATAGGTGGCAGAGGGTGGTGGTAAACAGAGTTCACTCTGGAGAAGGGAAAGTGATCAGTGGGTTACCTCAGTGCTCAGTACTGGGTCCAGTCATCTGTAATGTCTTTATAAATGACACTGCAAATGAGCTGGAGGGAAATTCTGCCTTTTTGTGGATGATAGCAAATTCTGAAATTGGATGGACACACAGAAGGGAGTGGAAATAATGTCCAGAGACCTGAGAAAAATTTGAGGAGTGGTCAAAGGCATGGAAGCTGGGTTTCAGTATGAAAAAGTCCAAAATCATGCACTTGGGGCACAGAAACTAGAAGGAGGAAAACAAACTTGGAGGAGTGGTATTGAAGGTCACCATACAGGAAAGGGACCTGGGATTAATCATATCTAATTACCTCAAAGTGGTGAGGCAGTGCAGCAAAGCAGTTTGTAATGTCAGTGGGAATGTTGGGGTGCATAGGGAGGGGTATCACCAGCAGAAGGATGGAGGTGGTGTTGTTGCTGTATACATCATTGGTGAGACCCAACCTGGAGTACTGCATCCAGTTCTGGAGACCACATCTCAGAAATGACATAGACAGAAGCCCTATGAGGAGAGACTTAAAGAGGAAGACTACTGCTTATTTATGAATTGGATATTTCTGACATATTTTTCATATGCTACATCAGTTACTGCAAGTATGCCAATAAGAGCTGATTTGTTTCTGTTTTCACACTTATTTAGATTCGGAGGCTCTGACACAGACTTGTAAAGCCTCAGGTAAGCCTCCATTTATATGCAAATGAAGCAGTTGTAATACAACCCCTTCCATTATTTGGTGTCACTGAAGCAGCAGCTCAGAAGAAAGCATAAGGTTTGCAAAGCTTCCTATCAGTATTTTATTTTAAATTTGCAATGGCTTAAGACAGTCTTGTCATACCACTCACACGGTGTGAAGTACTAGTACTCTTTATTTGTGCATAGCAAATAATACATCTAAAATTATTTCATTCACAAGAAAAAAAATATTTCTTTGTGCTGCTCATCTCTCACTATAAGACAGTTGTAACATATTGTGGAGGAGGAACAGACTGAGTGCTTCCTTTGCTCAGATAACACACAACACACATCTCCTTTCAACAGCCAGAAAAATAGAGATCTAGATCATGTAGCTTAAAAAGTATACTTTTTTTTTCATTTCCAATGTTCCTTAAACCACAGTTGCTGATAGGAAATTACTAAGAGAGGAAATTAATATGACATGGGAACAGTGAGGTAAGCAAACACCCAGTACTGCAGATGTGAACTTCACCTTTAAGGATCTCAATATGTACACCCTGGAAGATAGGAGGGGGAAGGGGATAGGATAGAGACTCATAAATACCTCCTAGGAGTAAATAAGGTGCAAGACAGGATTATTTTTCAGAGGAAAAGATGCACAAGAACAAGGGGACATGCAACAAAGCTGGAAGGGGTAACATTCAAGAGAGACACGAGGAAGTACTTCTTCACTGAAAGAATGGTGGATGCCTGGAACACCCAGGCAAATTAATAAATCATCAATCATGTTTTCTGAAGGTCAGTCATGACAGATCATTGTTAATCACCAAATGCTACTATATGACCATTGAGAGATTGAGATTTAAGTTCATCATCTAGATCACATTTTAATCATCAAGCATGTAACTTTCAAATCACCAGCGGATGATTATCAATTATTTTTGTAAGCTTAAATCAGCATGATGGTTTTTGATCTGTGAATGTCAAATGATGATTGTTGATGATCACTGATGACTGTATTAGTTCTGTATGATTAGACTATAAGTCACATGAGTAATAATTGTCAAATTTATTTTCCTAATATGAAAATGTGAATGTCAAATGTCAGCAAAAGTGAATAAATTATAATGTAAATCATGTGAAGTAAAGTTTTAATCCCTTTAGCAAGAGGAAATGCAATATTCAATATTGTATACACATTTACATAACTAATTTGCATATTTCAACAGCACAGTTTATGAACCAAAACAATGGTAAGTTGTATGTTTGAAATAATTTTGCCTTGACAGTAGTATTTTGCCAACTGTTATGAAAGGTTTTGAGCAGAAATTAGGTACTTATAGAAACTCACCATAACCGTAAAATAAATAATTTAAAGGAGATATATAATCTGATTTGAGCCCTTATAACAGTAGTAAGAAATGAAGTATCAGAGTAAATGTAATTAAAAGCAACCTGTTTGTATGGAACATGTATTACAGCTGATACCAGCTAAGATGTCTAAATAGAAGACACAATAAATTTGGAAAGTATATAAAGAAGATTAATTGATTTTTTAAATTTATTACAGTACTTTTGGCCATGTTTAATCATTGTTAGTCATGATCACAATGATGGTTTTCGAAGGTTGATCATGATCTTTTCACATAAACTGACGTGGAACCTTTGTAAAAGAGCCTTGTCTCAAAGGTACTTGTAATCCTAGAATAAATAAATAAACATAATTGATAATGATTATTAATGATACATTATTATAAAATCATCATCTGTTCAGTTGGGCAGTCTTCCACTGGTAGTGTTGAAAATGGAGGAATTCAAGAATGCATGGGATAGGTATAATGGAATCATAATGGAAAGTGTGGGGAGGGATACCTGAGATCAAGTAGGATCTGCGGTGACTGCATAGGCAGGGGAAAATTGAGCATACTGGGTGGGCCAAGCAGGCCTTATCTGCCATCAAATTCTTTTGTAACCCCTAGATGGCGCTATCCCAGGGGCTACTACCCCTGCCTGATTTGCCACTAACAGGTTGAGGGGCCTGGATCCAATGGCGGGTGCCTCCACCCAGAGGTCAGGGTTTGCAATAGTTAAACTAACTTGGTCACAGCCCTCTGGGACACTGCAACCCCTTTCTTCCCACTAGTGGCCCACACAATATATCAGAATTACCTTCACAGTATACACTTACCCCAGGTCTGGTTCCGCACTGGGACCTCCTGTGAAATGAGATACAGTGCAACAATCACAGTACAGTACTTTAACATAGACAAATACCTCAGGCAGTATAACTTTGCTGAAACAAAGCAGCTCTGATTTATTTAGGGGATATAACAAGGACAGGGAAATCAGGTTAATTAGCTTATCACTCTAATAATCTACCTATGGCTCTGTGCACAGGCCTATCCCTATCAGTTACTGTCCCTGGGTACCCAAGCCCTAGTGGCTAGTCCAAACCGTGGCAGCTGGTAGGGGCCCTTTCACACAGAAAAGGAGAATTAAACAGTCAGCAGTACAGTAATTCCATTTGGATTTAATGTGGCAATTCAACAGGAAGCGACCCTGAATTAGTACTCCGACCTCCAAATAAGATAGGGTCCTTCAATGTCAGCAGGGCTCACTTGAGGTACACAAACCTCTTCACACATCCATATAAAAGAAAGCACTATACCAGGCAGGCTGCATCTGTATCGATCGCAATTACTGCACAATACCGGAGAACACACAGCAGATTCAGTTCTGACAGACAGAGTGCAATTTTCAGCAATTCCTCCAGTCTTCTACAGGGTGAGCCTGGTTTCTACTCTTCAGAGATCCTTTGATTCTTTTCACAGGACGGATTCAGTCCTAACAAGCTGTTACACAAGCTGCAGACCGGAACTCTGGGCCTTACACACGTTTTTGACTAAAACTGCACACTGAAAAGCACAGGCTCCTTCCTTCTTCACTGCCAAAGCTCAACTCAACTCCAACCGACAAAACCGGGCACTTCCTTTGAGTTCCTCCCAGTTCTTGACTGGATTGGCTGTCACTCACAATAGACTGCTGCTGTTGGTCCAAAAGGCACTGAAGTCTAAACTACATCTCCCAGAGTCACTGCCCATACAATCCTCTTGTGGCTGTCAGATTATGAGTCCAAGTTCTGATTCATCCAAGGCACCATTTTAGAGCTAGCTTACCCCACACTGATTGGTCCAGTTCAGCAGTTCAAAACTAGAATGGAAGCTAGCAGACACAGTTCTGACTGCAAAGAAAGCAGGTTAGACAAACTGTAATTTCATTATTACTCTAAATAATTTCTGGCAAACAGTTACATCTTTCAGATAGGTTCCCTTTGCACTCTAGTGACTGCAAAATGAAGTGAATTGCAGCAGCTCGAGTGGTACTCAGAGAAGCACACAGTCCCCCCATACAAACTAATTATGTCTGCAAGCAGACAGCTCTTAAAGAGACAGTACCAGAGGCTCTAAAAACACTCACTGATAAATGGCTTAAATGCCAAACACCATTCAGGCTTGGAGCATTCAAGCAAGCTCCTTGAAGTCTTTTGGGAACCCCCATTTGCAGGGGGGTTACACTTTGTTTCTGTATTTCATGTTTTCTACACACATCTACAGTACACACACAACAGATGATGACATGATTCAGCCACTGCAGCATGTTATCAATGATGTATTGCAATAGTTTGAATCTAAGATGCCCACATGATGTACACAAAAGCCAAAGTGCTGTATCACTGGTGAGGTGACAGAGAAGTGTGAAATCATCAAGACCCCCCCCCCCCCCCCGCACTGACAGACCACACACCACCTGAGAGATCCGGAGCTCAATTTGCAAAACCCTTGTGACTGGTGCAAGTTGCTCTGAACCCCTGCCTATGGCAAACTCCAGGTGTGCCAGGGACCCTGTACCAAATTTTGGTAGGAAAACCAGTCCTACCACCAAAGTCCCAGGCACAACTGTAAGTGGTTCAATGTGTCGAATGGATGGTGCAAAGGAAGGGGATTGACAGAGGCTTCTGTCATCCCTTGTCCTGGAACCCCAAGCCCTGGTGATGAGGTGCAATGCAGCAGAAGGCACTGAAGCCCTGCCAGAGTGCAGTGCCACACCACAAGGCCATCAGCAGTGGAGCATGTCAATGATTCCCAGGTAGTGGACAGATGTGTGTGCACATAACAGACACCAGTGCCCATGTCCAGGACACCAACGAAAGGTGTGGGAGGTGTGAGATGCCTGTACTACCCATGGTCATGCCATGCAGTTGCTGACACCAGTGTCCAGCACCCAACACAGAGTTGCCCAGAAGACCACAACATGCCAGTGGTAGTTAGCAGTGTGGTGGTACCATAACAGCAGCAGGTTGGGACAGGAGTGATCTCCACAGTGATGCCAATGCCCTTTTGTGGAGTATGGTTGCAGACAGTTAAGCCACAAATGAGCTACATGCAGAGCAGCCAGTGCAACAGACACAGCTGGACTAAGCCGTACATTGGCAAGGGCGACCTGTACAGAGGCAGGGTGGAACATCATGCACACACAGTTATATGGCCACCAAAAGTGATAATGGCTCTGTGACAGCACAAGGAGATGCCCAATACAGGTGGTACAATATGCACAGGTGGAGCATCATATGCAGAGACAGGTTCTGCAACCCATACAGTGCCATGCAAGACACCGTCCACCATATAGTACCCTCAATGCCACCCAGTTTCTGTGCCTATACCTACCACTTGTGTGGGTCTGTATATGTGACAGAACTCATTCCACCATCAGGCTGATGTCTTGGACTGCTGTTCCGGGAGTCGGTAACTGTTATATTACCCTATGATACTGTCACAGGTTTAATTTTACTTGGTAAGATTCTATTTAGGATGGGTGCACTGCCAAGGAGGCCAGTCTGTGCTGCAGGGTCTCTGGTTGGCCAATTGCTATGGCTGGAAATGGCACAAGGGATCATTAGACCACCTTTTGCTGGTCTCAACCCTTCAAGACATGTGGCATTGGGGGGGATTTGAGAATCCCTATGTAGAGCATGCTGTAGTGCTGAAGTGGCGTAAGCCCCCTTCTGCCAAGGTGCACCTTCACATCTGGCAGAGGGCTGGTGCAGAGCCAGTCTGGTGCATGGCCATCTGGTTTTGTCATAGTCTGTGATTGAAAATTGGGGCTGCTGCAAGTTTTGATGGAAGGTGCCCCTTGCATCAATTCTTTCTGATGCAGGCACCTTGCATCAATTTCAGAGCTTTGGAAATCAAGCCCCTGGAGTCTCATACAGTAGTCTGTTTTTCACGCACTGACTGGCTGCCTGCTAACACACACAGGCAAAAATCAAAAGATAAACTGTGTCCTGCTACATCACCAGCAGTCAGTAGAAAAAAAAATGTCAGATCATTCTTTCAAAATGCCCCATGTCCAATTTCTTGTCTTCTAAATTTATTCTGCCCTGCTCCTGCTGCATGTGACAATAAAGTGAATAAATATGCATTTCTGTGACCCCCTTTCCACCACCACTCAGTAAAAAATATTTGTCAAATAAATCTTTCAAAAATTCCCTCTGCACTTGTCCTAGTCTGTTAAATACACTCTACTCCACTGCTGTAGGGCATGCAGCTGCCAGTACAAGGATGCAGGCTCATACTATCAATCCATTCTTCTCTATAGTACAATTTCAGTAGTCTGCCTGCCTGAAACTACAATTAAATGTACTAAGAATTAGCTTACTGGAATGATAATGCATAAGTCTGTGATGATTTCAATGTTTTCAGATCAAACATAACTTTTTTTCACATAAAAGGAACTCCTTTGGTAGCTACTGCCATGGTTCCTCCCCCTGTTAGATAGAGCTAGAAGTGGCACTGAGGTGTGCACAGCATGAGGAGTGCTCAGTCTTTAGTACCATCATCTGACTGGCTAGTGCAGGTCATATTAATTGCCCAAAACTTGAACATTCTCAGTGTATGCTTCCTGTAAAATGTGCCATGTCACTGGCCCGGTGGTGAGAAGGGCAGAGGTACCCATGCCTCAACTGCCACCATGCTGGCAACCCGGGTTCAAGCATGGACTTTGATTGCCAGGGTCCTGCCAGGGAGAGGAGGACTGAGCATCTGGAGAATGGCTTTCTTTCCTTGGCAAGGGAGGGTTGCATGACCCAGCACCTGTCTGGCCCCTAACAGAGGCTCAGGGACTGGCAGCCAGTGCCAGCACATTGGGACATGGAGGGATGGTAGCCATTGACATCCCACACACAGTGGCATGCATTGTATGTCCAGAAGGCATTGTAAGTCCATTCCTCCAGCACAGAACGGGCAAAATGGTTGGGTGCAGCATAAGACGACACCGACCCCTCACAAGCTCTGCTCCAGCTACAGAGCCCTTTCCCAGAACTGGATCCATCTCATCAGTGGTAAGGTGCCTATGGTCAAACCCCACCATGGGGGAGTATGCCAAAGGGGAAACATAGGGAAGAGATAAGTCTCTGGGATGCCGGGTGACAGGGCTGGGGTGTCAGTGGTGGGCTAAGTCTACACTGCAACTAGGAGAAAAAGATTAATGGCAAAAAAGGGCCATGTCATGATGTCAAAGTTAAAGTACCAAAGGGAAAGCAAGTTTCTATAGACCTGCTTCGCCAGTGTCCAAGATGTCAGATCAGAACTCATTCACCAAATGTAAATTCAGCATGGCTTCTCCTTATCATGGAATACAAGAATTCAAAATTCTGCAGAAGTCCACTGGTAGAATGTACACCTCATACACACAACAGGCATCATATGGAGCAGGGTCACAACTTTACCTACAGTGGTATGGGTAGCAGAGATTTTGCTACTAAGCATTTAAGGACTGGACTTTTTTTAATTTTTGTTTTGTTTTGTTAATGGTCTGCAAAGGAACACCAGAAATTAAAACTATGAGTAGTACTCCATTTTAATGTGTTTAGCAATGAGATTAAGAGTAGAAATATATTTTTTTTAATTCCATTCTGCTTATTTTTGATAATGCATCAAGAGAAACTGGCCAGTGTGACAAACACCTATCTCTCTGGGCTGTAACAGCTTTCAGAAAGGTGTCTGTCTCTGTTTACTCATTGCCAACCAGCTGATTCACCAACAAAATCACCTTCCCCCTACACTGAGCTGGGAGGTAAAACTTGCAATTGCACAGATCAACGTTTGGTAGTGTGGCTCTTGGGTGGTGGATGCTATCAGAGGTTTTGCCTCAGCCAGTGGAAACCAGAAAATACCTTAGAAATAATTTAAATCACAGTCATGACTGATGCGTAAATGTTGCTTTACAGGATATATATGTCTAGTACAAGAGAAGAACACTGTAACAAGAAAAGTAAACAAATGGTTTTAAATAACCGATGACGAAAGAAAAATGCTATGGACTAAAGAATGCTATTCTTTCTTATCCTCTGCTATGTTTGGAGAGAGACTGAATACCTATGTTATCTGGCAGCTCCCACAAACCTTCATTGTCAGGGTAGTAGGCTCACAGTTTAAACCCTCTCGGATGGTAACCCAGCAGAACACTGCCTCTTGTAACTGTCTTTCAGAATTTTATAGTCTCCTTTTAGTAAGTAATTGTTGTTCCCTTTGGATGCACCAACCATTTACCAAGTATGTGTTTAACTGTTCCAATCAATTTGAACACCTATAAGTGCCCAATTGTATTTATTTAACATCCAGTTTATATTTGAGTGGTCCAATCCTTTCAAACTCTGTGTGTATGGAAGTGTGTATGACCACTCCCCCTCTTGGTCACACTATCTGAAATTTATTATCTAGCCCATTACCATATCTAGAGGCTGCTAGCAGAGTGGAATCCCAGTGTTTTTTCATTTCTCAGAAGGACAGAAAATTCCAACCCATTAACTCCTCCGTTCCCATGTCTGTCACAGTTGGGTCACTGGGGGCTCTAAGGTCACTCTGTGTGTTTGAAATAAACTGCTTTTTGTACATGCAAGTGCAAATGTTAAAGTTTTTGTATTAAATAAAGCAAAGTATTTTTAACCTGACACTCAGTGCTGGTTCATTCTCTTTCTGTTTATTTTTTGTGCCTGCTTTTAGATTTTTAGTGGCTATTAGTTCTGCATGGAGGGGGGATGCTGGCGTGGGCTCAGGGGACCAATAGACTACTAGCCATTTATGTTGCCATGGTGGATGCAGTGATTGGGAAGAGAGAGCGGGATACTCTAGTCTACCAGGTCTACCAGAACAGTATATATATATATATATAGATATATATAGATATATATATATATAGCTATATATAAATAAAATCGGTATAGTGATTGTTCAGGAGGATTCACTTCCATGTGACTAGTTACTACCAGGTTGGTGTAGGTGTTAACTTGTAAAACAACACTTCTACAAGCCTTTGAGTATGGCAGAGCTCCTGTATCCAAGGCATAGTCAGGAGATTTATGTAGATGCCTTGCATACTTTAGCGCTTGCTCACTAGAGGGTTAGTGCCTCGCTAACTGCCTTTCAGTCTAGCAAATTCTGATATTACACTGCTTCTTGGAACACAAAACACAGTTAGCAAGGCATTAACCCTGCTAGTGTGGTACTAAATCCTTTGAATATCCTGGTGTTGATCATCAATTGTGTCAATACATTTATGAACAAATTTCATAGTACAAATGTCTGTCACTTTCAGTTCTCTAAAAAGCTATAGATACGTGAGTATTGCGGATGTGTTTTTATTGTGTAATGATAAAGGAATCTGAAATATGATGGCTTCAAAAATAAGACTTTGTACAAAGAATCATGTCCTGATTAAGAAATAAAGTTTTACTATTACTACAACTAATTCCATGGTATGAAACAACCTGAACCCACAGCCTTGTGGCCCGGAAGCAGGAATGCCCTCACTGAGCTACACTGACACATCACTAAACCTGAGCAGCCAAAGAAGATATTTATGTAGCCCCCTTACAGTAATTAACCTAACTGCATCACCCTGATTACCTAAATTGGAAGCAGGAAAGCTAGAGCTGGTATAGTAGCAGTTTTAGTAACTGTACACGGTAGAAATATGTGCACAGTGTGCTCCTCTAGCTATGTATTTCATCATATTAATTGGAAAAGATTACATTCTTTAAAGATTAAGCAATGGGAAAGAGTTTCATCTCTAGGAAATCATCTTGTATTTCTGACTTTAGCATAGGCTCTCTAATCAGTTCTGTCCGCAAACATCTTCAGTCATTGATCGTACTTCACCAAGTTTACAGATTCCCATCCATGCGTGTTCTCTTCATTTAAAAAACTTGGTAAATGTCAGTGCTTTCAGACAGTTTAAACTACCTGATGTCCCACTTTATTAACTTTATTAACTGCATTTTATGATACAGGATTCTAATATTCAATAACCTTAGCTCACCACATGTTAACTAGGCTACCAAAGTCTTACAAATCATAATCTTATGGATGGCAAGATAGGCTACAGCTCAGAGCAACATGAAAGAGACATCAGGTTTGAACATAATTAGAGCCACTGACAGCTGATCTGTCTATTAGATAGTCACTACTTTAAAACCCACCACATCAGGTGGGCTGAGAGAAAGGCACAGTTGAGGTCCTTCATCCACCAGGGGTGTGTTTATTAAGGTGTTAACATGGCAGGCTGTGCATTACATGTGCAAAAAGATATGACCAGGTATAGCTTGTTGCCTGATAAGGGCACTCCCCCAGTGCATAGTGAGGCACAAAGTGCTTTCACCAAGTGCCTTTATTACCTGGGAAGTGCTTTTATCAGGCAACAACCCACATCCTGAAAGTGTCTTATTGCTCTTATAAAAATGGGTCTCTGTGAAAAAAAATAATAAATGAAATGTAAATTAAAGAAGACCAAAAGCTATAACAGCAAATATAAAAATTAAAAGAAATAGAAAAGTAGTCCCTTTATACTGCAGTTAATATGGTTTTATTCAATGGACATGGCGATGGAGACAACTAGAAGGCAGTGGTGTGTGCATTATGACTTCTGCAGCCCTGTGTTAGTTCTGAGTCAGATCTATGCTCCCAGCCTCTGCCTCATACACCCCCTCCCCCACACACACTCTCGTGAACCCAGTTACTGCTTCTGTTATTGTATTTCATTTGTAAAAAATTAAGCTGCATTGTTGGTTTCAAGTGTGCTGTAGAAGGGGTGCTGACAGAGTTTACAGCACAGTGAAAGATTGAGCAGCTTTGGATTTGGCTGAAAGTTGCAGTCAGCACACACGATTATGCTTGTCTGTCACAAAGCACATTTTAACCTACCAGTGTTAGCGTAACAACCCTTTGTCCTGCAGTCTTTTGTATGTACCATATTGGGAAGGGAAGGGGAAAGTGAAGGGGGAAGGGATGGGAAGAGAAGTGGGAAGGTATAGGAAGGGGTGGGGATGGGATGAGAAGGGACGGGGAGGGAGAATCAGCATGGGAAGGGGAAGGGAGGGGAGGAGAGGGTCATCAACCAAGCCAATAAATGGGATGTGGTTGTGTTGGGGCCTGCAGTAAGTATTGGTTCCTGTGGCTGCAGCTCAGACCTAGGACTGTGGATTACTGGTCTTCTAGAAACACAACAAAAGGCTAGATATATTATTCATTACAAAGAAGGCTTGCTCAACAGGTAACAACCATGCTCCACCAAACAATTGAAGCAGCAAATAAAAAGGACTGGCACTAGTATAAGCTGATTAAATGTTTTATTAAAAAAAAAACAAAAAAAAAACTTACAATTCACAGAGAGTATACTCACAACAGTCAAGCAGCGGCAGCATGAGAAACCAAAAATGTTTTATTCAACAGTTTTTCACACAGCCATGTAAACTAGCACATGTGTTTTTATGATGGATTGTGATTTTCTGTAAAAATAAAATACTTTCTATGTTAGGCAAAAAAAGTTCTGCTGGGCATTGATATACAGGCTGCACTGTGTCCAGCTTGGCATTAAAAGTGCTAGTCACAGGTTGTTGTCCTGTAAGGACATGGGTTCTGACAAATCTGGATGCAGAAAACCCTCTACCTGTTTTATAAATATAGAATAAATTATGGGTCTAGGTGTGTAACAAGAATTTACACACACCCGAGGGGTTTGATGCTACATAAACCCAGAAGGCAGAAAGTTGAGGGGTTTATGAAGTAGCATCAAACCCCTAGTAAGTGTAAATCAGTTCCCACACACACATACATATTTTATTTTATATAATTGTTGAGGTTCTCTTTTTTGCCTCACCAATTATATAAAATAAAAAAAGGCTGCTGTGCCTCTGCAGTCCGATTACGTCATGATGAGCGGTTGGCTTTCACTTTAATTTAAGTTTTTTTCCAAATGTTGTGAGAGTGGGTGATCCGGTAGCCATGTAGAACATTTCAGTTAATTTTAAAAGTTACTTACTGCCGAGTGTCCATGGCAGTTTCTCTCCATGTTGGGTTTGCGGTACGGAAAGGGTTTCTGATTCAGGAAGGAGATAGCGATCGAGGAGTTCGAGCATGCACAGAGTGGGAAAAACCATGCACGCGTTTGCCATTATAAATGCTCCTTTATATTGGCAAATTACCCCACGGTTTCCCTATAGGAAAAAGAGGAAACCATTAATTATAAGCAAATAATGGGTAATCCAGGAAATGAATGCATGCACAGTCCTGGTGTTCAGAAGGCATGAAGCATCATCTGAGTGCCTTTGCACCATTGAGTTTGTATACAGTCCCAGTGAGGCATTTGACACAGTCCCACACAAAAGATTAATAGTCAAATTAACCAGCCTGGGAGTGGATCCCAGGGTGGTAGCCTGGGTAAAACACTGGCTGGACAACAGGACACAGAAGGTAATTGTAAATGGAGTCCACTCTGAAGAAAGAGGGGTTACTAGTGGGGTACCACAGGGTTCAGTACTGGGTCCAGTCCTTTTTAATGTCTTTATAAGTGACATTGCAGAGGGACTGGAAGGAAAAATATGCCTCTTTGCAGATGACACAAAGATCTGCAACAGGGTTGATACACAAGGAGGCGTGGAAAGAATGAGAAGGGACTTGGCAAGGTTGGAGGAATGGTCAGAAGTATGGCAGCTTGGATTCAATGCAAAGAAGTGCAAAATAATGCACCTGGGAAACAAAAACCCAGGGGAAGATTACATAATGAGGGGGAGGTAGTAACAACAACAAAAATGGAAAAGGACCAGGGGATAATCATATCAGATGACCTTAAAGTTGGCAAGCAATGTAAGAAGGCGGTAGGGAGGGCTGGCAGGACACTGGCATGTATAGGGAGAGGCATCACCAGCAGAAAACAGGAAGTTGTTATCCCCCTGTACAGACAATTGGTGGAACCCCATCTGGAGTACTGCGTCCAGTTCTGGAGACCCCATCTCTGCAAGGACATAGACAGGATGGAGGCAGTTCAGAGGAGGGCAACTAAAATGGTGCAGGGTCTGCAAGAGAAGCCATATGAGGAGAGACTAAAGGAGCTTAATATGTATACCCTTCAGGAAAGGAGGGAGAGGGAGAACATGATAGAAATGTTTAAGTACCTCAGTGGAATCAACAAAGTCCAAGAGGATAGCATCTTTTAGAAAAAGAGATGTGCAAGAACAAGGGGACACAAATTGAAGATAAAGGGGGAACGGCTCAGGGCCAATGTGAGGAAGTATTTTTTCACCGAGAGGATGGTGGATACATGGAACAGCCTTTCTGAGGAGGTTGTGGGGTCAAAAACTGTGGGAGAATTCAAGAATGCATGGGACAGACATAAGGCAATTTTTGTGGTGGGGTAGGAAGAAATAGCCTGTTGGTTAAATAAGATCTGCAGCTTATCCTCTAGGTAGGGAAATGGGCAAGGTGGGCCAAGCAGTCCATATGTGCCATCAAAGTCTGTGTTTCTATGTTTTATGTTTCTTTGACACAGGAACACTCCACTTCACTGCTTGAAGCTGCACAGCCACACTTGACTTCACCAGTTTGGTCTGGTGTCCAGGCATACATGATGGAAGAGGCTTAGCTGAGTGATCAAGGTGCATTGGAGGATGGAGTGTAAAATCTGCACTGGACTCAAATGGCAGTCAGCAGAAAAATTAAGGCAACAAGGAAAGCAGTCACATGGACCAAGGCCATGGATTCTTGAATCCAAGTTCTGGTCTGATAAGGTAACCAGGTGGGGAAGTCTATCGGCACTCTGCTGCAGTTTAAATGTTGTTTTACAAGTCTGAAGCTGCAAGCCATGGGTGGTCACTTACTGAGCAAGACAATTAGGATTTTTACTGTAGAGGTTGCTGATTCAGTCATGTGCAGTAGTAAGTTTACTGTGTTTGGGACAAGGCAGGCTGTTGCCCTTGCTAGCATGAACTGTACTCCAGGTACAAAAACAACTGAGTACCTGCTCTTTAATGATGAGCGCCAGACAATGGGAGGGACCAGAAGCAGGTTCATCATGACATTGCTTTGCTGGCTGCTGTGGGGCATGTTGTAGATGTAGATAAAATGATGTTGCTGCATTTAGATAGGTGTGACTGTCTCCTTTCAAGTACACAAAGTTTACTCCCATCAGCCAGGCTGAACACCATCACTATCAGCCTGCTTGTTATGCTGGGCTGTCATTGACAAACCTCCTGCAGCCTGAGCTGCATTGGATGCTACATGGACATACCACTGCAACTGCTGCTTTCCCAACTAGCTATAATATGATCGCTTTGCACATACACAAAGAAGTAAACATAAAAAGAGATTGTTCTCTTGAACACTTAACCCTCCTTCCCCAAGTGCTGGCTAAGTCCAAGTCCTAAGCTTACATTATGGTCTCTCTATGGGCAGTGTGAGTGCTTAAAACTTGTTCTTCTATACCCACCCAGAGGGCAATACAGATGAAGGCACTAATCAATAAAAAGCACCCCTGCTGGCCACATAGGGATATGCGCTCAGTGTGACACAAAAGGATTCCAAGGAGCAAACGCAACTGGCTGCCAAGGAGCAAAAGCAGTTAGGGATCTCAAAGTGGACAGAAGCACTGTTGCATTAAGTTGATATATTCAAACGTCCACAGGCAAATTACCACTGTTTGACATGGAAGGCCCTAACAGGTTATAGCATGCCATTATGTGTATTCATATCTGCGGAGCAGTCCTTAGTTACTTGGATTTCATGGAGGCTGTGCATTTCAATGGCCATCTCTGCAAACCTATTCCCAGTATTGATAAGAAATATATTTCTTGGTTGTAGTGGTACTCCCCCGCCCATTCCCAGTTCTGAAGCTTAGAATAAATGTTTCATTCACAGTAGTCCCAGGAACATCTCCTCCCATTCCCTGGTCTCACAGGGTATCCAGTGATAATAGTGACCCAAAATGAGTGACTACAAAAACAGCAACTCATTTTGGATGTTATTATTCTGGGCTACCCTGCACAATAGCGAGGGTATGGGAAAGCGATAATGGGGAAGAGCGAATGGAAGGAGGGAATAGTAAGGGGAAGGGGAGAACAGGGAAGGGGTTTTCAGGGACTAGTGTACCTGCTGTCGCTGAGCTAAGCATGAGGAAAGGTGGTGTAGGTGGCTAGCTCTGGCACAACAGGTACTGGGTTTGGGAACGGGAGCGAGTACATTTTGCCACAGCTGCAAGCTGTGGGATTTAAAGTTTGCCGAAATCCAGATTTTGCCCCCTCCCTGACATGCGCCCCCCCAGGAGTTAAGAATCTTAATTTGGGGGGTGTGGGTGGCAAAGCTTCCCTCCACAAAAAAAAATTTTTAAATCCAGATGTTGGGCCGCCTTGAAGTGTATATTGTTGATTTACTTCTCAGCAATATACACTCACCATAATAGCGATTACTGTTTTGTGATCGCTATTATGACATGGAACCTTTTTTATAGCCACAGAATAAATAACTAATCCCTGGTAATCTGCTGGTAGCTCCTCCCATGCCCCATTCCCATGCTGTAGCTGTAGAATAAATATTTAATCCCTGGTAGTCTGGTGACTTCCCTACCCATTCACTAATCTTGTAGTCCCATAACTCTAGAATAAATAACTAATCTTTGGTAGTCGAGTGGCACCACAGCCACTGGTCTCTTGAAGGTGGGCAGTATATACCACCCATCAGTCACCTCCAGGACAGCTGATGTCTGCAACACACAAGTCCAGTACTGCTATGCAAGCATGAATTGTATAGTAATACAATACTTGTGGGATGGCTTGCCACAATCACAGAAGCTAGACCTGTTAGCATGGCAGGATCCTATGAATTTCTGGCCCCTGATCTCTGATTCATTCATTTTTCATAATAACACAACCCCAGAGTAAAATGTTGCATCTATACTGGGATATTCAAAGTGGAACAATACATATGCACGTCTATAAATAATCTTTGAATTCCAGCAATTAACCAGAGAAATGCAAACATAAATGGCCTACCTTAAACAGAAAGTCATAAATTAGATTATGCAAGAATGTTCATACTCTTATTTAAAAGATGACAACTGACATACCACAAGAAATAATTTATTTTTTATTTATTTATTTATCAAGTCTAGGATTACAAATACCTTTGAGCCAAGGCTCTTTTACAAAGGTTCCACATCAGAGAAATACAAATTATGGGGCACATCAAGACAGACATTACAACAATGTGGACATTGCAAACAGATTACAGATTAATACAATTCAAGGGTAACATTGTAAGCAAGGCAGCCAGCGGTATTTGTCAGAGAAAACAGATAAGAGATAAAAGTGCCAGAGTCATGGGGGGAATGTAGGTAGGATGGGAAGGGTGAAAACTGCAGCATTGGGTATACCAAGATGTGAGGATAGAATCCAGTGGGCGGGGGCACTAGGCAGGGAAGTGGAGAAACAAGGTTAAGTTGGGCAGTCACAGAAGCTGTTGGTAGTGAGATAGCCCCGGACCCTAGTTTTAAACATACCAATTGTTGGGGCAGAGGAGATGGTGGAGCTGAGGCCATTGAACCAGAGTGGCGCTCGATAAGCAAAAGAGCATTGTCCCTGTGAAGTGTGACAGTGGGGGATTTTCAGTATCTGTAGCATGGATCTCTGAAGGCACCATTTGTTGGTTCGGTGTTGTAACAGAATTGAGACCCCAGAAGGTGCAAGGCCAAGGTAGATTTTTTCACCATGGAGCAGGTGAGAAACTTTATGCGCTTTGATAGTTGGAGCCAGCCAGTCTGGGTGTATAGGTCACATGTGTGGGTGAGATGGTGAGCCCCAGTG
This sequence comes from Neoceratodus forsteri, assembly GCA_016271365.2. Lineage (NCBI taxonomy): Eukaryota > Metazoa > Chordata > Ceratodontiformes > Ceratodontidae > Neoceratodus > Neoceratodus forsteri. Next base: position 744,722,297 of record CM057458.1, on the reverse strand, counting down.
ATGAGCCAACATGCCTTATTTAAGGCAGTTGAGAGGCGTCTAAGGGTTGTGGTTGTAGCCAAACCATAAATGATGAGACCATAGTCTATACAGAGATCACAGAGCTCAGGACTGCAACCTTCAAAGCTTCTGGCATGAGGTGTTGTCTGTGTTTGTAGAGGAGACCAAGCCGTGTATTAGCAGTTCTAGCTGCATTATCTATGTGAGGTCCATAGGAGAAATTAGGGTCAAGCTGTATCCCTAAGTATTTGAAGGACCCCACCTGATCTAGAGTGTTACCCTGGGTGGTGGAGATAGCCAAGTGGTGTAGCTTGTGTGAATTATGAGAGCTGCAGAAGAGAACAGATTTGGTTTTCTTGTCATTGAGGACCAGTTTATGATTAAGAAACCATGTCTCTACAGAATTGAAACCAAGTTGAAGGCTATGTTGAAGAGTTGCAGGATCTTTGTAAGTGGAGAATACAACAGCATCATCGGCATATAGTATGATCTGCTCAGAGTAGTGGTAAGGGAAGGAGTTTAAGAAAAGGCTAAAAAGGAGGGGGCCCAGTATGGATCGCTGTGGGACACCCAAGATAACAGGCAGGGTCTCAGAAAGAGCGTCCGCAATTTTTACTCTCTGTGACCGGTTTACTAAGTAGCTTTTAAACCAGAGAGAAGAATCATGTGATAGCCTGGCATTCAGTAGTTGGTCAATTAGTAGTCCATGGTGTACTGTATCGAAGGCCTTGGAGAGGTCGACGATAATGGCCGCCTGTGAGAAGGCCGTTGTTAAGGGATTTGCTGTTGTTTGCTGTTTCTTGCTTTGTAAGGATGAATATCTAAACAAATTAAGCTTTGGGGCCTTTCCATGTCTCTGTAATCATTTTGTTTGCTTTTATTTGTTATTTTAATTACCTTTCCATCATTTTATTTGTATTGTGCCAACTTCTAGTAAAAAAAGAATCCAATGGAATTCTTGTATTATAATGTCAGAAAAGTTTTACTGGCAAGGCTGGCAATGTAACTTAATGGGAAACAGCAAACTCATTTTCAGGCTTGTATAGAAAAATAACACTTTCTACCACCAAAAAATTATATATTTAACAAAATTAGGTGATTTTTTATAATGTTGCTTTTTTATAATTTAGCAGTTTACATTTTGTTCAGAAGCATATGTTGCTTTGGGAGAAGAGAAGAGAAACCATTTATTGTTTTCAGAATTGTAAAATCATACAGAAGGACCACAATAGTGCAAACATATTAAAGAAAAAGTTTGTTGCTGAAAGAAGTATCTATTTTGAAAAATACAGAAAAATATATTTAGTTTTCTTACTAAAATACACGCAGTTTCTGACATCACAATACCAGAATTCTATTGAATTCTGTGTACTAACAGTATGAAAAGCAAGAGCTACAACATCTTGTTTCACTGCACAAACACAATGTTTTATTATAAAAGTAGAAAGTACTTACTAACAGATCAAACTGCAATAAATAAAATGATCAGTTTCCTATTCCTTAGAAGTAAACACCTGGGGCCAAATATTCAAGACTTTGCCCAGTGGACAAAGTGACTGCACTCTGTTTGCCTCTGGTTTGTGCCCATGCAAAATATTCAAAGGGGGCTTTTGGGCATGCTAATAGGGTTAGTGCATGTAACAAAATATAATGTATGTAGCGGACAAATGGAGGGGTGGGGACAGGAATACCCACACAGTGCAATATTCAGCACATTTGCACTGCACAAAAGTAATAGTGCAGGCCCATTTGTGCAGTGGTATTACCACAGGCAAGCCTACCAGCTGCCAGAGCCACTGCAGCTAACAACCAAGTTGGTGGTTGGGGAATTGCACCTGCCTCCTGGTGTCTAGTGGCACCCCTGTCCACTGATCGACTTCCCCAGTAAAGTAAAATATGTCCCTGGTGACTAGTGGCACCCTCCAGCCTCTGATCACTGTCCTAGTAATCCCTTTACATGTCGTGGGAGTCCAGTGGTCCCCCATCCTCCAGTCTCAGCTCTGGCAGTCAGAGGGTTAGGGGGATCACTAATGTCAGGGAATAAGTGTACATGTATGTAGAAGGTGATTAGAGGGTGGGAGGGCCATTGGACACCAGGATCTTTCCTTCTTTTAATGGGGTCAGGGTTTGGAGGGTGAGCCGTGCTGCTAGACACAATGGAATCTGTGAATTATACAGAACTGAGCAATCTGGTTGGGGGTGGAGCCAGTCGCAGGGGCACAAACCTGCCACTGCTTCCCACGTAAATGTGCCCATAATGGACATGCAAATGGATCCTTAGCAAGTTGCATGCCCATTGGTCCATTTGCATGGGACTGTCTAAATATTGAGCCTGGAGCTACTGTCACTATTGGATCTGGTGGAACTGCTCCCTGTACTGGCAGGTTCCATGTTGGGTTAACACTATGTGGTTTAGTATTGCACTATCAACTTCCTATATTTAGTTGGATAGCAACGGTGCACTATCTAACTAAATATAGCATCCTCAGAGTCCTGGGCAATGGCCAAGTGCAGCACACAACATTGTGCACAGCTTTGTCCATTTTTGAATATTGGGCCTTGCTTTTTAAAACTTGTTCTGTCAAGCAGATTCTTCCACTAGATCAAGGGTGACTTCTGTCAAATTATCAACAAGATTTGGATACAAAATGAGTTTGGTGTGGCTGCATAGGAAAAGTCATGTTGCTAGATATTCACAGTGGAACTGTGCACATAATTTTCATGGATGAAGCATAATTTAGTCAGAACAGCCACTAAAGCTCTAATGCATCAAGGGACAGCACCCATTATAGCTGATCCACAATGGCAAAGAAAGCAGTTATTTTGACTGACCACAGCAGCTTTCATTTGAGTCCATTGTCAGTATCCTTTCTATTTCCTCAGATATTTACTAGACATTGGTATTAATGAACTATCATTGTTGTCTCTGTTCAAGTATTCAGTAAGAAACAAACGCTACTAGAGCAACTCAAAAACAAGACTCCCATCAATCTGTACTGACATCAACAGTACGCTGCTTATTGTATATTCTTCTGTATTCTCATTTACCACCCACAATCAAGCTTAGCCTGAAAAGCTATTGTTAATTAATAACTGTGAACAAGTGTGCTGAATAGTAATTGCTGCAACACTAAACAATAGACAGTAGGCATGTATAAAATTAAGTGTCCTGTCTGTCAGTGAAGGGCAGAAGTTGCCACTGCTGTGATTTACCAGTTGCCACATCAATGAACTAAAATGAAAATTAGGGGTGGATCATTTTTTTTATTGCATGTAAAATCTCATGAAATTCTAGTTTGGTGTGATGACATTTATTGCAGATATTGAAATTATTTTGCCTGCTCGCGCAAAACTGCATGGCAATCACTGTTTATCACACTAATCAATGTTTTCACTTAAAAAAAAATGGTTTTCAAGTTAAAATTGAAATTTTGAACCAAATTCATCATAAGAATGATTCTCGCACAATATGCCTGTGCACTGTTGTGCAAACTGGCATTTTATGTGATGTTTTGCCACACTGCAAGAAACTTTTTGCAAAACTGCATTGGCTGTAGTTTGGGAACCATTGGCAAAAGTGTAATTCCCAGGTTTTGGCACTGTTCACAGCATGATACATGCTGTGAAACATTTACATGCTATTTTCTTATCTTTTAGAATCATAGAAACATAGAATTTGTTGGCAGAAAAGGACCACTTGGGTGACCTAGTCTGCTCAGATGTTCCCTGCCTAATCTGTCTTTGTAAACCCTAACTGGTATCTGGCGACCCTCCCTCCTTTCCTTAATATTTTCTAGTATACCCCTACATCTATCCTACGCATGCTTGCATCCCCCCTATTGTTTTGGCCTCCACCACTTCTGCTAACCTCTGTTTCAGGTGACTACCGACCTTTCAGTGAAGAAGTATTTAATCACATCCCATTTAACCTTCAGCCCTCCAGCTTCATCACATGTGTCCTGGTCCTATTGTTCTTTTTCATTTGAAAGAGACTCCCATCCTGCACCCTGTTCACCCTTGTGAGATACCTGTATGTCCCTATCATGTCACCTCTTTCTCTCTTATATTCCAGGATACAGATTTTGAGAACCCTCACCCTTCTTTTAGGACTTCTTATGCAATCCCTGCACCATTTTTGTTGCCCTCCTTGGGACTGCCTCCACCCTATGTTCTTTCTGAGACTCAGCCTCCAAAACTAGACATAGTACATTGGCAATATCCACCACCTCCTCCTCCTCCTGCTGAAGATACCCCTCCCTACACACTCTACCATCCCACTACCATTAACCACTGCTTCTTCACACTGCCCTGCCATTTTGAGGTCATCAGATATAATAACCCCAAAGTCCCATTCCTGTCTATTCACTGTCAATACCTTCTTCCAGTCCTATACACAGTACCTGAGTTCCTAAGTCATGGCTGCATGATTTTGCACTTATTTGCATTGAACTGCAACTGCCATGCTCTTAATAACTCCTCAAGTTTCCCCAGATCCCTACACTTTCTCTTCACCCCCTCTGTAGTGAATAATCACAAAATGATGCACTCCAGGTATGAGAGCAAAGAATGTTCATGTCAGCAGAGTTACTTCACTTCAATCAAAGGCTCACATAAGTTAAACGAATTGTTAGCACTAAACAACTCTGGTGCTTTCTGTTTTCAATGTGATGCTTTGTTAGAGCCCTGAGAAAGTATCACATGGAAGATGTGGAGTGCTGGTTAGTTTAGTGCTACCTATTCATTCAACTTATGAGAGACTTTGATTAAAATAATGTAAATTTGCAACCACAAGGATTTTTTGCTCTCCTACCTGCAGTGCATCATTTTGTGATTTTTGCTAATTTGCTGTAGTTTTGATGGCACCTGCCGTACTTTTGGCATCAGTGTGTGGTTCCTGTGTCCTCTCCCCATCTGAGTGTTCATCCTATTACAGATTTTGGTATTACCTGCAAAAAGACATTCCTTCCTTTCAGTTCTTCAACAATGTCACATGTGAAGACATTGAAGATGATCAGTCCCAGTACAGAGCCCAGTGGCACCCTGCTGGTCACTCCTCCATCAATTACTAGCATACTAGCATACTAAAATGCCAGCAGAATAGGCCTAATGGTCTTTCATGCCTGCTCGTTTGGTCAGCCCCCACCCTGGGAGCTGACCTTGCTGCCCCCCTTGCCTTCTCTGGCTTCTCCCTTCCCAGTTCCGGATATTCTCGCTGCATTGGATTTTGCTTCCAGAACCCTTCCCCTGTACCTGTCCCAACCCCTTTTGAACCCCTCCACTGTCTCTGCCTCCACCAGCCCCCTGGGCAGTGCATTCCATGGCTACACCACCCTCTCAGTGAAGTAGCACCTCCTCCATTCTCCCCTGAATCTTCCCCCCTCCAGCTTCCACCCATGCCCTCTAGTTGCCCCCTCCTCCTTCCTTCGAAGCACCCTGACTGCTTCTCCCCTATTACCCCTTCATGTACCTGAAGGCCACTATCATGTCACCCAGTCCCTTCTCTCGTCCAATGTGTACATATTTAGCTCTTCGAATCTCTCCCCATAGGTCCTGTCCCCCAAGCCCCAAATCATTTGGTTGCCCTCCTCTGGACCCTCTCCAGGAGTTTAATGTCCCTCTTTAACTGTGGCCTCCAAAACTGCACGCAGTACTCGAGGTGTGGCCTCACCAAGCAGTTATACAGAGGGAGTATCACTTCCCTCCTTCTGGGTAGTCCCCTAGTGATGCATCCCAGCATCCTGTTGGCCTTAGCTGCTGCCCTCCTACAAGTCTCGAGTTGTTCATCTCTTGACATCCACCACCATCCCAGGTCCCTCTCAGCTATCGAGACTTGTAGCATTTCCCCCCACCCAGGGTGTACACTTGGCCCGGGTTTCTGGCCCCCAGGTGCAGTACCTTGCATTTCCCTGGATTGAACCTCTGCTTCCACTTTCTAGACCATCTTTCCAGAGCCTCCAGGTCCCCCTGTAGGGCCACCCTCCCCTCCTCCCCATCCACCACCGCCCTCAGTTTTGAGCCATCTGCAAAGAGACTCATCTCACTCCTGATACCTGTCCTTATGTCAGAGACATAGGCATTGAACAGGAGGGGCCCAAGGACTCATCCCTGTGGGACCCCACTAATGGCCCTCCTTGGGGATGAGACTATCCCGCCAACTATGACCCTCTGGGTCCGGTTCTGGAGCCAATTGTCTATCCATCTGATCATCTGGTTCCCCAACCCCATTTCTCCCAGCTTATCCAACAGGCCCCTGTGAGGAACAAAGTCAAATGCCTTGCTGAAGTCTAGAAAGAGGACGTCCACTGGTCTACCCAGGTCCAAGGCACTCGTCACCCAGTCATAGAACTCCACAAGGTTTGTCTGACATGATTTCCCTGGGACAAATCCATGAGGTCTATCGTCCAGGCACCCTGACTTTTCCAGGTCCTCCACAGCCTCTCCTTGACAATGCCCTCCATCACCTTGCCCACCACTGATGTCAGGCTGACAGGCCTGTAGTTTTCTGCCACCTCCCTTGATCCCCCCTTGTGGATAGGCACTATATGCGCCACCTTCCAGTCCTGGGGCACCCACCCTGTCCTCAGACAGATGGTGAACAGCTCCACCAGGGCTTTCTCCAGGACATCCTCAAGTTCCTTCAGCACTCTGGGATGTAATTTATCCGGCCCTGGTGCTTTCTCCATCTTAAGGGACCTGAGGGCTTCCCTCACTCTCTCTGCTGTGATTCCCACCTCCGCTACCTCTTCTCCCTGCTTAGCCTTCCCCCTTCCTGCCAGTGATGCCTCCCCCTCTCCCCAGACCCGCCAATCGGTAAGGGTCCCCCCTCCTCAGTATCACTGTCTCCTCCCATGTATGATGCAGCACCCCCATTTTCCTTGGTGAAAACTGAGGTGAAGTACTCATTTAGTACCTCAGCCTGCTCCCCTGGGTCTTGTGCCCATCTATCCCCTGTTTTAATCCTGCCAATCTGCCCCTTCACCCTTCATTTTTCACCAATATATCTAAAGAACCCCTTGTTCCCTCTCCTAATTTCCCTGGCCAGGTTCTGCTCCTTCCTTGCCTCCTTCCTCCCCACGCTAGTGGCCCTTCTAGCCATCAGTTCATACTCCCCTTGATCCCTTTCACTCCTTGAGCACTTGAATTGCCTATAGGCTGCCTTCTTTCCCCACACCACCTCCTGGACCTCCCTGGTCCACCAGCAGGGATTTCGGGCCCTACCGCATTTCCATCTTACTCTGGCACAGGCGCTGGTAGCATCCTGCACCCCTCTCCTGATTATTTCCCACCTACTGTCAGCGTCCATGTCTGACCCAATCACATCCAATTGAGTGAGTGCCATTTACCACTGCCTTCTGTCTCCTATTTGTTAGTCAGTTTCTAACCAAATTCTTTTTGCCAGTATTGAAGGTCTTGCTCAGGACCAAATTAGTGGTGTGTGAAAGTTGCAATTTCCGTCTTAGCTCATTTGCTCCCGGTGGCCATTTTGGGTCAGATCTGGCAATGGATGGTTCCAACACCATATGGTGTCTACGGGAACAACTGATCTATTAATGTAACTTACATGAAAATTTGGCAACTTTCACAGATATTTCCAAGCTTCTATCTGCGGCAGATCAGAAGACTTCCATATTTTTTGGGTGAAGTTTTGCCCTGTTCTGCCCCGGCTGACCTTTATTCAAAACCACCCCCCTTCCGTCGCTGTTGGTCCCTCCCATCACCTGATCACCTGCTCACCTGATGTTTATTACTAAAAACAACAAAAACCCCGGTGGCTAGTTGTCCCTCCCCCCACCCAATCAGCCACCCACCCTATGTGTATTAAAGAAATACAACTCTGGTGGCTAGCGGTCCATCCCTCACCCAATGCCCAGCCTCCTGATGTATATTTTAAACAAAACAACCATGGTGGCTAGTGGTCCCTCCCCACTCGATCACACCCTCCTCATGTCCAACAATAGTCAGTCAATAGACAAATAACCCCAACCCTATCCCCATATATTAAAACATATTTTTACCTTCCTGGTGGTCTAGTGAACCCCCTCCCACCTATCCCTGATCCCCAGTATTTTTTTCTTTATTCCTTGGTGGTCTAGTATTTCCATCAGCAGGTAGGATCCACCCCACTCCCCCATGCTTTTGAACTGCTTAAGGTGGCAATGTAGAATAGGTTCTTAACTGTGTATTTCTAGGAGCCAGAATTATTTAAAAAAGAAAAAAAAACTGGTTATTGGGTCTATGGCCTGGGGATCCCTGAGGGGCCTATAATGTAATCCTCCAGTGGCAGGCTGTTGGCCCAAGGACATCGACTGCCACTTGAGTGGTTTGAACAATGCCAACCCCCCCTGCCATTTCCAGTCAAGAAATGCATTGGTACGCAATGGAAAATAATGCTTTCCATTTAAGTCTGCTGATGTAAAAACCCTATGCTATTCAATACTGTGAGGGTAACAAATGTTTTTTTTTCTTATCCTGGGTGGCTGTATAAGTCTAAACATGTTCTTCTAGGTTTTAAACTTAAGAGGGCATGCAGATTGATATCCGTACTCCAGAATTTGTCAGAAAATGGGTGGATCTGTTTTCCCAGCATGGGTGGATTCTTTTTCCCAGCTCATGTAGGTGGTGTGAGCATCACATCAAGTGATGTACAGTGTTTTCAGGGAAAGATCAATGGATTGGACTTGGATGGTTTGGTCAGCAATACAATGCCAATCACCACATGCCAGGCTACACAGTTCAAACTGTTATGCAGCTTCCTCCCATAACAGCAGGTACATTTTGAAATAGTATTTGCTTATGCAGGCTCATATAATACTACAATTAATCTAATAATTCAAATATGAAAAATTAGAAGAGCAGTTTAAGATGTGGATTTCATACTCATAGTTATGCATCTTACAAGTTTAAATACACAAGTCTAGATAGATTTGTTCATGGAATGTCAGGCTCTTCTTGTTCCTGTGTTGAGAAGGGAATGCTTTCTATTGCTTTTTGATTCAGTCTCTCCTGCCAGGTACTTCCATGGCATTTCAAATATGCATTCCTCTGCTTCCTCGCTGAACTTGGAATGCACTCTGTCACTGTACTTGCTGCTTTCTTTCCTATGCACCACATGTCCATTCCTGGTTTGACGTGAACACTGTCCCCCATGTGATGGAATGGTGGCACAGTGGACACTTTCCCCAGGCTCATGGTGTGGCACAGACATCGATTGCAATGTGGAAGGTCAGCAGCCATCTGGTATAATATATCTAGGAAAGATAAGAATGAATAACTACAATTTCAAAGGGCTTTCTGAGAGTTCTCTCAATTCCTATTAAGTATGCTGAATTTTCTGAGCCTCAAATTATGGGCCATATGCACAATGCCAATGCACCGCATAGACTGGGCATGTTGGCAGCGCTACATCTGAATGTTGTGGAGTGGGGTCTGGCTGACCCTGTGCAGCATTTACAGATGGGACGCGTGGCAGATACGAGCCCAATTCCCCAGCCGCACAGATAGTAACATGCCAGACGCAGGTGGGGGGCATGCTGGGGCATTCCACCACTAATTGGCATGCAACAATGAGGAATGTGCTGTCCACAGGGGTGCAGAGGACTGTGACTATTAAGTCATGCCGATGCATGCCCTGCATATGCCAGATGGCCTGCAGCTGTGGAGGTGTGAGGAGGGCTGTGCAGCTGGCTATCTCTGACTGTGACACAGGCGGGACAGTATGGGGTTTGGATGGGGGTTGTCAATGCTATGGGTGGGTGGGTGATCACTGGTGTCTGGGGTTTGGATTGGGGCTCAGGGTGCAATGGGTGCCTCTGTGTGTTGGTAGGGGGGCGTCCAGTACTGGGGCTGGTGCTGCACTGAGGTGGCAGCATGGAATGCCTTGTATGGCTGGGGATGGGTGGCAGAGTAGTGGGGGGGTGTCAGTGAGTCTACAGGCCAGTTGTCTGCTGGGGATGGTGGCTTGGAAGTGTGGGTCCATGTGCCTGGTGCTATTCACACACCTGGACCCATGCCTGCCCGCATTAGGGATCCACTCTGTGACCTGGAACGGGCTTCTTATTGGATGCCTGCCCAGGTCTGCTACTCCTTCCCCAGCCACTCTGCAGAGTCCTGCATGCCGGGGGGTGGGACTGCGGTCAGGTGGTGAATGGTAGTGCATACTGGCAGATGCGCACCTGTCTGAAGGTGCGGAGCTTTTCAGGTGGGGTACATGCTTTTGGCACATACCTTATGCTCAATAGTGCATAGGGGCCAATGTGTCAGTCAGTTACCTAATGAATTTAACTTTGTTCCCTCACTAAGATGAATACTGCACACAAGCATGTAACTGTGTTATATTGCAACATTGCAGAGATAGCTAAAACTCAGGGTATACCGTGATGTACGTGACCATGATTGAGTGACCCCTGAAAGGATGACTCAATCGTGACACTGTGCTCAGCAGCCACCAGGCAGATACAGTGACCAGATGGGGTAGGTTGGCGACTTTAGTGACAGGAAGTCACTACAGGTACACGCGGGCTGTGAAGTGGATATGAGCCTTCTGAGCATGCGAAGGGATCAGCACACTTGGTGAATGGTAGGAGGATTTGAGGTGTGGCTCTGCCATAGGCTGCTGAGCTGGCCCCATGGTGTAGCAGGTAGGCTCACGGCTTTGGTGGCTAGGGTGCTGGGTTTGGGCCCGGGCGCAAGTTTGTGTTTGTTGCGCCCAAATTTTATTTTTTTTATGTTTTGTCCCCCCTTCGATATGCACCCCCATGGAGCTGACATTCCTTAAGTGGGGAGGTAAAAAATGCAAGTCCCCGGCACCATTTTGTTGTGTGCCGGGGAGTCAGAGTGCCAAAATAGATTTTTGGCACTCTGACTTCACCATTATGGCGATTGCCGTTATCACATAGAACCAAAAGTGAGGTATACTCTGGTGCCAAGGACAGCAATGCAAATATTATTGTGTCCAGGCTTATTAATTATGAGTGGTTATTAAAATGCAAATACACCACCCTAACCAGTTCTTGGCTAAGGATTAATTTAATTTGATAACATTTTGGTCAGCAAGTGGTAATCATATCATAACTGCACATGCATTTAGACCCAGTCTTCATTGGCTCTGATAGTTAAATTCAAATCTGCCTCATTGACACCATGCAGGTGTGGGGATCTGGACATGCACAATGGGAGTGCGGCCACCATCTTGGGAAGGCATCTGCATATGCATTATCATGGGTAGTGGCCATCCTAGTGGGGGATTTGTGGGCTGCATGGCCACAGCTTGAAAGGGATTTGTGCATTGTAGTCATAGGAGTTTATTAAAAGTTAAGAGGATAACAATGGAGTAAGGAATAAAATGGACTGTATTATTTTGCAAATATTATGTAGTATTTGGTCAGCTACTTAAGTGCATAATGATAACATGACAAACAGTCCATTATAAAAATGCAGACCTGTATATGCTGATAGAGGGGACATATGGACTGGTTCTTCCCTCACAACAGCCTGTCCCCTGGTTTGAACTATTTACTTCATTTTTTCTTACTGTTCTGTGATTGATTTAAGGTCAGAAGGAACTTGATGACCGTTAGGTCAGTCCAAAGCTGAATAGACAGAAATAAATAGGTTTTGTTATCACCTTGTTTCTGTCTTTTCTGTTAGGTTAGCAGAATGGCAGGGGAGTTTGAGGGTCCTGCAAGGTAGATACATATACAGTATATAAAAATAAATAAGTAAAAGGGGCACAAACAACAACAACCCTGGTGGCTAGGGGTCCCTCCCACCACCCAATCACAAGCCCACCCAATGTATACTTTAAACCAGAGAACCTTGGTGGCTAGCGGTCCCTCACCCCACTCAATCACTCCCCCCATGTCCTGCAGTAGTCAGTCAATAGACAAGTAATCCCCTTTCAGCCCTATGCCCCATATATTAAAACACATTTTTCCCTTCCTGGTGGTTTAGTGAACCCCCATCCCTTCTGATCCCCGATACCCAGAACTTTTTTTCTTTATTTCTTGGTGGTCTAGTGGCCCCCCTGGCACCCCCACCCCAGCAGGTAGTGTTTCATCCTGCTCCACCTCATCCTAAAATGGAGTGGGCCATGAGCAAAGCTCTCCACTGTCCTCCACAGCTGGTATCCCACTGAGATTTGAATGAATGAGTGCATGCTGTGCATATGCATATAATTATTTGGGGCAATCGGGCAATGCAAGTGGAATTTCCGCGAAAGTTCTAAAATTGATTTCTGAACCTTCACAGAAGCGGAAGTCAGACTTTCGCTTACATTTCACCTGCGAGTGTTTTTTTTTTTCACACACCTCTAGTCTAGATGGTATCACAACATTTGACTGCAATGTATTTGCCCAACACCCAGAAGCCCGATGCCGGAAGCCTGACACACAAAATCCCAACAATGGGATTTTGTCCCCCCACCACCACGGAGTTTGTTATATTAATTAATGGGGGGTGCAGGAGCTGAGCCCACCAACATGGGGGGGTGGGGTATGAAGCCCCCAAAACATGAGAAAAAATCAAAATCCCACTGTCGGGATTTTGAGTCTCGGGATTCCGGTATTGGGCTTCCAAGTGTTGGGGAAATGCATTAGTAAATCCTTCCATATCCACTATCCTACTCTGATCTTTTTCCCTCATCACCCAGTCAAAGAAATCTATCAGAGTTGTTTGACATGACCCCCTCCCCTTGAATTCATGCTGTCTGTATTCTTGCAGCTCACTAGATTGAAGATACTCTACACAACTTTCCTTTTGTAGGGTTTCCATCAACTTTCCCATCACTGAAGTAAGCCAGACCAGCCTATAGTTTCTAGCCTACTCCCTGATGCCACTCATTTGTAGAAGGACTATGTCAGCTATGTCAGCTCTTCTTCATTCCTATGGATTCATGCCTGTTTCCAGTGAACTGTTGAATAAGTTTGTCAGTGGGGAAGCTAGCACCTACCTGAGTTTTTCTAGAACCTTTGGGTATATCCCATCTGGTCCCATTGCTTTGTCCACCATCAGAGCTGTAAGTTCCTTCCAGACCCTTTTCTCTGAAAATGGATTTGTGTCCCTGGGGAGGGGGTCCTCCCATTCTGGCTACTCCCAGCTTGTCCAACCCCCTCTCTTCAGTGTAAAGACTGAGCAGACATACCTGATTAGGATGCCTGCTTTTTCTTGGTCCTCTTCTGTGCAGTCTCCACTCTCCACCCTTGTAATCCTCAATATCCCTCCCTTTGCTTTCTCCTCACTTGTGTGTCTGAAGAAAGTTGTATTTCCTTTATTGACCCCTCTGGCAATTCTTTCCTCAGTCTGTGCCTTTGCTCCCCTCACCACCTTGTCTGCTTCCCTCTGTTTTCCTAGGTATACCAAAATCCTCCCCCCTCTGGGTTTCCTTATACCTTCTAAATGCCACTCTTTTTTTCCTTCATGAACATTGCCAGTTCCTTAGAGAATGATAATGGTTTATTTTTTTCCCTCTGCTTTTACTCACTTTCTTCACATAGAGGTTAATTTTTAGTTATATCCTGTTATTTTGAACAGCTGTACTTCCACCTCATGCTAGCAATCTCTCCTTTTGAGCCAGTTTCTGAAGTCATCCCTCATTTTTAAAAAATCCACTCTCCTAATGTCCAGGACCCTTATCCTCATGTGGTTAACCGCAGATCCTGTCTTACTTTTAAACCACATTGTACAGTGATCACTAGTACCCAGGGTACTGCCCACTGTGATATCTACAATGCTTTCACCATTTGTAAGTGGTTATGTTCATGAAAATCTTGTACCAATGGAATGGAAATGTTCAGAGTGTGATATAAAGTGAGGAAAAAAATAAAAAATAATATTTGAAATGCTGTTTTAATGCTTTTTATATGTAGAGATACATATAATAAAATTGTGGTCTGCAGCTACCTGGAATTTTTTTTTTGTTGTCCAACCCAATTTTCCTGCTTTTTTCTTGGTCCTAAATTGTGACATAGAAAGTCTGTAGGTTTTAGTTGTATGTTTTCTGTCAATTCTGCCATTTTTCTGTTTAAATAAAGTGTGCTTTCAACAATCCAGATGCCGTCCTGTAGTTCTTTTACCCTACATACGTTGTTTTACCAATTATTTTTTTAGTTTGAAGCACCTCCAAAATGTGTTCTGAATGTACTAGTTGGTGTCCTCAGCTAGCACATTCAGAAAATGGCCAATTAATTACTTTTTGACATGTACATTCCTTTTTTTTTAATGTTCCTGTATACCAGTGCTGCCCTTGCTATATTGCCAGGTAATACATCTTGCCTGCTCTTTATTGTTTGAGTCAGGTCATCTTTTTCAACCTTTCCAACCAATGGTGTCCATGCTCCCATTAGGTACATTCAGAACGCCACCTTCCCCCCCCAGTTGGTTGCCCTATTCTTTCAGGATTCCAGTTTTCCCTGTGATATAGGTGGCCAGTGGGAGGTGTAAAATCTGCTGCACATAAGTGCTTGCCCCCTTTCTTGCTGTTTTTTGTGTAGCAGAAAGTGTCAGTGTCCACCTGGAGCAGCCGTTATGCATTCAGAACGAGGAAGAGCCCAGTCATTCAAAGTGCACTCAGAGCACCAAAAGGTAAGGTTCTGACCAGGTCTGACAGTTTTAGGGACAGGGGAACATTGTGCAGCTTATTTTGATTTCAGCAGTGTGATTTACTTACTATTTACTGCTCACTGATGTTTGCTTCTGTGGCTGGAGGGTGATTTAGTACTTAAGCTTGGCCTTCCTGCTACCAAAATGCTTGTTTAAATCCATGGTTTGCTGTATGCAATTTTTAATACCACCCACTGTATGGTCTCCACATAGCTGGATGTTGAGCAGGCCATGTTGAGACCATGCAATCTGTAGTTGTTGGGGTGGGGGCAAGGTATTGTTTAGGCTGGTCCAAAAATGCTGTTTCTGTTGCATTCCACATTGGTAATGGGTAATAATAGTCTCCATGATGTTTTGTAATGTCCATTGTATTTTTTTTTAATCCATGCTTTGCTGTGCTGGTGCTTAACATAGAAACATAGACTTTGGTGGCAGATAAGGATCGTCTGGCTCATGCAGTCTGCCCATTTCACTACCTATTGGATAAGGTGCAGATCCTAGTTAACCAACAGTCTACTTCCTCCTGTCCCTCGACAGAATTGCTTTATGTCTGTCCCATGCATTCTTGAATTCATCCACTGTTATTGACCCCACAACCTCCTCAGAAAGGCCGTTCTATGCATCCACCACCCTCTCTGTGAAAAAAATTTTTTCCTCATATTGACCCTGAGCCTTCGCCCCTCTATCTTCAGATTGTACCCCCTTGTTCTTGCACATCTCTTTTTCTGAAATATACTGCACTCTTGGACATTGTTGATTCCCTTGAGGTACTTAAAGGTCTCTAATATGTCCCCCCTCTCCCTCCTTTCCTCTATGGTATACATATTAATTTATTTTAGTCTCTCCTCATATAGATTATGGTGCAGACCCTGCACCATTGTTGTTGCCCTCCTCTTGACTGCCTCCATCCTGTGTATATCCTTGCAGAGATGGGGTCTCCAGAACTGCACACAGTACTCCAGTTGGGGTCTCACCAACTGTCTGTACAGAGTGATAACAAACTCCTGTTTTCTACTGGTGATGCCTCTCCCTATGCATCCCAGAATCCCCCCAGTTTAATCATGTTTGACAGAATTTTGTGTAACCACCCACCGTATGGTCTCCACATGGCTGGATGCTGTGCAGGCAATTGTTTGCTGTTCAACCTTCAGCCATTTGAGACCTTGCAGTTTGTGGTTATTTGGGGGATGGAGGGAAGTGCAAAATATTTCCTGTCTGCTACTAAATGTTTTTCTGTGAGATGGTTTGCCTGCTGTGTCCATTAATGTGGTGCTGGGCCCTGATGACCATCTGTTTTTGTGTTACCACCTACGCATGGTCTCCACGTGGTTGGGTGCTGAGCATGCCATTGTTTGCTTCTCGACCCTCAGCCATGTTCAGACCATGTAGTTGTGGGAATGGGAGGGGGTGCCCAAGTACTTTGGGGGCTCAGAGTGAGGATATGCATTGTTCTTAAAATGTTTCTCAATGTTTTGCTGAAATGTGCTTCCTAATGTGCCCTGCATGGTCTTAACATGGCTGCATGTGGAGTATAGTCCTCTTTTGTTAGGCACTCAGAGGGCAGCCATTTTAAAGGAAGTTTCCAATATAAGGTATTAGGCTTCATAGCCCAATACCTTATATCATCCTGAGCTCACCCTACAAAAAGTTTAATTTTAAAGTTAGTAATTTTAGCATGGGAAGGGACTCTAGCTGGCACCGAACCCTCAGCCAGCCGATCCCTTCCAGCTTCCTGGTGCCCCACTCCACCCCAACTCCACCCTGCACTCTTTGAAACTGTGATGTGTGTGGTCATGGAGTTGGGGGCCAGTCTCATAAAATCTATGGGTTGCTTATTTTAAAGCCGGTTTTTAGTAACTTTTAATAGTCCTTGAATAAAATTAAAGCAGTCGCTTAACTAGTAGGGACCCTACTAGTTAAGTGAGGGCTTTAATTATCCTCTAGGGCTGTTAAAAATGTCTAAAAACATGGCTTTAAAAATAGCTCCCATAGACTTGTATGGGGCTCACCCTCACATTCTCTCTGGGAACAAGTCATAGTTTCAGAGAGCATGGGGGCAGAGCGGGGACACCAGGAAGCTGGAAGGGATCGACCAGCCGAGTGTTCGGTGCCAGTTATGATCCCTTCCCATGCTAAAACTATGAACTTTAAATTTAAATTTTTTGCAGGAGTGAGCTCATGGTGCTGTAAGGTATTGGACTATGAAGCCTAATACCTTATAGCATCTAGTCAGAAATTTACTTTAAGACCATGTGTGATGGTGGTGGTGGGATACAAATGATAGTTATACTGGAATTTAGCTGCTGTTGCAGTGCACCATTCTCCTTACATTCATCATACTGTGTTGTGTAGCAACTGATGGGTGATCTTCTTTCACCAACTGTGATGTAATTGTCCACCTTCTGTACTCTGTTATTTCATATGCTGTGAAGTAACTGTTGGGTGATCTCTTAGTTTCTTTCTTGTCCCCACTGTGAAGTAATTGCCCACTTTCTGTTATGCCATTCCATCTGCTGTGAAGCAACTAATGGGCAATCTCTTTGTTTCTTCCTTCCCCCCCCGTTATGAATTAATTGTCCACTTTCTGTTCTACCGTTTCATCTGCTGTGAAGCAACTGATGGGTGATCTCTTTGTTTCTTCCTTTCCTCTGCTATATAATAATTATGCACATTCTGTTCTGTTGCTTTATCTGCTGTGAAGTAGGTCATGGGCTATCTCTGCTTTTTCCTTTCCTCCACTATGAAACAAATAAACACAGCCACAACAGTAGCAGTGCAAGTAAATTTCAGTGATTCAGCTCTAGTTGGGGACACCCGATCAGACATTGCCAACTGAAAGGCTATTCAAAGGACTCAAGCAGGACTAACTAAGTCACCTGCATGGTTTGCATCAACAATAAAGTGATAAGTGATAATATCAAGTTCACCTGCAAAGCAGGCAGCAGTGTAAAGAAGAGGACTAAACATGAAATTATGTCACAATTTGGAGGCAAACATTGTGGATGTCATGAAGGAAAACGTGAAGAATAGACAACAGGAATGAGAGTGGGTCAGAGCAGTTTTGGTGCTGAAAAATTACAAGATGCTATGTACGCAAGCACAACCCTTGGAATCAACTGGACAACACTCATGAATGCATCTTGTAGTGAATGGAAGC
Source organism: Neoceratodus forsteri (assembly GCA_016271365.2). NCBI lineage: Eukaryota > Metazoa > Chordata > Ceratodontiformes > Ceratodontidae > Neoceratodus > Neoceratodus forsteri. The sequence goes on along the minus strand of CM057458.1, from coordinate 744,704,545 downwards.
ATGTAAAAAGCATACACAATTCTGTACTGCCTCAGGAAATTACAAAGTAAAAAGCTTTTTTGAACAGTCAGCAACCTCTGCCATACAAGAAGGTATTCTTAAAAAGAAGCCAATGTACAAAAGTGTTCCTATCAAAACTCCTTCATTTACTACATGCAGAATTTCTGAAGCAACACCCATAGTGTCATATCAGTGCCATCACGTTCAACAGTTGGTACCCCAACCATATAAAACTTGCCAGACAACAGAAACTGGACAAGTGCCTATGCGAGTGCTGTGAAAATGCCACATTAAAACTGCAATCATTAAACCACATGGCAGATTTTTACAAACTGCTTGAGTGCAAAGTTACCAATATTTACAAAGCTGTGGAGCTGACAATGTGTGCAAATGAAGGTTCCATGTTTTTCAGAAAAGACTGTCTGGAGAAGGTATATGGGGCTTATGCAGTGAAGGCTATTGAAAAACATGCAGAGGCCCTATTGAATCAACATGGGTTAGAAATGCTGAGATGATCGAAAAAGGGTCACGTGACGCGCATGGAGGAGTAGCTGCAGCTTATAGGGTCTCCCTCTCCGAACGGGTGAATTTCTAGCTTAACGGAGGATTCAACAGCTAATTTTGAATTGCCTGAGCAACTGAACAACTGGAGGGACTACTAGAAGGCTTAATCGTGCCGATCGGTACTGCAAAATGCAGATATCTGACCAAGAGCTTGAGGCCAAGCGGTCACGCCGGAGTAAATCGCTAACTACTGCGCCAGAGGTATTACTCCTGCAAAGATCTACGAGGACCTAACAACAATAAAGGATGCCTATTCAAACTAATCGAGGATGTGCTGAATTCAAGCCGGCATTAACTCAGTTAGCCCATCGAGTGACGGACGCCGAAGCCAGGATTTCATCTATAGAGCGTGCCTTAGAAAAAACGGGGCCTGCAATCAAAGAATGTAAACGGAGCCTGGGAAAGTTGGAAGAGTGCCTCGACGATTTAGAGGGAAGGAGTAGGTGCAATAATTTGGTTCTGCTAGGCCTCCCCGAGGGAGAAGAGGGGTCCAACACAATATCCTTTCTCCAGAAGCTGTTAAAAAAATCAGCTGGTCCCTCTCCTAATGGTCCCGATTACATCATTGAAAGAGGCCACAGGGCACTGAGAGCCAAACCTCCACCCCTGACCCACCGAGACCCATTATCTTCAAACTATTAAACTACCTGGATCATGAGCACATCTTGAGAGAATTGGAAGCTGGCTGCATTTCAGTGGGAGGGAAGAAGCTTTGGTTGGTTCCAGACCTAACATGGAAGATGAGGCAGGCTCGGGCCGCTTTCTGACCGATCACCACTAAGTTATGGGCGGCGGGGATCCGCCATCGCATGTTATACCCTGCGAATTGGAAGTTTCATCCAAGGATGGGATTAAGCGTTACGATTCGGAGGAAGCTTCTTCCCTAGAGACTTTGTTTCCTGAACTCTTTGTTAAAAATGATTAGCCTGAAACTTTAATTTCTCTGGAGTTAAAATCAGGTTGTTAGTTGGGGCAATGATTTGAGCACTTTCATTTTGCTCGTGAACCCTCTGATCAGGTTATTATGATTTCAAGCGAGGCCATGATTTGATGCATCTGGTTTCCCTTTTTCTATGGACTTATGGACCTTTAAAGAGGACTTTTTATTATATGGCTTTTAGTTTATTTTGGCCTCCGATCTAGTTGTTTTAGCCTCACAGTATTGGGAGGCGTAGTGCATGACTTGGTCCACACCGAGGGAGCTATTAGTTCATTAATGTCATACCAATATTATGTGCTTCTATTACCTAAGTTCTTTTAGCCCTAATCATTGCTAGCATACTAATTTGTCGATATAATATTTGTTCATTGATGTTAAGTGCGATAGCGTTGAAAGATATTTCAGAGGGTTATAATTCCTTGTTGTTTTAAGCTAGCACATAGCTACAGTTTGCTGTGTGCTTATTAATAATAATTGTTATTTTAATTGTTAGCCCCCTCTTGCTCTTGACCTTGACTAAAGACACATCAGTATAGTGGCTGCCCTTTTGGGAATTCTATGTTTCTCTCTCATTCTTCTTTTAATGCTTTAGTTGAACTACCTTCCCTCATATTCATAAGGATACTTTTAATTTTATTAATCCTCCCTTTGTCTCTTTTCTAGCTAGCACTAATGGACATAGGACAGAGTGTAAACTACAAAATTCAACTTAACCTGTCATGGAGGGGGGGACCCTGCCTCTATAGCGCACCATGAACCAGTGGCAGAGGAGTGGGCTATGGGCCTGGAGAGTTAGTTTAGGGGTTCTTTTTGGAGGGGATGAGTGTTCTTTTTTGTTAGATAAGGGGTTTTCTAATTTTTATTTTATTATTAGGAAAAGGGTCTCAGTTAGTAGGGGGTCAGCTATCCTTGCTTCCTATACGAGAAATAATGTTTATTTATGGCTAATAGTCTGAATTTTATTTCATGGAATATCAAGGGAAAGACAATTGTAAAAATTTGTTATATTAAATCATTTGGCTCATTATAACTCGGTGATGTGTTTCTACAGGAAACACATGTTCTCTCAGATCGTCTACCCCACTTTAGAAAAAATGGGTAGGCCAGGTGTTTAGAGCTAGCTTCTCCTCGAGTAGTCGGAAGTCGCCATTTTGATTGCTTGAGGGGTTCCGTTTGTCCACTGAAAATTTTTCTGACCCAAATGGCAGGTACATTGTTGTTTCGGGCAGACTTATGGGTCTAATTAATTTTGGGATCGTGTATGGACCCAATCAAGAGTCACCAAATTTTTGTCCAGTTAGCAGTAATATTGGCCTCCTTTAAGGGAGTCCAATTGTTTTGGGGAGACTGGAACTTAGTTCAGTCTAATAAGTTAGATCGTTCCTGGAATAGAGGGACGCAATCCTCTGCAGCTCAAAGTGCTTTAATGGAATTTACCTCTTCCTTAGGTTAGTGGACCCTTGGGTTATTTAACCCATCTTCTAGGGACTATACCTTTTTTTCCCCGGTCCATAGATCATATTCCAGAATTGATTACTTTTTGATAAGTAAGCAATGTTTAACCAGTATTTCGGAGTTGGTGATTTTACCTCGTGTTATTTCCGATCACTCCCCAATAAAATTGTGTTGGTCACCAATATTTAATCCCCCGAGAGCTTATTCGTGGTCACTAAATAACTTATTGAAGGATTCTAGTACTTTGAGTCATTTTAAGGAATTTTTGACTACTTCAATCGAAGCTAACTGGGGCTCCATTGAGGCCCTAGATCAAACTTGGGCGGCACTCAAATCAGTATGGAGGGGGGAGTTAATACGGCTAGCATCCAAGCATAAGGCTAAAGGAATAGCACATCTAGATAGCTGCTTGGAAAAGATCAGGACGCTGGAGGGCATTCAGGAGAATTTAAGGTCTGAAAGCCAGGAACAGGACCTTATGGCGTTGAAAGCATGGTATGCTAATATCTTGCGGGAGAGTGTGGTATCCTCAGCTGCTAGAATCCGGGCTCTTTACCTAGGTCAAGGCAGCAAGGCTGGGAAATTGCTGGCTTGGCAATTAAAACAGAGAGCTTCCCAGATGGGTCACAGCCTTGAGACACCCGGTATCCAACAACCTGATTACAGCCCCGGAAGGTGTATTGGGGGTTTTTGTTGATTATTACAAAGACCTATACTCGAGTCAGATGTCCTCCTCGCAGGGTATGAGCAAAATGGAAGAGTTTCTAGTTAATATCTCTCTCCCTCAATTGTCAGCTGTCTCTGGTCAGGCTTTAATTGCCCTATCTCTGAGGAAGAAATAAGTCAAGCTAAGACTCCTCAAAGTAGATAAGCGCCAGGCCCAGACGGATTTACACCCTTTTTTAGAATGTTCAAACAGAACATTGTACCATTGTTGGGTCAACTATACTCCTTTTGGGCTGATCAAGGGATTAATGACAAAACCTTATTTGAAGCCAGGATTATTCTTCTTCCCAAACCGGGTAAGTCTCCAGAATTAGTAGGTAACTTCAGGCCAATATCCTTGCTAAATATTGATGTTAAAATTTTTGCCAAGATTTTGGCTTCTAGACTTAAAAGGGTATGGCTTGACTTGTTAAGTTCGGAACAGGCAGGCTTTGTGGAAGCCGCTCTTGACCCGACCACTTAGAAATCTTTACTTAATTTCTGCATCAGTGAGTCAGGTATGGAAGCATCCTAGGTCTCACTAGAAACAGAAAAAAGGCTACTGAGTCAATGGCCACTTATGTTTGTTTCCCCAGCCAAATTCGTATTCCAAAAGATTTTGCACCTGGTTCGAATTTTGTATACTTGTCCATCGCTAGAATTCAGTGTAACAATTTGATTTCAGAAGCTTTTTCTTTAAAGAGAGGAACCGCCAAAAGGGTGTCCTTATCTCCTTATTTATTTAATCTCTATATTGAACCCTTAATAAGAGCTATTAAGTCGGATCAGCTAGTTCGGTGGATAAATATTGGTGACTTAGAATTTAAATTTTCGGCTTTTGCAGACGATTTATTATTACATATCCAAAACATGGTTACTTCACTCCCGCAAATTTTAAAACTTATAGCCAATTTTAGTGAATTTTCTGGATATGTTAAATTTATCCAAAACTATGGTGTACCCACTTTCTACATACCTTTCAAGGAGCTGGTGTCTTTCATTGGGGTTACAGTGGCAATCAGAGGCCTTACTGTATTTGGGCATTCGTGTTTCGAGGAATTTAGGAGATCTGGTCAATTTAAACTTCAAACCGTTGCTCAAATCCTTAAAAGAGGACCTGGAAAGGTGGTCGAAACTCCCTCTAACCCTTTCGGGGAGGGTCAACACAGTTAAAATGATAATTTTACCTAAACTTTTTTATCCTCTCTCGAACTTAAATACTTACCTCCCCAAATCCTTTTTTAAACCCTTTTATAAGATATGCTCTGATTTTTTGTGGGGAGGAGGTCCTCCACGAAGAGCTTACAGTAAACTTTGTCATCCACGTATGAAAGGTGGCCTTCAGATACCTGATTTTTATATGTATTATTTAGCAATACATGCTGCAAGAGCTGCCTATGGGTCTGTGACTCTGAGACATCCGAGCCTGGTCTTGCTCTCGATCGAGCCTTTCTAAGAAACTTAACCTAGATTTGAGATCCTTCCTATATATTCCATGGCTAAAGTCCCTAAAACAGCTAGAGACACACCGTTGGGGTGGGACATTAAAACCATGCACCAACTTTGTGCAGGTTAAAATATCCCAATTTTGATTTATCTCAACCTCTATTGAGAAATCCTAATCTCTTAATTGGCAAACTACCCATCATAAGATTTTTCTCATCCTCCATGTCTAGGCTTCAAATTGCAGATCTATTTTCAGGGAATTCGATGCTATCATTATCGGAATTGCTTCTAAAATTTGTGGTCAATCCCCAATTTTCACTGCAAATGACCCAAATTCAATGCAGTGTTAAGGCTTTTTTGGGTAAGAGGCAGTGTTCTGATAGGGCAGGGATTTTTTTTAATGAGTTGCGAGAACTTAGTCTATCTGGTAAAGGATCTCAAAATATACAAGTATATATTAGAAAGGAATGACTTTGTATCCTCCCCGCCCCTTTATACTGGGTAATAAATTTGAAATTGGACTGGACAGATAAGGTTTGGGAAAACATCTGAAGGAAACTTATCTTTATGTCAAACAAGACAGGTTAAGAGATATCCAATTTAAATTATTACATAACCTGTATTTGTCCCGGCAAATTACACCGAGATTAGTGGACTGGGCTCTCCTGTATGTAAAGATTGTAATGACCCACTGGCAACTACAATCCATAAAATCTGGTTTTGTCAAGATTAAAGGATTTTGGAGATTGGTTAAACTTTGGGTTGGTCCGTTCACCGATCTCTCAGCCTTCTTTAATTTAGAAATTTGTATATTTGGGATGTATGCCCAAGTTCCAAGTAAACTTCAAAAATATCAATTGGCGTTGATTTCTTCTGTTACAAAACTGTTAATTTTACATCATTGCGTAGATGACTGGACCCTTACCCATAGGGAATGGTGGAGGAATTTTGAATGCACTTTGTGGAAAGGTTAGCTTTTATATTAGGTAAGGCATCGACTGAGTTTTTAAATGTTGGGGTATTCATCCAAACTCTCAAGGATAAGTTTGGGTTCTAGGAAGCTACATCTGTCAAGCCGTCCTTCTCTTTTTCTTTTTGTTTTTCTTCTCTTTGGTAGGTACTCCCTTTTGTTGTTTGCTTCTCTATCTGCCTTCATTGACCTTTTTATCCACTGTCTTTTCAGTTTTTCATTTTCTATTGTTATCCTCTATTTTTGTAAGTTGACCCCTGTTTTCGCTTATCACTATCTATATACTTGTGGTACCAGGTGTCTTATCTTGCTTCTTATCCAGTATTCTTGTCTCTCTCGCCCTTCAAATGTAGGTAGCCATTAATTTGTATCATCTTATTTTGTCCTCATTTTCTATATTGGAATAGCTGTTTAGTAGTAGGATAGCTGTGGGCGGGTTAGGGAAGGGGGAGGGAATAAAGGGAGAACTCGTTTTGTTTAGGGTTGTTTTTTTTTGGTTTGTATTAGACCTTACTATGTCTTAACCTAATTCTATGTGATGTATGTGTTGTATATGAGTTTGTTCAATAAAGTATATTGATTTGCAAAAAAAAAAGGCTGAGATGGTACCAGTGAGAAACCATCACAGTGAAAAAAACAAATGATGGCATTAACACGAAAACATCCCGCAAAGTGTTCGTCAGCAAGAAGACCACGTTACAACAACTTATTGGAAGGCCTACAGTTTCTCGGTCGCCATCTACATGTGGCATTTTGGCAAATAATGCAATTTGCATTACTCAAGACAAATCTACTACAAGGCTGATTCTTCATGGCGCTGGACTTTGCAGAAAACTATGCCTGCAAGTACCAGGATGAGATCCAGTCCTGCCACTGCATCACAAGCAGGCTACAATGCACCAGATAGTTACATATTACAGGTGCTCACATTGCAATGACCTTGTCACGGAATACCTGGTATTCATCTCAAATGACCTCACACATGACCAATGCTGTTCAACATTTTGTTAAGATGGCCAGTGAACACATCACGAACACTCTCCACATAAACATTATGAAGGAGGTACATTTCACCGATGGCTGTGCCAGTCAGTACAAATCAAAATGGTCCTTCTATGGAATTTCAAAGTCTTCATCAGAGCATGGATTCCTGCCGAATATGCCAATTTTTAGATCACACCATGGTAAGCACCCCTCTGATGGGGAGAGTGATGTGGTGAAATGGTTAGCAACCAGGGCTGTAAAATCACGAATCACTATCATTTCAACAGTGGAAGAGATGTTCACATAATGCTGTGATAATCTGACCAGAGAGCCTCCAAGTGATGGGTGTGGGCATTCCAAGAGAAAAGTTTTCTGAGTGCCTGACAAATCCATAAGAAGGTCAAGATGACCGGATGTTATAGCTTTTCCTGGGACAAGACATATCCAGAGCGTAAGATCTGTGGAGGGTGGTGTGGTTGCCACCAGAGCACTGTCTTGTGTCTGCCACAAGTGCCAAAATGATGATGGCCCATGTGTAAACATGGAACATGTGGATCAGTGGACTTCAAAGAGGCTCAGACTGAAACATGGCAGCACCAGTACTTCTCAGACAGTTCAAATGCTTGAACTCAGGAATGACACTGTCCAGCAATGCCAGTGACAGACTCCTCTACAACTGGGTGCACAAAAAAGAGTGCCCTTGAACACAGCACTGCAGATACGGACACTCCTGCTGTTTCCAGCATTCCAGTGACTGACCCCTCCTCTGCTCTTGCCACACTGCTATCAGACCCCAGTGACTGACCCTTCCTTTGCACCTGCCACTCTACTGACAGACCCTCTCTGCTGTTACTAGCTCTTCATCTTCTGACCCGATTGCTGCTTCAGGCACTGAAGCAAGGGACAATTCTTCTACTCAAGAAACTTCAGCAATGGCCTTCTCCACTGCTTCTGTCCCTAGTGTGCTTGCTGACTGTCCACCTGCTAAAAAAAAAAAATTAAACCCAGACAAGATACAGCTGGAAAAATTCAATGCAGTCTACTTGTTTCAAACTTTATTTTTTTTTTTTAATCGGGCAAGTGCTTACATTTAATGAACTACAATGAACTTTCACTGCCAAATTCCAGGACCAGAATGCAAACTGGTGTCTCACATGGCCACAACAGCTGGACACTGATATGGTGAGACAGCAGAGACTTTTCCATGGACCTGCACATCTGTCAGGAAATGTAAACTTTGCAATTGCACAGGATGAACTGCAGACTATAGCCACAAAATATGAAAAGCTCAAGAATTGCTGGAATTGACAACATTTAAAGTGTTGGACAATATGATCATTTGCTATGCACAATCCTTTCTCTGACTTTTTTAATTTTACATCTTACTGATGTTTTTTTTTCTTATTTCAGTGCACGAATATGTAATTCTTGACAACATAGATCACAACTAGTAAACTTTTATGAACCTACATTGTTGTTCGCTGGTCTTTGCCACATTGACAATGCACGTTTGGTGTCTGCTATACATTCAGAACACAAGGCTGGTGTCTGCTATACATTCAGAACACAAGGCTGGTGTCTGCTATACATTCAGAACACAAGGCTGGTGTCTGCTATACATTCAGAACACAAGGTTGGTGTCCACTGGTACATTCAGAAGACAAGGCTGATGTCCACTGGTACATTCAAAACACTGAAGCTTATTTTTCTTGGTCATTTAAAAGTCAGTTATCTTGCAACACATTGCATTTTTCACTGTAGGGTCATGGCATGTTAAAATGCTAGAAAAAAATTATCTACTCTGTATTTGAAAATTAACCCCTCATGTCACAATTTGGTACAACATTTTCATGAACATACCCATGTACCAGGTCCCGCAGTGCCCCATCGCTAGTGGGTTCATTAACTATCTGCATGAGAAAAGCAACTTGTAGGAAGTCATGGATTTCTTTACACCATACTAAAGCTGAAGCTGGAGGGCTGCACTCAGCATCTGGCAGACAGAAGTCACCAACTATCAGCATCTGTCCCTTGCGCACCATTCTGAAGATGGCTTGTTCAAATGCCATATCCAATTCTTCTCTCTGTGCTGGAGGTCAGTACACAACTCTGGTATGGATAGTGGCTCCTGAGCCTCTCTCCAGGATGACCCACAGAACATCCAGCCTTCCTCTTTCACATAGCACTCCTTTACCTCCATGGACTTGATTCCATCTCTTACATATAATACAACCCTGCCTCCCTGTCTTGTCTCCCCTGCACATGGAGTAGCACAGTATTCCCAAGTATCAGTGGTGGTGCTTAGTACGCCATGACTTCATTATGGCCACTAAATCCAGGTCACCCTCCACCACGATGGCTTCTAGGTGTGGAATTTTGGTTCCAAGACTCCGTGCATTAGTGCACATGGCTCGCTATACTTTTCTTCCTCCCTCCCTGCCTGCTTCCCCCTTCTGCCTGTGCTCTTCCCTGTAGCTCCCCCTTATCTTCCTCCACCCCTTTTACCTTTACCATTCCCTGTCTCCTTTGATCTTTTACTCTTACTTACTTGAGTAATACACTCCTCTTTTACTCTCTTGTCCCCACCCCTATCTTCTTGCACCCTTACCCTAGGGGAGTTTACTCCCCTCCCGCCCTCTCTGCCTGATGCTCCATCATCAAGCATTGCCTCCATTAATTTTCATGCCCTCCCCCCTGGCTAATTTAAATGCCATGGAGTGGAACACCTTGCCTCTCCTTGGCTATATACAGGTAAAACCTCAGCAAAGCCACCATGTGTGCCACCTCCTGGAGGCCCTTCCCCAGCTTCTTAAAGATATTCTGCAGTATGACTACTTTGTCCCTTGCCAGGTCATTTGTCCCCAGATCGGCAATGAAATCTATCTCCCTCCTATCTCCTCTTACCCTAGCAATCCTCTGGATATGCTCTCCATGTTTCCAAGTCAAGGTACCTCTCAGACACTTTGCCCCCCTATCCCTTCCTCCCCCCGCTCCTAACAATACAGTTCCCCACCAGCAGCTACTCAGCTGGGGGCCTCTTCTTCCCTCCTTGGGACCTCCCTTTCTGAGAAACCCCACTTCCTACCTTCCCATTGTATTAGACAGAGATGCAGCGAAATGAAAGTTTGCAGGTGAAACTGTGGCAAAACTGTCGATTTTGCCGCACAAAATGTTTCCTGAAATTTCACCTGCAATTTTGCCCACCGTAAAAATGAATTCTGAATTTTTCCCTGGTGTCTAGTGGCCACCCCCCAGCCAATCATCAGCCCAAAGTGAAAAAAGCCACCCACCCCATTTACTCATTATTTTCAGGATCCCCCAGACCCCCAATCCTAAAAAAAATTCAATCCCCACACCCTGGTGTCTAGTTGACCCCTCACCCCCCAGCCGTTCACCAGCCAAAGTGAATAAAGAACCCCCCATTTACTCATTGTTATCAGGATCCCCACAGTCACCCAGTCCTAAAAATTCATTTCCCCACCCATCTGGTATCTAGTAGACCCCTCACTCTGTCATCAGATAGCACCCACGCTGCTCCCCCCCAGTACCCCAATCATTCAATGAATGAGCATGCGCTCATTCATTGAAGTGCTCAGTCAGGCTGCCAGCCACGGAGGTGAGTGGAGGGCTGTGCCGGTGGCCCGATCAGATTTCTGGGAGGGAGTGGGGGTCCTGTCTGATGACAGGGTGGGGGGTCCGATAGACATGAGGGAGTAGGGAATTATTTATTTTTTTTTAGGATTGGGGGTTCAGGGGGATCCTGATATTAATGAGTAACATAGAAACATAGAAACATAGACTTTGATGGCAGATAAGGACCACTAGGCCCATCTAGTCTGCCCATTTCCCTACCTACAGGATAGGCCGCAGATCCTAGTTAACCAACAGCCTATTTCTTCCTACCCCCCACAAGAATTGCCTTATGTCTGTCCCATGCATTCTTGAAATCTCCCACAGTTTTAGACCCCACAACCTCCTCAGGAAGGCTGTTCCATGCATCCACTACCCTCTCTGTGAAATAATACTTCCTCACAATGCCCCTGAACAGCCCTCCTTCTATCTTTAAATTGTGTCCCCTTGTTCTTGTAAGTCTCTTTTTCTGAAAGATGCTACCCTCTTGGACTTTGTTGATTCCACTGAGGTACTTAAAAGTTTCTATCATGTCCCCCCTCTCCTTTCTTTCCTCAAGGGTATGAGTAAAGGGGGAGGGCTTTCTTTATTCACTTTATGCCACTGATTGGCTGAAGGGGGCACCACTAGACACCAGGTAGAATTAATTTAGAAATTTGGGCCAGTCAGGAGCTGGGGGGAGGACCACTAAGTAGTAGCCACAGACATTGCCAGCTATTTCCAGATATTTTGCAAATTTTCTGAAGAGTTTCTATCTGCTGCCTCTACTGTGGAAATGCAGAAAGCTGGAGATTTCTCTAGAAATATCACAGACATTTTGGGAAATAGCTGGCAATGTCTGTGGCTACTACTTTCGCCTGTGGATGGTGAAATTATGCCAGGGCACAGTGAAATTTTGCTGGCTTGAGGGTGAAATTTTGCTCTCTCCACAGGAAAATTTCACTTTTTGCCTGGTAAAATATTTTGCGTAATGCCCGAATTATGTGAAATATTTCTTCAGGTGAAATTTTCCACTTTCACACAATGCTAGTAACCGGTGCCTCCTCATGGCTGCCCTATCCTGCCAGTATGGTGAAGGAATTCTGCACTGGTGTAGACTGAGGAGTGTGAATCCTCTCTGCCACCCTCACGCTCCTGGAGCTTACAAAGGTATATATGCTCTGTCTAGGAATCCTCTGGGGAAGCAGTGGCAGATGAGGTCTCTGGGTGTGGCAGAAGGTCTGTACTCTTGCCATTTCGACCCAGGGTCCAGCAACTTCTATCTGCAACACAGAGAGGTGGGTACAAATGGGGCAGCACTTCAGTCTCCAGAAGGTGTCTTAAAAGACTGCAGTACCACAACCATTACACTGCACCACTTCCACAATTGCACCTTCTTTTCTGTGTCTGTTCAAACTTTTCAGTACCTTTTTACTTCCTTTCTACTCCTGTTGTACTTCCTCTTGCTCCCTCAAACCACTGTGTTACTCTACCCCAGATGTGGAAACTCTTGTTTCCCTTTTCTTTCAATCTCTCCTTCCTATAGCTACCATATCCTGGGTACAGATGCAGTAAAGTTATAATTCACTGGTGAAGTTGGTGCAAATTAGTGGAAATATGCACTGCGAATTTCGCAAATCTTCTGACAGCCACAAAAATTGTGCAACACAAATTCTTTTCTTTAATACCCCAAGTATAATAAAAAATCTCCCCCCACCTAGTGTGCTGTAATACTGCCCTCCAACTCCCAAAACTTTTGTAGTCATATACCCACCTCCAAACCCCATTTGCAACCTTCTGCTTCCTCCCCCACCGCAGAGAGTACTGTGGAATGTGGTTGTCCTACGGAATCCATGCTGATGCCTCTAAGGTAGAATTCCACTCCTACTTTGTGCACTAATTTATGTGATATATAATATCAAATGACTATAATATACTATATTACTGTAAGAAGATGTATCTTTCACCTCATTCACACAGCAAAATCTGAGCCAGTTCTGAAGGTGTACCTGACCTGGATCGCTGCATCATGTCCCATCTGAACGCTGTTCGAGTGACCGTTTTCCATGGTCTAGTGGTGCAATCATGATCCCTGTTTTCCGGGGATCATGTGGTGGTTTAGGTGCTGTCATTTGGCATCTGATCACCCAGCAATCACTGCACCGTTCTCCCATGGCTTTACCCAGACTGCACTCTTGTATTATGTTGCACAGCAAACTTCACTAGAAGTAATCCGTGAGGTTGAAGTTCATTGTGACCTTACCAAGTGTGCTATTTGGTCAGTCCTAGCTTTTTTTTTTTTTGCTGTTAACTGTTCTGTCCTTCCACTGTCACCTGCATCCTTTTCTATCAGCTGGAAACACAGTGACAACATCGGAGCATGAATTGTGCACCTTCATCATCGGTGCACAATGCTGCCATCTGAACGAGGGTTGCTCAGCATTTCTCAACCTGAAGACACAATGGCTTCATGTGCAGCACAGTTCAAAGCTACCATGTGAATGAACCTTTAGTCCTATGCCAGGATTGGCCTCATATGATAAGCACTGACACCAGTGCTTATCATATTAGAAGGTGCTATGCTGTTGCTGTACTGCTGGGATATGCCATCCTTCGGATGAGGCTTCCAACCAAAATCCCAGCTATCTATCTCTGGTGCTGTCTACATGGAATTAACAGAACCCAAGGTATTTTTTGCAAGAGTATTTTTTTTCTTGTTTTACCCAATTTCCTTACCAACATTCTCCTTTCGATAAACCAGTTAATGCAATTGTGCATGTTTGTGTGTGGGTGTTGATATGCGAAATGGCTACTAGTCACTATATGCTTACAATCATCTCACTACCAGTCCCCTATTGCATGTGCTTTGGGACACATTGTGCATGAAAAGGGCTACAGAAATGCTGATTCTTCTTTTTCTGTTCTTCTTCTCCACTGATACCACCAATGGGAATGTCTTCTTTTCATCCCTTGCCACTAGCCACACAACCAGACAACATGTGGTGGGTCTGAACCAAGTCTAGCAGGTCATGAAATCTAGTTCTGCAGAGTTGTGCAAGGTAGTAACTGGAGGAAACAATGCAATTTCAACGACAATTATTTTGTTTTGTCTTGCAGGAAAAGAAACTGCTGTGAAATTTCATTTCATCCATTCCACATGTTCAACACATTATAGCCACATTCCTAGTTTTTATCATTAGATTCATGTTCTACATTTCCAACACACTAGTCAAATTCCACATTTTCAGTACATTACAGCCACTTTCCACAATTTTATCATCCATCACATTCCACATTTACAGCACATCACAGTAATGTTCCATATTTCCAACACATTACAGCCATGTTCCACATTTTCAACACATTACAGTCAAGTTCTACAGTTTTTTTATCAGATTCACATTCCACATGTCCAACACATTAGTCACATTCCACATTTTCTAAACATTATAGTTCTGTTTTGCATTTTTGTAATCTGACTCATGGTCCACATTTCCAGCACATTACAATGATGGTCTACAGTTTCAACACATTACAGTCAGCCACATTCAACATTTTTGATCAGATTCATGTTCCATATGTTCATCATATCCAGGGGTTATAATAGCAGTAAATCACAGGAATACAAGTTCCATGACACCTTCCTTCATTGAATAATATGAAGAGTTTCACCTCCTAGGGATAACAGCTCCCTCCTACAAATGTAGATATTATAAATTCCACTTCATGTGATCAGCTATTTTACTATGTGAGCAAGCTCAGGAGTGCTTTCATTCACTAGAAATGGCTAGCCATGGAGGAGGGCAGGTTGTTTGGTTGCTTTCATTATTGCTGGTTGCCTTGTTATTTAAAGAACTATTGAGTGATGGTGGGGGTGCTGCCAGAGTGGAGATTGGTGGTTGGGGGACATATTAATTTGAATAAAATCAAGTTCTTAAAACAGTGGCCAACCATCATGGTGGTAAGGTTGTGCTGGTTACCCAAAAAGGCATGGGAGTGTTTTTTTTCAAAAATCAGTTTTTGGGTGCTGGGGGTGAGAAGTGTATAATTGGGGTTGAAGCAGACAGCAGGGGAATTGGGGTTATATTTTCAAGGATTGGCACATGAATAACCAATATGAATAACAAATGCCCAAATATAATATTTAGCCCTAATATCCAAAATAAGGTATGAACTCAACCCTAGTTGATTGTACAGCTATTCCCAAATTCTCCACCTTGCACTGACAAAGAAAACTTGTAAACTGTACTGTGAATCCAGGAATTCTGAGGTTGCATTATTCTGAGTGAACAAATTCAAGGGGCATTGTTCTGTGTGAGCAAGTGCATAACAAGAGATAAGTGTGGAATAATTCTGTATTGTGACAAAGACTAAATTCTAACATCAATAGAAGGGATTAACATAGCCAGACTCTAGTTGGTTCGGGTGTTAAATGATCTTCTGATGGCGAGGGATCAGAAGAGATGTTCCATTCTTGTTCTTCTTGATCTCTCTGCAGCTTTTGACACTGTGGACCACATGGTGTTATTAACTCGCCTGAGACAAATTTGTGGAATGTCTGGAACCGTTCTTAAATGGTTCACGTCATTCCTCACCAGGAGATCACAAAGAGTTGTGTCAGGGATTTTTTTCCTCTGACCCAATTTCTTTGTTGTGTGGAGTGCCTCAGGGATCTGTGCTGTCACCCATGCTGTTTGCAGTGTATATGCTGCCCCTCGGAAGTATCATTAGATGATATGGGCTGAGGTTTCACTGCTATGCAGATGATACCCAGCTATATCTGTCCTTTGCAACCGACCAGGATGGAGCTCTCTCAGTGTTTAACAACTGTCTGGGGGAGATCCAAGACTGGATGGATTCTAGTTGGCTAAAGTTGAACTCAGAGAAAACAGAGGTTCTGGTCGTGGACCCAGGTGGTCGGATTGCGAGGCTGTGTACTGACGCACCATCCGGAATTTTCCTTGGTGGTGTGTCACTCCCATCCTCAGAACGGGTGTGTAGCCTTGGGTTTATTCTTGACGACAGGCTGACCCTTAAATCCCAGGTGTCAGCTGCTGTCAAGACTTCCTTTTATCATCTTAGGAACATTGCCAGGGTTAGGCACCTTGTTCCGTCTGACTCCTTGCCAACATTGGTCCACGCTTTTGTATCTTCCCACCTGGACTACTGCAACGCCCTTTACTTTGGGCTTTCTGGGGTTGAAATCTGTCGCCTACAGCTGGTGCAGAATGCTGCAGCCTGGGTGTTGACTGGGACAAGTAGGTCCTGTCATATCACTCCCATGCTGCATAAACTGCACTGGCTTCCTACACGGTGGCGGATCACCTTTAAAGTCATTTTATTGACTTTCAAAGCCCTTCACGATCAGGGTCCAGCCTATCTGAAAGACCTCCTGGTTCCTTACTGCCCTGACTGATCACTCCACTCGGCCGACATGGGGTTGTTAGAGATTCCAAGAGTGAGCCTAAAATCTTCTGGCAGCAGAGCATTTTCGCATGCTGCACCCACTCTTTGGAATTCTCTACCATGCCAGTTACGGCAGTGCACCTCTGTGGAGTTATTCAAGAAATATTTGAAAATGTATTCATGGAATATGGCTTCTTAGATAATTAAGTTATTTGTTTATGTTTGGATTTTATTATAAATTTGTTACTATGATGATATGTTGATCTTTTATGGATGTTTTTATGATTTTTATTTAGAGTTTTGAACTTGTTCTTAAAACTGTTCAGCACCTTGATACTCTGAAAGGTGCTATATAAATAAAATTATTATTATTATTTATTATTATTAGTTAGGAGTTTAGATTGTCCAATATTGGTTTGACCCAACATGCTGTATTTGGCCATCCTACTCTGATGTTTGCCATTTTTTTGAAGTACAAAACTGTGAGACTCTAGTACTTTATCTATCTATCTATCTATCTATCTATCTATCTATCTATCTATCTATCTGTCTGTCTATCTATCTCTGTACTAGATTTTGGAACATACATTTTATGATATACCAGTGTGCTAGTAATATGCATAACTATATATAAAAAACTTTGGTATTTATGGAACTTATTATACTATGGTATGCATGTATTACAGTCTACAATCATGAACTTTTTAAAAAGTATTTCCTTTTATGAAGGACCACCTCAAATAATGTTATCCCCAGTACTTGCCACTCACTTTCTGCCCACCACAAGAACCAGTATGCACCCCCTCTTTTCCTGCCCAACCTCACTGGGCTTCCCCACTCCTCTACTCCGGCATCCACTTTCCCTTTCACCCAAGCCTGGATTCACTTAGCCACACATCCCAGCCCTTTTCTCTTCATCCCATCACTCTCCTGGCTTACTTTTTAACTACTCCTCCATTGCCCTGCTCCAAATAATCACCCAAGCCTTCTAACTAAGAGACATCTGCTCACTGTCAGTCACATTCGCCCACTACCTATCTCTTGTGCTCCTACTCCTTGCCGCAGGTGACATCCACCCAAACCCCAGCCCCCAAACCACACAGCCCATCTCAATTGCTGCAAGCACCCCTCCTACATCAGACACTTCACTTCTCCCTGGAGACCCTCTCCCACGTGGCCTGTGTGTCCTGCACCTAAATATAAGAAGCATAGTCCATAAACTTGACTCCCTCCTGGTACTTGCTGCCCACTATGCTCCAAATATCCTCACCTTGTCCGAAACCTGGCTCAGAAAAACCATTAGCAGCTCCTCTGTCACCATCCCAGGCTACACTTTAGCCCACCAGGACAGAACCACAAGAGGCGGTGGAGTTGCCATCTATGTCAACTCGGACTTGCACTGTTCGGTTCTCCTAGCCAAGTCTGAACCTAAAATCTATGAATTAATTTTACTCCAGCTGACAGTCCCCTTCTCACTACCAATCTACATTGCATGAATATACTGCTGACCTGGCACACCATCCTCTGCTGTCACCAACCTCCTCAAGCAAATCTCCTGCCTAACCCTGACAGGGGAACTTTACATTATGGGCAATCTAAACCACAACTGTCTAGCTCCTGCCCTCAACAAAACCAGGACTGAAATTGCTGTACTAAACCTCTCTCAAATCATTACTGAGCCCACCCAGCTTAACCTAAAATCTGGTAACCACTCACTCCTCGATTGGGCTCTTACCACACACCCTCACCAGGTCATAAATGCCGGTATTCTTCCTGACTCCCTCAGTGACCACCACAATACTTTCTTAGTGCGTAAAATCCACTGCTCAAAATCCTCCCTAAATTTCTAGTCCAGTGCTCCTTCAAATCCCTCAATCTCACCCCAGTGTTAGACGACCTTGCATTAGTAAACTGGGCCCCCGCCCTTATTATGGACTCCATTGACGATGCCTTTCTCCACTTTAAAGACACTTTCCTCAGCGTCTGGGACAAACATGCCCCACTGCGATCAAGGCAACCACCTACCGCGGATCACTCAAGAACTGATTGCATGTCAAACCGCCCGTGACAAAGCCTGGAAAATGCATAAATCCTCACGCCTCCCACAACATCTCTCCACATACCGCATGCTCCAAAACAAGTTTACCAGAGCCACTCACCTAGCTAAAGCAGAGTACTTCAGCAGCTCCCTACAGTTCAACCTAAATAACCCCTCAAATTTCTGGAAGGTCATTCAATCCCTCTTCACCCCACCAGCTGCCAATCCCACTCCAATTCTAAATATAAACAACTCCATTCTCGCTGAGCCAACAACAGTGCCTACTGAGTTCAACATATATTTCTCCACTTGCGCTGCCACTCTCCTCTCTGCCCTGCCAAACCCTACAACTATCGAACCTTCTACAGACATAACAAACCTGACTAGGCCTGGCTCCTTTTCCTTCAATAACATCTCTGCAGTGAATGCCCTAGATGCACTTCTTTCTCTCAACCCTTCAAAAGGCAAATCCCCAGATGGCTTGGACCCTAAACTCCTCTACCTCTCTGCCACCGCCATAGCAACTCCGCTTGCCAAACTCTTAAACCACTCCTTTCCCTCCACTGCCAACCCCCAAGCATGGAAGCATGCCACTGCCATCCCCTCCCAAAAGGAGGTACCCCCACCTCCCCCTCCACCTACTGCCCTATTTCCCTCCTCCCAGTACTAGCAAAACTACAAGAGCACCTTGTGCTCACCCAACTTCCTTCCTTCCTCACCGACTCCAATTTCTTCACACCCTACCAGTCAGGTTTCAGAAAGGGACACTCCACTGCATTCTCCCTGATAAGGCTTACCGACTCCATCCTGACTGATATGGACAGTGGGCTGATCACCTCAGCCGTCTTCGTCAACCTTGCCAAAGCCTTCAATACCATCTCCCACCCAATATTGCTCTCTTGTCTTGCTGAATCAGGCCTCTCTGTTGCTGCCACCAACTGGTTCAGATCTTACTTCTCTGGCAGAACCCAGTCCGTCAGAGTCGCAAATGCTATCTCCTCCCCCACTTCCTATACAACCAGTGTCCCCCACGACTCGGTTCTGGGACCCATACTGTTCTCTATATTCCTAAATGACTTACTGCTCATCTGCTCTACTACCTCATTCCACATGTATGCAGATGACACTGTACTCTTCTCCTCAGGCTCCGACCCTGAAGTGGTACAAACTAACCTCCAAGCCAACTTTAACAAAGTGCAGCAATGGTTCAGCGAACACCAGCTCTCCCTAAATGTAAAAAAACCTGTCACAATGACTTTTGGCACACGACAATGCCTGTCCAGACTCCCATCCCTTCCCTATTTCCACACCCTGGATGGTCAAAAACTCAAAGATGTCTCCTCATTTCACTACTTGGGGGTATGGCTTGACTGCCATCTTTCCTTCTCAGACCACATCGATGCTATTTCAAAAAACTATGCCCCATGCTCAGTGCACTTTATAGGAACCACAGTAGCCTCCCTCCCCCCATCCGACGTGAACTGGTCCAGAAGATGATACTTCCCTCCTTTGATTACTGTGACATTGTTTATGGTGCAGCCCATAAGTCCACCCTATCTAAGCTGGACACACCTTTTTTTGCCTTCTGCTGCTTTGCTCTCGATGCCTCACCCATTACCCACCACTGCTACCTCTACCATTCCCTGGCACTACTGTCCCTCAGAAACCGCCGCATTTCACACTGTGCTAAATATGTATCTAACTTATGAATTGGCACCATCCCTTCCCACCTCTCCTCTGTGCTCTCAACTGCCCCCTCCCTCGCCCATTATCTTAGATCCTGCGACTACCGCCAACTATCAAACCCTAGGCTGAAGACAAGTGCCGGGCAAGCCGCCTTCTCATACCGGTTACCCAAGCTATGGAATGATCTCCCACCTCAAATTCAGCATTCCTCCTCTGCCCACTCTCTTTCAACTGCCCTAGCTAACTTCCTCACCACTAATTGCTCCTGTACCTGATTCGGCCATGCGCCAATTGCTTCCCTCCCCACTGCCCAACCTGCAGCCTTAGCTTTGCTACAAATGCTGGCATATAGCCCCAACCTATGCACTTTTGTCCTGTGCCTTTTGGTCCTGCACCATCATGTGTTCTGTGTCCCCTGTGCTTATACCTGCATATTACTGTGTGCTAAATTTTCCCTTGTATTGCTGCTATATGTCAGGTAATTGTTATATGCTCCATACAATATCCAATGTACTCCATGTGTTGTTGCTTGTAGTTTAATGCAATTGTATCCATATGATGCTATTTGCCTCTGTTATTTTCTCAGTTGATAACCTGCGTGTTATCCAACCTCTTTGTACCCCTTCCTCCTCAGGTCGCACCGGGAGATGAGCATCTTGTTGCTCAGTGTGCCTTTCCTGGTGAAACTATTTCAATAAATATATAAATAAGTATGCACCTTGGAGACACTCCATACCTACTCTGTGCTCTTTGCCACACACTGTGGATTCCCTCTTACACAAACATCCATTTTCTAGTTAGCATTTGGCATACTTTAGGGAGTGTATCCCAGTTAATATAAGAAGAGTAGGGAGGCACCAATCATTTTGTGGACATTAGTGCATGGAGGCTTACCAGTGGCCCTTGCTTGCGGACATCCAATTGGATGAGGATGCTCTTTTCATTTTTAAAATTTGCCACCCCCTGCTGAATTGGAACCTGTCTGTGAAGCTCCTGTGAGATAACAGTGGCATGCAATGTGTGGTCACCTGCACTTCTAGTGTTACTGCCAAATGTCCTTCACAGGTGTTGCTACAGCAGTGGAAAATTAACCATCACCCCCCCCAAGAAGAGTGTCCTGTCAGATGCTCAGACCACAGCACTCCAACCTACCTTTCACTCCTATTGTCTTAAGCTGGGGTCACAAACACAGGCTTCAAACATGCCAAGTAGCTGCAGGCTGTCTTGTACCACAGCTCCACTGATTGAATGATTTTCAGGCTGCTCCCTTAATTCTCTCTTCACTCCCTACTCCACACACAATATGGGGTGCTGATGTAATGTCCCCTTCCACATGGATTTTGAACCATTTGCCCACTAATCAGCTTTCTCTACTGTATATCCATATGTCATCCCAAACAGAAACTGTGTAAAAAAAACAATGTTGGGAAAACCACAAATGCACTCTATCATGCAATGAACAATGTCAACACCAACGAAGTCTAGAGACATTTTTGCATGAGTATTTGACATAAAGCATAAAGGACATGCAATATGTTTAATGCAGAGGGCTGGGTTTACCCACACAATCCCAAAGTAGAAAGGCATCTAATCCCTTTATTCTGAAGGGAAATGAAGCATTGCTAGGTCACTCCTGAAAACCCATGAACATATCATTTAAAATAGGTATTGGGCTTATCTATGGGTGTCAGGAATTCAATAGTTTGTTAATTACAGCTTGCCCCTCAGTAACATCTCTTCTATCTCAGGAATCCATGAAAAGACTGCTGCCTTTATTTAATTCATGGATGACTTAGATATTTAAATATCAGCACTGCTGATACCTGTAGATTAGCCAGATATCATATTTGAAAGATCATTTCAAGGGCTTTTAGACTTTGAGAGCTCTGGCAACATTTCCTTCACCTTTAACATGGAGAATGCTGGGATGAGTTTTCATCCTGAAAATGTTTTGACATGCATCCTTTTGTAGTTAGAGTACTGTAGATGAGATCTAAAATGGTGCCCACCAAGATCCAGTGCTGTTATTTCCATTGCTGCTGTGATATACTGCAGGATACTGCAGGAACTCTATGTAATACAAAACATTTGTTCCAGTTTGCCATGCAATAAACTGTGACATCTCACACAGAGTGTTTGCTTCTGGCTGGCAGTGCTGTAGATATTATGGCATAGCTATGTCCCTGGAGTGCTTCCAGAAGATGCAAGGGTGGCTTGTAGATCCCATAACTTCATAAAGGAAACTTTGACAAATCATAATGTTTATCCACTGAGATTTTGTCTAACTATAAAGAAAAACGCATATCAAAGTAGTTTATATTTATATATAATTAAGTTTAAAAATAAAAAAGAATAATTTCATAATAACCCTCAAATACACTGTGCATGGGTATACCATAAATTGCTTATATAACCAAGCATATATTACTTTTTCTAAATTCATATTTTGAGTATGTTCTTAGAAACATTTAGAAATTGTTTTTTAATTATGAATCAGATAATTAACCACAGCAACCTCTTAAACAGATTCTTCATTCTAACTAGCAGCCTCTGGTATGGCACACGTACAGTATACAAAACAACAGTTTTATTGACAGCAACAGGGTAACATAAACATACCTCTTAAAAGCTTATCTGTAGAAAATTCTTATTAGTTATAATAAAACTAGGTAAGGTAAACATAGACAAACATTTAAGTATAAGCTGACATGTGGGTTTTGTGTTTCATTCAGTGTTTCCCCGAGACATAATGGCTTTTTAAAGCACTGATTTTTCCACTGTTTCTTGTTTCAGTAAATGCAATTGGGTTATTGAATAGCACATCTGTCTTCAAATATTTTATGCGTCTGAAGAAGGACTGTTTTTTCTGAAAGCTAGAGCACTTTGTTCTTGTTGTTACATGTATGTTGGTCCATTAAAATGTATCAAATCATTTACTTCTGGATCTGTTCTTGCAAGGACCAATACGTCAAATACTAAAGCTAGATTTCAAGTTTTGGGGAGATGCATCTTTAGCTCTTGATGGAAATCAGATATGAGGCCATCAGCTGAGCCCACAGCTCCAACCATTCAGTTAAAGGAAAAAACTCCCCCTAGCTTGGAGATTAGGGAACTCCTTTGACTTTCATACTTGGTATCCTGCTTTTATAAAAAGGCAGGAGGGTTTGACAGAGCACTGACTTGGAAAAGGGGACTTCATTGGCTCAAACCTTGCTAGAGTCAAAATCAAACTGTATAAACTTGGTTAAGTCAAGTAACCATTCTGTGCTCCAGTCCATGAAGTTGTAGGAATTGTTAGAATCAATACCCAACTGGAATAAAGATGTTACGTCCCAGCTGGACTCTCCTGTGTTAATAAATTGTAAAATACAAACAAACAAAAAGAATCTGAAGTACCAGCTTTTACCTCAAGTAAACCAAGCTTCCCATTGTCTCACCAATAGTGCAATGGTAGAGCACCAAGACAATATTTGGGGGACCTAGGTTCAGTTTCCTGTAGGACACATGTTTAAATCTCTGACATGACTATTCAATAATGCAATTCATGCAGCATGGCTCTGAAACACTGGAGGGTAAAAGACA
This sequence comes from Neoceratodus forsteri, assembly GCA_016271365.2. Lineage (NCBI taxonomy): Eukaryota > Metazoa > Chordata > Ceratodontiformes > Ceratodontidae > Neoceratodus > Neoceratodus forsteri. The sequence continues at coordinate 744,681,160 of CM057458.1, read as the reverse complement.
GAGTTCTGCTCCATAGCGGTACAGACAAGGACCAACAGGGTAACTACAGGCCTGTCAGTCTTCCCTGTGCAGTGGGTAAACTTATGGAGACACTAATCAAAGAGGACCAAGTAGACTACCTAGAGAATAATGGGTTCCAGGATAGTAAACAGCATTAGTTTGTGGCAGGGAGGTCTTGTCAGATAAGCCTAGTAGTATTCTTTGACTGAGTATCTAGGGCAGTAGATAAGGGACAAGCAGTAGATTTCCTATACTACAGTTTCAGCAAGGTGTTTGACTCAATGTCACATAGAAGGCTGATGAAGAGGCAAGAGTATCTAGGTGCAGCAAAGGACATAGCTAGAATAGTGGTAATTGGTTAGATGGGAGACGGTAGTGAGTAGTGGCAGAAAAAGTTAAATCTGGAGAGAGAGGTCACAAGTGGGGTGCCACAGTGTTCAGTCCTGGGTCCAGTCCTTTCAATTATGTTCATCAGCAGCATAGGAGAAGGAATTCAGGACAAGATGTGTCTTTGCAGATAACACTATGCTCTGTGGTAGGGTAGACAATGAGGAGTGGGTACTGGAGTTGCAGAGTGACCTGCACAGGTTGCAGAGGTGGTCCAAAGTTTTAGGTTTAATCCCTAAAAGTACAAAATGCATATTGGGAACAGAAACAACAGGAAAGAATATTGGATGGATGGAGAGACGTTAGGCTGGACACCTCTACTGGGAAAAAGGACCTAGAAGTCATTATAAGTGATTCCCTTAAACAATAGACAATGTAACAAGACCTACAGTTCAATATGCCTGTGCAACAGGTTTCATGCTTGTATAATATACATAAACTTTGGCTGTTTGCCACTCTATCCATGGGATATACCACCCTGTAGGGGGTATGAAGGCAAGGAAACCTAGGGGAGGGTTCTACCCCTTGAGGTACCATGGGAGTGATTCCCTTGGCTAAAGGTACCTTAGGAAGAAGCCCAAAAAGAGTTTCAAGCAAAGCATATAAGGCAGTGAACACATATCAGGGTCGAGGATCTGTATGTAGGTCGGTTGGTAGTATGGGTTCAGTTGGTAGCATGGGTCAATGAAGACCTGTACGTAGGTCATGTGGTAGCACAAGTTCAGTTGGCAGCATGGGCCAATGAAGACCTGTACATAGGTCGGCTAGTAATGGGGTTCAGCTAGTAGCATATGTCATTTGGTCGTATTGTCTGAGTAAGGTAGGCAGGAAATAGGTGAATAGTGAAACACTCAGAGGTCTTTTTTTTTTTTATTCTTTCTTTGTGCCCGCTTCTTACTGCCTTGCTTCCCTTTCTTTGGGAGACTCCTTTGTGGCCTTGTAAATCCCTGCTCATCGTGCCAGGTACCGGTGCAGTCCATCCCCCCATGAAGCCTTGCTTGTACCAACCCAGGCGGGTATAGGATGGGACCCCCTTACCATCCTGATGTGTCTGTCTTTCATTGGGGGGATGCTGTCATCAGGCGCTGGCAGGGGCACTGGGATTGGGGCCTGGAGCTCCATCTACAGGGAGCAATGTGGGTTTTTTCCATTTTTCTGGCCCCTCCCACAGAACATTGGCACACTAGGGAAGCCTAGGGGCGGCGCACGTTGAGACGTGTGAGTGCTCCTGCCCCCAGCCAACATTCCCCCTCCCTTCCTTCTGCAGTCCCACTACACCTCCACCCGTGGTTACCCAGGTGGTGGTAGAGCAGCAGAACATGCATCCCACCCCACCCCAGGGGAAGAGAGCTGCCTCTGGGTGCTCAGTCCTCCTCCCCCTGGCTGACCCTCCAGCAGTCTGAGTCCATTCCCGAGCCCAGGTCACTGGCACCATGAGTAGTAGCCCTACCTCTGTGCCGGCAGGCCACCCTAACCACTCGGAGGTCTGACTGTAAAGCGTGGAGGCTTGGCTTCCTAAATAGAGAGAGAACAGCCAAAGGGGGAGACGGTACGATTACACGAAATCAACCCAGCTCCATCCAACAGTGGAAACCTACTTAAGTGGAAAACCTACCTAAGTGACCAAGGGACTACAAGGATGCCTATCTAGTATTATAACCATTGGCATGGAGGAGAGGAGAAACCTCCTTTGAGGAGGAAACCTCTGGGAATCCAAGGCCTAGGTTACCTTCCCTCCAGGCTTTGGGTCGGTTTTGGATAGTGATGGCTCTGCTACTGAAATTTAGTAGATCAATTCAAGGGAATTACAATTTTGGGGAACACTCTCACTCTTTCCCTCAAATAGGAATGCCATGGAGGCTTGAGAGTGCACTTTGCAACAAACTCAACCAAGGCAGGAGGAGGACCACCGAGGTGCTCAGCCGACCTACTGATCTATGAAAAAAACAGGTGAACCAGAGGCAGTTGTAGGGAGAGTAGCATGAAAGGGTGCCTCCAAACCTGCTCAGCCAGCTAAAGGGGCCCTTCCCATGAGAACTCCAACTCTTTGCCACTGAAGTCTTAAATGCTACATCGAGAGGTGATGTCAGTATGTTTGATGACTGAAGGTCTGCCTAGAGTGAGAACCTTCACAACTGTGGGCCAGGTGAGAAGGACCCTGCCACAAGCTTCGCATGCTCAAGATGTGGACTTCGGGTGCAGAGAGAGACCATCGGCCATGGGGCTAGCCCTGAGTCCTGGAGTAATGGATATGGTCGGCATGTTTCCAAAATGTGGAAATGTGAGCTGTAATGAGCATGAGACCTGCATATGATAAGGCGCATGGGGCCCATACATGGGTCATAGTGGATAATAGCAGACATGGGGAGACCTGTATGTACTGTAGGTTAGACTGAGCACTGTGGAACCTCTTGTGGGTCTTGACTGAATGAGACTTGTACCTAGGTCAGGCTGAGCAATATGGACCCTCTTGTGGGTCTAGTTAAAGCAAACTGCTGTTATCAACCACAGGAATGCATGCTGACCAAGTCTATTAGAAAGCCAAATTGGGAATTTCTTGAATAGTATATTATAAGTAAGAGAATGGCGAGGCCTGGTGAAGCACAGGGCTGATGGTTGGAGAAGAGGAGGCTGTAAAGTTAGTAAGGTAGGGGGTGGGGTTCGAAGCAAGTAAACATGATATGCTGCCAGATTTGGAAGGGGATGAGCACTGCTGGTATTGCAAGGGACAGGAAGGCTGGGATGACCGAGTAAACCAGGTGCGTAATATCAGGGAAGAGATGGTAGAAGGCTGGGTAGAGCCAGAAATCCTTAGGTAGAGAGTTGCCTGGAATCGCTGGTTGCATATTGCCATAAAGGCTATATGGAGCAGCAGAAGGAGGCTGGGTGAGCAAGAGGCTCATAAAATACACTACAGATAGGAAGCTGCTCCTACTGCCTGGGGCCTCAAGGCCTGCTGTGACTCCTCAGTCCCCCACCGTAGGAAAAACAAAGTAGCCACAAACATGATGTCACAACACCAAGCAGCTAATGAAATAAGTTAAATATGTGCCCGCCATGAAAGCAGGATTAGGTTATCATCAGAAACAGACTGTTGTGGGTTTAGTAAAAGTAAGGATTGGTAGAAGTGGGAGCATGATAAGGCCAACAGCAATTGTAATTCTAGTAGGGTAGGGATCCACAGAAGAGACGCCTTTATAGGCAAGGTCCAAGTGAAGGACAAGAAGCATAGAAACATAGACTTTGATGGCAGATAAGGAGCTTGGCCCACCTAGTCTGCCCATTTCCCTACCTAGAGGATAAGCTGCAGATCCTATTTAACCAACAGCCATAGGAAAGCAAGCTGCTAGATCAATAGGAACAGGGGAAGCAAATTAATTACTGAGAGGTTTAAAATACTTTGATTCAGAAACAAACTGCTAAAAGGCCTGCAGCTGGAGCTGAGACGAAGCAGCCAGTCAGTGAAATAGCTGAATGTATCAGAAAAGCAATGCAGCAGTTGGGCCAGGCTGAGCAAACACAGAATAAGGTGAGAAAAGCACACTGAACCCCAATACTGAATGAACTGAGCTAGCACTGAGTGGAGCAACAACAGAGCTGGGAGAACATAGAGCAACAAGGAGGGGCAGAGTGAAGTCAGGACCAGGGGCAAAGGATAAGGCTGAAAGCTATGGAGATAGCAGGCAGGAAAACAGCAGTGGAAGCTGAAACACATAATAAAAATGCAAGTGATTGAGGGCTGGGATAATCTGGTGAGGGACTACAGTCAGAGTACAGGAACAGGGCAGCTGAAGGTAAGGAAACAAACTAATGCACAAATAAACAATGTAAACACAGGTGGTAGAAACTAGAAAGCCCAAGAGAAACAAACAAAGGAAAACACAAGTAAAGGAACAGGTAAGAAGCCTACAGTAGCTGGAGGCAGGTAATATGAACCAAAAGCAGGAGAACACAAAGACAGACGTCCAGCACAAACCAGCAGAGATCAAAGCACAGCAACATGGAGGGGAGAAGAGCTGGGGGGGGACAAAGTCCCAGTAGGTCCCAGGAGAGAAGACAGACTAACAGAGCCTCCGGCTGCAAAGAAAAATTTTTGTGTGTAGAGTGAAAAGAGCAGCCTTTAAATAGGCCAAAATGGGTGTGTGGCCAGTTGCACCACCCCCTTGTACTACCGGCAATAGCCTTCCAATAAGGCCAGCAGGATGTTAGAGTGTATTAAGAGGGGATTTGAGGTAGGAGAATGGAGGTAGTGCCACTCCTCTATAGATCACTGGTAAGCCCATATCTGGAGTTGTATGTCCAGTTCTGAAGCCCTAATGTGAGGAAAGCCAGGGACAGGCTGGAGCTGGTACAGCACAGAGTAAAAGAAATGATTCATGGCCTGCAGGACAGATCTTATGAGTATAGGCTTAGGGCATTGAACATGTACAGACACTGGAGGCCAGAATGGAGAGGGATGACATGACTGAGACATTCAGGTTCCTGAAAGGAATGAACAAGGTACATTTTGAATAACTATTCAACAAGAAAAGAGAATCTAGAACACAGGAACATGAGGGAAAGCTGGTGGGAGGGAAATTCAGGAGGGATGAGAGAACCAGCCTGTCAGTGCAGCGGTAGCACTACCACTCGCAATGCCGGTGATCTGAGTTCAGGAACTAGCTCGAGTTGTTGGAGGTTGGCCAGGGGAGGAGGATCGAGCATCACAGTGGACACTCTCCTCCTCCTCCTCTTAGGAGGGAGGGTGGTAGCTGCTGCTTTATGAGCATCACCTGGGTGACGACAGGTGGTGGTCTAGGCAGGGAGCTAATGTCAGTAAGTAGAGATGCTGATGGAGCTGGATGCATGACACATTTCCGCCGCATGCATCACACAGCTTATGGCTGGTAGGCATCTTAAGGGCATGGAAAGAAAAAAAGGAAATTCCCAACAATTGGCAGAATTATGCTACTCCCACTCCACAGAATCCAGAATGGAAAGTAACAGCAAGGCAGAGAACATGGGGGGGCAAATAGCGTGGGCATAAACTATGTACTGACACTAGGTCTCGATGGTAGAATATGGTATTGTAGCAATCTTGATGGACCAATGGTCATTTCTGCCATCAAATTCTTTTTTTCTATCCTATGAACCCTCAATAAAGGTCTTCATTTATGGTTACAGCTATGCACTGTGTTTGTGTGTTATACATAGCTTTCACTAGTTGATGGGACGCTTTGCACAGACTGCTGTTTTATGACTCTGTGAATTTTTATTAGAGGTATGCAACACTATTTCCCATTTTGTTTGGGTAAAGCATCCAATTTCTTCATCGCCACTGTTATGTCCATCCACGTAGAGGAAAGACATGTACCATTACGTGGGTGATGCCATTAGGGTGCCGCAATTAGAGCAACAGGAAAAGGGCATGAGTGACAGGGACATGCTGGATTTTGCAGCGGCCTGCACTCACTACCGTTTTCGCTGTCAACACTGTTCTCCTGTGGTCCACTAATGCCTGGACATGGAGGATGTTATATTCAGTGCTGGGGAATGCAGGGGGCTCTTCCTCCCACATGAGGAGGTGGGGGGCAAACCCTGCTGCAAAAACCAACTGTTCTACCCTACTCTCTCTTGTCACCCTATTTGGGTTGCAGTGGAATGTACAGGTGCAGTAGTTGTGGTGACATGTTTCTGGCACCCTAATTTATGGCAACCAGATTCATGTTGCCATGACATGAGTGAACCAAGGGGAGAGAGATATAACAGGTACAAGACAAAGCTAATCCACTATCACATGTCACAAACTGCCTGTATCCAAGTCAGATTAATTTAAAAAATAATATACAGTACTCTAGATGACTATGCACTTACTAAAGTTGATAAAAAAACAAACAAAAAAAAAAAAACTAAAACATAAACTAGCTGATAATTCTTCCAATTACATTCCTGGGAGACAATGCTATGCTTATAGCATCTACTACTCATATGTAGCTCCAATACCTATGAAAATGAACACAAACTGACACAATCATATTTTCTGTAAATCATCAAGCAGTGTGTGTGCTTAAACATATGCAAAACAATCTTTATTATGTAACAATTTAAAAAAATATGTTTAATCTGAGAACTATGATAAAGCCTGGCCCTTCAGGGAAATAATGACAGATTACTTTCTGACAGTTGTACTACTTTAAAAATATACCTTTTAATTTGATATTGCAACACCCTCTTGAGGCCCTATCACTGACTGACAGTGAGACAACTAAATTAAGTCTAGTATAGTTTACCATCACGAATGGAAAGTGAAAGACATAGGTAGTTGAAGCTAATGGATAAATACTATTCCCTCGCCAATGAAAAAATAGGAAAATTATTGCAACTGAGACCATATATTTTTATTAGCTTGTGACTTCTTATTAGTTCTCATGTCAAGAAGAGCTTCTGTATATCATGAAGATTCAATATGCACCTACAGAAGTACAAACAGTGCAAAATCTCTCTAAATGAAGGGAAGGGCTAGTAGCTCTGTTCTGAACTTTTTCTCTCATTCTTTAATTTGTGCACCAAACTATGAAATCAGAAAACAAAACTTTTTTAAAGAAATAAAAACAAAGGGCGCAATTTTCAGTGGGATGCGGCAGATGCAAGGGACTTGCATCAAAGCTGCATGGCACAAGTTGTGATCTGTGTCACAGCTTCTCAAATGGTGTTTTCTAATGTTGCCTGCATCTGTTCCAGACACAACTGCATTGAAGCCCACTTGTCTCAGGGTTGCATCCAACAACCCTGTGCAGCAGGGCACAAGGTGGGGATGCCACATCCCTGTTTTTGTATTTTCAAAGCCCCACCATAGATGCAGTAGGGGGCACCACTTAGACCAGCCAGGAGGTGGTCAACTAAGTTGCACCACAGGACAGGGGAGGTCACTGGATAGTGGGGAGCAGTACCAGCAGGGGAGGAGCCATGGGGGATGTTGGGGCACAGCTGTCTGGTCCAGCAAACTCATGAGGGTAGGTGATGCAACATTTCCATGATAGTGTGGCCCCCCCATACTAGCTGGTCATGACTAAGCAGTGGTGGTATAGTGGACCACCCCCCCCCCCAGTGATCCTCGATCTCCACCAGGCAGACTGGAGCCTTTGCCCCTTTGGTACAGTATCCCCTGCTGATCGCCAATCTCTTGGCAGTGAAAAAACGCTATGCCCAGTAATACTCCTGCTGGTCTAGTGACTCCACCTCCCCACCCTGCTGATCCACCCACTCCCCCTCGTCCATGACCTGCTTCTGTGACAGGCACAGCCCTCCTCACACCACCACGACCAGCCACAGAATGCATTTGTGAGGGCCACAACTGTATACTGTGCAGTGTATAGCACACACTATATGCAGTCTATGGCTGGCTGTGGCGGTGTGATGGGAGATGTGCCAGTCATGGATGTGTGCTGGGGGCAGGTGGGAGGGGGTTGGTGTCCACTGCTTGTCAGGGTGGGGTGGCAGGGGGGGTCACTAGACCACCAGGTAATGTGTGGGCAGTTTGGTGTGGGCACAGAAGGAGCACATGGGGATGGGATGGGGAACACAGACTGGGGCTGGAGGTTTTTATTCACAAGCGACAATGGGAATCAGGGCTAATTGTGCATTGTGGGGGGAATAATATACTACCATTGTATTGTAGCTACTTTGAGGCATGGTGGGGGGTTGGCAATAGCTTGCCACAGCAGGCATTCCATCCTAGTGGCAAACAGGTGCCCAGACAGTTATGGCACAGTGCCCTATGGGGGCAAGATACCCTGTGCAACAGCATTGTGGGTCCTGACCCATTTGTGCCCAGTTCTGGGATTGGTACTCTTTAGGGCACCTCAGCTCCCCTTGCTCACTTGTCTGGAGTTGCATCCCAGCCCTGCACCATAGCCTCCTACTGCACCCCTCTTTCTGGCATAGGGCTGCATGTTGTGGTTATTCAAGAAAGTTTGCCACTTGCAGCAAGCTCTCTTCAATAGCAACTTTTGCATATGTCACAACTGTGTCAGACACAGTCCATTTATCTGCGCAAGTTGTGTCCGATGCAGGCTGATTTGAAAATCGAGCCAAAGTCTCAAGAATTTACTACATAGTGACATAATTGAACTAAAAAAAACCAAAACCTTTAATTAACTAAACAACAACTGTATTTTTTGGCAGAAAAATAGTTTCACTGGTTCAGTGCACAGTAACAATGACATGCAAAGAGGCACCCATTGCACTGCTACTGAAAAATGACTTGCACAAAGATGGGGCTTAATCACAAGGAGGAAGAATCTCCACAGCAACTAACAATTCAAACCACTCAGTCAGATGTTTGTCAGTGCAAACAGGGTTGACACATCTCATAGCCTCATGGATTTTGACATTATATTGCACCAGTTGCCTGGCACCATTCCATGTCTGAGCCAAGAACACATGGTACTACCACTGTAATCTTCCCTCCAAGCCCTCCCTCCTGGCTTCTAAGCAAATTAATTTTAAATGTTCCCTCTCTCCAGTAGTCCTTCATTGTAACCCAGAGTTTCTCCTCAAGCTCCCCAGCTCAGGAGCAGTCTCTGGCATGCATGGATGCCGCAACACCATTTCCCTCCTCCTACTCATCATTTTATGGCCTCATGACTGTTTCCTCACTCTCATAGTACATTTATCCCTGCTGTGAAACACACCTACTTCTTTTTGCAGTGAATTATTTTCATTAGATTTGGAAACATACAAAAAAGCTCTAGTAAAAATGATAGAATAACACCACACAGTACAATATACATTCACAGTACTTGCTTACAGTCAGACAATTTGCTTAAAGTATACAGATCACAGCCATGGTGTAATAACACAAATATATGTAAACAATCCTTAATGCACAGACATAGTCCTAAATACAGTATGTGGGAGATAGACAACTTCACTGGGTTTAAGGTCACAGTCTATGGGGAGGAAGCATTTGAGACCAAAAACATGGAATCTAGAAAAGGTGACCAAACTGCATAGCAAGAGGTGAGTGTTTTCCTGGTGAAGTGAGATATTCTGGGCAGGTTCGCCAGGTTGCAAACAGCAGCCAGTCAGTGGGACAGCATGAGGACACTGTCAGTATGCCAGTGCTGCAATAGTAGCCTTTTGGCTTTAATCACCATTATCAGGAGCCATTGTAATTGGGTCTTAGATATGGTGGATCCTGGAAGAGGAATTCCCAAAAGCTACAGTAGAGGATGAGCAGGAAAATCTATCTAAAAATCCCACTCAACACGAGTTTAAAAACCAAATGTCCTGCCTTACCAGCAATTTGTTTTTTTATGAACATGTGAGCAAACTATTACACGATAAGATACCTGTGGATGTTGTGTATTTGGACCTTTGTAAAGCATTCGATAAAGTGCCTCATAGTACCTTGATCAAAAAAAGCATATGCTAGGTATAAATAACATATTGGTCAATTGGATTGGCGAATGGCTTAAGAATCATACACAAGTTGTGTGTATAAAGGGACACTCTTCTAGTATAGGCACTGTCACCAGTGGGGTGCTGCATGGGTCTGTCTTGAGACCTGTGCTGTTTTCTGTATTTGCATCTGACATGACAACTAATTTGAAGAATTTTGCTATTAAATCTGCAGATGACACCAAAATTGTAGCCAAAGTTGGAACTGAGGAAGATATATCCAATCTTACTAAAGATCTAAAAAATCTTGAGGAATGGGCCAAAGTTAATAACATAACTTATAATGCCGACAAATGTGTTATGATGCAAATACAAAACAACAGTATAATCTTAGTGGCAACCCATTGACCCTGATAATAGAAGGAAAATATCTGGGAGTCATCATTAAATCAGATTTTTCATTTAGTAATCATTGCAACCATATCAGAAACCAGGCTAATAGAATAATAGTGTGTATTAAAAGATCCTTTGTCTCCAGAAATAGGGAATGTATCCTATCAATATACAAAGCTTACATACGCCCCATTTGGATTATTATTCTCCACTATGGAGTCCTTATTTGAGGAGGGATATTAATAGACTAGAAGGAGTTCAGCGCAGAGTGACCAAAATGATAGATAATATGCAAAATAAAAATTATGATGAATGACTTGAGGAATTAGAGTTCTATTCACTTGAATTAAAAAGGATTGGGGCGATCTGTTGCTAATGTTTAAAATATCAAAGGACAAGGAACTGATGTCACACTTGGGCATGACTTTTAATATAAGAGGTTGTAATCTGAGAAGTCATATGCTTCAATTGGCATTAATTTATCCTAGGACGGACAGTAGACACTTCTTTTTCACATAGCGAATTATCCCTATATGGAATGCTCTTCCTAAATCTCTCCTAAATACAACCAGTCAGGACACCTTTAAGACAAACTTAGATAAATATCTACTAAATCATGCATAGATGTTCCAGGCTTCTGGAGATGTACTTATATGGGCAGTCGCCATCTGTACATCTATCATTCCTAGTATGAATCCTAGTATGAAAGGATAGAAGCACGACACTCGTGTATTCGATGCCAAAATAAGAAAAGATTGGCACATGTCCACAGCACATGCATATGGTCTGCCCCACTCTGACCACACCTCCAATAGGAATTGAGGCTCAGGAGACCAAGAGCTTTGAGCAAAGCCAGGGTGCGGTGCCAGTACAGAATTACTTTATATTTTAGAACTGGGAGGCTTCTGGCATTGGGACAAGCTCGGTGTGCTAGCACCTGCAGCTGGGTTCACTGGTCCTCTAAGATCTCAACGCTTGTTCCCATTTCTGCAAAACATACCTACTTCTAGACTGTGGAAGTTCTACAGTCAGAATTTATCACAAAACTCCCAGCCTGCCGGCATAGTGGTTCGATTTCCGCTTGCAACGTCGGCAAACCAGGTTTGGGAGTTCACCCGGGTCATCAGAGGGCTGGCCGGGGGGAGAAGGATCGAGCGTCCTAAGGCCTGCTCTCCTTTTCTGAGGGATGGGGGATCTTGCGGTTGGTGCAGGGGCAACACCTAGTGGAAGCTGGGTGTATCGCCTTGAACGTCAACGCACGGCTAAAGGGTACCCTGGGGTGGGACAGACGCAGGCATCATTGCACGTCTCCGCCCAGCCCATAGGGATAACAAAAAATCCCTACTCGCCTGACATCTCTATGATGCCCTGCCCCTGAGCATCGATTAGCTGCCTGGCTGAGGAATCTCCCAAACAGTTACAGATACACGGCACTGGTCTTGGCCATGGTGTTGTGCCCCGCCTCCTGGAGGGTATGCCAGGAGTGACCAGGAGATCGAGGGGCTATAGATGGTGGATGCTCAGAGGTGTTGTGACTAGGGCGGACCTCTGACAGATGGTAAAGTGGGGGTAAAAAAGTATGGTAAATATAAAAAAAAAAGAAGTTATCACAAAACTGTGCAACTGCCTCTGCTAGAGTCACCACATTTTTTGCATGGCCTCGTGGGCCAATTTGTTACTGACCACCACTCCCTTCAACATACTGTTGTAATGCCAACAATGACTGCACAGGCAAAGGCAAAAGTAAAGGACTAATGTTAACTGGTTTCTGCAACCACCTAGCATCAGTTCCTTGTAAATGTGAAGTGGGGGGCCCACATTTTCATTCTTAATTTTAAATATGGTTATTGCCAGAGTTGGCTACAACTGTACTTTTAATGTCAATCAGGTTAGTTCCAGTTCACAAGTGTAGTTATATGCACTGGAACTGCCTTTATTGATAAATATTAGTGCAACCAGAATTGGCTGTAACTGTACTTTAATGTCAACCAGGTTTGTTCTAGTGCACAACTAGAGTGGTGTACAATGGAACTACCCTTATTGCTATCCAAGCACCTCATTGGTTGTTAGTTTGATTTGTTCACAGAGCTTGCCAACATGGGAGAGTGATCATGGGTTGCAGTCTCTCAACCTGAAAGTTATAATCTGTAGTTAGTTTTCCTTATCCATAATAATTTCAGTTTATACTAAAACTCGCTGCCAATCATATACAGTTTGAGAGTATAGACAGACAAACAAGACAAAAAAAAATAACAATAGCCACAACTGGAGGTATTGCTGATCTTTATTATTTATTTATTTGTTTGTTTGTTTATTTATTTATTGATTGATTGATTGATTGTTGCTACATTAGAGTACCATAATTTCTAAGAGGTCCTGGGCACCAGATAATCTAGAAACTACAATTGTTATGTTACAGTAATTGTCTATTAAGTATACATAAGGCTGATTTTAAGACAGGCTTATCAGGTCCCTTTTTGTTGTACATCTCAGCAGCAGAGATCACTTGCGTACCAGGCACACAGTTGGCTAAATGACCTCCACAGTGCAATCCTGACTGAGACAAAGATTGGCCCTTTTAAGAGCAAACTACGGCAACACCTCACCGAACTTAGGAGCGGTGACTGCCACTCCTAAGCTGCCTCATCCCTAGCCCCATATTGCCTCCCACTCTTCTCACCCTCCCCCCACACTCTCCTCCTCCACACTTAGCAGTATTGACTACCATCTCTAGTACCCCCTGCCCTCCATCACCAACCCATACCTCACTCCTCTTACTCACCCCTCTTGCAACCCCCCCATGTATTCCACCCCTCCTCATTCCTTACAAAGCCAATGCTGGCTGCCTGCTATTCTGCTAATTACTACCTCAACTTTTTTTTTCTCCAATGTATTTACACTGTTATTGAATGTCTTTATTTGGTTGACATGCTTTTTGTTGTTTCTTCTTTCTGACGTGGAACCTATATAAAAGATCCTCTGGCTCAAAGGTATTGTAATCCGAGAACTAAATAATTAACCAACAGCTTAATCTGGTTCAAAGTCAGTTAGCATTCATCTGAACCCCCCTGCCCCAGTCGTGCCTGCAAATAGGCAGACTTTGTCTAGTGCACTTACCCGGGCAACAAAATAAATAAATAAATAAACTAAATAAATGCATTTTTTAGAAATGAGGAAGCTGATGCATGGACAGATATTCCATTCTGTTAGTGTTCTTTATAGAAATAAAGAAACACATGGCTCGATTTTCAAAGGGCGACACTGGCCTTGCATCCAGCCCTGTGTCAAACCCATCATTTGGTGTAGCTGTGTCAAACTCCACTGATGCAACTGCACTCAATTTTAGTACATTGTGTGCAGTTGCAACAGTTTCCACAGTTTTACACCAATGATTTGGCACAAGTCTCATAAAAAGGTTTCCCCTAATTGCGCAAGTTAGACCAAGGAAAAGGCTGGTCTAACTTGCAGCATTTGATGCTTGGAACTTAAAATCCTGATTGTTGGCTAGGGAGAATGCCATAAGCCCCATGCACCAAACGATCGGTGCAATAGGATTTTGTGGCATTCTCAATGCATTGAAAATTGAGCACATTGAATTTGTCAGTACAAAAGGTCCACCTGGCCCACTCACTTTGCCCAGATATTCCCGCTTAGGAAGGCAACTAAAATGGTGAATGGTTTGCATGAGAAACCCTATAAAGAGAGGCTGGGGGATATTAACACGTACACACAGGAAGAGAAGAGAGACAGGTGACATGATAGAAACCTACAAATATCTCACAGGGGTACACAGGGTGCAGGTGGGGGGGAGTTCCTTTAAATGAGAATGAGCACCAACACCAGGGGGCATGCAATTACACACTGAAGCTGGAAGAGGGGGTTCAGGAGAGATATCAGGAAGTATTTTTTCATTGAAAGGGTTATGGGCACCTGGAAAAGACTGCCAGCAGAAGTGGTGGAGACTAAAACAGGGGGCGGGGGGTAAGCATACATGGGACAAACATAACAGTATATCAGAAAAGAGGAAGGGAGGCAGGAGGGTCACAGGAGACCAAATAGCTGCTGTGGTGAAAGTGCATGTGCTCTGGCTATGATATTTACAAAGACAGGTACACACATTCAGCAGTAATATGAACGTTATCTACCGGAGATTTGAAAATACAAGGTTGCTGCTACTGGTTGGTGAGACAGTGCAGCAGTTTAAAGACTGTGAATTGTCGGTAATGATGTATGCCTTAAAAGAGAGCAAGTCTGCATATTTTGATAATCTGTAATCAAGGAATTCTTCCTGGTGTAGATGGACTGAGAACAACTACAGCCATACTTTGTACCCTAGGTGTGAGGCCAGGATTTGGATGAAGGTTCAAGCAAACCAGGGTTTAGGTGAGGTTTGGTAAAATTAAGCCATATCAGGTTCAAAGACAAAAGTACAGGATTTAAGGGTGTATTGTCATTTTTTATAATGATTTTTAATAAATTTTCCAAAAGAAATAAAGAGGATCTGGTGTAGTGCCAAAAATGTATATTGTTAACCAAATTGCGGAAGTCCAGAAGTAATCTAAACAGAAGTCACTCACTGTTCACCAAGCTGACAAACCATGAAAGGCTGATGACGCCTTCACACTCCAACAGAAATGTAAAAATGCTGCATCTGTGTACAAATCTTTAATAACACTCTTCAGTGTTAAGCTGTTCTGAGCTGCAAAATGAAGCCACGTCACAATAAATTCTTCAGTCATGGTATTTTTTGTTTATTATAAACCCTAACAATTCACCCGTTCAGGCTTCTTTAGGGGACACTTAGTTATAGTAGACAAGATTTCATACTCTCTGTTGCCTGCCTTTAGTCCTGATTACCAAACAATACTCTTGTGCTTTTTCTCAATGATTTAATTTTCAAAAAATACATCAACAGTTCATCATGTTCATCTCTGCTGATAATGTGATAGGATGCCTTAACATATCAGGAGCAACTCACTCTGATACATGATGAGAGGACATTAACATGATGTACTGTTGATGTAGTTTTTGAAAATGAAATCATTGACAAAAAACATCAAGAGTGTTGTTTGGTAATCAGGACAAGATGTAAAAAACAGAGTATGAACTCTTGGCTGCTATAAGCAGGATCAGTTTAACTAAGTGTCCCTTGAGGAAGCCTGAATGGGTGAAATGTTGTGGTATATAATAAACAGAAAATACCTTTACTGAAGAATTTATTGTGTTTTGGCTTCATTTTGGAGCTCAGAGTGGCTCAGCATTGGAGTTTGTGAATAGGACCACATGTTTTGGAGCAAATTCCATGGCCAAACTTCGCAGGAAACTGTGATCTATGGGGTTCTTGAGATTTACAAATCTTTAATACAGTTGTGGCAGGCAGACACAATTATCCAGTACAGCAAATATCACTGGCATCGGCTCACATCACTTTAGCAGGCTGAAGGTTTGTGGAAGCCAAGTGGTTGACACTTAGGGGAGCATTAAGGGAAACCCTCAGCTAAAACTCCATGAGGGAGCATTGCTAAACGTTCTGGTGCTTTTCATTGCCTGATGAGAGATTTCAGCTTATTTGACTGGTGCGAGCTATTGCTAATGAATGTTGCTGTACCAGATGGTTGTTTCTTCCTGACAATACAGTTTCAAAGATTTATGCAAAAAGTGTTTTTGGATCTCTGTAGAAGCATGGAGGCGCTGTTTAACTTTATATGGTTTATCAGTGTGAGGAGAAGTGAGTAATATCTGTTTTAATTTTGTTGGCCCTGAGGGGAAATTCTGATCCCTATAGCTCTGAATTTTGTTTTGTTTCAGGAAGAAACCTATCAGCATGGATGTGCAGGCACTGGAGCAGCTTTTCTTTTTTGTATGGAAGTTCTTATCCTGGCCATGGTCCATTGCATGGATATACCCTGGTCCCATTGATATGCCCTGCATCAGGCTGAACCTCCCATGCTCCAGCCTGATCCTGCTAAGGACAACATCCCCCATGACTTTCTCTTCATAATAAGGGCTCCGGGGGAGGACTGCCCTTCTGCCCAAAGTGGTCCACTTCTGTGTGCAGATCCAGTGGCAGTTTGTGCTAGGACACAATCTTCACACAGGGGCTAGCCATCATATAGACAGTGTACCATTTTTCCCCCTTTATTTGTCCCTTACTTCCTTGCTCCCTTAGCATAGGTGGAGCTCCTGAGGTCTTCATTGTATGCTGAAATTTCCTGCAGAGGGAACAGCCTCCCCTGGCCCCACCACGGGGGTGGCTGCAGCACCAGTTGCCCTGCAGCATCCCTTCTAACTGCAGCACACTGTCAAGTGGTGGCTGCTGAAGTCTGGCCTGTTTCTCAATGTGCCATCCCAAGCTTGCTCCCAAACTTGGGTCCCCTGCACAGCAGTGCAACACACTGGGTCACTGGGGCAGCCAAACTCTTTTCTTTTTAATTTTCAGTCAAATCAGGTTAGTTCAGGTATTGCCTTCAGCAAACCTAAATTGATTGTCAGGCCCACGCAGACCTAGCTGTACCCTTCAGAGGAGATACAGCTGTTCTGAATCTAAAAAGTATGGGTCTAGAATCCAGAGATAAGCTCCCTGACTCCTAATGCCACAGCCATAAGTGTGATTTTTGCTAACTCTGTTTTACGTGCAGAGGTTTCAAGCCTAGGTAAACAAAATTGAGCCAGTCATTACAATTCAGTATCTTCTTCTGAGCCCTTTTCATGTGAGTAATAAACCACAATATTATAAGAATAAAATGGAGAAAAGGTGCATATTGGGGTGATAAAAAACAGTTCACTACATGTCAAACTATATGCTCCTTCCCACTTTCTTATATCAAAATAACAAGCGGTGGATGAAATGTGCATACATTTAATATACAGCTTCTACAATACTCTCCCATTCACCACACCAGCATCTGTGGTATATATTGTATGGCATAGCATAGCCTTAAGACGAGAAAGAATAAAAGCTGTCAGTTCATTTCCTATCTCTCAATAATTGAATGAAATGCAGTGTAATTAAAAAAGTAACTTCAGGGCAGATACATCTATAAACTGTGGTAAACAAGTGAAGCAAGCGAGGCTGATAGTGGCCATCATTCTTTCAGAATTAGTTTTCCATCAGCCATGGAGGAGTTTTAAATACCTTTAGGCATGACTGCTAAGCCAGTATACAGAACACTATTTCATAGTGAATTTATCATCGGGTAGCATATCCTGTTTTCAATAAAATTAATTTTGCATGGTTTTCTGGTAACCCATTTCATAATTATTAGAGTCCAACCCCTCAATCTCTCTATAAAGTTGATCTGCATGACAGAGTGCTGTGATAGTATTTTTTTCTTTTTTCACATCTTAAAGAACCATTTTACAGAGTGATATGTAATATAGTTAGAATACAAAATGAGCTTAACAGAAGTATCATCCCTACATACTCTACAGCACATTCAAGCTAGAATGCTGTCAACATTGACTAATTCAACTATGTTCTCTAATCTTTTGTCTACCCACTTCATACAGACATATATGGTATGTACCATAGTTGGTTTACCAGGTGCAGACTGTGATTTATGATACACACTGTACCTTTAACAGTGTACACTTTACAGATGTTTTATATGATGGAACTGATTGACAGGGCATGGTACTGAGTCTCATGGTGTATTTTACTTAAAGGAGAACTGCGCTAAGTCTATAATTAAGTTTTCCTAGTAGAAGCTCTTTTTTTAAATCCTAGTTAAAATTATGTTATTTCTCCTGCTACACAGGATTTTGTTATTCTATTTGTTGTTGCTGATTTTCATGCTGTTGGTGAGAACCATTTTAGAACTGCATGATTGTAGTTTATGTCCCTGTTCTACTCTTCTATTGTTGGGACAATGCACTCATGTTCTATTACAGACCTCTGTGGCTGAGAGGGATACAGACTACTTCATACAGTTCTGAAATTGTACTTACCACCAGTTAGTAAAGCAGAAGCAGCCACTGAGGTTACTAAAACGTCTGTTTAGATTGAACAATAACAGAATTTTAACCAGTATCAAAAAAAAAAAGCTTCGACTGGGAAAAATGCTTTGCAGGTTCGGTGCAATTCTCCTTTAAGCAATAATGACACAGGAGTTGGCCATTTCCTGGGGATTAACTACTAGATTTGCAGGCTAGGTTGCTGAGGGGCAGTCAAGGGTCACCTCTCACCAGCCAGTTCTTAATTTTATAAAATTAGCTGATCTGAGTCTGTTATTGCAATTATGAATAAGCAAAGTACAAAGCTTCCTTTTGCAGTTTGTTTTTACTTACTTTACCCATTTTCTGAGCCAAGCACTGTAGAGGGAGCAGTACGGCATCAAGTTGTCTGAGGTTTACACCTAGCATGCTGCATAACTTGTGGTTAGTAGCTGGTTTGGTCATTTCCTAGAGATTATTAACTGTCCCTCATGTTGTTCACTGTGTACATGTTGCCATTAGGGGACATTATAAGATGGTATGGATTGAGTTTTCATTGCTGTGCTGATGACTCTCAACTATACTCTTCCAAACAGGAGTTAGATTCTGTCCTGGTGTTTAACAACTGCCTGTTGGAGATACAAGAATGAATGAGTGCTAGTTGGCTGAGGTTGAACTTGGGAAAAACAGGGGTATTGGTGGTGGACCCTGACTGCAGGTGACAGGGGCATGGGTGGGAAAACCCTCAGGTGTAAATCTTGGGGGAAGCCACACCTATTGCCTCAGACCAGGTGCATAACCTAGGCATGATATCTGATAAAGGCCTGAGCCTTAGGGCACAGGTCTCGGCAGTAGTCAAGTCTTCCTTTTACCATCTAAGGAACATAGCCAGGGTGAAGTACCTAGTCATGCCTGAAGATCTTCCTACTTTGGTCCACACCTTTGTCACCAGTCATTTTAATTACTGCAGCACCCTCTACCTAGGGCTACTGGGGGTGTATATCCACCTTTTGCAGCTAGTGCAGAATGCAACAGCCAGGTTGTTGACTGGAACCCCTAGATCCAGTATTATAACTCCTGTGCTGCGTGAACTGCAGTGGCTGCCAATACAGTGGTGGATCACCTTCAAGGTCACTTTGCTGACCTATAAGGCCCTACATGAGCAGGGACCACTCTTTCTGTCTCCTTACTGTCCCACCCACTCACTCTGATCCTCCAGCGAGGGATTGCTGGAGATTCCCAGGGTATCCTTAAAAACTTCAGGAGGAAGATCTTTTGCCTTTATGGCACCTACCCTGTGTAATTCTCTACCCTGCCAGATACAAAATAGCCTGACCATGGAAGGATTTAAAAAATCCTTGAAAACATATCTGTTTAGCCAGGCTTTTGAAGGGACCTAGTTAGTCAGTATTGGAATGTTGTTAGTTTATTTATGTATTTAAATAATAATGAATAGTATTTGTTTTAATGTTGACTGTTAAGGTGCTGATAGAAATAAAGTTTTACTTACTTACTTACATCAGGTAACCCTGCCCCCCCCCGTACAAAATGCATATCCAAGTGCTATGATGTGTACTACAGCTGAGGGTCAATTGAAAGCAACCCAATCCCAGCAGTACCTATCTGCAATTATAAATGTGTTAAGGCACTTTTGGGAATTTTTAAAATGTGAAAATAAAAACTGACTCACCCATGCCTCCCCAGTGCACTTCTGCCTCATGCAGTGATAGACACATACTGGACCTGTACAGATAATGCATAGTACTCACATTCCTATCTGCAGATTAGAAGGTTAGATGTCCTGGCTCTGATTTTTAAAGAGGCTTATACAGTATCTCTTGGTCATTAACTTGAATGCAGACCAGATAGGTAGTGGATCAGAGGTACAGTATGAGAATTTGATATTTGATTGATGGCCTCCATGAAATGAGGTTCTGAGGTCTCAATCCATTTCCAAGTGGGCTGGCACACACAACATGAAAAAACATCATTACAACTGATACTACACAGTAGTCGCACATGAGAGACCAAGGAATGAATGGGCATCAGACTACTAAAGGTTGCCCTTCCATGACAGGGTTGAGGCACATTGGTGGGACAGTGTGAAGTAGTGTGCACTGTGGCCAGTGGCATCTGTGCCATGCCTATCATGTCAATGGGGACTTCAGTCTCCAGTGATGTCAGTTTGGTACCTTTCATAAATACCAAAATACACAACAAATTCCTAAAATCATCGAAAAAAATGATGCTTCAAACTACAGTATTTACCCTCTTGAACACGATTCGAATATCACCCTTATCAACTATCCTCACATATTTTTTTTTTATGTTGGCACACCTGGGCAGCCAACTTCTTGTGGTAATGCAGATTTGGAGGCGTGGTCACTGTTGGGTGAATGCAGGGCACGCATCAGTAGGCATGTCCCTCATTCCCCAATCAGCCTGGATGCCTGCGCCACACCATGCATACATAATGTGGCGAGCACATCTAAGGAAAGGTCCGCTGCAATCCGAGCAAAGCTCGTCAGATGTAACGGACCTCCCGATGAGCTCGTCAACATTGTATGCATGATGACTGACCAAATGCCGACTTCAGGGGTGCCCAATCCCCCTGCCAGCTTACTGTCTCCCTAATGTATGTGCCGATGGGGCAGCCCACTCCCCGTCGGCATAAAGCACTCCCCCCCATTTATTATATGCCGAGGGGGGGTGCTCAATCCCTGTCAGCATAATTTATCCTCCCCCCATTTGTGGTTTGCCAACGAGGGTGCCCAATCCCGTTGGCTGCACCTCTCAAACAGTTAGGTGCCACACTGGGAGCCCACCCCAGCATGCCAATCCACTGAGAAAAAAACCAAGGCGCCGATGTTTTTTAACATTGTAACGAAAAACAGTCCCCTGTAGTCTCCCCTCTCCCACCAAGACTCACCCTCTGCACCCTGCCTCCCCACACCCCCTCACCCCATACTTACTCATGAGTCTGACAGATGATCTTCGGTGGACTGGGAACACGTCTGCACTCTTCAAAGCTGACCGTGAACTGAGGAAATGCGAGTAAGCTGTATAATGCAATAAATAGGGTTTTTTCAACTTTGCTGCATATCTCAGGCATTTTTTGGAATTTTGGCAGCAAAATTTCAACATGGGGTTTTTGGATCCTTCCTCATGAATTCTTGCACTGTTATGGCATTATTTGGTCCCAAAAGGTGATTTTGCAGTCACTGTGCGGAATCACCTTTTGGGAGTGAGGAACGAAATAACAGTGCCAGTGTTCATGAGGAGGGCTCTCAAAAAGCCTATGTTGCAAATTTGGTGTGAAAAATCCAAAAAAATGACTGTTTATGAGTGTGCATTGTGCAGTTGCTACGCACGCTTGTAACTTAGCAATTTGCAATATTTGCATGCCACATGTTCAGCACTGGCATTTTTCCACACCTTCTAGTGAACCGTGCAACTGTCATTTTTCACATCCTGCATGAAGTGTGTTTTCACACTTCTGGTGCAGAATAGCGCAGTTGAAGTGGGAAATCAGTGTTCAGAACTAATTATGAAAATGACAGTTACACTGTTCATGAGCAGAAGTCCTAAAATGCCTATGCTGAAAATTTGGTGACGATACTCCATAACAAGATTGTGTTATGAGCGTGCATTACACAGTTTGCACGCATGCTCATAAGTTCATGAATTTATAATATTTTCACTCCAGATTTTCAACATTTTCATTGTTCTGCACCTCCTTATGAGCATTAAAGCTGTCTTTTTTCACATACTGACCAAAATGTGTTTTTGCAGTTCTGGCGCAGAATAGCGCAGTCACTGTAGAAAGTCTGTGTTCAAGACACATTATGAAAATGACAGTGACACTGTTCATTAGCAGTGGTACTAAGATGCTTATGTTGAAAATTTGGGGCCGAAACTCCATAAAATTAGTGTTTTACGAGCGTGCATTGCGCAGTTCGCATGCACGTTCGTGACTTCATGCATTTGTGATATTTTTGCTCCAGATGTTCAAAATTGGCATTTTTCATACCTCCTTATAAACAGTACAGCTGTCATTTAACATATCCTGGCTGAAATGCATTTTCGCACTTCCAGCGCACAATTGCACGGTCGGCTGTGCGAAATCAGTTTTTGGGACAGTTTGAAGAAATGACGATGACGCTGCTCATGAGCAGAGGTCCTAAAATGTCTCTGTTGAAAATTTGGTGCCGAAAGTCCATAAAATGACTGTGCTGCAAGCGTGCATTGCTCAGTTACCATGCAGCCATGTAACTTTAGAAATTTGCAATAATTCCATGCCAGATTTCCACCACTGGCATTTGTGCACACCTCCTTATCAACAGTACAGCTGCCATTTTTCACAGCCTGCCCAAAACGCGTTTCCATAACTGTGGTGCACAATGGCTTGCTCGCTGTGGGAAATCACCTTTTGGGACACATTAAAAAAATCACAGCACCACTGTTCATGAGGGGAGTCCCAAAATGTTGAAAATGTGCCTAAAAAAATCCCACAAATAATTGGGTTGAGGACGTCTGTTGCGCTGTTTGTATGCATGTTCATTGCTTCACCAATATTTCATATTGCCACTCCAGATTTCCAACATTGCCATTTTTTATGCCTCCTCATGAACAATACAGTTGTCATTCTATACATCCTGCCCAAAACTGTGTTTTCGTCCCTCTGTCGCTAAATGGCACAGCCGCTGTGCAAAACCACGTTTCAGCTAACAAAGTGATTGTGCCGCTTTTCACGAGGTGGCCTGACAAGCAGTCCATGTTGAAAATGTGGAGTGAAACTACCACTACACACCTACGGTGTTAGGGTTTCCAACTGTAGCACTCCACCCGGTATGGACTGACAGGCATCAGGGCTGTGACTTGGGATCATCAGATGTAATGCTCATGCCATGCCACCCCCCATGCTCATCCTGCAGCCAGTGACAGGCATCGTGGTGTGTCCTGCACTGTTCAGCACAAACTTCACCCCACGCTCCTATACTGCACCCATGTCAGCGTATTTCCTTATGGAATGGGGTAAGTATAATGCCCAAAGCACACCACAACACTTGTCAGTGTCTACAGGGTAGGGTGATGTACAATGGCATGAGCATTATAGCTGACTACCCAAAGGCACACCCCAATGCCTGTCACTCTCTACAGGGTGGGGGTTGGGTGGCATCACTTCAATACTTCACTGCCATTCCTCTTATGCATCTCTAGCTCCGCCACTGCCAATGCCAGCGTGACAACATTCAGCATTGACAAATGCTTGTTTAAATAAGGGCTTGATCGCAGTATACCAAACGCAACAGTTTGACAAATTTTCTGTCCAACATAACATCTGAACCACTACTAATTAATTTAGTTTCTTTGCAGTAACAGAGAGAATTCTGATTAAGCAAATGGATTTGAATTCAGAAATAGAAATCGGAATTTTAATTAAGAAAAGTGGCTTAGTAGTAGTAAAAGGCTTATTTTACACAGGATAAGAACTTTAAGGCAGATGAGCCCTGCTTTTTTATTTATTTTTATTTAAACATTTGGTTTAAAAAGTCCTGTAAGGAAACATAAAGAACATTGCATGTAGTATGAAAGATTTTAACACAGAAACAAATTGTAGCAAACAAGCAAAGAAAGCTGCAGGTTCCTATGAAATAAGCAACTGTCTTGCAATTTATCAAACGTGATTTGTGCCTATGTTATTTTACATTGTGACAACAGGACTGAGCTTACAGTGAACCTACTTTTTTGTTCAATTACACAATGAATGGGTATTATCTGACAATATAGTTTTCTTTATTCATTTACTATATTTTTCCTGACTATGAATAATTTTGTTTGATTTTCATAGTAAAAAAGGTACATTTAGTTAATTAATAGTGGTTTGGACATCATTTTGGGCAGAAAATTTGTCACACTTCTAGAGGTCACTACACTGTGATCAAACTTATAAACTTAAATTATATTCCTTCTCCATGTTCTGACCATTTATCCCTCTGGATTAGGTAGCAGGAATGTACCCCAGTACACAAAATACTGTATTATTATAAAATGGATGGAAAATGTGATGACAGCTGCTTGGTGGAGAGCCAGTTTTTATTTATTTATGTAAAAGCTGATAACTGGGAAAGGAACCAATGAGCTGAGGCTTGTTTCCAAGTGTGACCCAGGGAAACAGTGTATAGGGAATAAAAATTGCATAAATAACATGAACATTTGCAGTTAGCAAAAACACTGATCAGGTTACAAGGACCTGGATAAGTAGGTAACATCCAGGAACAGAGGTACAACATAAATAGCACAAAGCTGCAATTAATAATGATAAAAGGAAAGAACAGCATATTCACGACATGGTTACAAGAACAAAAAACTGAAGGAAATATCCAGAAAACAGGTGACAAATTAAATTTAAAACACAATACCACTCGCAGTTAGACTACTACAGGTATAGGACCATTAGTAACTCAAGGAGAATTTGTATCCAGACACCATTATCAGGGAAGCAGGGTCCTCTAAGTAGCACAAAGAAAAGCATCAGGATGAGGGGAGAGAGTGCTTAAAAGGGGATGACACAGAGGGGGGATACTTCATGTAAATTAAGGCAGAGAGAGAGTGGAGAACACAGAGGGCATAGGGGATGAGGTTGGAGTCGGAAGAGCTCTTTGAGAGAGGGGGAGGAGGAGGAGGAGGAGGCTAGTCAGCAGTCAGAGGGGAGTTTGTTCCAGAGGGAAGGAAAACAAAAGGAGAAAGCAGACTGACCAGATGCAGAGTTGGGGCGAGGGACAGAAAAAGTACATGGAGCTCTATGTCAGAGGGAGTAGTTTGAGGGGGCAACTTGGGAGAGGCAGACAGAGAGGTAGGATGGGAGGGTGCCAAACCAGAACTTTGCAACAAAAGAGGCACAGTGAACCATTCTCCTATGAGACAGAGGCTCAAAGGATAGGGTGGAGTACAGGTGTTTGTGGTGGGTAAGAGTGGGGGAGGCAGTGGCAAAATGGCAGAAAGCATTAAGAAGAGTGTCTAATTAGATGAGAGATGATTGAGAGGCTATGCCGTACACCACGTTGGCATAATCAAAGATGGGAATGATAATTTTGGATACCAAATCTTTGCAGGTAGGGAGGAGGAGGCTGTCTTTGTGATGATAAAGGATAGCCAGTTTGGTGCATAGTTTAGTGCAGATGGTGTCAACATGGGTGGAGAATTTCAGGTGGCAGTCCAACAAAACCCACCAGTATTTGAAGTTTCACCCATGATTTTATCAAAGTACAATCTCAGAGTTTCAACTAGCGCCAACAAAAATGCTCATAGACACATAAATGCCTAATTTTTTAATCTCATTAAGGCACTTTAGGGTGTAAATATCTGGGATAACATCACTTCTTGGTCATCCTGTGGCTTAGTGTCTCTCAACGCACCTGAGACTTGACATTATCCCAGTATAACACACACCCAAGTGTGCCTTATTGCTTAAGCATATTCATACACTTCCTAAGCACTGTCGCATGGCAAGCAGCCAGGAACAGTAACTTCTTTAGATGCAGCATGTTACTACCACAGTGTACTCAGTCTTCACCTTCTCCCATGTCTAGGATTCAAAGCTTGCTCCCAAACCTGCATTTCCCAATTGCCACCATAAACAAACATGTATCATTGGGTGGTTTCCCTAAATATATTTTGCTCCATTATTAATTAAGAAGACTGTGTCCATGACCTTTGGGATAGTACGGGTCAATATAATGCAACAAGAATAGTGTTGCAGTAACTGCACTGTAAAAAACGCACCTGCATTTGGAGCGTCAGGGGTATAATAGTGGTAGGGATTTACCGCTATCCCTGTCACTCTGTGCTGAATCATGAAAGGGATCTAGTTGCCGTGTGTGTGATGCCTGGTAGAACGGCTCCTGTGGTGGAGTGGCTAAGGCACCAGCACATGGCGGAGTTGGAGACCTTGGACCATGATTCAGTTCCCCTCTAGTCTCCTGGTGTCGCTACTTTTTTTTCCGCAAAAATAAAGATTTTTTCCCCCCGTCCAGAGTTTCTCCCCCTTCTCCAAGTCCACACCCCCTTGAAGTTGATTATTTTTATTCTATGAGGTGTGGGGAGAGAAGTCCTCCACATCATTGGGTTGTGGGGGACATAGCACCCCCCCCCCACAAAAACAAACAGGTCCCATTAGTTTGAATGAGTGTGCGCTGTAATGATAGGTGTGGTGTTTTGTCTGATGTTATGTCAGAATTTGACGTGTTGCTTGTGGCGTTTATTGCCGCACTGTTGTTGTCGGCGAGACTGTGACCCCATGCCCTTCGTGACCACCCAGAAATTAGCAAGACTCTTGCCTTCCTCAATCTTCCCCACCCTAGATGGCACCCAAATAGAGGTCATCCCTGCCTTCAAATACCTTAGTGTGTGACTAGATGGTAAATGAGTTCTCTGCCCCCATTGACATTGTCCACTCCAAACTTCACCCCAAGCTTGTCACCCTATACTGTAACAAGGACAGCCTCTCCACCCAAGTCCACTGGGAGCTGGTAACCAAAATGATCCTCCCTTTCTTTGATTATCTGGATGTAGTCTATGGTTCTGCCCCTACCTCTTCTCTTGTCAGACTGTATACCCTCTGTAATGCATTCTGTCGCTCTGCCACCAGATTTCTTCTCCATCCCCCACCATTACTGCCTCTACTCCTCCAATTGCTCTTCTCCCCTACCCCTACCCCTACTACACCAGTCCCACTGCTCCATCTTTATTGCCAAATACTGGTTTGGCTCTCTTCACTCCTACCTATATTCTCTCCTCCACCCCCCCCCGCCCTTACTCTCTGCACTCAAAGGACAGACTCACCTTCTCTATTCCTCACCCTCGCTCATGTACGGGTCAAGTTTCTTTCTCTTACCAGTTACACTCCCTTAGGAACCTGCTCACCTCTCCCTTTCATCTATCTCCCTCCCTCCCTCTGACCAGTAAAATGCCTACTAAGGCTCTCTCTTCCCCCTCCATGTACCTTCCACCCCCATCCTGATTTCTGTGTTCCCACTTTTCCAACAATTTCTACTCTCCCACCCAGTCTTGGACTCCTCTTTCCTGGTCCTCAGTCTGCTCTCTCTCGGAGGTCAAACTTAACCAGACAATCAAGCTTTTGTACCGGACTACCCATGAAAATCATAAGCCTCTTAGTTAATTTTCAATCTTTGTATATTTGTTGTTTTATGTTGTTGCCAATTGTGTTTCTGCACTTTTACTTTACCCTTGTTGCCCTTCTGATGATTGTAATTGCTTGTATGCCTACATCCACTCCCCACTCCCCAGTCCCCCAGGACACACCTGTAAAGGAGCCCCAGTTCAGTGTCCCTTTCCTGTTTATCAAACTTTTAAATAAATAAATAAATAAATAATATTTTGAAATGACAAAACAACAAACTTAAGTTACTGGGGTGGGGTGAGATGAGGTGAAAAGATCTTATAACTACATTTTTTAATTGCCTTAGTGCTGTTACCTAAATGTGTGTGATAAAGTATGGGTGGTGCCGCTTAGCTTGCTGCCAAGGGCTCACTTTAACATGAGGTAGTATTTATTTCACTGTGGCTTATCTTAGTCTGAAAATATTTAATTAACTTAAAACTGGCATATCACTAACAGAACTTATAACCTATGCCAGTATTGCATTGCAATTCTTGGGGTTATAGAGTGCATCAATGTCTTCATAATGTACATTAAGTGCCATCTTTTAGAAAAGGCATGACACAGAGGTCCCAAGTTCCCAACTTTTATCAGCTTTCAAATTCGTACATCACTGTATTTCCTAGCCCTCCTTTTCATATCAATGAAATAGATAGCATCTATGTTAATAGTTCAGGTAGAAGTTGTATTTTTTTAAGATTTTTTTTTTCTTTGTGTAATTTTTCTTTTAGTTCTCGTAAAACGGTATCGGATTAACACCACTGGAATCTGAAGTCCTCTGCTTATCCACATGAAAGGAACAACAAGGTGATCACAGTGCAAGCTTACCCCCCCTGCTCCACCAATTTGCCTTAACCCTACCATGGGGGGGCAACCATGTAGGTAAAAAGATAGTTCAGATTCCATGCACATTCAGTCCTTAATCTCTCATGTGAGTCTGCCAACAAGGGTAGCAATTTGTGCAATCTGTGTTGGTGGTTTTGTGATGTCTGCATCTGCTGACTCAGAACTTGAATGACACCACCATGACTCATTTCACACAGGCAACTGAACAGCCCTCAGGGGATATTGGCTTTCAGCCACCACCAAACTATGCTGGATTTGAACCAGTGACCTACAGGTGACAGGATCTGTAACTTGCCATCAATCCCCTGAGCCATCCTGTTCCCTTAGCTGAGGCAGAAGCTAAAGATTTTATGGCACTTTTCTAAAAGGCTAAACCTCTGTGCCCTGGCCAGCATTTCCTATCTCCAAAAAGAGGTTATCATTTTTTTCCATGACTCTGTCAGGTGTACTGTTGAGTGCAGCTCTGTTTTTCTGCATCATGAATGCACTGTCTATACAATATCTTCCTTAATGCTTTGCAATATGTCTTGAGGTACAGCAAGAATATAAGGTTCAGAATATTTCTGAATTCTGTTCTGTCACACTGTTCAAATCTCATTTTAAACTGTTCTGCTGAAATAAAGAAAATGCTGCACAACACTAACAGTATAGAGTAGTACAAGGTTCCCCAAGACTGAGAATAACTAACATGAACAGAAGTTGCTGAAGTTCATCACAACTCCCATCCCACAGAGCTCAATAATCTCATGAGACTATAGATTTGGTCCATAGCTTGTGTCACATAGACACCATATGCACTAAATTTATTCCTGGTTGTGCTGTGCTGTCCCAAAGCTGCCCAAGACTACATTTGCACACAGCCATGTATGTTTCCAGTCCACCTTGGCAGGCAACATTGTCATGTTAAAGGGCTGTACCACGATCCCTTGTGGGTAGCATAAGTCAGCACTCTAGCATTTCTATGTCCCATGCCCTATCATCCCATATAATTTCTGCCATTTTGCACCTCCCCCTCAACACATGCCAGGTTCCTTGAGGTGTGATGGTATTTTAAAAAATTATTTTCTAAATTGTTTAAGTTAAAAAAGTAAATTGCTCATACTTTGTAGTTCAATGTGCTTACACAACTTGGTATTATGTATGCTTTTGCGACTTAGACACATTGTAGCTGTTCACCTATCTATCTGTGGGATATACCACCCTGTAGGGGTACTATTGCGAGGAATCCTAGAGGAGAGTTCCACCCCTATAGATGCTGTGGAAATGATTCCCTTGACTAAAGGTAGCTTAGGAAGGAGCCCAAAAAGAATACCCCAAAGGGTGTCATGCAATGAAGAAGGCGAGGAGTCAGAATGATATCGAGGACGGAAATCAAGGTCGATAGATGCAGATCGGTAGGACAGGAGATGAACAGGAGAAGAAAATAAATATTTAGAGGAATGGAAGCTGACAACACACAAAAGGATGGGACTTTCTAAGGCAAGAGAGAACAGCCGGGGCCACCATCTGACTCCATCCAACAGTGGAACCTAACTACGGAACCTAGAAAAGCACTAACCCTATCTACTATTATGACCATTGGCATGAAGGAGAGGGAAAAAACCCTCTGAGGAGGAAACTTTGGGGGATCCAAGGCCTAGGTCACCTTCCCTCTAGGCTGAAGGAAGTTTTGGTTAGTGACTGCTCAGCTGCTGCAAATTAGGGGTCGACATCGAGGGAAGAGGAAAAGATTCCAATTTGGAGGAAGCTGTCACTCTGACCTTCTAACAGGAATGCTTTTGAGGGTTGTGAGCGACATCTCTGCAACTGGATGCCCAAAAGCAAAGGAGGAAAGAGATGACTAGTGAGGCACTAAGCTGGCCTACATGAGCCTACAAAACAGACAAGGTGAACCAGAGGTGGTCAGATGGAGAATAGCATAGAGGGTGTCTCTGAACCCACTCAGGCAGCTAAAGGGGCCCCGCTAATGAGAACCCCACCCCTCACAGCTGTAAGTCATAAATTCTGCATCCAGAGGTGTTGCTGAAATGAGGGACAACTGAAGGTCCACTCGGAGCGAAGACATTCTCACTATTGGCCTGGGAGAAGGACCCTACTCAGAGTTTCGCATGCTCTAGATGTGGACTTCATGGGTGCAGAGCAAGACTGTCGGCTACAAGCTAGCCCCAAGCCATGAAGCAACGGATATGGAAGGCACGTCTCTGAGTGAAGAGCAGGTCGAGCTGAGGTAGCATGAAACCCATTTGAGGGGTATGCTAGGATAGTCAATGTGAACAAGTAGACCTACAGAGAGGTCGGATTGAGCGAAGAAGACCCTGACTTGGGTCCTGAGGAGGCAGGCTGCAGGAGCAACCATGAGAGTGCATGCCAACCAGGTCCATTGAGAAGCCAAATTAGGTGTGAATTGAACTGCATGAAGGTAGAAATGAGAATGGCCAGGCAAAGCCCACAGCCGATGGGTGAGGTACAAAGTACCAGGAGTAAGGAGGTAGAAACAATGAAATTGGAATAGACGAGTGGAGGTTTGAGAGAAATATACAAGGATTGCTGATGGAGGGAATTCTGGAAGGCTGGCATGGACTGCAGAATGGGAAGGAATGAGGTGAGGGGAGAGATGATGATGGCCAGGTGAGCCTGCAGCCTACGACGAGTTGAGAAGTCGATACGGGAGGACAGGATGATTGAGAACAAATGAACAAGAAATGATGGTGGATTAAAAGCCTTGAAGGTCGGAATGGTTAAGGTGAGGCATAAAATGGATGATGTATTAGAATGGCAGGAAAGCCTTGAAGGCTGGTACGGTTAAGGAGCGGTATGAAATGGATGATGTATGATAATGAAGTGAAAGCCTTGAAGACTGGTATGGTTAAGGTCACATATGATAGCAGGTAGGTTATAAGAATGATGAGGTTTGACAATAATGGAGATTGACAAGGAATGGAGGATATACGAATTGAGAAGTCCAGAATGTAGGGCTAGGGTAAGAGGAAGATATGAATGAGTATGGTGATGGCAGATTAGGGAAACACTCCCAAAAGAAAGCATGGGACAAGGAAGGAGAAGAGGCAAGGGTTGAGGGAGTGGTGGAAGGCGGGAGTGCGGAAGCCAGGAAGGCAGGAATATGTACAAGTACTGGAAGCACTGCAG
The DNA here is from genome assembly GCA_016271365.2 of Neoceratodus forsteri. Taxonomy (NCBI): domain Eukaryota; kingdom Metazoa; phylum Chordata; order Ceratodontiformes; family Ceratodontidae; genus Neoceratodus; species Neoceratodus forsteri. The sequence goes on along the minus strand of CM057458.1, from coordinate 744,649,893 downwards.
GCTGCAGGAATGGAAGGAGGAGCCAAGCGGAGCTGCAGGAGGCTGGTATCGTGGGGGTAGAAAAGATGAGGGTAGTGGTATGAGAGGGAGATGGTAGAAAGCTAGCTGTCGGGAGCCATGGTGGCCACTGTCACTCAGCAATCCCCCACCTTGGGAAAAACAGACAGGCACAAACTAGGCACTGAGACACTAAGAAGCTAATGAAACAGTAAGCTAAATAAAGTGCGTTAAGGAGCAAACAGCAAGGTGATGGAAAATTGAGACAATGCCAGCAAGAAGGGAAATAAAATGAGTTAAGGAGGAAAACAGCGAGGTAAATTAATTGAGTCGAACTGTAGCTGGGCTGATGAATGGTGTAGGAGAATGCATTGATTATACAGTACGTCAGGATCCAAAACATTGAACGAAGCTGAAATCTGCACAAAGAAAAGAATGTACAAGAGTCCTCCAGGTAGGATCAGACAGCTGACAGCATAGCATTAGAGACATGCAATGGTAGGGAAAGAACTGCCAAAAGCAGCAAGGCAGGCAGGGCAGGGCAAGGAGAGACAGGCAGGAGAACAAATAGAAATGAGTCCAAGAGGCAGGACTGGGGCAACAGAGACTGGAGGGGGCGATCCCCAATATATATATCAGAGGGCAGTAGGCACCTATAGATAGAATCAGATCCAGAGCCAGTGGGTGGAGTAGTTTCACAACACCTATGATACCACTGAAAAGGAGCTCTTGGAATCTCAATGATTCCGGGAAAACATGAAGCTACTGTATTTGAGTGCAGGGGCAATGGGAATGGAACTATCTGACAAGGGGAATGGCAAGGAGGAAGGTCTAGTGCTTAACTGAGGGAGTGCAAGCTGAGGGAGGCATTGCAATTCTGCCAGGGCAAAATGGAGAAGCTTCATTTTGTCCTACAAGTGACTGATTGAGGAAGTGCAGTGTACTATGAGGGTATGCAGGCCCAGAAGGTGGTGAGATGAATGGCGGCCCTAAAAGGAGTAAGGAAACCCCAAAGGAAAACAGAATGGGGGGAATGAGGAGACTGGGCACAGAGGAACCAGGACTCAGGAAGATGAGAGTGAGTGGCAGGCATGGAGGGTGATGTCACACCTGAAGTGCCAGCGGGTTGATCGCTGGGACTAGCAGGCAGTCAGGAGGCCCACTGGAGGAAATCGAGCAACAGCACACCGGAGAGGGGAGAACGGATAGCTGAGAACGAATGCTCCAAGTGAGGCAGCCGCTGAAATGGGCCAGCGGAGGAAGGTGCATCCGGCAACATTGTAAATAAAAGCACCAGATGGATTAAAGGCAGGCATTTTTGTTGGTGCTTGCCAGAAGTCAGGGTGGACGCAAGGGACAAGAAGCAAAAAATGCCGAAAAATAAGGGAGATATGGAACAAGCCAGTGGCTGGAGGTGCCCGCAGAAGCATGTAGAACATGAGCAGAAGCAGGGAGCAAGGAAGAGCGGCACCTTTGGCCACAACAAAGAAAATGATCCTGGACCAGCCAGGAGGAGTGGCCTTTTAAGTCCTGATTGGGGGAGTGTTTTGTTGTTCCACTCATTGAACCACAGCAAGCCTTGCAAGTACTGGTGTATAGGAAATCATATTTTCTCCTGGCTTGCACTGATGCAAAAACAAAAAAGTGTTGCTCTGTTAATGGCTCCACAAAGTTGCAAACATCTCTTATACTGTAGGTCTGCAGACTCAGAAAGTCCCTTTAGAATGAATCACTGATGTTGTTTGTATATTGATGCAGTCATGATCAGGTAAGCAAATTAGCAAATATTACTTTTGCAGGTGCTTTACAACCCCAAGACAACACAGTTTGGTTCTACCAGTTCAGCAAACTCTTGAACAACTGCCAGGCCAACTCTATAGGAAAATATGCACTGTTTACACCCATTGCACTCAGCATTTTTATTTCTAGATTTTTTTGAGACAGTCTTATTACTGATCTTCTAAACATTTCCATATTTATTTATCTTTAATTAGAAATGAAGAAAGGTACACTGAGCTGTGACAGCTTATTTATTTATTTATTTGCACATCAGTTTACAACCTTTGAGCCAGAGGCTCATTTCCAAAGGTACCTCGTCACATAGAGGACAAATACAAATACAAACATTCTCGGTTGGATACAAGATACATAGTATGCAGGCTCATGTGATAATGAACATGACAAATATATATACAAGCATTATGGGTTCCAGGATATGGGTTACATAGATAGCAAGCACATGTGATAAAGACAATTATACAGATAAGCCAGTATGGTTACAATGGCGCATAGTTGTACGACAGTAAGAGCAGGCAACAGAGTAATAGCAGTGTAATCAGAAGTGGTACATTCTTGCACGGAGAAAGGGCAAGCAACAGGAATAATGGCAGTACAAACAGAAAAAGGGAAGGATTTAAAGAGGTGTGGTAAGGGTGCTGCCCAGCGGGCATTGTCAGGGCACAGAGTGTTGTGTCTCACATTATAGGCAGGTGCAGCTACGCGTGTTGAGTAGTTCGCTTCTGAGTGCAGTTTTGAATTTGGAAATCGTGGGGGCATCCGAGATGGGGAGAGGGAGCGAGTTGTACCAGGATGGGGCTCTGTGGCGGAATGACCTCTGTCCATGGGAGGTCCTAGATTTTGGTACCTGAAAAGTGGCCTTGCAGGAGGTCCATGTACAGACCAAGGGTTGGGCTAGGTGGAGTGAGGCTGTCAGCCCGGGCCGGGATAGCCCTAGAAGAGCTTTTTTAGCTATTAGGCATGTTTGATATCACAGTCATTCATCTAGGTTCAGCAATGTTGCCATGTCATAGAGCTGGCATGAATGTGTGAGCCTAGGAGCCCCAGTGATTAGCCTGCATGCCTTATTTAGGAATTTTATTGAGGGCAGTTGTGTCAGCAGCACTGTAGACCGGTCATCCATAGTCAACCAGGGATAATATAGAGGATGTCACCGCAAGCCGGAGGACAGCGGGGGGAGACAGTTTCTGTAGCGGTATAAGATACCTAGCCGCACATTGGTAGCTGAGGCAAGTGCATCAATGTGGGTGTGGTGGTAGAGGCTGAGCCAAAGGTGACCCCAAGGTACTTGTAAGAGTGGACTTGCTCTAGTGGCTGTTTGGAGCAGGGGAGGATATGGAGTGGGAAGTTGCTGGCTTTGTTTTTGGGGTGGGCAAAGAGCATTGTTTTTGTTTTTTTGAGATTTATGACCAGTCTGTGCTCTTTAAACCAGGTTTGGGCATCTTTATAGGAAAGTTGCAGGGAGTCCTGGAGGGAGGTAGGGTTACGGTGGGTGGCAAAGATGATGGCGTCATCTGCATACAGCAGAATTTTCCCAGTGCATGCACTGGGCAGGGTGTTAAGGTAGAGTGATAAGAGTAAGGGTCCCAGGATGGAGCCCTGAGGAACCCCTGAGCAGCTGGGACAAGTTTTGGAACGTGTCCCATTAATTTTGACACGTTGGAAGCAGGCAGATAGGTAGCTGGTGCACCAGGTGAGTGGCCCAGTAGTGAAGCCAGTGCGGCAGAGGGTATCCAGCAAGAGGGGGTGGGAGACAGTGTCGAAAGCCTTTGAGAGGTCGATGAACACTGCCCCGGCTAGGGAGACAGAGTCCAGGGAGGAGTGTAGGAATGTTGAAAATTCCACTAGTGCAGTGCCGGTACTGTGTCCTGCATGGAAACCATGCTGTTCAGGGCAGAAGATGTTGTGTTTGGTCATGTACGCAGTGATTTGCATGGCAACCAGTTTTTCAAGGGCTTTGGAGAGGGGTGGGAGTATGGAGATAGGCCGGTAGTTCCCGGCTGAGGACCTGTCACCCCCTTTGTGAATGGGAGTAACAATGGTAGTTTTCCATGTAGTAGGGAATTGCCCTAGGCAGAGGGATTTGTTGAGAAGGCTGGTGAGTGGGGCAAGGACCTGATCCAGTACCAACCAGAGAATGCTGGGGTCCAGGGAGTCGTCGCCGGGACTATTGCTTTTTAGTGCACAGATCAGGTGGGGTCTAGCTTCCTGGGCAGTTACCCTACGTAGGTAGAAGCTAGGATGTTGGAGGGCTGGGGCTGGTAGGGAGGGTGGTGGGTCAAAGAAATTACTGGGAAGGATAGAGCTGAGGTCCATAAAGGATGTGTTGAGGTAGTTTGCAATGTTTGTAGGGTCCGTAATGGTAGTGCCGTCCAGGTGCATTTGTGTCTGGGGGTTATGGACTTGTTTTCTTTACAGGGAAAATGTTAACCATGACACCAGCCACCCCCCACCTGAATAAGTGTCAAGGGATCTTTAGCTTCTAGCTGGACAGTGACCAGAGATGGGAAGAAGCAACTTAAATGCTTAATTTGAAGGACAACATCTCAGCAGTGTAGCACCCTATTCAAACTACACTACAGTGCCAGGTTAGAGTATTACCCCTCGTTCCTGGTGTGGGGCTAGAACCAGTAAACTTCCATTTAGCCAGCCTCAGAGTCAAGCATGCTATCTACTGAGCCACTGCCACTGCTGTATAAACTACTACATATCCTGCGTCATCTTGCAAAAATATCTGATTGTCAGCAAATTAACTAAAAAGTGCTGTGCTTTAAAAATAACATTATGTAATCATACAGACTGTGATGTCATCAGAAAACCTGTTTGGTCTAATGTTTAGAGCACTGCACAATGTAGCAAGACATCACAGAGTACAATAAAGATGAGCCAATGGTGAATTTGTGTTCAGTGAATGTGCTAAAATGGGGCAGTTTTACCTTTGATTCAGCCCACTCTAACCTCTGGGCCACTTCGGATCACTTCAATTTTAAGCCAGATAGTTAAAATAAAATACTTCAGTTTTCCTACGAGGCCAGGGCTAGTCCTACGGTCAGTCTTTCCATAGTGCATTCACTTTCCACCCTCATCCCAAGACTAGTGCTGGGCAACATTTTTAGTACTCTTGCCAAACTGTGCAAATTTGCTAATTTTTCTTAGGCACAATTTTCATGACAATGCACCAAACTCTGATGTATATTTGACAGGCACATTTTGTGAAAATGCACAATTTTGCTTTTAGATTGCTCTTTATTTAAAATCTGAAATGGCTTACTTTCAGTGATTCTTTTTGAAAATTTGCCATTTTATGGAAAATGCATAGGCAGCTTCCTGTCTATGCAGGGAGTATATGTAGTATGAGACTAAGAGTTAGGGTGTGCGTTTGGTGAAGTCTAGAGTTGAATGAAGGAGAGCTATAATAGATAGATAGATAGATAGATAGATAGATAGATAGATAGATAGATAGATAGATGGAGAGACATTTTGTATATGTACTGTACATGCATATATATTTGTATCTTTTTTGTTATTATTATATTTTGTGATGAGTTTCTATTTAATTTTCAAAAATGTCAGTGGAAAAAGCTCAAAGTTCAACACAAAAGAGACTGCGGTATTCCTGGACCTTTTATCCCAGTACCATAAAAAACTATTTTGGATTGCCCCCCCATTACATGACTGGGAAGAAATGTGGGTGAAGATCCAGAACAAAACAAAAAGCACCACGAGGGGAGGAGCACAGCCTTCCCCAACTAAAGAAGCATTTTGTTGATATGCACCACCATGACCCAGACAGCTATCAAAGGGTTAGCAAGGTCCAGGAAAGCTAATTATTCTAGTCCAGTATATCAGCAATGAGGAAGGAGGAAGAAGCTGCTGTCACTGAACTACTTGCTGAGTGCTTTATTTTAACAAGTTTTATTATCTATCTACAGTATTTTAATATCAAAATCAACTTTTAATGTAAGAATCCTGTAAATGTGTTAGATCACTGCCTCTAATTGTTTTCCACAATACCATAAGCTCTTTCCAAAGGTCCACAAAAGTATGCCACTATAGAGCATAATATTGGAGACTAGCACACAGATAGCTCTTCTGCTTTGTCTGCAATTTATGTCTTCATAGTATGCTTAATTATCCTGTAAAACAGTGTTACTGTTTGTATGTTAAAAAGAAAGTTTTTGGGAGATCTTCTAGGTTTTTTAAGTTCTTATGGCTATCTGTCTGCTTCCATGGATATTCATGAGGAGAATAAAGCCTGCTGGGGTGGAAGGGTAGGCAGAAGATGGAGGAGTGGGGGGTTCTTGATTTTGTTTATGGGGCAACTTAGGGTTGGGGGGCCTGGATTAATTTATGGGGGCAATGGACATCCTAATTAGGTCATTTATCTGTAATGTTATACGTATGTATCTGGCATTTTATGTGGTCCCCTCTGACTATTCTGATGGTTCATTCTATTGTATTTTTGTTCTTTAATTTTCAATAAAGTGTACTGAATAAAAAAAAAAGCTGTTTCATTTTTAGGTGAGGTGATTACTGACTAGCCAGTGGAAATATGATCATAGCAATTTAATTCGGCATCTGTTGAGTTACTCCTCAGATGGCCCCTTTTTGAATGGAGGAAAGGAGGCAGTCACACATGAACATGGTCCAATGGGAGAGTTGCTGTCTTTAGCACACCGTGGGTTCTGCGACTTTGTGGCAGTCAGTGTGTGGGGACCATGGCTCACACTATCCATCAGTGCAAAGTGAGGCTATTTTTATTCCTTTCTTCATGTGGCTGTGGTGCCCAATAAAAGAAAAAAAAAAGAAACACAGAATGCTAGCCACCCAAAACCGGTTTCCAGAATCCTTTTGTGTGACTCACAAATTAAAACACAAAAAATCTGTTATGTATACACACATGTTCATAAATAATTATTAAATATACCATATTTACTAATGTGCTTTGTATGCTTCTATTATTTCATATAGTAGAGCATTGTCTGATTCTTGAGGATGCAGCTGCAGAGCCAGAAGGGATAGGGACCAACGAAGTTCCTGAAGGTGGTAAGTTTCCTTTCCTGTTTTGCAATTCACTGAACATCTCATGCCGAACTGATGTTACAGATGTGGCTCTGTCATACTGAATCAAAGACCCAGGTTATGAACTGAGCCTGGGTCACTGAAGAGCCACCTGGGGAGGATTGTGAAGCATCCCTGTAGATGCTTTTCTCAGCAGGTGTAGAAGTGTGCCTGGTCTCCTCTTCAGTTATCTCACCTGGATGAGCACAGTTAATAGTGCAAGCAGAGCCAGCATATCACTCTATATCTGAGGCCTGCATACTATTCCAAAACCTTGTCCTGACGGTTATCGACAGGCATGCTCCCTGAGTAAAAGGCAGAACTAGTAGAAGATCCTGTCCCTCTCCTTAAGTCAGCGATCCACACCAGAGATGCCTTTTGGAAGAAGGTGTGAAAGACCAAACTGCCAGCTGACTGGGCATCCTTCAGGGCATCCAGGAACTACTGTACCAAATTCACATGAACAGCAAAAGCTGACTACTTTCAATCAGCCTTGTACTCTTCTAAATATAATGTTGCCAAGTTCTGGCAGATATTGAAAGACATCGAGGGCCATAGCCAGTCCTCATCACTACCCTCTAAAATCATACACGACAATTGCACACTTACTGATGAGCAGGATATTCTAGCCCAGTTAAGCACTTTGCTACCACTGGGTTAGCTTTCGACACCTCACCGGCATGCAAATTGCTTGCACAAATCAACGGATCAGCTCCCACTTCACTGCCTTCAACCACTAAGTGTACTAATAAATTTTTCTTTAGTCCAGTTTCTTACAAGCAGATTGAAGACCTACTACTGGCCCCGGACATAAAAAAAGTGTGGGAGCAGACCAAATCTAACCCTTCTTTTTAAAGTTGGGCCACCGTGTTTTGACTGCTCCCATTACCCACCTCTTTAACTTCTCCCTCTCCCAAGGTCCCCTTCCTCAGCTATGAAAAATAGCACACATTGTTCCTCTTTTCAAATACGGTGACCTATGTGACCTCAATAACTGTTGGCCCATCTCCCTGTTGCCAATCATATCCAAATTCCTTGAGAAAGTTGTCAATTCTCAGTTAAGAGAATTCCTTGAATACAACAACATTCTTAACCCCCTCCAGTCTGGTTTTAGGCCTAGTGACAGTACTACCTCCGCATTGGCCAAAGTAGTGAATGACTGGCAAGTCACTCTGGTTGCTAAGAAACATGTCTGTGCCTAATTCTTGGAGGATTTGAGTAAGGCATTTGACACGGTTGATCATGACCTACTCTTAGCCATGCTACCCAACACTGGGCTTGACGACACAGCCGTAAAATGGTTAAATGGCTACATGGTTGGTAGTCAGCAGCAAGTAAAATCTCTGGGCGCTACCTCCCCTCCAAAAATCCTGCAAAGAGGTGTCCCACAAGGCTTGATATTGGGGCCCCTATTATTCACTATCTACATCAACAACATTAACTCCAGACTTAACAAATCCAGTGTTCAGCTCTTCATGGATGATACCATGCTCTATGTTGCCAGACATTCCCCTGAACAAGACTGTACAGACCTACAACATGATCTCAACATTCTTCAACATAATCTCCTTTACTTGAAGTTGCTTCTTAAAGCCAAAAAGACAAAAGCCATAATTCTTTCCTCTCATACCCATTCAGTCTCAGCCCCCCACACACACAGTACTCAATTGCCAGATCTGGACCCTGTTGGGGAAGCCGCTACAAACAGTGGATAAGTTCAAATATCTAGGCTTCTGGCTTGACCATAAGCTTTCCTTTACTGTTCACCTGGATGATCTCTCCAAAAAACTTAAGCAAAGATTGGGCATCTTCTGTCAAATCAAATATCTATTAACTTGCAATGCTAAAATAATATTGGTCCAGACTACATTTCTCCCACTACTAGACTACGCAGACTTCGTATATGGTCACTGCCCGTTAGTGTCCCTAGCCAAGTTGGATACCATATATCATAGGGCCATCCATTTCTTCACCAATGCCCCTTATAATGCACATCACTGTGTCCTCGATGACCAAATTGTGTGGTATTCACTGAAAACTAGGAGAATAAAAAATGCCATCCTATGGACCTTCAGAGCGCTCACTGATAAACTTCCCAAACATATTACAGATCTCTTCACCTCCTCTGAAGGGTCTTATTTACTCACAAGATATTCCTACCTCCTACTTGAAGTTCCCAGGACCAGAACTCAGTATGGTGAATCTGCTATAAACCATGCCCTTCCTACCCTTTGGAACAGCATCCAAAGTACCCTAAAACTCTCTAAATTAACTGGTTTACCAGCCGTCAAGACACTGCTGAGTTATTCCCTCATAGAAAACTGCTCCTGCTTCTCCTAACTTGTCTCCTCTCTGTATCTTACCCTGCATACCTGACTTCAAACTGTGAAACTACTACTGGCAATCTCTGGTCACGCATCCTGTCATAATAAGTTTCATTCCCCTCTCTTATCTCTCTTAGCTCCCCTTCTATCTCTTTACCTGTGCCTTTCACTGCCTGTTCATTCTATGCTTTCCTTCCCTCTACTATCTGACATGCTATGCACTTGCCATCAGGGACACTGGTTTACCGGGATTGAGAAAGGGCATATTCCATTTTGCACATTGTAAAACATGGTATTGTCACCAGTGTCTGCCAAGCCAAAATCCAGTTTTACCAGTGTTTGGTTTTGAGTACTTTATTTAAAATTTTTTAACTCTGCTAACATGCATTTTAGAAATTTTGACCTCCACTATTACACATCCTTCCATCCTTGTACCAATTTAAAGTTATTTTAGGTACAAGATGTGATGGCAGCAGCAACACTACAGCCCCCATCCCTAAGGTGTGATAGAAGCAGCACTATGGCCCCATCCCTCAGGTGCGATGGCAGCACCAACAGTACTACAGCCCCAATCCCTCTGGTGTGATGGCAGCAGCAATAGCACTACAATCTCCCTCCCTCCCTTAGGTGTGACAGAAGCAGCAGCACTGTGGCCCCCAAGCCTTAGATGTGATGGCAGCAGTACTAAGGTCACCATTCCACAGGTGTGATGGCAGTATCAGCACTATGGGCCCCATCCCTCAGGTGGGACAGCAGCAGTATTACATTCCCCATCCACCAGTGGTGACGGCAAAAGCACTACAGCCCCCACCCCTTCGGTGTAATGGCAGTAGCAACAATGCAGTCCACATCCCTCAGGGATGATGGCAGTAGTGACAGCACTATGATCCCCTTTCCTCAACACCCACACCCCACATGTACAAGTTACAAATTACTTGGTCTCTTTGCCTGTTAGAACTCAAATTTGAATTAATCTGAACCATCACCACTAAGGTGGACTACCTTTGTTTTTTTCTACCTATAATTTAGCTGCCTGAACTGGATTTCTGCCTGTGACACTGCTAACCAGGGTTAGGGAACAGACTTGGGTGTTGGATGGCTAGCTGGTGGTTGAAGACTTGAGTGTCCAACGACCACTCACCTTCTCCTGGGAGGGAGGAGGGTGGGTTCATGGCTCAGCATTGCTGGCCCCTGGTGGAGGCCAGAGGCATGACAACATGTCAGCCCTCACTGCAGGAGGGAGCATGATGGAAGTCATCCTGTGCCTTGACATCATGTGGCCTGTCACGCTCCAAAGAAAATGGGAAAACACCCGCTGACCAACCAAAGGACAGCTGTTGGTCCCTCTATAAGCCAGAAGCCCCAGACATGTATCTGTTCTGACCCCTGCCATGCCCAGGATTCACAGGAAGCTCTTTGGGGCAATTCTACTCCCCTTGTAGCCTCCCACAGGGGTAGGGGCCCACTCGATGAAGGGTTACTTTGGGTTTCCTGGTAGCACAGCAGTAATGGGCAGTGGATGGTGGTCGGGACTCAGCAGCAGTGGTAGGGGGCCTTGGCAGGCCTGAAGGAGTGGATGGACAGGGGGTAGGAGGAGCCAAAAAAAAAAAAAAATGCTTGAATTTGCTTCTCTGAAATACAGTGTCTTCACCTAAAAAATCCACAAGTGATTAGTGGAGGACCTTCAAATGGATTCATGCATCTCCCAGACATGTGGATGCTTTTTTTTAATTGGTGTCCATGAAAAGGGTGTCTCCCAGTTTTCGTGTCTTTGTTCAGATATGAACTGAGCACCACTCTGCCCACCAGCATCATACAGCCCCTGGGGTCTTCCCGTCTGTATTTCATTGACAGTGCATTCAAAATCCACTGGCCAAACATAGGTACACTTAAATACTTAACATTTGCTTTTTGTTGAAGCAGTCTATCACAAAACTTTTTGTTGTCACAGAGACTGAAACAGCAGGTGGGAGAAAAGGTGCAAATTATTCGATTCACATAAATGGGGTACTAACTGTGAAATCTTTTCATAAAGCAGTAACATAGAAACATAGAATTTGACGGCAGATAAGGACCGCTTGGCCCACCCAGTCTGCCCATTTCCCTACCTAATGGATAAGCTGCAGATCCCAGTTAACTAGCAGCCTACTTCTTCCTACCCCCACCCCCTAGAATTGCCTTATGACTGTCCCATGCATGCTTGAATTCCACCACTGTTTTTGACTCCACAACCTCCTCCGGAAGGCCGTTCCATGCATCCACAACCCTCTCTGTGAAAATACTTCCTTAACTTACCTCTGGCCGCCCCCCATCTTCAAATTGTGCCCCTTGTTCTTGCACACCTCTTTTTGAAAGATGCTACCCTCTTGGACTTTGTTGATTCCTTGAGGTGCCGAAAGTTTCTATCATGTCCCCCTCTCCCTCCTTTCCTCAAGGCTATACATATTAAGCTCCTTAAGTCTCTCTTCATATGTCTTCCGTTGCAGACCCCCACCATTTTAGATACCCTCCTCTGGACAGTTTCCATCCTGTCTATGTCTTTGTGGAGATTGGGTCTCCAGAACTGCACGCAGTACCCAGATGGGGTCTCACCAGCTGTCTGTACAGAGGGATAATAACTTCCTGTTTTCTAGTGGTGATGCCTCTCCCTATGCTTCCCAGTATCCCCCCAGCCCTCCTTGCTGCCCTCTCACATTGCTTGCCCACCTTTAGGTCATCTGATATGACTACCCTTTCCATTTTTGTTGTTGTTAGTATCTCACCCCCAATTGTGTACTCTTCCCCTGGGTTTTTGTTTCCCAGGTGCATTACCTTGCACTTCTTAGCATTGAATCTAAGCTGCCATACATTTGACCATTCCTCTAACCTTGCCAAGTCCCTTCTCATCCTTTCCACACCACCTTGTGCATCAACTCTGTTGCAGATCTTTGTGTCATCTGCAAAGAGGCATACTTTCCTTCCAGTCCCTCTGCAATGTCACTTATAAAGACATTGAAGGACCGTCTAATACTGAACCCTCGAGTACCCCACTAGTAACCCTCCTTTCTTCAGAGTGGACTCCATTTACTATTACTCTCTGTCCCTATTCTCAGCCAATTCTTTACCCAGGCTGTCATCTTGGGACCCACTCCCAGGCTGGCTAACTTGTATATTAATCTTTTGCGTGGGACTATGTCAAATGCCTTGATAAAGTCTAGGTAGGCCATGTCCACAGCCCCTCCCTGATCTACTACTTTGGTCACCCAGTCAAAGGAATCTATCAGATTCGTCTGGCATGACCTTCCCGCTGTGAGTCCATGCTGCCTTGGGTCCTGTGCCCCTCTGGCCTCTAGATACTCAACAATTCTTTCCTTCAGAAGTGATTCCATCATTTTCCCTATCACTGAGGTTAAACTAACAGGTCTGTAGTTTCTGCTTCTGCCTTGCTCCCACTTTTGTGAAGGGGAATCACATCTGCCCTCCTCCAGTCCTCAGGTACCACTCCATCCTCCCATGATTTGTTAAAGATGGTAGTCAGTGGTGTCACTAGTTCTACCCTTAGTTCTTTTAGAATTCTGGGATGAATCACATCAGGCCCCATTGCTTTGTCCACCTTCAGTTTTAAGAGTTCTTTCAGAACCCTTTCTTCTGTAAATGGGCTGGTATCAACTTCTGTATCCAGAGTGTTTCTATTGTTTGTTTTAGGTACCTCCCTCTTCATTTGTAAATACTGAGCAAAAATATTTGTTTAGTATCTCTGCCTTTTCACAGTCACCCTCTGCCCACCCCCTCCTCTTTATTAAGCCTCACTATCCCTCCCTTGGTCTTCCTTCACTCCCTGATGTACCTATAAAGGTTTTATCCCCCTTCTTAACTGAGTTGGCTATCTTTTCCTCAGTTTGGGCCTTTGCTGTTCTGACTGCCTTCCCAGCTTCCTTTTGCTTTAACTGATACAGTTCTCTGTCCTGCTCCTTCAGTGATTCCTTGTACTTCCTGAATGCTTTCTTTTCTCTTGAACCTTCACTGCCACTTCCTTTGAGAACCATAGTGGTTTCTTACATCATTTTGTTTTGTTTATTTGCTTCACACAAGGCTTGTTACCTCTGTGATGGCAGTTTTATTATTCCCATTGTTCTTCCACCCTCCTTCCTGCCCATTTGCTAGTGCATTCCTTAGGCACTCACCCATTTTGGCAAAGTCAGCCCTTCTAAAGTCCAGTACTTTTACCTTTGTATGGCTTGACTCTATTGCTGTGTTTATTGTGAACCATACTGTTTGATGGTCGCTAGTTCCCAGATGGCTATCTGCTTCTACATCTGTGATCCTCTCTCCATCTCCATTTGAGAGAACAAGGTCTAAGATTGCTCCCTCTTGAGTGGGTTCCAATACTAGTTGTCTAAGGCATGCCCCCTGTAGAGCATCTAGAATAACCCCACTCTTCGAAGTGGCTGCTGCAACTGCACTCCAGTTAACATCTGGCATATTCAGATCACTCATCAGTAATATCTTCCCTTTTTCTGCCATTCTAAGTATACTTTCTATCATTTCCTTGTCCATTTCCTCCCCCTGAGAGGGGGGTCTGTATACAACCCCTGTGCGGATTGTGGTGCCATTGCCTGTCTCCAAATTGACCCACAGTGCTTCTTCTCCTCCCTGTTTACCCTTTTGTTCTGTTGCTTTGATTCCTTCCCTTACGTAAAGAGCTACTCCTCCTCCTCCTCTTTTACCCTCTCTGTCCCTCCTGTAGATAGTGTATCCTGGTATGTTTATGTCCCAGTCATGGTTTTGTGTGTACCATATTTCTGTGACTGCCATGATATCCAGATGTTCCTCCTCCATCAAGGCCACTAATTCAGGAAGCTTGTTACCCAGACTATGGGCATTGGTACTCATTGCTCTCCATTTTTTGATGGCTTTACCTTCTGTTGCAGCATCCCCCACTGACCTTTCTACCTCGGTCTTTTTCTCATTTAGTACCCTGTTTTGTAGGGAGAGGCTTGGATTTTTCTGCTGCTTATCAGTGCCTCCCCCCTTGACTAGTTTAAAAGCTTGCTAATGAAGCATTTAAACTGATTGCTCAAAAGACTCGTTCCCTTCCTGGACAGATGTAGACCATCCTGCCAGTATGAGGCTGGTGTCCCTCCAGGTGGAACCCCAGTCCCCAATGAAGCCAAACCCTGTGCTCCACACCATTTTTCAACCATTCATTAAACTGCATGGTGCAAAGTACCCTCGCCTCACCCATGCCATTGACAGGCAGCACCTCTGAGAAGGATACTGTGTGTGCTACTTGTCTTAGGCCCCTCCCCAACTCTACAAAGTCCTCCTGCACTGCTCTAATCTCATGATGAGCCAAGTCATTTGTCCCTAGGTGGACAATGACGTCCAGCTCAGAGTCCCGTGCAGCTGTTCTCATGATCCTGAGGATGCGCTTCCTGTCCCTCCAAGCCATGGCACCAGGCAGGCAGGCACCTTACTTCAGTTTTCCCTGCTCCCCCCAGTTCTATCCCCCTAATAATTGAGTCCCCCACCAGGAGCTGCTTCCTTTCCCTGTGGTGTCCTCTGCCTCCTTCCTGTGGGCCTCCCTTGTGACAGTTGTCCTCAGCCTCCTTAGTCTCCTCTGCAGGTGCATCCATAGGGGAACTATGCTCCCCCAGAATGGTATATGGATTGTGGAGTGGAACAACTGACTGGCTGTGCCTCTGTTCCACCATCCTCACCCTCCCTGAGCCCACTGTGTTCCAACTGCTGTGCTTTCTTAACCTCTGAGTTAGTGGTGGTGGCTCTGGTGCTCCCTGGATGGGGGAGGTTACATAGATACATAGATACATAGACAGTGTCGGCAGATAAGGGCCTATGGCCCACCCAGTCTGCCCATTTAAGTTTGTAAGTTCAGTTTATGTTTTCCAGGAAGTCTGTTGCCCCTTACCCCTGACCTCCAGAATTCCTTCATGTCTATCCCATGCATTCTTAAATCCCGTGATTGGTTCCCTTTCTACTGTCCAGTGTGAAGGTTCCCTTACTACTGTTCAGTGTGGCCTGAAGACGGGCAACTTCCTCCCTCAGGGCAGAGTGTTGTCTGCAAATAGGGCAGCATCTCAGCCTCCAGAAAGACTCCCGGAAGACTGCAGCAGTTTCTTCTTTGTGAACATACTTTCATTCAAACTCATTTTCATTCAAACAACTGAGGATTTAGGATGGCCCTACTGATTATAAACTTGAATATGCTAGTTGGTAACAATGACCCTGCATTTAGCAATCTACAACCTAGATGCTTATATGCAAAGGATACAATAAAAAAACTGACTAAAATCTAAAAACAAGCTTATAAAACACATAAAATGTATCTGAACATTTATCTTTACCTATACAAAATCATTGCAGCCCAAGTAAAACTCAGGTAAATTACATGGTACCCTGACTACTATTCTATGATGTAGTAAACATATATTGGTATTTTTTTTACATTCTTTGTAAAGCAGGTAAGGCCCACTAGGCAGAACTGTCTGTTTTCTAGAGTGACCTAGAAGCACTGGGGAGGTTAAGTGACTTGCTTGGAGTCACACAGTATGCAAGTGGAGGTTGTGGGAATCAAACCCAAGTCTGTTGGATGTACCCAGTTCAATCACTGTTTGTTACTCTAACCACTAGGCATGGGTGGTTAAAGTGAATGGCTGATTACAACAAAGCAGTGAAGGGGATTTCCCTACTGACTCTATATGCAGCAAAGCAGAAAGAATGCAAAGCACAGCAGCATTCATTTTAAGATGCTGAAATCTGGGTCAGCTCACTGGTGCTGTGGTAGCACTATTGCTTGCAATGCTAGTGACCCAGGGTCAGAAGCGAACTCGGGTTGCTGGAGGTCTGGCCAGGGGAGTAGGATTGAGCACCTGGGGGACTGCTGTCCTCCTCCGGGAAGGGTGGGCTGCAGGTCCTGCTGCTTTACCACCACCTGTGTGACCACAGGTGGTGATGCAATAGTGCTGCAGAGTGATCAGGAGAGGAGGACGCTAGCCAGGATCTGGAGCAGTGGCATGTCTCTATGTGACCTACCTCCTTGGATCTCCTCTAGTTCTGGTGCCCTCAGGGACAGAGACCAGAAAACCAGGAACAATCAACCCACATCGGCCACTGGTAGAAGGGGCCCAGCTGCCTCAGACTTCATAGCCAGGCTCCATGAGGGACCCACTGAGCTGCCTGACACACGCTAAGGGAATGTAGAACGGTGAACTAGGGTCCCCTTCCTTCCCACTTCCGGGGTATAACCCAGGCAGGACAGGGGCAGGCCCACAGGAGCTCCCAGGCATTACCTGGGGTGAAGCTAGGGGATACCCAGCCTAGAGATCTCTGAAAAGAGGAGACTGATGCTGTGAGAAGGGGGCATAGAAAGAGAAAATAAAAAAAATGTAGAAAGATGCTGAAATCTTAGAGATTCTGTGCAGTGACATGCAATTTCCGTGAGGCACCAGTACAAGAATTCAAAATCAGCAAACCAAGCAGGATTTCGTGATTGTTACCGGTAAAAATGGAAAACAAGGGTCCCTGCTTACCATTGATCTGTTAGCCAACTGTAGTTATACCAGTTCACCTATTAGCACATAACTTGCCGACTATTTGTAAGTAGTTGGTAGATGATTTATATTGTATTGTTCTTGACGGCCCCATGCACTAATGGGCAGAGTGGTTATGTGCCACATATCTGTGGCGCATAGCCGCTCTGCACACACTGCACCCCCCCACCCCAGATGCACTAAGGGGGGGGGTGAGCAGGATCAATGCACCCGAACCTCCAAGTCTGCAGACTGCACCGTGCTGGGAGTAGACTGGGGGCATGTCATCACTAAACCACATGCACAACAGTATGCAGTGCTTGCCACAGCTGTGTGGAGGAGGCACAGGGTATGCCAGAGAGAACCCTGCAGTGAGCCCCCATGCACCCCATACATACATGGCAGCCCCCCTCCTCGTATGTCTGGAGGCATCCCCTGCACAGCATTTTTGAACACAGAGCTGGCAGGTGCTGTCTGACCCACCTCTGTGGACCCTGATCATGATATCTGCAATCCCCCCTGCACCAACACTTGGCAGCCCGGTGCCCTGTGCCCCGCTGTTCCTGTGGTGGCCTGTACCCCCACACGCCCATGGCACCATCATCCCCCTCACTCCCCCAAACTTCACGCCTGCATGGCAGTGCCCTAGGAATGGCAGGTGGCATTGCCCTCCTTTTTCCCCCTCAGCCGCCGACTGTCAGATATCCACAGGGTGCACTGCTAACATGTGCCTCGCCACAAAGGGGATCCACTTTGTGACCCATTCTGGGCATCTGATTGGATGCCTGGCCAGGTCTGTAACTCTACCCTAGCCACCCTGTGGTGTCCTGTGTCATAGAAACATAGAATTTGACAGCAGATAAGGACCGCTTGGCCCACCCAGTCTGCCCATTTCCCTTCCTATTGGATAAGCTGCAGATTCTAGTTAACCAACAGCCTACTTCCTGCAACCCCCCCACTACAATTGCCTTATGTCTGTCCCATGCATGTTTGAATTCCCCCACTGTTTTAGACCCAACAACCTTCCCAGGAAGGTGGTTCCATGCATCCACCACTCTCTCCGTGAAAAAACATTTCCTCACATTACCCCTAAGCCATCTCCCTCTATCTTTAAATTGTGTCCCCTTTTCTTACACATCTCTTTTTCTGAAAGATGCTAACCTCCTGGACTTTGTTGATTCCCTTGAGGTACTTGAAAGTTTCTATCATGTCTCCCGTCCCTCCTTTCATCAAGGGTATACATATTAAGCTCTCTCAGTCTCTCTTCATATGGTTTCTGATGCAGACCCTGCACCATTTTAGTTGCCCTCCTCTGGACTGCTTCCATCCTGTCTATGTACTTGCGTAAATGGGTCTCAAAAACTGACAGTATTCCAGATGGGGTCTCACCAACTGTCTGTACAGAGGATAACCACTTCCCTTTTCTACTTGTGATGCCCCTTCCTATAGGGCATCACAAATCAAAACTCAACATTAATCAATATCAGAACGTTAAACTTACAGGTATTTGCAGTGGTGTTTGCACGTATGGTGCTTTACCCTAATGCCCTGGAAGTATTGTTGTATTTGTACATAAATTGTCAGCAAGACCTTTTGTTACCCCATTGTGCGACATAGGCGAAAACACGTTTTGGGCAGAATGTGAAAAATGACAGCTGTACTGCTCATAAGGAAGTGTGGTAAAATGGCAATGTTGAAAATCTGGAGTGGAAATATTGAAAATTTGCAAACCTAGGAGCATGCGTGGGAACTGTGCAATGCACGCTTGTAAAACAGTCATTGTTAGGAATTATTTCACCAAATTGTCAACATTGGCATTTTAAAACCTCTGCTAATGAGCAGTGTCACTATGATTGTCTTACTGTGTGCCATACATTGATTTTGCACACCGACTGCGCCATTGTGCACTACATGGGCGGCAACACGTTTTGGGCAGGATGTGAAAAATGACAGCTGTACTGCTCATAAGGAGGTGTGGTAAAATGGCAATGTTGAAAATGTAGTGAAAATATTGAAAATTCGCAAACTTCTGGCGTGCATATAGAACTGCACAATGAACACTTGTAAAACAGTCATTTCTAGGAATTTTGTCACAAATTTTCAACACAGCCATTTTAAGACCTCTGCTCATGAGCGATTGTCACTGTGATTTTCTAAATGTGTCCCATACATTGATTTCGCACACTGACTGCGCCATTGTGTGCTACATGGGCGGAAACACGTTTTGGGCAGGATGTGAAAAATGACAGCTGTACTGCTCATAAGGAGGTGTGGTAAAATGGCAATGTTGAAAATCTGGAGTGAAAATATTGGAAATTCGCAAACTTACGAGCGTGCGTAGGAACTGCACAACGTACGTTCATAAAACAGTTATTTGTAGGGATTTTTTCACCAAATTTTCAACATAGCCATTTTAAGATCTCTGCTCATGAACAGTGACACTGTGATTTTCTTAAGGTGTCCCATACACTGAGTACGCACAGCGACTGTGCCATTGTGCGCTACATGGGCGGAAACATGTTTTGGGCAAGATGTGAAAAATGACAGCTGCAGTGTTCATGAGGAGGTGTGGTAAAATGGCAATGCTGAAAATCTGGAGTGAAAATATTGAAATTTATGAAACTTACGTGACGCGCAAGGGAACTGCACAAACGCAGACTCGTAAACAGTCATTTAGGAATTTTTCACCAAATTTCAGCACAGCCATTTTAAGACCTCTGCTCATGATCAGTGTCACTGTGATTTTCTTAATGTGTCCCATACATTGATTTACTTCACCGACTGTGCCATTGTGCGCTACATGGGCAGAAACACATTTTGGGCAGGATGGAAAATGACAGCTGTACTGCTCATGAGGAGGTGTGGTAAAATGGCAATGTTGAAAATCTGGAGTGCAAATATTGAAAATTCGCAAGCGTATAGCGTGCGTAGGAACTGCGACAATGCTGCGCTAAATAAAACAGTCATTTTAGAATTTTTTCACCAAATTTTTAACATAGCCATTTTAAGACCTCTGCTCATGAACAGTGTCACTGTGATTTTCTTAATGTGTTCCATACATTGATTTCTCACACCAACTGCGCCATTGTGAGCTACATGGGCGGAAACACGTTTGGGTGAGGTGTGAAAAATGACAGCTGTACTGCTCATAAGAAGGTGTAATAAAATGGCAATGTTGAAAATCTGGAGTGAAAATATTGAAAATTCGCGAACTTACGAGCCTGCGTAGGAACTGCTCAACGCACGCTCGTAAAACAGTCATTTTTTGGAATTTTTGCACCAGATTTTCAACATGGGGTTTTTGGGACCCCTTCTCATGAATGATGTCACTGTTATGGCATTATTTGAGCCTGAAGGGTGATTTTGCGCAGTGACTGCGCAGTGCCTGAGAAATCACCCTTTGGGCCTGAATAACGCCATGACAGTGACATCATTCATGAGAAGGTCCCAAAACCCATGTTAAATTTGCAAAATCAAAAATGACTGAGATATAAAATAAAGTTGAAAACCCCTATCTAGCCCATTATACAGCTTACGGCATTTCCTCAGTTCGCGATGCCTTTGAAGAGTGCAGAGCGTGTTCCCAGTCCACCGAAGATCGTCGCGGGGTCAGAGGTAAGTATGGGGTGAGGGTGGGTGTGGGGAGGCTGGGTGCACAGTGGGTGGGTGCGGGTTGTGGGAGGGTGGGCTGGGAGGCGCACCATGGGACCGTTTATTTTTACAGGTTTTAACAAAAAGCGGACTAGGTGGGATGTTTGCCGCGCTGGGGTGGGCTCCCAGCATGGCAGAAGATGGCTGGGGGCGAGAGCGGCCGGGATTGGGCACCCCGTCGGCAAAAAAGGGCGTTGCCCACGCTGCAGTGGGCTCCAAGTGTGGCAGCAGGATGGCTTAGGGGCCGTGGAGCCGATGGGGATTGGGCACCCCCATCAGCAAACAACGTTTGCCATGCTGGGGTGGGCTCCCAGCATGGCAACAAAGCTTTGGGGGGGGCGGCATGACACGCGTGGGGGGAGCACGTGACGCGACGGGGGATGGCATGACGCGGCGCTCAGTATGGCAGCAGTGCTTTCCTTTGAAGCAGAGGAACACCACTGTCATACAGAGCTCCTGCACCACCACGCCTGCTCAAGGGAGTAGTGCATTGGATGGGAGAGGCACACCTCCAAGTGTGCTACTCTCCCAAAATGTTCCTTGCACATGCGCACAAGCGAACGTAAAAAGGGAAGTGGTTATCCCTCTGTATAGACTAATGGGGTGGGTGGGACTGTGGACAGGTGACAGACAGTAGTGAATACTGGCCAGTGCACACCTGTCCGCAAGTGCAGAGCTCCGCGGCTGGGTAACACACCTCTGGTGTGTAATACCCGCCTATTAGTGCATAGGGCCCATTAATTGTACCCTTGCTCCTCCCAGCCTTCAGCCAGCTATTTACATTGTACATACTATGTATTTTTTGTGTATATTATTCTAGTGATGTTTGCCTACCTTCTTTGTACTTTATGTTGTGCCCTGTGTATCCATGTACTCCAGGACCAACTTGTAAATGAGTCCTCTCAATGGTGTTTTCTCCTGGTTAAATAAAGATTGATTGATTGATATTAAGTGTGAGGTAGGGGTCTTAACAAAATAATAATCTAACTTCTGGTAATGACTTATTGAAATTATAAAAAATGATTTCAAGAGAAAAGTGTTAGAAGAGTAGCTTTACAATGTCTTCCTCATTAAGAGAGAGATGTTTAATAAAATAGTTCATCCAGAAAACTGTTTAATAATGTTTTTTTCAGAATCAGAATGCATTATTCCAGTCATTCAGCGGTGATTGAGAATAGAATGCTGACAGGAAGAATTCATTCACCATCGTAATCGGCCAAAGTCCATTATTATGCTGCGCAGCCACAGGAGATGGGTGCTGGTTGTGGGTGGCAAACCCAAAAATGATACAACTTCAAAGGACCAGCACTCCTGCAGAAATAAATGCCCAAACAAGTTAATAAGATGCAAAATGCTGTGCTATTTATTCTGGCAAGCAAAAGTTGCACCCAGGACCCCAGCACTTCGGTTACCAAGCCTTTCTCAGGGGTGTGGCTTGAGAACATCACCACTGTGCTTAAGTACATACATCACAGTGACATCATTAATTAAAGTACAAAGTGCAAACAATGCATTAAATACTAATACAGAAAGATACAAGCAAAGAATACAAAAATACAAAATACATTAATAACTGCAGCAGCTCAGACTCCCGTCATTCTATAGTATGGATTTCAAAATACAACTTACCTCTAAGAGGGGCTTTAGAGCTATTCATTTGGGCAATCTAACAAATGAAAATGCATACCTATTTGTGAAGGCATATAGAGACTTCCTTAAAGATTAAACAAGTAAAACAAATTGTACTTTCCTTATAATTTTCTTATAATAACATTGTTGCTATCAACACATAAAGATAGAAGTTAAGAAGTAAAGGTGGGGGGTGGGGGTTGGGGGTCCTGGGTGCAGCTTTGGCTTGCCAGAATAAATAGCATAGCATTTTGCATCTTATTAACTTGTTTGGGCATTTATTTCTGCAGGAGTGCTGGTTCTTTGTAGTTGTACCATAGTAATCAGGCTGTGCATGATAGTGTTCCAGACATTAAAACATTTTAACAAGTTTCATCATGTGTTCCTCTATTAGAATGCTAAAATAGTGGAAAAGGTCTAGCAGCCCATGGCAATATTTTTCTGCACCCCATCTGTGTAGGAAGGAATATTATTTGGGGCCCAGTGGACCATCCAGCTGATCCTTTCCCTTTGTGGTGCTTGCCCTGGCCCTGCCCTGAGATATGCTGTGATGTAGTATGATGAGGCAGGGGACTGTGCACTCCATTATAGTCAATGGTGACAGTCTTTAATGCAAATTTTATTGTGTTAATTAGCAATTGTTATCTAACACAATTAACAATTGTTAATTAACACAATTAAATCATCCTCTAAAACTTGCAACATTAGCTATAATGGACAGCACAGTCCCACACCTTACTTTGCATACATTATAGCATATGCCAGTGTGGGGTCAGGGCAGGCACCAAGAAGGGAAAGGATCAGGTGGATGGTACATTGGAGCAAAACTAATATCCATTCCCATACAAGTAGGGTGCAGGAAAAAAGGCAAGCACTGCCAGGGATGTTTTTGCCTCTGTAAGCTTCCCCAGAGCTGAGACATTTACTATAAATCTAAAAACTTTTAAATTGCATTACTGTCAGTCTGTCAGAATGGTGACAGCCAGTCAGAATGTGGCCATTCTGAAACCATATTAAATAATCAAGATGAGAATGTATTTATCATCTGGCATCAAGAGAGACGAGGGGAGAAAGAGACAGACAGTATGTTTGTAAAATAATTGTTGAAATCTTTTACTGTTTCTCTCTCTCTTTCTCTTCCAGTCTCTCTTGATGCCAGATGATAATACATAGGAGATGGGGAGCAGCTGGGACTGTCCAGTTGCACTCCCTAAAATGAATTTGAGTGGCAGATGATGATGAAGTAGAGGGAGGACAAACGCTTAAAGGAGTTTAAATTCCATTGAGAGTTGGAGGCACACAAAAGACAAAAAAAGGGCAGAGAAGGGAGAAAAAGGCAACAAAGAGCAAGAAAAAAGGAGGGCAGACAGGAACAAAGAATATCCAAAAGAAAAAAGGAGAAGGGCTTGTCCTTGGCCTTCCCCTCTGACACAGAAGCCAGCAGTCTACAAGAACAGAACAACAGCAGGGACACTGGGATGGAGGGCAACATTTAATCAGGGAAGCTGCTGGGGGGCTCTCCCAGCAAGTCTCACTAGATGATCCTCTGCCATCACAACTGGTTCTTGAGCAGCTTCTTGAGACAGTTGTCTCTGTGTTGCAGCAGGAAGTTGTTGGTCTGCGGCAAGAGATGAGATGGATAGAGGGTATGTTACAGGCCATCTTTGCCAGGTTGCCACCGGCCCAGGGACAGTAAATGAAATGCTTGGTCACTGAGGCATTTGTGGTGGGTGTTATAGTTACAGCATGTGTCAGGCTGTGAAGTTAACAGCTTAACATCTTCATAATACCGTGTTACCCACACCATCAGTAAGAAAGGCAAAAAAAAATTGTTCTTGGAGCCTGACTGGTTTTGTTTCAGTTGTTTTTCTTCATTTTTATGTAACTGTCATAATTTTGTACTTTTAAAATATGTATAATTTAATTTCTATAAAATGCTTCTCTGTTTTTTTTTTCAAATAGCTCTCATAGGAGGTAGAAGGGTATGAAAAGTGGTAGGGCCACTGATGCCAGGGGTAAATCCCTCCACTCCGGTCGAGTGTACTCAGCAAATCTGTTGTTTTTTCTTGATCAAATTTGTAATGTATGCAATAACTCCGCTCCCTGATAGACAGCATCTTCCTGTGACTACTGCCTTGATTCCCCTCTCCCACAAGAAGGCATGGCCCTTCATTTTCATTTTAAAAGTCTGAACACTGTGCTTTAATGCAGTAGGCCATGACCCCAGCCCACCAACATCAAATCTACTCAGGCCTTTACCTTCCAAAATTATGTTGACACCCTGCAAGCTACTAAGGGAGTATTTGGTGTCTAACCCTGTTTACTGTACATGCTGCTTTCCAGGAATTCTAAAAGCAGTGCAGCCAATACAAAATGAATATCAGTGCTGCAGAATTATTATTACAGCTCTGCAAGCTTATAGTATTGCAACACCGTACACAGGACACCCTGATCAATACAGCATTTGTAGAAAGTCAAAAAAACATACAAAAATTCCTTCTTTAATTATTTAGAAATACGAAAATTCATCCATCCTAAATAAGCATTATAAACTATGAAGAGTTCTTCATTAAGTGTTTTGAAATATGAAAATTCATCCTTCCTAAATAAACATTATTAAAGGGACACTGTCAGCTTTGCCCCTTGTTTTTTTGTCACATTTTATCAGTGTGCTTCTAAGCACATACTTGTGAAATAGTTGCTCTGTATTGCCCCTGTATATCGCAAAAATAATCTGTGTACCTATTTTTTCTCAGTTGTTCATTATTTTCTTCAGGAGCGGTCCACATTTATATTAGCTGCCAATTGGAAGCATATCCATATTGAGAACTCATGCCTGCCGAGGAGTGCTGTCCCGAAGTGCACCTTTTTACATGCCCATTGGAAAACACCTTTTAATCCAGTACATTGCCTTATAGTAAAGCATCCCTGGCATCTTTAAACAAAAAAGCAAGTAGTGGTTGTGCCACAATATACATTTTATAACTGGTACCGAAATCCCGCACATGCACAACAGCGGCCGTAGATAAGATCCTGCACATGCACAAGAATGTGCCGCTCTTGCGCATGCTTAGGATTTTGGCACTGATTTTAAAATGTATTTTGCAGTGCAACAACTGCTTGTTTTTTTGTTTAAAAATGCCAGAGACACTTCACAATAAGACAATCTACTGGATTAAAAGGTTTTTCCAATGGGCATAAAAAAAATTGCACTTTGAGACAGCGCTCCCCAGCAGATGTGCATTCTTGGCATGGATATGCTTCTGATGGGTGGCTGATTTAAGTGCAGACCACTTCTGAAGAAAATAATGAAAAACTGAGAAAAATAGTTAAACAGATTATTTTTGTGATATACAGGGGCAATCTAGAGGAACTATTTCACAAGTATGTGCCTAGATGCACACTGATAAAATGTGATAAAAAAAATGACTGGTAAAACTGACAATGTCCCTTTAACTACAGATGCTGAAATAATAACATAAAAAATAATTGCAACTTTTTCCTTGCAGATTTAAAAAAGAAAATATATATATATTAGGCTTTCTCTGATCAAGGATTGAACAATACTACAGCTCTGTAGGTCTATCTGATTATTCTGACAGCTCTCTCTCAAATGCATAGAGATTGAAGACCAACACTAGAGCATGCTCAGTATAGCATACAAAGGATACACAGGAAACATCTCCCTCTCCAAAACGATGCTTTTCATTGAGGTTTCACTTGTTTTATATAGACATATTGCACATTCTTTAAAGTGTGCATTTTTTGGAAAAGTTATTATGAAAGTTGCACAGTTTCATTCAGATTCCTCCAAAACCCAAATGGCTTGCACATGATTAGTGGCAATATCACATGTTAACATCTACATGAGTCATGTGATCAGTAACTCTATTCAGTTTGCCACATTGAATGAGGATGTGTAGAACTTCATTAGAAATGTATTGCTATGTGGAAACTGGGCTTTTAAATATAATATAGTCATTTCATGAAATTGCATGAAAATTCACAAAAATGACACATTTTTGCAAAACAGATTTGCACAATTTCTTCCACCACTACTCCAGACATTTATAAAAAAAAAAAGAAAAGAAAATGTTCCTGGCACTGTAAGAGGTCCAAACAGATTTGTTTTGTTTTACTGACTGGAGTCAGGGGGAGGATTGAACAGACTGGGATTGACTGGAATGGGTGAGGGGTGGTGATGGGTTGTCTCTTACCCCCATTTGTAGCATGCTAGATCCTCATTCCAAGGACTTAATTGTCTTTGGCTAAAGATTCAAGCTAAACCAAACATGGGGTCTGAATTAAAGATGAACAGTAGTTGTCAGTCATTAGGCTACAACAGAATTCCATCCTAGTCACAGACCTTCTTTGTGACCTTTAGTAAGTCTTTAGATCTTCCCGTGATTTAGCTCTCCCATCTGTGAAAGTGGGTAGAATACCAGAATACGGACTCCACTTAAAGCAAGACTCTGCATCTCAGTGGACTACCTTGGATAAATAATGCAATTTTTAGCATTTAGTTGCCTTCTCCTGGGATTACAGTATATTTGTGATGGATCACTTGAAGTCCCAGTGCATCAGTCCACTGAGCTAGAAGACCAAGTTGAAGCATGACTGACACAAAAGGCTTCATCTGAGCAATCACTGGCAACTAGACTGTGAAAGAAAGTGGAAACTGATCTAAGGAATTCAAAGCCTTGGGTCAAGTGTCACTGGAAACTGGAACTCTGTATCTGTAGTAAGTGATCAGGTCAAGTGTGTACAATGCAAGAGACCCCTATGCTACAGGGTCACTATAGGGAAGAGAATAAAATAAACTGTTTTCATATACACTGCCTTTCATAAACAGTGTATCCCAATGCTCTTTACAAGCCACAAATAGTTTTGTTGGCAACCACTTGGCCGACACAGAGGGGTTGAAGGGAGTCAGTCATATAACTGCTTTGAAAAGCCCCCAAATTCTGTATATAGAAAGAGGCCTGGAAGGACTTGTATTTAGCTCCTTGGAGCTAGAAGCCTGATTGCTTCCATGTTCCTATTTGTGTTCCTGTTACTGCACTCAGACATTTCACAGTCAAACTGCAAAGAAAGTGTATAGGTATCTTTTCTCTTAACTTTATTAGTAGCTCAGAGTGCTGTACATATGTGGAGAGGTCACCTCAAAGTGGTCTTAACATAGTTTCGTCTTCATGATTATTTGCTCTAGGGCAACGTTTGAATGAACACTGCCAACTGTGCCAAATCCTGATAAAGCATGTGTGGTTTGGGTTTTTTTTGTGGCAGTGATTCCTTGCCCACTAGAAACTGAGCTGAGATCACCAAGCCAGGTTGTGACGTGAGACTCAAACAAAGGTCTTGCTGGTGAAAGAACTCTGATGACTGTGTTATCACATTCTATTTATCTCACTCTACAAAGTATGTCTTACAGCTGAGGCATACCCTACTCACTAAAAGGGCAACCTGTATTCTATTTGCAGTAATTTAAGGCACAAGCCAAGCAGAGTTGATACAAATTGGTATTCTATTTCACAAAGTAACTGCTTTTTTTGGCACACATGCAGGGGCATGAAAGAAGCTTGCAGCAAGAAGGATTTCTGTCTGATCCTCTTGAACTGCTGATTTTGTTTTGGTTAATATGCTTAATTAATATCAACTTAGGTTAGCATATTCTGGAGTTGTGCAGCCATTTTCAGGGGTCCAGAGTTTCTTTGCAGGAGGGCAAGCTTTATTTTCTAAGCAGTTGGAGTTGTGATCCAACATACTGTAGTTGTTTTTAACATCTTCATTTTCCTAATAGTCTGCATATGTAGTTAGACAGATTTTATGAATGTCCAGTAACATATGTACAATATCATATGCACTCTGTATCTAAATAAGTCCAAGAAAGTAATTTCATTATATTACCTTTGGACAGTCTCCACCGCACCTTTACACAGAGCTCTTGCAATATCTAAAAATCACTTAAGTAAATCTCTCAACCTCTTTGTCACACACCTGTAAAAAGACATACATATATGCCTGCATACATTTATACAATGTTGTGCAAAATTAGGAAATTTTCTTCCATGAAATGTTTTGTGAAATTCGCACATTTAGCAGAATATTTTGAGGGTGTAAAATTGCACCCAAAAATGGCAAAATTTCAGCAGCGGAATGGCGAAAATCACCTCTCGTGGGCTAAATTCTACCATTAGTGGGCAAAATTTTGCAGAATGCAGAGTCTGAAGAACATGGGTTGGAAACTATTTCTTCCCTAGGACCTGAGTTACTGGAACAGCAGCATACTGATGTGCCTACAACTTAAGTTTCGATGAATTCCATTTCTGTTACTGCAGAGCAATAAGAGTTCTTGTGATGAGCAATGAGCCATGAAGTCACATAATGCTTTTTTGTTCCAGCTGTTGCAGGAGGATTCTGTGCCACCTGTTCAGCTGCCTACTGGCATGGCACTCCCCCATCTTCTAACCCTGATATTTCTGCTAATTTTGACTCTAGTCCTTTAACTGTGGATGTCAGCAATGTTATTAATGCTGCATTACCATCTACTGTACCTCTAATGACTTTTTTGACTGTGACTCAGCTACTCTTCCATAGGTGACTTTAGGGCTTTGTAAAGGATGCTCAATTGACCAGCCACCTGTCGCAGTTGTCTGGTGTCCTGATGAAGCTCTATGAGCAGCGGGCTGGCAACTTTCTTCTGAGAAGGACCAGTGGGTTTCTTCTGTTCCAGTTTCTCCTGCTGATATTATTATCAGTGTATGGCAGGTAGGTTCTGCCTTTTCTCAAGCCCCAGGTACTGAAAATGCCATCCTTCCTCATTTTAAGGAACATCCAACTGGACGTAAATCTTTCAGTAACTTACCAAACCCTGAATTCCATTGATGGTGACATTTCTTCAGCTCCTGACAATGGTTTGGGTTCTAAGGATCAGGTTCTGCTGGTAATCGCTTTCCCTACAGGAGTCCATTCGGTTATTGCTACTGAGGGGCATCCTTCTGAACAGTGGCTTTTAGACTGCTCCCATATGTGAGACTCTTCCTTACCAACTCTTGCAGACAACAATACAGATGCAGTACAAGGCTTGGGTGAAAGTTCTACTTCTGCTCCTTTGGAACCTTCCCCAGACTCTTTCGAGATGACTGACTTGTTTAATAGGGTCGGCGAACCTGCCCAATGGCACAATGCTGTACAGCTGAAGTTTACTGCAGATGTGAATAATGGAGTTTGCCCTTTAAAGGGCAGACCATGTTGTCCTTGTGTACCCCTTCCCTCCTTTAAGGAATGGTTGTGTTCAGAAGGGGAGGGGATAGGGAAGGGGAGGAGCCAAGAGCCAGAACAATGGGCAGGCAGCAGGAAGGGGGGTGAAGGGAGGTACATAAGGGACAGCACAAGGGAGCCTCAGCCACTTTTGCTGGAGTTTTGATCTGATCAACTGCAGCACATCAGATTTGGCATTAATTTTGAGGTTGGTTCACAGCAGAAAGGGGTAAGGAGGCAACAATTGATTTGTTAAGATATGCGAAGTTAAAAAAAAAAGGGGAGTGAGAAAAGAAATGTGTAGCATTTGGTAGAAAGAAGTGAGCTACTAGAAGATAAGATGAAGCAGGTTTTTTTGATGGAAGCTCCTTTGCATGGAGGAGAGTGTCAGGGGAGAGTTGCTTTAGGCAGCACAGAGTGGTAGAATAATTCTTTGGAGGGTATCTTGCAATTGTTTTGGGGGAGAGAAAATGTTGGTTGTCGGTGGATTAGCAGGCCCAGGCAAGGCCCTGAAGGAAAGAGTGAGAGCCAGTCCCAAGGCCACATGGGTAGGCACACGCCGCGTGGTGTTTGGCAAGGAAGATGAACCCCTTTTTAGCATGTTTGCTGCCTTTAGGCCTGATGGACAGTGTGTGGCTAATAAGGGGACATGCCTGGTTAGGCCAGGGATTAGCGGTTGAGGGAGCGACCCGTGGCATGGCGTCACACTTGGCTAGGGTCATGAGGGAGCCTTTTCCTTTGTTTTGTATGAAGAAAAATGGCATGTGCCCATGAAGCTATTTGTGAAGGCCCTGGCAAGAATGAACTGGAAGCACGTGGGAGGCATGCCATGCTAGGATATTACTGAGGCCGCACAGGCGTCGCATGCCACGTGATGCTTGCGAGGTAGGCCCCCCCCCATTGCCTGTGTGGGTTATGTGGCTGCCATTGGGCTGGATAAGGGGTTGTGGGTTAGGAGGAGCAGGCATGGGATTTAGTAAGTGAAGGAAGGGAGTGGAGACCCAGGCGGGTCGTCACAGTGGGCAGGTGGGTCACAGAAAGCTTATGACTCATTCGGTGGGCAGGCGACAGTGCAGGATTTGTTTTGCTGGTGTGTGGATGGAGGGCCCGTGGTGGCTGGCTGAAAGGGGCCCTGAAGGGCTGGTAGGGAGATCGCGGAGCGGTGACTCCATGGCGTGACATCACATGCCGCGTGGGGGGTCGCGATGGAGGCCATTTCACGCAGGGCCCTACTCAGTCACTTTTTTCTGTGTTTAGAACCTTCAGATGATAACGTTTCTCACTGTATCCTAATTGTTGCTTACATTGTCCCTCAACCCAGGACATCTTCCATAGAAGAGACCCTTAATGCCTTTAAAGACTTAGTTTTTAACATTCAAGCACAATATCAAGGGATTACAATATTATTAGGTGGCAATTTTAATACAAAGGGGGTAACTTATAAGAAGACGGAGGGAATAATTGGAATCTGGATGGTACTTTACTCAGGGCCGACCAAAAAAGCATACAGAGAGGGGTGAACAAGAGGTTGTGGGGGAGTAGGCTGTGGGCCACAAGGCCCACGCTTTCACTATGGACTCTGCGTTTTGGTGACAGTAAAGATGGCCACTCACTGTGCTGAAAAATTTTGGGGAGTCAGGATGTTTGAGCAAGCATCCCACAACAAGATGTACCTTGAGCTACATTGTTGCTTCTTACGAAGCATCAAAAAAAAAAAAAGGAACAATAATAAATATATATAATAATGCATAAATAAATAGTAAATGAATAAAGGGGGGAAGGGCCCTGGTACATATGAGGGTGAATAAGGCATGGGACCTCGCGGCAAGGTGTCGTGTGCCACTAGGGGATATGGGGGTCGGGGATGCTTGCCCTCCAAGGGAGGCATGCTAAGGATATATAAAAAAAATAAATAAAAAGAGAAGGGGAAGTAGGGGAGGAATCCCGACCCGGAAATTCAGGAGGCAGTATAGTGCAGTGGTTAAGGCTCTAAGCTGCAAACCTGGTGATATCCAGCAGACAGACCTGGGTCTGAATTCCACAGCTTCCATTTGCATACTGTATGACCCTGAGCAAGTCACTTAACTTCCCTGTGCTCCCAGGTCACACATGTAAAAAGCTTTAAAGGGCAAGGTGCACCTCACGTGATAAAGGTCGGCAAGGAAGGTAGAGCCTGGGCTAGGGAGAGACGACCTGCCAGGCAGGATAGGGAGGCCCTTCATGCGGGGGTCCCGGTCGGCGTGGCATGGGGGGACGGGACGGACAGGAGAGAGACATATAGGGAGGCACTGAGACATGAATAACCCTGTTTTTTGTTTTTCTACAGTTGTTTTCACAGAGCACAGGACAGGACGGACATGGCACCCAAGAAGAGCAGGCCATCGTAGGAAGATGCTTACAAGGCTATAATCGAACTGGCTGAAAAAGCAAACAAAATGTGGGAACTGGTGGAGGGGGAGGACCCGGGGAAGCCCGGGGAGAAGAGAAAAGCTGGCATGGAAAAAGGTGGCAAAGGGAAGAGGCCAGCTGAGGGGCGACATAGTCCCGCTAGGGTAGCTCTGATGGCAGCAGGGCCTGCCAAGGCAGCCAAGCCAGTATCCACATAGCCGGATGACCCACTGAAGCCAGCACCTACCCCAGATGAAAGGGGATCCTCCCCGGCGGAACCTGGACAGGAAGCCCGGAACGGGAGGTCTGGCCTGCAGATCCTGGTAGCTCACCCTCCACCTTCACCTCACCCACAGGAAGAAGCAAGGGGGCCTTTGGAGGCCTCCAGGCAGCCCGGCCAGGACAAGGTCACAGGTAATGCTTCCAGTACAGTAGGAGATAGTATAAAAGAGTATATAGGTCAAATATTGGCAGCACTGGGGACAGGAGGGCTGGGGCAGATGGAATCGACTCTGGCAGAGATTAAGGCAGGAAAAGAGGTGCCAGGAGATACAGGAAATGGACAGGAAAGAGAGGGAAAAGGTACAAGAGAGGTGGGGGTGCTGGGGATGAGAATAGGTGAACATGTGCCCGTTGCCACAAAAGAAAAAATATGGAGAGGGGAATGTGTGGATATATTTGCTTTGGTGAGCCGAGAGGCGGCGGCCAAATACGAAGAGACAGAAAGCATAGGTAAGAGTGAGATGGCAGCTGCCATAGTGCTCTTAGGAAAGAAAGAGGACGACAAATTCAAGAAAGGGAAGACCTGGGATGGGTGGATTCTAGGTTTTGCCATCTTTTCAGCCATAGCTCTGGAAAAGAGGCCAGAGCTGGTTATCAGCTCATTACTTATTCATTGATAATATGGAGAGCTAAAGCAAAAGGCGGGGTGGGATGGATATACTACGACGAATGTTTTCGGCAGAGAATGGCAACATTTGGGGATGTAAGATGGGACACCAAGCAAATAGATTTATGGACGGATTATGTAACAGATCAGTCCACACCCGAGGGCGGGTGGGGTAAAGGGCTCACTACAGAGATGTGCTAGGTATAACAGGGCTTTCTTCTGCGTGGTCTCAGTGTCATTTTGGCATGCCTGTGCAAAATGCTGGGGGGGGCACTGGCAAGCAAGTGCAGAACAACAGGTATACAGGGAGCACAAGGGCATGGGGAAAGGATCAGGCCAACAGTTTTTTCGGGATGGCCAGGGGTTTAGAGGGCAAACATGGAACAACGGAGGGAGGGGCAGGGGGAATGGGAGTAGAGGGGGTCAAAAACACTGAAGCAAGGGAAGGTAGACAGGCAGGAAGGGACGGTTCAGGGAGGGGGGACAGGTGGCACAACAAGGGGCAGTTTGGGATGGCCAGAACCCCCATCAACATAGCGGCATTGACAGTTCACCTGGACAGATATCCAGACACGAGCGTGCGGGATATGATTTTATGTGGTTTTGACACAGGGTTTTCATTGCAGTCTAAAGGACCCAGGCAAGCAAGGGAGGCAAGCAACCTGGGGTCTGTAAAGGGAAAAGAGGAAATATTAAGGCAGAAGATTGAGAAAGAGAAAGCAGCAGGTAGGGTGGAGGGTCCATTTGACACCCCCCCATTGGAAAACATGCGGATATTGCCCTTGGGTTTGGTACCTAAGAAACAAGAAGGGGAATACAGGGTGATACACCATTTGTCTTATCCAGAAGGAGAGTCGGTGAATGACTATATCAGGGAGGAGCATAGTAGGGTGACATACGCGACACTTGAAGACGCAGTCCGGATAATCCGGGCCACAGGGGATGCATGGATGGCAAAAACGGACACTGAGTCCGCCTTCAGACTGCTGCCAGTCAGGAGGGAAGACTGGGATCTCTTGGGTTTTAAAAGTGAAGGGCAGTATTATTTCGACAAGGCAATGCCAATGGGGTACTCCACAGCATGTGCGACATTTGAGGCGTTCAGCACATGTTTGCAGTGGATATTACAAGAGATAATGGGTTATAAGTCAGTCATCCATTACCTGGATGATTTTTTCCTCATTGGGAAAGGCAAAAGGGAGACACAGAGGATGCTGGGTAAGCTTCAGGAATTGTGCCGGGAGTTGGGAGTCCCACTGGCACCGGAAAAAACAGAGGGGCCCAGCAAGGTTATGGAATTCCTCGGGATAAGAGATTGATGCCACGAGTGAAGTATTCAGGTTACTGGACAAAATAGTAAAGAGGTTGAAGGAGCTAATCCAGGTACATCCTGACAAGAAAAGGGTACAACTAAAGTTGGTTCAGCAGGTACTGGGGCACCTGAATTTCGCATGCAGGGCCATAGGACCAGGAAGGGCATTCACAAGGAGGTTGGCCAGGGCTACGGCAGGGGTCACAAAACCACATCACTGGGTTAATCTGACTCGCGGCGTCAGGGAGGATTTTAGCGTATGGGAGGAATTCTTGAAGGATTATAATGGGTGTTCGTTTTGGCAGGAGGAGTGGCTATACAACACAGACCTGGACCTCTACATGGATGCAGCTGGAGGACTGGGCATGGGGGGTTACCTGAGGGGCAGGTGGTTTGCAGAACCATGGCCGGCCAGTTGGGTGAGGGACAGAAAAGTGAAAGATATAACACTACTGGAGATCATGCCCATATGGGCATGCACTCTGGTTTGGGGGGAGGAATTACGGGATCAGAAGGTGACATTTTGGTGTGACAATAGAGTGGTGGTTGAGGTACTGAACAATAAGGGAGCCAGGTTGGATACAGTCATGCAGGTAGTACGACAGTTAGTCTTAAGGGCTTTGCAGCTGAACATGTCTTTCAGAGCAAAACATAGAAGGGGTACACAATACCCTGGCTGACAGCCTTTCCCGTCTGCAGCTGGATGGTTTCCGGAAGCTGGCACCAGCAGCGGAAGAACAAAAAACGCCCATACCAATGAACATCTGGGATGTTGGCAGGAAGGAGCAGAACTGCTGTTTTGCAGCTCATGGGCGCCTCGGACTCTGAGGGCCTATGATGGGGCCTGGAGGGTTTTTCAAACATTCAGGGTAGAACACCAGATGGAGGTAAGTGGGCCACTCTCAGAGGAACAGTTGGGAATGTTCACGGTGGAACAATGGCAGAAAGGGACTGCTCATGCCACAATGGGGGTTTATCTGGCAGGGATCAGTGCGATCTGCAGCCTGAAAGGATGGAATGACATAACAAAGTCAATGCTCATCAGAAGGATGATGCAGGGCTGGGGCAGGTTGAAAAGAGGGACAGAGGATAATAGGAGGCCTATAGGGGAGCAGTGGCTAATAAAGCTAAAAGAGGTGCTCCCGGCAATATGAAAATCAAAGGAGGAGGCTCAGCTATTTCACACGATTTATGTGATAATGTTTGCAGGGGCTATAAGAGTGAGTGAGGTGGTAGGCCATGGAAAAGATGACAGGGAAGGAGGTGTGGAATGGGAGGATGTGAGTTGGGTGACAAGGGAAATACAGATCAAGCTAAGATGGTCAAAGACTGACCAAAAAGGGCAAGGGTGCATGATAACACTAAGAGCGCGGTCAGAGATCGCAATATGCCCAGTGCAGGCCCTGTGGGTTTTCACCGCAGGGTAGGTAACCAGGACGGGGAAGCTGTTCGTACACGATGATGGAAAAAGGGTCACCGGCTATCAAATTACGGCAGTGCTGAAAAAGGCAATGGGTTTTTTGGGGGAGAACTCAGCTAATTACTCATCCCATTCCCTAAGGATTGTGGCAGCCTCACAGTGGGCAGCAATGGGTGAACCCGTGAAGGGCATTTTGGAAAAAGGTCACTGGCGGTCAGCCAGTTATAAAAGATACATCAGAGCACTGGTATAAAAAAATAAATAAATAAATATATAATAATTAGGCAGGGAGGGGATAATACAATGAGGACATGGAGAGTATATGTAAATTAATTAATTTTCTTTGCACCCCATAGGTAGAGGGAGGAGCACAGAAGTCTGGATCTGTGGCCATTCTTATATTTACTGGGCTGGTAAGAGAGCAGAGAAAAAAGCTGGGGGAAAGCAATTGTACCAGGATGCATGGCATTGTAGGTTGGTATGGCACGGCCTACGGGTGATGAGATGGGCACAGCTTCTGCCCACTTTGAAAGAACTCAAGGGACATCGGCCCAGTCCAGACCTAATCATTATACACCTAGGGGGCAATGACTTGGCAGGCAGACCATGGGTGCACACATATTTACAGATAAAGAAGGACCTAGTGGCAATAAGACAGTGGTGGCCTCAAGTATGCCTTGCCTGGTTGGATTTAATACCACAAAGGGTATGGAGACAGGAACACAGCCACAGGGCAGTGGAGAGGGGCAGGAGAAAGATGAATAGATGAGTGGGGACACTGATAAGGCAGATGGGAGGACAGGTGATACTGCGTGGAGTTGAAGAATGAGTGGATGACTTCAACAGGTCAGACGGGGTACACTTGTCAGATATAGCAATAGATATGTTCAATACAGAAACAATGGGCTTCATAGAAGAATGGAGAAAATGGACAAAAGCTAGTAAATAAAAAAAAAAAAACAAGAAAAGGGGAAGAAAGTTTTCATCCCAGAGGTAAGGGAGAGGGATACCATAAGTTGGAGGGAAGCCAGTCATCCAATGCAAGCTGGAGACTGGCTAGTGGGTAAAGGGGGGATGGGAGGGGAAGAAATAAGGAGTAACATAAGAGGAAGAAGAAGATGAAGGAGAAAGCAGTCTCGGTTTTCACCGTTACCTAACAGAAAAGGAGAAGAAGAAGGCACCCAGGTTTTTGCCTGGGGGATGGATAATCAGAGAGTGATATATGGATGGAAATAAATGAAAATTATGGAAATATGACAATAAAGAAATGGAAAATGAAATATGAATTTATGAATTTAAATAAATTAATTGCCAATCTGAGCACAACAACAAACAATGGTCTCTGTGTTTTTGTGAGGGAAAAGGGGGGAATCCGGGACAACAGAGTTTGCCCTTTAAGGGGCAGACCATGTTGTCCTGGTGTACCCCTTCCCTCCTTTAAGGAATGGTTGTGCTCAGAAGGGAAGGGATAGGGAAGGGGAGGAGCCAAGAGCCAGAACAATGTGCAGGCAGCAGGAAGGGGAGGGGGGAAGGGAGGTACATAAGGGACAGCACAAGGGAGCCTCAGCCACTTTTGCTGGAGTTTTGATCCCTCCTACCCACTCTATTGAACAAGTAAGAGGAAAGACAGTCAATTTGGGGCTGTATGTGGGTCTGTCAAGGTGGAGGACAGACGCGTTCGCTAGGACAGTGGACTGCCAAAGGTGAATGGCAGGTGATGATAATATGGATATGGACTGCCAAAGGTGGATGGCAGGAGATAATATGGTTATGGACTGCCAAAGGTGGATGGCAGGTGGAAATTCTTGAGGACTGCCAAGGAATTAGGTGGCAGATAATAATAAGGCTATGGACTGCCAAGGTGGATGGCAGGGGGAAAAAGGGGGGGCTGGAGGATGGAGGGGGAAGAAAAAAGGAGTAACACAAGAGGAAGAAGAAGATGAAGGAGAAAGCGGTCTCGGTTTTCACCGTTACCTAACAGAAAAGGAGAAGAAGAAGGCACCCAGGTTTTCGCCTGGGGGATGGATAATCAGAGAGTGATATATGGATGGAAATAAATGAAAATTATGGAAATATGACAATAAAGAAATGGAAAATGAAATATGGATTTATGAATTTAAATAAATTAATTGCCAATCTGAGCACAACAACAAACAATGGTCTCTGTGTTTTTGTGAGGGGAAAAGGGGGGAATCCGGGACAATGCACCTGATAGAAAAACAGTACATCATACCATGTTGAGGACTATGTTGAGTACAGTATTTCAGCTAGTGAATTACTTGCATTTATACACATTAAGGGGGAAGTCACGCACAATGTTAGTTT
Organism: Neoceratodus forsteri; assembly: GCA_016271365.2. NCBI lineage: Eukaryota > Metazoa > Chordata > Ceratodontiformes > Ceratodontidae > Neoceratodus > Neoceratodus forsteri. The sequence continues at coordinate 744,612,311 of CM057458.1, read as the reverse complement.
TAGGAAATTCAAACACTAGAAAAATTCTGGCAAAAATACCCTCTTGTGAAATACACTACTTTTTGCCAGTCTTTTTTTCCCTATCCCTTAACAATGGGGTGACATTTTGCAAATTTGCACCCCACATAATATTTCACGGAATGGCAGAATCTTACGAAATATTTCAAGCTGCTTAACTGCCGATTTCATGGCAATTTCGCCAGTGAAATTTTATTTCACAACATCTCTACATTTACATAACGAGTTTGTTCTTCTTGACTAATGTGGATTTCTATGAACTGATTTTAAGAGCCATGTTAGACATACCAGCTGCATCCATTTCATTGCACAGTCTCCCTGGTAATGTCTGTACTTTTACTTCCAGTTTTTTTTTTCTTTTATCTTCCTTTCTCTATTTGCTGTTGCTGTTGTGGATTTTCCTCCATCTCATTTGTAGTCTTCCCCCAATCTCATTTAATGTGGGATACACTTCTCAAATGACTTTGCAGTTTGTTGCTACCTCATCTTCATGTGCCACACCTACCTCAGGATGTGCTGCTTGACATTTTCACTCATGTTTTACCCTGTCATTGTTCATATATCCTTACTGAGCATTCTAGCTTACCATTATATACAAATCAGCTGTCTTTGATGGTGTCAGTTACTTAACATATGTCCATGGTCCAAGGTACAGCTTTCTGATCCATACAATACAACTGTCATCTCTGCTGCATTGTGCCCCCTATATTTGGTGTTTATTCTGGCACCCCTTTGGTACCCTACAAACTTGACATGATGAAGGAATTTGTGTACCTATGTGTCAAAGTGATGTGACAAGTTATGTCCATAGCAGTATTATTATTATATTTAATTGTAATCCTGTGCTACTGATTGGGTTAGCTAAATCAGGCAGGATTGAGACTACAGACAGAATTTTGGTGACCAGTATAGGCACACATAGATGAAACATGTTTCTGGGTGCGAACAAGGGAAAGGATACAGCAGGGCGTGACACAGGAATAACAAATAAAGCAACAACAACTGAAGCATGTCCACGAATAAAAATAGCAAGGCACAAGTAATTAACTTCAGATAAAAAAAAAATGTACAAACTACATTGGTTATGAAGTAGTCAGAATGAGAGCTAGGGGAGTATGTAGCGTTGTGTGAAAATAAAACTTCACTGGCAGAATTACTGGAAAAAATGGATTTTCATTTCCATGAAACTTCAGAAGGCACTTCAATAACTTTCAAAAAATTCCATCTTAGAAGAGTGGAATACAGCAAATACATGAATTGCAGATTCATTTATTGATCTGTTGGAAAAAAATTGTCAGAACTGATCTGAATAGTTGCATTATTGTGGATTGATGCAGGTAGGCCAGGCAGTCTTATCTGTTGTCATATTCTATGTTTCTATGCTTTTATGTTTAAACTGCGGAATGAAATTCCACAGAACAGTCATTCCACAGTTCATGTGTATCATTCTGCAATTTAGCCAGAATATTTCATGTGGCAAAACTTCATCAAACACATTTGGAGGGTTTGGATTTCACAAAAGTTAAAACATCAGAAAATTTCACAAAATTTCTGCATATTGGAATTTGCAGTTTCTGCCCAACACTAGGAATATGCCACCAATTGGCAAGATATCTGTAGCAGAATCATGTTGGCATAAAATGCAAATTACACATTAAACTAGCTACATAGGTTATACAAAAGAGAAAGAGGCAAAATGGGTAAATAACAATAGAGAAAGTGGGAAAATGGGTAAATAGTAGGGGGTGGACAGGGCATGTGGTTTATTTCAATGTGGAGAGAACAGGAAGAAGGATATTTGCAGGTGCATTCTTTTTAGAAGTATATCATAAGCCAGTCCATTCGTTCTCACCTTAACAAATTTCGAGAAAAAATAGTCTTCCTACAAATGTCAGACAAAATCACTAAGCACCAGCTGCTCTTCCCCAACCAGCATGGCTTCCGAGAGGGTTTCAGCACTACCACTGTTCTTGCCTGCTTCACCGACTTTCTTCTCAGATCTGCTGATGAGGGCATGCTCACAGAAAAAATTTTCATCCACCATCCAAAGACATTCAACCTTGTAGACCACAATCTCTTACTACACAAGCTCAGTTTTTCAGCTTTTCCCCTGGCATCTCTGACTGGTTCAGACACTATCTCTCTGACAGTTCCAAGAGAGTTTGCATCAAAGGGATTGTATCCGGTTCTCTTCATGTATGTAGCAGAGTTCCACAGGGTTTCATACTGGGCCCCATCCTTTTTTTCCTGTTTAATGGCCTACTTGATGTCAATCCAGAATGCCAGAAGATCATGTATGCAGATGACCTGATCCTCTTTAGATGCAGTCCCAATCCTCACAACCTATTCCACTCTCTCTCTCTCTCCCCCAGGACTTTTCACTCACCCATGGCTGGTTCACAGCAAATTGAATGCTGGTCAACAATAAGACAAAAACTTGCTTTTTGGATCTAAATACAAGTTGGATAAATGCTCTGGGAACCAGGTCAACTCCTTCCCAATCAGTACCCCAGACAGAACCCCACTTGAACAGATAACCAGTTAAAAGTACCTCAGAGTCATCTTGGACCCCCTCCCTTTCATTTCATGACCACATTGGGATGTTAGTAGGAAGGATCAATCAGCAAATTGAGACCTGCTATTGCCTGAGACATTTCCTAACCCCAGAGGTGTGCCTGGCAAGTGGTCATGGTACACTCCCACCTCTCCTAGACTACGGCTCTCCCCTCATATCCCAAACCTCAGCTTGTCTAATCACCCATCACAATACTGCCTACAGCAGTATATGCTGTTTCATCCTACTAGCTCTACTTAATACCCATCATTGCTCCCTATTTGCTTCACTGGGGGGGGCACTCCCCCATGGCCCACTGGAACCTGATCTTGGGCACTCTTGTACATAAATCCTCATTGTTGGGGCTGCATCTGCAGTAGCCACATTTCTCACAATTACACACTGCCCTAGAGAGCTGAGTTCAACCTCTCACTGACTACTCAGCTTCCTCCACTCCTCAACTCGAGTGGAGCAGAGAGCATTTTCTGTTGTGGTCCCAAAATTGTGAAACTGCCTTCCTGCCTCATTACTCTCCATTGGCTCCCCATATGGCTTTAGAACAAACTTGGTAAGCTTTCTGCTCTTGGCATCTGCCTGTAAATGCACCACCTGACCCCTGCTCTTTGACCCCGTGAGCTACTCCATCAGGATCTCCTGGCCCTAGGTCAGAGTCTACTCCATGCTCTATCAGTTTCCTTCACATATAGTTACACTTACTTTGCTACTGCCCACTGCTCCTTACATAGACCATCTTGCATTCCTTATTGCTCTTATCTCCCACTTTTGCTGATCTGCTGGGTATCTCATGCTAGGCTACCACTCTCCAGATCATTCACACTGCACTCCCATCTGCTAGCTCTCTGATATACTATATGGTTTCCTGGCCTATGTATGCTATCTTAAGTGTAGTATTTTTAGAATCACTGTATGTATTATAGGACCTTCGAGTTTGTAACCTAATTTGTTGCTCCCTGATGTAATGTGTACTGTATATTTAAAATGCTCTTGTCTTGTACCTTTGTCAGCTGTATGCACTATCTTGATGGCCCGGGCTGTGCCTGAAAACGGTCCCTGAGATTAGCGTATTTACCTGGTTAACAAATGATTAAATAAATTAATTAAGTGTGGTGTGAGAGAGTGAAGGAAGAAAGAGACAAATGAAGGAGAGGGAGGTTGTTTCATAGTTTTGGAAAATGTCTAAAGCAGAGTGGTCCGCTACAGAATCAGTTGTTTCATAATTTTGGAAGATGCCTAAAGCCTAGTGGTCTGCTACAGAATCTATAAACTATATACATACAAACACACACACACATATATATATATATATATATATATATATATTCATGAAAACATACACTAGCCATGCACTTTAACTATACTACATTCCAACCCTTGAAGAAGATCTAATAGTTGAAATATCACATAAATTCTAACTTTATTTTTTTTCTGCTGGCATTTAATTAATCTAGCTATTATTTTTCTTGACCTGGTAAGCCACAGAGAAACATGCCCCTAATTTTAAGGTACAGCCCTGATGTGTACACTCAGTTACATGCAGTACAGTGATTATACAAAATCCACAAACTACAAAGCACAATAACATTTTACAGTAGACAGCATGATCTATCCAATGCATGTGTATACAGTCTGAGCTTGCAGTAATTTCTTAGTTTTGACCTTGAAGTTGACATTTTGTAGGATACAGTTTCTGAAAGTTCTCAGCCTAGATCATTCTATGCCCTAGTGGTGGTAAATCTAAAGGAAGGTTCTCCCATTACAGTTTTTGTAACAGGGTTCTTCAAGAGTTATTTGCTTTGTGTTCATAATTGTGATTGTAATTTAAAGTGACTTTCCAGTTACTTGATAAAAAAAAAAAGATTACAATTTGACATTCCATTCTTTATTATCTAAAGGGGTTCCATGAAAAAAGACTCTTTGCCCCTCAGACGTCTTCTGTCCCAACTGCTTTTCCAGCCCTGGAGTTATTATCCACAGATTGTGATATCAGAATATTTTTTGTGGCAACAGGATGTGATGCTACAAGCAGAGGATTATGACTTTGTGAGAAGTATAAGCAACATAAGTGAGTGAAGTCTAGGGAAGAAACATTCCATTTTAATAAAATGACTTCAGTAATAAAAACTCAAAGGCCCTAAAATTCACATTTTGTGGGAATTTTGTGCTGCGATGTTCAGTGGATGCCAGCTGTAAGTTTTATGTTGGGTAACTTTAGTTGCAATCTACAAGGTGATGCAGCACATTATGTTTGTTTTAACAAATGTTTCTTGTGATTTGAATAAGTTTGCAATTTTGCAAGGGCAAACTAAATAACATTTTTAAACTCTCCTGATCCCCCCACTCAGCAATCAGATAACCTTCCTCCATCCTTGTAGCACACATCCTGCCCCCAGCATTGATATTCATATTTTCATGGCAAAAAAATGCTTTTAATGTATCAGTTAGGGTTAAAACAACAAAAGTGAGGAAATTAGATGTTAGGGTTGAACCTCTAACCCCCGCCAACACCCCACCTCCTCCACAGACTGACAGGTGCCGGGGTGTGCCATGGGGTCACGTGACCCAACTCTCATTCCATTCCATGTGTAAACAGATTGACATGCTACAGTAAAGGAGAATGGGGTAAGAGTTAGGTCTCATGACCCCTTAGCACACCCCGGCGCCTGTCAATCTGTGGAGGAGGTGGGGTGGGGTGTTTGGGGTTAGGGGCTCAACCCTGACATCTCATTTCCTCACTTTTATTGCTTTTACCCTAACTGCTGATACATTAAATGCATTTTTTTCCATGAATTTCCTTCCTTTTTGAAAAAGTGTAATATAGGTTCATAGGTGTATACAAGTTTGAGGGCAAGCCCAATATGAACCCGCCCTCCAAATTGTAATGGTGGAAGAGAAATTTCCTATTACCCATATGCTGGTCAAGTCTAGTTTTAAACTGTTCAAGATTATCACTAGCTACAACAGATAAAAGGAGGGAATTCCAAATTGGGGGTAATCTCTGAGTAATACATTTCTCTCATTTTACTGTTCTATTTTGTTCAGCATTGAGTTTTAATGAGTGTGACTGTGTGTTAGATTTTGATACCTGTCTTTCAAGACAGATTGTTTCAAACAATACAGAATCCTAAAAGACCATGTATGCCAAACAAAGTTCACCTCGTAATGCTCTATATTCAAGTGTATATAACCCCAGAGATTGAAGCCTAGCCTTGTAGTCAGAATTTTCCAAGTTCTTTATTTTCCTTGTTATTTTCCTCTGAACTTTTTCTACCCTGAATTTTGCCCCTGTTGAAGTAGATGCACAAAACGGATCACAATATTCAATATGTGACCTTACCAGGCTGGTATGTAGTGGAATAATGACCTCGGGTTCATGACTTTTAACATGTTTAAAAATACACCCTATTGTGCCGTGACATTTCTTAACAGTTTTGTTAATATGGGTGTTACATTTTAGGTTATCAGTGATTGTGATTCCCAGGTCTTTTTCTGATGTTATAATCTCTAATTGGGTGCCAGTAAGTGTATAAGTAGCCATGATGTTATTTTTTCCAAAGTGCATGATCTTGCATTTAGTGACATTAAAAATCATTTTATTTTCTACTGCCCATCTAGCCAAATCATCCAGGTTATTTTGTAATGATCTGATGGATTGTTTGTCAGTTACAATGTAGCTAAGTTTGCTGTTGACTGCATATTTATTAATCCACACCCGTTCAAAGTCTGCATGGTAGAGACTAAGATATTGAATAATACAGGTCCCAATACACAACCTTGTGGGACCCCACTGATAACTATTCCCCAAGCTGATTTTTGACCTCTAATAATGACCCTTTGCTGCCTGTCCCTAAACCATGATCCTATCCATTTAATAATGTTATGATAAAGTTTAATTTTAACTAACTGTTCAATTAGGATTTTATGGGAAACTGAATCAAATGCTTTTTCATAATCAAGAAAAATTAAGTCTACTGGGAGTCCACTATCATCTTTAAAAATTCCTAGTCAGTGAGGTAGCAAAATTCTTGGCCGTCAGATCAATCCCCATCTGTGAGGTAGCAAAATCATGGTCCACAAGAAATCCTCAGCCATCAGATTTTGTCCATCTGGCCACTAAGTGACGGTCAAAAATTTTGTTACAACGCGAAAAGAGAACTGGCTGGAAGTCTAGGATTCTGACATTCGCAGACTGTGATTTGGGCAACTGATGAAAGAGGATTTAAAAAAACAATCCTGGTCCGTGAGCTGACAAAATCCTAGTCCGCCAGCCAATTCTCTTTCACGAGGTAGCAAAATCCTAGTCCATCAGCTTAATCTTGGTCCGTGAGAAGAGTCATCTGGTCATAATGTGATGGACAAGGATTTTTCAGCCTCACAAAAGAGGATTGGCTGGTGGACTAGGATTTTGACAGCTCATGGACTGCGATTTTGTCACCTCATGAAAGAGGATTAAAAAAAAAACAATCCTGGTCCATGAGTTGACAAAATCCTAGTCTGCCAACTGATCCTCTTTCGCTAGGTAGCAAAATCCTTGACCATCAGCTTGATCCTCGTCCACGAGAAGGGACATCTGGTCACAAACTGAATGGACAAGGATTTTGTAGGTTTGCGAGTGAGGATCATCTCATGGACTAGGATTTTGTCAGCTCGTGGACTAGGATAGTGAGCGACTCGTGGTCGAAGAATTTTTTAACTTTAAAAAGCAATTTTTTTTACTAAAACAAGTCAAACCAAAGGCATGGCTTTGTAGAGGGCATCACACTGAACAAAACCCATGCCTCATTTGGCCCAAAAGTCACCCATGGAGAAAGCTATAACATTTTGTTTGGTGGAAAACTGAAAACAAGATGGCAGCTCACAGACAAGGAATTTTTCTGATGGAATAGGATTTTTCAAATCCCTAATCTGTGAGCTGACAAAGTTCTTGACTGTGAGACCAATCCTAGTTTGTCAAATATACATATAAATATTGGAGTGAAATGAGCATGCTCAGAACCCCAAAATTAAAAATGTAATAACTTTGGAAAGGATTAATATTATTTTACCAAGCTAATGCTGGATTGTTATTTTACTCAAACTCTTACTATGTTCCAAATTTTAGACCAAAACACCACACAGTGTGGTCACAGCGTCATGGGCAAAAAATGTGTCAAAAGTGGCAAAAAACATGTTTTTAGCATTTTACTGTGCAGAAAATGTAAGTCTGACCGAAACGTAACTTGATAAATCAAGAGATTTACCACTCCAGATTGCACATTCCAAATTTCATGCAAATCCGTTGAATGGTTGCAAAGTTATTAATGCTTGAAAATTGAGGTTTAACATGAAAATGCCTACTCAACCCTAACTATAGGTGCATGACCGCACCCCTATAAAAAAAAAAATATATATATATATATATATATACTGCATATATATATATATATATATATATATATATAGATATATCCCTCCCTCCAGCCCATATAGCAGTTCTTCAACCTCTCCTACAGTTTGCATGGATTAATGTATCACATCTTCTCTAGCAATATACCCTCTGGTACATCAATATGGGGTCTTTAGTAAATAAGCAGTGGTTGGCCTAAGTGGTATGAGGGGATCTGCACTGGTTGCCATTAGCTACAAAGTAGTTCACTGTCAACACATCCAATGTGGGAAGGTGGCATGAGGTGTTATGTGGTTTGGGAGAATGGGTTACTTTTATAGCTATCAGGGCAGGGGTGGGAGGGAGTAGGATGGGTGCTGCATGAGTTGGGGGAAGGTGGATATTTTTATCTATTCTGGTGCGTGGAGGGGAGAAAGTGGTATAAGGTGCTATGTGGCCTGTGGAAATGGGGTTATTTTTATTTGTATCTGTAATGATGAGGAGGGTGTTGTGGGTTCTTTGTGGTCTGGGAGAACGGGGATTTTTATAGCTATCTGACCTGGGGTAGAATAGTGATATGGATTCCATGTGGGCTCGGTAAAGGCTGAATATTTATATCTATTGTGGCAGGGGAAGGAGGGCAGGATAGAATACTATGTGGGCAGAAGGAAGGGACAATTTGATTTCTACAGTATCTAGGATGAGGAGGCAGAGAGTAGGATGGGTCCTGTATGGTATGGATGATATGTGGGTTGGCTAAGGCTGGATTCTTGTATCTACTGTGGCAGGGAGCAGGAGTGTGAGATAGGATACTATGTAGGCTGAGGGAAGTGTGGATATTTATGTGGACTGTGGCTGTGAAAGGTGGGAGGGACAGGGTGCTACGTGGGCTATGGAAAATTGGGTTATTATTAATCTAGCTGGGTTGGTGAGCAAAGTGGTATAGGTGTTAAGTGGTCTGGGGGAAGGGAGTATTTTTATATCTATCCAGGCTAGGGAGGAGGAGTGGGGGATGGGTTTTTTGTGGCTAGGAGAAGGGTGGGTATTTATATCTATTGTCGTATACATCAAGAGTGTGTTATAGGGTGCTGTGTGGTCTGGGGAAAATATGGTTATTTTTATAACTATCTGGGTGGGGAAGAGGATGTTATTAGAGCTATGTGGTCTAGGGGAAATAAGGATAGTTTTATATCCATCTTGGCTGGAGGAAAAGAGTGGGATGAGTGCTATGTAGACTGGGGGAATGGTGGTTATTTCTATCTGCTCTGGCAGGAGGAGGAGGGAGAAGGGGAATAGGATGCTATGTGGGCAGTGGAAAATATGGTTATTTTATGTCCAGCTTGGTGGGGGGATGAGGGTGATATTGGTATCCCATGGGCAATGGGACGGGGTTATTTGTATCTACTGTAGCTAGGGGAAGGAGGATGGAATAGGGTACTATTATGTCTAGGGGAAGGGGGGTATTTTTGTATCTATTAGGGCTGGGGAAGAGGAATTGAATGGGTTCCATGTGGACTGGTGACAGGGTGTTTATTGTCATCTAGCTAATCCAATCTAACTAAAAGTTCTTGTATGGCACCAAATATTCACAAGAGCGCAAGAGAAATGAATACCCAAAGATTTTAAAGTATTCAAACCTGTATTTAAACCAGATTGGCAGTGCTATGTGCAGCCATGCAGGAAAAGACTTGTGGTATAATATTAGCAGAAAACAGCACAGCAGTTGCAATTGCACAACATGTTGCTCAGCCTGTTTCATGGTGGGATGTCATTAAAGGGACACTGCCAAGCCAGTTTGCATAATATTATTTCTAGCTCAACATCGACATTTTACAAATACTTACCTTCTCAAAAGTGTATTGATGTTGCTAGTTATTTTATCTGCTTACTTTATTAATAATAATATTTTTATTTATATAGCACAATTCCAGTATCAAAGCGTTGCACATAAAAGCATAGCACAAATAATTTAAAAATATATTACACAGATTCAGCTACAATTTAAAACGTTCACCATTCATAAATATCAGTTACTAAAAGTCTATTGGAAAAGATGTGTTTTCCAGCTGGTTATAAAACTCTCCATGGTCCTGCACTCTCTAATCTGATGAGGTAGAGAGTTCCAAATGCCTGGGCCCCAGATGTTTTTTAGGCACACCCTGTGAACCTCTAACAACCCTTCATCAGATGAGCGGAGAGGATGGCCAGGGCTGTAGGGGACCAGAAGCTCTTGCAGATAACTCAGTCCCTGTCCATGCAGGGCTTTCTAGGTCAGAAGACCAACCTTAAAGGTGATCCACCACTGTATAGGCAGCCAATGGTGTAAGATGGGTGAAGAGTGGCCCCAATTCACTCTAAGTGATTCACAGAGTGGTAATTTCTTGAGTGCTCCCTAGCGTGAAGAGTACTTTGCGTTATAACGGGTAATGCAAAGTCCATTGAAAACAATGACTTTGCGTCACTCTGCCTTCCCAAACCACTACTCCACCAATTCTTAAGGTGAAGTACATTGGAAACAATGTACTTCGCCTTGTTTTTAAGCTCCAAAGGTGAATTTTGCAGTGATTCATGGGATTTCAAGTTACATGGGCTCTAGGTTGTTCTGCACAGCCTCAGTTTGGGGTAGTGTGTGTAGGAATCTGCTCTGAGAGCTTTCTGCTATTAAACCTTCTAAAAGCTGTTAAAAAAGCCTTTTTGAGTAATTTTTTAGCTGAAACTTTAGTTCATCGATTAAAGGAAACCCTCCTATGCTCATATCATCGAGCATTTATTGTTTGTGTGTGAATTTTGAATGTTAATGTACAACATTCAGTCTGTGTACTGAGAAACAGTGGAGGTGTGCTTTGGGGATGGGCGTATCTGTGGGGTAGGTAGATTAACTTGAAGAAAAAGACAGTGCTTTCTGTTTTGATTATATTTTTCTTGTATACCTGTGTTAATGTACACACAGTAATATTTTCAATCATTTTTGCCATTTTTTTGCTGATTGTTGTGGTGCAGCAGTGCATCATTTTAGTTTGTTTAAAATATGTGGTTATATTACTAAAGTTTTCAATATGCTACGCATTACTTAGTGTGTGTGTGAGTATGTGTGTGACGCGTGTCATCAAATCAGACACCTTTTATTGTGCCACATAATAATTACAGCAACGTGAACCTGCTATCCACTGCAGCTGTGTGATTTTTGTACTTCTTTGTGGTATCTTTACTGATACTAGCACTAGTGACTGTTACTGCAGCAGTGCAGTACACTGCCCCCCAACCCGCAGCCCACCTCAACCGGCAAAGCTATTCTTTTCCAGATTTGAATTTCTGATGGGGAGCACTGGTTAGGTATTTTGCCTTTGCATCTGCATCTCTTCAGTGCACAGTGCAATCTTAATCTGTCTGTGAATTTGCATCTCTTTAGGGCCCAATCTCCGACTGTAACTTAAGTCACAGTTGTTTCTTTGGCTTCCCTTCAGAGTACTGGACAGGTGTGGTGCACAATTCTGCATGAACATTGTACTCGTTAATATGCGTTTTTAAGTCAGGACTATCATCACGAGTCACTCGTGATACAAATCAAGTTCTTTATCATCACGGTCACAAATGCAGTAATAAATGATGATTCACAATCACGTCATGAATCACAACATTCATTTTTTTTACTAGTTACTTGGATGTATTGTAAGCTTGTTTTGTAGTATCTCTCCAGGCTTCACTGCCCCACCATTCTACTCATTAATGAGCATTTTTAAGTTGAGGAGTTTGTGCTAGAGCTCACTGGGGAAGTACAGACATAGGCATTCACGTTCCCAATACAGTTGCATATTGGTTATATAACACCTTTGACACAATCATGTTCTTCATCATCACGGTCACAAATGCAGTCACAAATCATGATTCACAATCATGTCATGAATCACAACATTAATTTTTTTTACTAGTTACTTGGATGTATTGTAAGCATGTTTTGTAGTATCTCTCCAGGCTTCACCACTCCACCATTGTTCTCATTAATAAGTGTTTTTAAGTCAGGCAGTTTTGTTCTACAGCTCTTTGGGGAAGTACAGACATAAGCATTCACGTTCCTTCCCGTACAGCATATGAGTTACAGTACTGTAAGTAATGGTGTGCGAAGTGGCCCCAATTTGCTCTGTGACATGATACACAGAGTAACGTGGAATCTGCGGAGAACTCCACAATGTGAAGTGGAGTACTTATCTTCTAATGAGGAATGTGAAGTCCATTGAAACCAATGACTTTGCATTATTCCACCTTCCCAAAACCACTTCTCCACCAATTTTAAGGTGAAGTACATTGAAATCAATGTAATTTGCCACACTTTGCCCTGTAATTGAGCTCCAAATGAAATTCTGCAGTTATTCATGGATTGCAGGTCACATGGGTTCTATATTGTTCAGCACAGCCTCAGTTCTGGCCTGGGTAGTGTGTGTGCAGTGGTAGCTGGAGACAGTTTGCTCTCAGAACTCTGTGATTCAGAACCTCTAAAAGCTGTTTAAAATGCCTTTTTGAGTAATATTTTTTGCTCAATATTTAGTTCATCAATTGTAGGAAACCTTTCTGTGCTCATATCATTGAGTGTTTATTGTTGTGTGTGGATTTTGAATGTTAATTTAGAACAGTCAGTCTGTGTACTGTGAAGTGTGCTTTGGGGGTGGGGCATATTTGTGGTGTAGGCAGATTAACTGGGAGAAAAAGACAGTCTTTCTGTTTTGGTTATATTTTTTCTTGTATAACTGTGTTAATGTACACACAGTAATATTTTCAGTAATTCTTGACATCTTTTTTCTGATTGTTGTGGTGCAGCAGTGTACAATTTGTCTTTTAAAACATTTGGTTATATTACTAAAGGTTTTCAATTTGCTACACATTACTTGAGTGCGTGTGTGAGTGTGTGATGTATGCATTAAATCAGACACCTTTCATTGTGTTACAGAGTAATTGCAGCAGTATGAACTTGCTATCCACTGCACCTGCATGACTTTTTTATATTGCTTCGTGGTATCTTTACTAGTAGTGGATTGTTACTGCCATGCACTAATCCCTCAACTGGTAAAATGTGTTCCTTTCCAGATCTGGATTTCTGAATTGTGAGCACTGGTTAGGTGTTGTTGTGCCTTTTTGTATGCATCCCTTGAGTGTGCAGCGCAATCTTAATCTGTCTGTGTGTTTGCATGGCACCATTAATTCTGGGAGACTGCATTTCTTGTTACACTCTCATTTCACTTCATCAGCACTTGGGGAATTTTCTGGACACAAGACAGTAGCATTTTGGGAATGCACATTAATTCTGGTGACTCTGTATGTGACCTGACCACTGTGCGCATGACTGAGTGTGCCATTAATTCTTGGAGTCTTTGAATTTCTTGTTATGCTCTCACTTCACTTTATCAGCATTGGGGAGTTTTCTGGACACAAGACAGTAGCACTTTGGGGATGCACATTCATTCTGGTGACTGCGTGGGTGGGATGCTGCCAATATTGTTGTCACTCCACCGTACTCCGCGTTTAAGGTGGAATGACAATGCAAAGTAATAATAACAAGGTGAATTCAGCCTTTCCTATGGGACACTCCATGTAGTGAAGTGCCAACAGAAAGTGGCCACTTTGCATTCACTTCACAGGTGGATTTTATATTCGCTGCATCTCTGCAATGGTGTAGTTCTACCCAACATTGTTTTGTTTCAAATGTTTGATCTATTCTTATTGCATACTTCCTGAACATTACAAACACCCCCAAACAGTGCAGCCACGCATGATGCAATAGTCCCCTCCCACTGCATCATGAGCGCCTTGAGTGTGAAGGGAGTGTTGTGATGTCTTGGAAAGGTGCAGTGGATGTTGATCATGGAGAGTAAACAAACATGTTTCTGTGTGGTAACACCATCATGGTGCACAGTCTGTTTTTCACATAAAAAGAAAATATGAATCAGAATCAAACTATCAGCTCTATTAGCAAGTTCTACAGAATGTGACTAATCATAAAGTATTTTTTTTTTTAAACTAGAGACACTTTGAAGCCTAAAGGCAGAAAAGAGTCACTCTGTACTGTTTTCTGAAACAGGTATAGTAGCCTCAAGTATTGTATGCCATGCAGCCCAGTGTCTTGTTAGCTTGCTGTGAGGCTCAGAAAAGATTAACTCTATCAAATATAGAGACAAAGGCACAGTAATCACAACTGTGCTGCATGCCTCCCAGCCTGCTATATGTTGGCAGAGCATCTAAAAAAAGATTCACATTATAAAATGTGTGTAAGAGCCTGTATTGTAATTGATAGTTAAGTAGTTTAATTACAGTCTAGTATTGCATTGTGCCACCTTGTGGCTGGATACAGTGTTTACATACTGTATGCTCCAACGGGGTAATGACAAAAGCACTGGCTAATTTGGCTATGTGGGTACTCTGACCAGTGTGTGCACAGAGAAGAATATTTCTCTTCCTGCAGTCCATTTGCATCTTTGGTCTCTGATCATATTTAAACTGCATCGATGGGCCCTACTTAACTGGCTTAACGGCAAGATGAAAAGTGATATACTGGTTGTACTGTCCCAGGGCATGCCTAAAAAGTAGGCAAATGCTTTTCTAGTGCTCCCTGCCTGGTTAACAAAACTGAATAAATAAACATACCCAGCTCACAATATATCATGCTAGTGTGTGAGTTGGGTATGTCACAGATGATATTTTGCCTGTTGGGTACATCAAAATGCATACTGAACCAAACAGAGCAGCTTTGACAATGGTGAGGACATCACATTAGCACAATGCAGCACTGGTGCCAGGAGCTGAACTCAGAAAGAAATAAGTTACATCTTCAGCTAGCTATTTTAAAAATTATATCAAGAAAGCCAATGTATAAATCAAAAATGCATTACCGACTTAGAATATGCAGTTTATCATTCCTTGTGAGGGAACAGTAACTTTGTGGTGACACTCTTGAGTTATGTTCCTGCCCCCTCACACATGAAGATGAATTGCATATTTTGAGTCAGCGCATTGCTTATCCCCTATTTATAAACTGACAGTAAACCTACACTAAACCTGCTCTAGCATAAGAGTTTTCTCTAATAGGAGCTGAATCTCTACCCTCAGATAGTAAATCTTCCCATGGACTGAGACCTTTTTTGTACTGTAGACATTAGACATGACTGGAGCACATGAAGTGCTTCCAAAAAGTTGCTGTCTCCCTGTCTGAGATGTCTACTAATAAATGGATAGTGGAAAAAGGATTGGACAGTAATTATTAATTAGCAGGCTATTAGGCTGACAGATACAACTATTTTGCAAATGTTCTGTTACCATAGTGCTGCTGCATGCACACTATCTTAACTATTCAAAATATGGCTGATTACATCAGCCAGTGTCTAATTTTTCAAGTTTTTGTTTGCAAGTTGCAAAGGGTGTCCAGACCCTGTAAATCATTCTACCCCCCACCACACAAAAAAAAGGAGAGAAAAACACAAGTTGGCAACAGCCAACAAGAGCTGCTCTTGAATTTTCTTGTTTTCTTTGGGGTCCAGTTTAACCCATTTTTTGAAAATGTATTAATGCATGGTAGCTGAACTCACATGCATCATCACATTTTCAGTGGGGTCCTGAAATATCAAGTTTTACAATGTATTTATCCAGGGTCCAGCTGACATGCAGCAGTTCATTTTCAACAAGGTCATGCTTTCACTTATTGTTATGCTGTATTTACTCAGAAGATCGTCACTATCAAATTTATAGTGCAGTCCCACTTTCACTCATTCTCATACTATTTATCTGGGGAGCTGATATGCAAAATCCAGTTGTTACAGGGGAGTTCTACCTTTAACCATTTGTATACTGTATTTTTGCAGGATAGTCCAGTCAAGAAGAAATGCAACAAGGATTGCCCAATCAAGATAAAATGTTACACTTCATTTTTGTGTGGTCCTGCTTTCTCATATCTTTATAATGCACAGTATTTACTCAGGCTCACAGCTTTTACCCACTGGAATGAAGTATTTTTTCATGATAATCCTAGTTAAGGTGCAATATCCCATTGAAGATGCAACATCTCACTTTCAGTGCAGTCCTCCTTTCATGCATCCACACACTGTATTTACCTTAGGTTGCTCAACAGAGAAGCAAAATCTAGTTTTTAGTGGGTCCAACTTTTACCCATTTGTATTGTACTTACTCAGGGAAGCCCAACCCAGACAAAATGCCATATCTTGTTTGAGTGCGGTCCTGCTTGCAAATATCTTTAAAATATAGTTCCATAGGATAACAAAGTTGATATGCCATATCTTGTTTTCACTGGGGTCCTGCTCACTCAATTTTTCACAGCAATTGCTGGGAGTAGCTTAACTAAGATGTCATAATTCATTTTCAGTGGAGTCCTGCCAATTTACCCATCTTTAAACCATAGCTACATAGGATATTCCAGCAGAGCTGCAGTACTGTATTTAATCTACAGGAGGGTCTGGCTTTCACTCATTTTTACACTGTATTTACCAAGGATAACCCAGGCAAGCTGAGATGCAGTTCAGCAACTCATTGTCAGTAGGGTCCAGCTATTACCCATTTTTACAATGTATTTACCAGGATAGCTCAGCTGCAATGCAGTATCTCATATGTTGTTTATAGCGGGGTCTAGATTTTATCAGCTTTTACAATGCATTCACTCATGATAGCCATGGTGGGATGCAACATTGCATTTTCAGTGAGGTTCTGCTTCTACCCATTTTGTCTGTACTTTCTGTTTTTACTACAATATCTCCATATGAGCTTTCAGGTCCCCCTTCCATCTGCCCAAGCCCTTCTGCCTGCCATTGGAGTGCAACAAGTGTCCAACTCACCACCAGTCTCTAATCAACAACCCCTTCAGATTCTTTACCATAAAATGTAACTTGTCTACAGTGAATGGGGCACCCCAGTTCCCCATGTCTGGAGGAGAATCCACATTCAACAGTTAAGGTCTGGGAGGAGCAAATAAGGTGCAGAAACAATCAGCAGGGCCAAGCTATGGTGTGAGCACAGGGTGGTTTCATCTGTTGGGTAACACAGTGGTATTCTATGTATGCCATCCCTTATCCCTCCTCAGGGCATGATCCTGAGAAGCTACCCAGCACCACTCCTATCAGTGTTATCAGAAGGGCTGGTGAGCCTCAACCTACCTTTGGGACTTCCTGCTGGAACATCTGTGGGTATGTGACACCACTACATCACTTGCCAGGCAAGCAGATGCAAGCCAATGAAAAGTTAATCTACAGGGGCCACATTTTCCTTCCCAAATGGCTTGCCATCCCTTGGGCAACTAGAACACAAGATGTCCTCTCTCTTGAAGCAGGAGGTGCCTAAAATTAATGCCTGAACCCCACTTCACCAATTGGCACCAGTCATCCCAGGTTCAGGGCACAAACTCAGATTGTCTAGATGAAAAGCTGTAATGCTGCTGTGTTAGCTGGCCAGTTCTCAACCATTTTTATATTGCATTTACCCAGCAGTATCTTACCCAGGTAAGATGGAATATCACTGTTTCAGTGGGTTATTTGTTCTATCCATAGTTACGCTGTATTTATCTAGATTAGCTCAGCTGAGATACAACATCTTCATTTAGTGGGGTATTGTTTTTACCCATTATTAAGACTGCTTAGTGTAAGGTTGTAGAAAACTTCCAGTAAATTGCTCATTACTTTTGAGTGTCCTCCAGCACAGCCTGCCATATCCCCAAAGAGATTCATATATAGGACTTACTGTATATGAAGTCTCAATGGGTGGACAACCATAACTACTGTGAGCCATCAAGAATGCAGGTAGCATTTCTGAACATGGCTACATGAAGTGCTGCTACTTCCTGTGGCCCTTTGTGTAATGCTTTGCAAAGCAAAGTGCCGATTTCATCAGGTAAACAATCTCTGAAGTGACACTTCACTGGCCAAAAAGCCAAAACCCACTCCAGCATCACCCACTTTGGAATATTATCCCAAAAACACATTTTAGGGGTCTTAAAAGTTGACACCTACTGTACTGAGAGGAAGGGGTGACATTTGTAGCCAATCAAGTGTTACAATAGAGGACATCATCATTCAGTCATTTATGGATTGACAAAGAGAGCCAGCCACTCCTATGAGGGGATGTTTATTTGAGCTATCTGCTGGCTGTATTCTTAAACATTTGGGGGGTTTAGGAAGAAGAAGGGAGGTTGGGTGGGTTGGAGAGATTTTACAGACACTCTATTACATAAACTTTGATGGAACTGTACTGAGACTGTGTGTGGAAAGAAATGGGTGCTACCAGGTTGTTCAGTGTGAAATGTTTGCACAGTGGCAGTAGGGGTGGAATTCACTTAAAAAAAATATATTTTTTTTAACTTTGTTGAGTGAAATGTTGGGCAAAGTCAGAAACTTTGCTATGCTATTCATTACACAAAGTTCTTAACTTCACTCCAACTTCATGAGCAATGTTCTAATTCTTTGAATATGATGGCAGAAAAAGAACGAATGGCCTCTCTAGTCTACCCATATGCCTGCTTGAAGCCATATCTAACCTACACTGGGCAGGAGTTATTATCCACTAGCCCTAATGGTTTTTCCAACAACCCCTTCCCCAGAATACTACCATTCCCTTTCCCACAGTGTGCGCTATTCCCCAGTGTGTGTCCTACCCATGTTTGAACCCAGTCATGGCCTCAGTGTGGATCACTCAATGGAAAATATATTGTACTCATCCACCATCCTTTCCTTAAAAACAAAAACCAAAAAACACTTCTTTATGTCCTTCTTAAACCTTCCCCAATTGAATTCACAGCCATGTCTTCTCATCAAAGTATCCTCATTTCTCATGAACAGTTCATTGCAGCCCACTCTGTTGATGCCCCACAAGTACTTATACACCAATATCCTTTTGCCCCATTCTCTTCTGGCTGCCAGTGTGTACTTGTTAAGGCTTGTCAGCATCTCCTCATATGATTTTCACTGTTGTCCCTGAATAATTTTTGTGGCCTTCCTCTGGACAGAGTCCAAGTGGTCCCCCCCCCTTCTTCAGGTGCTGATTCTAGAATTGCGCACAGTATTCCAGGTGTTGTCTCACCAGAGATCTGTAAGCAATATGTTATGTTTTTACCTATTTTATCAATTCATTTACCAAGGATAAGTTAACCCAGTAAAGCTGCAACAGCCTGTTTTGAACGGGGTCCTCCTTCTACACATTTTTACTATTTACCCAGGATGGCAAAACTAAGAAGCAACATCTCATTTACAATGGGGTCCTTCTTTTACTCATTTTTCTATTGTATTTACCAAGGATTTCCCAGTCTAGCTTCACTACTATACAGTATCTACAGTAAAAGTATAATTTCTCACACTTTGATAATTGTGAAAGAAACACAATTTCAAACTATTCAAAGTTTTCTTCTTGAAACAGAACTGTCGACACTGTTTGCCCAAAATGTAAACTGCATTTTTAACTTTTTGAGGTCCTGATCCATGAACATGATACTGACATAATGCATACTGCCACAGACTACAGCTGTTATGTCCTACAAAGTTGATTACACCCATTTGCACATAGCACTGGGACAAAATACATGCAACTTTTACAGTTACATGCTTACTACATTTCTTCTCATTTCATGCAGCACAAAGTACATATACAATTAGTATTCCCATGTACATACATAATGAGTTTTTACCTTTAAGTGGTTACTATCTAGCTTTAACCTTATTGTATTTATTTATTTATTTAGACAGCAGTTTGGAAAACCTTTGAGCCATAGGCTCATTTACAAAAGTACCTTGTCACAGTAAGACAAACGAAAATACACAGTATAACAGTATAACACAGTATAACAGTAACTTAAGACATAGATACAAACAAGCTGGTACAGGTAGGATTGATGCAAACAATACCAGAGTTATGTTGTCCTTAGCAGCTTAGTAGTAAGCTTTGTCATTAGTATTGAGTATGGCTTTGACTAGTAGCAATTACAGCTTGGTGTTAACAAGGTGGTTCGTGGGACGTTTTGAAGCATGATATAGTTGGAGCTTTGGAGATGGAAGGCGGCAGTGTGTTGAACCAGGAGGGGGCCCTAAAGCTGAAGGCTCTTTGGCCGTGAGAGGTCCTAGCTCTAGGGATAACAAGAGAGGTTTTCCCAGAGGTCCGAGTATGAACTAGTGGGACAGAGCGGCAGATGGTGGTGGTCAATCCAGGCGGGGATAGCCCAAGGAGGGTCTTTTTTGTAAGGCTACAGGTCAGGTATTTGAGGTGCTCGTCAAGATCAAATACCATCGCTTTAGAGTACAGTAGACAGGTGTGTGTTAGCCTAGGTGCCCCAGTAATTAACCTGCAGGCCTTATTCAGAGTAGTGTGAATTTTATGGAGTGCAGTCTGATCAGCAGCACCATATACTGGCAGTCCATAGTCCACCAGGGACAGGATAGAGGAGGTGACTGCGAGTCGAAGAGCCTCCGGGGGGAGGCAGTGTTTATACCGATGTAAGATGCCCAATCGGATATTAGTGGCAGTGGCTAGGGCAGCGATGTGTCCATGGAAGGAGAGGAGGGGTCAAAATGGATCCCTAGGTATTTATAGGAGCAAACTTGTTCGAGTGGGAAAGAGGACCCAGAGTGAATGAGGAGTTTGAAGTTGCAGGACTTGTTTTGAGGATGAGTGAAGAACATGGTTTTTGTTTTTTTAAGATTTATCACCAATCTATGTTCCTTGAACCAGCCCTCGGCTTCAGCGAAGGATTTCTGCAGCGAGTCCTGGAGGGTAATAGGGTTATGACTTGAGGCAAAGATGACTGCATCATCAGCGTACAATAGAATGTTCCCCGAGCAAGAGCATGAAAGGGTGTTAAGTTAAACGGAGAATAGTAAGGGGACCAGAATGGAGCCCTGGGGAACCCCAGAAAAGATGGGATAGATGTCTGAGTAGGTCCCATTAATTTTTACACGCTGTGAGTGGTCAGAAAGATAACTGGTGCACCAGGAGATAGGCCCAGCAGCAAAACCAGAGAGACTAAGGGCATCAAGAAGGAGGGGGTGGGAGACAGTGTTGAAAGCTTTAGAGAGGTCAATGAAGACCGCACCAGCCAGAGAATCAGTGTCTAAGGAGGAGTGGAGAAAGTTGGAGAACTCTAGGAGGGCTGTGTTGGTACTGTGGCCCACTCGGAAGCCATGCTGCTCAGGACATAGGACATTGTAGGTGGAGAGGTAGTCAGAGATTTGAGAGGCTACCACTTTTTCCAAGGCCTTGGAGAGGAGAGAATGGAGATTGGCCGATAGTTTCCAGCCACAGTCCTATCACCACCTTTAAAGATAGGGGTGACAGTGGCAACTTTCCAGGCAGTTGGAACCTTCCCCAGGCAAAGAGAGTGGTTGATGAGGCATGTGATCGGGTAAGGACTGCGTGGGATAAGACCAACCCGTGGGATACATGGATCCAGGTCACTGCCCATACTATTACTCAGGGGCAGTGACAGGTCGACCTAAGTTCTTGGGCAGAAACATGGCGGAGGAGAAAATAAGGGTGAGAAAGATTGACGGCAGGCGCTGGGGAGGAGGGTCAAAAAATTTGTAGGGAGGATAGGGCTAAGGTCAGTGAATGAGGTGTTGAGGTGGTTGGCTATGAGGGCTGGGTCTGAAGAGATCACGCCATTAATGTTGATCTGGGTGGGTGGGGTGTGCACCCCATTTAACTGTTTAATGTTATCCCAGAAGGTTCTGGGGTTCCCCCATGAGGCTGTGAGTGAGGACCGATAGTGCTCAGACTTGGCCTTTCTGATGGCCCGAGTGCACTTGTTTCAGGTGGCAGCATATAACTGCCTGTCACTGGGCCGGCCAGTCTCAATGGCAGGGTGCCATAGGTTGTCCCTATGTTTGAGTTGGTGGATCAAAGCTGGGGTTACCCAAGGGGCATTCTGCCTTTTAGAACGGTGGGTTGACATTGGGGCAAAGATATCACAGGCATTATTAAAAGTTCGGGTAAAGAAGGAGAGAGCTGTGTCAATGTCAGGAGTTGCCTGTATAGGAGACCAGTCAATTTGGGACAGAAGTTCCTTAAGTTTTGTCAGACCACCAGGTATTAGACGCTGCCGGCATGTGGACTGTGCTATGGGTTTGGGGACTGAGGATGACCAGTGGAATAGAATGGGGAAGTGATCGCTGAGAGAGTCTGGGAGGACTTGTACATTGGGGATCCGATTAGGGCGGTTGGTGAGTACCACATCAAGCAGGGTACTGGAGCCTCTCTTGGGGTTAGTCCTGATAGGTTGGGTAACTAGTTGTGTTAGGTCTATTGCAGAAAAGGAGTCACGGAGTGAGGAGTCTTGCACTTACTATGACCACTGACATCATAGAACTTAACACTTCTAAGTCATTACAATCATTAGCAAATGCTCAGCTGCATACATGTTACAAAGAAAATGTCTTTATAGGAGTACAAGTTTACATTATTAGTGTGCACGCATCTCACAGGACACACTATAGCACTTTTATTCACAAGTAAGATGTTACTGATATCACCATTCTGTTTACCATTTAAGTTTCCCAGCCAATGATTTTACTTAATGCTGCTACCTACAGAAGTAGTTACATCCATAACAAGTGTTTTTCCAATTTGTCCTCTGGTTCCCTTTTCTCCCTATGTCTGTACATTTAGCCCTCCTCTTTTTTACAGGTATTTCTCCTCCTCTGAGCCTTCCTGTCTGCATGACTCCAGAGAGCACCATCCAGCTCTGTCACCTACCTTCTCATAGGTTTACTCTGCCACCATTTACACAGGATCACAGAAGTGACTATGATGTATCAGGTTGGAAGGGTGAGAGCCTATGTCAGGTACCAGCATCTCCTCCTGTCAGATCAGGGCTCATCTTCCACTTTTCTCACCCCAAATGGGAGATGGTATGCAATGACGAGCATGCACGTGCTGAAGTGTGCAACATGCTGCCATTGACATGTCCCCGTGCCCTGATGTGCTACTCCCTGATGGGATACCACCTAGCCATCATTAGGTAGAGATCATAGTGCAGGACACAGATACCACCCACCTCAAAGGAGGAGAGCAATCCTTCAAATGCTCAAACTCCCATCTCCCAGTTGGCCCACCAGTGACCAAAAGTCTTTTACAAACTCAGTTTACCAGCATCTTGAGCAGTAGCATACTGCCGTACTAACAGGTTGGTCATTTAACCTCTTTTAAGTGCTTCAGGCCATTATCAAAGGGAAAAGGAAAACAAAATCAAACATTTTACTCTTTGGTTCAATATTCTTTTTAATTACAATGTATACATCTCTCTGCATCTTCTACTGAGTCTATATGGGCCTTGCTTAGCACTGCAAACACATCAGTCCATGAATGAAGGGTAAATTTTCCACTCTGACAAGTACCCTTTTACAGCACTGAATCAGAAAGAAAAACTAGCTAGTATAATATACAAAACAGTTATGGTTTATTGGAGGAAAAACAACATCAAAGAGGTCACGCCTACATTTTCCACTTCCTTCCTATCTGACCCATATCCATTATGAGGACTATGGCTATGCAAAGAAGTCTGAATAAGTACAGTGTGCTGGGGAGGCCAGACCTCCATGTGAAACAATTAAGAAGAACAGGAACAGCAGTGTCAAGAGCAACCTGTTGGGGGGAGAGGAAGGAAAGGCCAAATTTATTTTGTCTATTTAGTTTTTGTTGACCAGGTAAGTGCACTAGACAAATCCTGCCTATTTTCAGGCACAACCCAGGGGAAGGGGATACAGATGAATGCCAGCTGACCTTGAACCAGATTAAGCTGTTGGTGGTATTTTTAGTGAATGAAGGAAATTTGCCCAGGACACTAGGGAAATTCCCCAACTCTTTTCGAGAAGTGCCATGGGATCATTAACATCCGCCTGAACTACCACCAATCCAGGCAGATGAGACCTTGGTTTAACGTCTCATCCGAAAGACGGCACCTCAGAAGTGCAGCACCCCTCTCATGCTGCACTACAGTGTCAGTACTGGGATATTAACCCAAGTGCCAGATGTGGGAATGGAACCCACAGCCCTCTGATCTCCCGGTCTCAGAGGCGAGTGCGCTACCTACTAAGCCACTGACACTGACAAATCAGACTAACTACAGTACTAAGAGGATTCAGCCTTTCCAAAGCACAAAGTGAACTTTTCTGATAATGGTGTGTGGCACATCAACATGGTTATCATATGTAAAAAAAAAAATGCTTGTGAAGCACTTTAGGATATCTTACCTAAAAAGTACTACATACATGAAAATTCTTCCTTTTGCTCCACTCCAGAGGACCACAAGGAGTGACAACTTGTTTGCTCAGTAACAGCCCAGCAAAGAGTTATACAAAGCAAAAAAAAAAACTTTTAAATCACTAGCCAACCTGTACCTGTAATAAGTAGAGGGCCAATATAATGGTGAGCACAATACACTCAACTCCTTCAGAAAAATGATCTATACACCACAGATAAATGTACTTATGTCATGTAATACCAATCAGTCAGAAGTAACAAACCTGAAAAACAACATAACTGAGAGGCACTTTGAGAGAGGATCAGAATGTAGGATGCATAAACAATTTATTTGTCAGTCTTTCCAAGTCACATAGATTAACTCTACATGCAAAGCACAATGCACACTCAGATTCTCCTGGGGCATAATTTAAAAGGAAATATCTCAACTGGTGGTACATTCTGCTTACCATGTAACTACCCAGATCTCACAATAGCTGCCTCAAGCACACTAAACATATAGGATGGTGTATGGGAACCCTTACACAACCACAGTATTCTCATACTGAGTGATTTCCATGATGACGAGGACCTTGAGAGTGAAGCTCAAGAGGTCCCTTTCATCGTGGAAACCATGAGGTATAGAGAATACCATGGTTGTGTATTTGGGCCCCCATACACTTTTCTTTATAGTGGTTGGTGCCCAAACATAAAAGATTGCTTACTTTTTCATTGATTTGTTGAACTGTTTACCGATGGGGACAGGCACTTCCAGTATGTCCAGCTCGTGCAAACCAGGAGTCAACCACCATTTGTCCTATGAACAGCTCTGTTGAGGGTGATTGCATTGTGATGTGCATACTAACGCAGAACAAAAAGTCATTCTGCATTAGTAGTACATCACTAGTGCAGCAGAATTACTTTTTTGTGTGCATGGATACACAATAGCATTCCACCGTACGCTATATAACCATAATCTTCTTAAACATAGAAACATAGAATTTGACGGCAGATAAGGACCGCTTGGCCCACCCAGTCTGCCCATTTCCCTGCCTACTGGATAAGCTGCAGATCCTAGTTAACCAGCAGCCTACTTTTTCCTACCCCCATCCCCTAGAATTGCCTTATGACTGTCCCATGCATGCTTGAATTCCACCACTGTTTTTGACTCCACGACCTTCCTCCTCGGAAGGCCGCTCCATGCATCCACAACCCTCTCTGTGAAAAAATACTTTTAAATTACCTCTGAGCCGCCTCTCTATCTTCAAATTGTGCCCCTTGTTCTTGCACACCTCTTTTTGAAAGATGCCACCCTCTTGGACTTTGTTGATTCCTTGAGGTACTTGAAAGTTTCTATCATGTCCCCCTCTCCTCCTTTCCTCGAGGCTATACATATTAAGCTTCTTTAGTCTCTCTTCATATGTCTTCTGGGTGCAGACCCTGCACCATTTTAGTGCCCTCTCTGGATGGCTTCCATCCTGTCTATGTTTTCTGAAGACTGGGTCTCCAGAACTGCATGCAGTACTCAGATGGGGTCTGACCAGCTGTCTGTACAGAGGGATAATAACTTCCTGTTTTCTACTGGTGATGCCTCTCCCTATGCATCCCAATATCCCCCCAGCCCTCATTGCTGCCCTCTCACATTGCTTGCCCACCTTTAGGTCATCTGATATGACTACCCCCAGGTCCCTTTCCATTTTTGTTGTTGTTAGTATCTCACCCCCCATTGTGTACTCTTCCCCTTGGTTTTTGTTTCCCAGGTGCATTACCTTGCACTTCTTAGCATTGAATCTAAGCTGCCATACATTTGACCATTCTTCTAACCTTGCCAAGTCCCTTTTCATCCTTTCCACCCCACCTTGTGCATCAACTCTGTTGCAGATCTTTGTGTCATCTGCAAAGAGACATACTTTTCCTTCCAGTCCCTCTGCTATGTCGCTTATAAAGACATTGAAGAGGACTGGTCCTAATACTGAACCCTGCGGTACCCCACTAGTAACCCCTCTTTCATCAGAGTGGACTCCATTTACTATTACTCTCTGTGTCCCATTTTCCAGCCAATTTTTTACCCAGGCTGTCATCTTGGGACCCACTCCCAGGCTAGCTAACTTGTATATTAATCTTTTGTGTGGGACTGTGTCAAATGCCTTGCTAAAGTCTAGATAGGCCATGTCCACAGCCCCTCCATGATCTACTACTTTGGTCACCCAGTCAAAGAAATCTATCAGATTTGTCTGGCATGACCTTCCTGCTGTGAATCCATGCTGCCTTGGGTCCTGTGCCCCTCTGGCCTCTAGATACTCGACAATTCTTTCCTTCAGAAGTGATTCCATCATTTTCCCTACCACTGAGGTTAAACTAACAGGTCTGTAGTTTCCTGCTTCAGCCTTGCTCCCACTTTTGTGAAGGGGAATCACATCTGCCCTCCTCCAGTCCTCGGGTACCACCCCATCCTCCCATGATTTGTTAAACAGGGTAGTCAGTGGTGTCACTAATTCTACCCTTAGTTCTTTTAGAATTCTGGGATGAATCCCATCAGGCCCCATTGCTTTGTCCACCTTCAGTTTTAAGAGTTCTTTCAGAACCCTTTCTTCTGTAAATGGGCTGGTATCAACTTCTGTATCCAGTGTGTTTCTACTGTTTGTTCTAGGTACACCTCTTCCTTTGTAAATACTGAGCAAAAATATTTGTTTAGTATCTCTGCCTTTTCACAGTCTCCCTCTGCCCCCCTTATTAAGCCTCACTATCCCTCCCTTGGTCTTCCTTCACTCCCTGATGTACCTATAAAAGGTTTTATCCCCCTTCTTAACTGAGTTGGCTATCTTTTCCTCGGTTTGGGCCTTTGCTGTTCTGACTGCCTTCCCAGCTTCCTTTTGTTTTAACTGATACAGTTCTCTGTCCTGCTCCTTCTGTGATTCCTTGTACTTCCTGAAAGCTTTCTTTTTCTCTTGAACCTTCACTGCCACTTCCTTTGAGAACCATAGTGGTTTCTTACATCATTTAGTTTTGTTTATTTGCTTCACACAAAGGCTTGTTGCCTCTGTGATGGCAGTTTTTATTATTCCCCATTGTTCTTCCACCCCTCCTTCCTGCCCATGTGCTAGTGCATTCCTTAGGCACTTACCCATTTTGGCAAAGTCAGCCCTCCTAAAGTCCAGTACCTTTGCCTTTGTATGGCTTGACTCTATTGCTGTGTTTATTGTGAACCATACTGTTTGATGGTCGCTAGTTCCCAGATGGCTACCCACTTCTACATCTGTGATCCTCTCTTCATCTCCATTTGATTAAATTAACATGCATGCCAACAATAGGCTTTTCAGGCTTCATTTGAAGCCTAAAATGAGCAAGCTGCTTGTGGGGGGAAGGGGGCTCCATTTAAAACAATTAACAAGTAGTGTAGGAACAACAGTCTCAAAATAAACCAACCCAAGTCCTAAAAGTAGTAAATATGTATGAAATCATTTGCTTAGCACCATACACGTCTTGTAAGGAACAATACACAATTGATATCATTGTAACACAGCTTATAGTTAGTGTTACCATATTTAGTAGTTTGAAGCTGTTAAGTCACACTGCCTGTGCATTGAATTGTGTAGGAAACTGCACAGTCACAGTTATAGGCTGACTATTCCTGCCATTGGTCTCAAGCATTGGATCATACTGAGGTATCCAGTGTCTGCTGCCCATGTGTCAACAGAATGCTTAACATGAATTTGTCTTTATCTGGAGTACTGGCAGAGACAAATATAAAAGTAGTCCAGTATTCACGTGGCAACTTCCCTATTTCTTTCCTGTAGACCTACCCTGGAGTGCCCATAAGAAGTCTGCTGACTATGCCACACAGCCTTAAAAATGCATTTATACAAACTGTTGTGCACTAAACCCTAGTTTTTAAAGGGCTCTCAAATTGTTGCCATAATCTTTTTTAGGCTTTTATTTACCCAAGATTGCCCAAGTGAAATGCTGATACCCATTTTTGCAGCTGGAGTCCTGAACCTCAAGGAGGTCTAACTACCTTATCTGCCCAAAGTCTTAAACCCAGTCAGTGACTAAACTGATATTTAAACCAGGATCCATATCACACAAATACTAGGTTTCAGTCATTCAACTACACTGCCTTTATTGTCTAGATAAAGGAATACAGTATGGTCATTAATATTCAGCATATTATGCTTATAATCTAGTAAGATACTGGCAAAAGTTTTTTTTTATGGTATTTACCTGCCTTTCATGCTCCAGTGATCTCCTCTCCTTTGGGCTCTACAGTGCTCCCAACTCACTGGCCATCCACTTCCTGGGTTCTCCTCGGTCCTCATATCGCAGCCAACTCCTGAGGGGTATCCCGGTGTATCCCTTCACCGGGCAGGTCACCCTCCCTCCCTCCCTCCCTCCAAGGGGGAAGGCACTGGGAGGGGGCTTACCCAGTGCACTCTATATTAGGTCCCTCAGAGGCACTGCTGAGATAGAAGAGGTCCGTGGAGGATCTGGAGCTGTCGCGGATTGGGGGAGCCATTATCTGGCAAACACATGGAGCCATTTTCTGTTTCCTGGTGTTCCCCTCCTTGCCCCACTGTGAACAGTTCCCCCAGTCTCCACTGGGAGCCACTGTTGAGTGAGGTGACCCACTTCCCCCACCTCTGAAGAGGAGAGCAGTCCTCTGGATGCTCAATCCTTTTCATCCCCTACCGACCCCTAGCGCCCCGAGTCCATTCCCGAACCTGGGTCACTGGCATGGTTCGAGGTGTGGCATCCAGTGCCTCAACCCTCTGCACCACCAGGCTGGCCCAGTTTTTTTTTTTTTAAAAGTCTCCATAAATATCCAGCCCGGTGGAGATGAGGGTTGAGGCGCTGGATGCCACACCTCGTGCTATGCTGGCAACCCTGGTTCAGGAGTGAGCCTGGGCCATCGGGGGTCAGCCAGGGAAGGAGTGGATTAAGCATCAGCTGACTGCTCTCCTCTTTAGGGCTCACACCGCACTGCAGCAGCTCCCAATGGAGAGCAGGGGTTCCACAGTTGTGGTGCATCTAAAGGGAGGAATACAGTGGGCATTGGCATGCTGTGCCCAGACATCATTGCACATCCATATTCCTAGGGGGACAGAAAATGGTGGTCAGTCATGACGGCTTGATGGCCATGCCTCTGCACACCCTCGGATCTGTATGGTATTGTGCCTGGGTATTAGATCTGGCCCAGTGGCTGTGATTAGGGGGTCCTTGCTGTGGGCACTGTGCATGCTAGACTTGTGTGAGTGAGCTGTCAGGGATTGCATGGGGTGCAGAGGATGGTGGCCAGATGATGGCAGAATGAGCAGCAGGGAGTAGAAACAATGTCATGATAAAAAAAAAGACTTTTTAAATTGCTTACCTATAGAATTATTTTGATAAAGTGTCTTACAATATTTTTGATAAACCAGTATGGGCAATACTGGGGCAGCAGTAAAAAATAACAAAGATAAAAGAAGCAATTTATAATAAGAAAAACTAAACAGAAAGGGCTGCAGCAATAGAAAGAAAAATCAAGATATGGGTAGGGTTTTACTGTACTCATGGGAGTGTTTAATTTCCCAGACATAAACTGGAAAATTCCAGAAACTAAGAATGTAGAGGTGAAGAACACAACACACTCACCATAAATATTGTATAAAATATTTATTATGTAATTATCAGGCCACATGGGAAGTGTACCAGTATTCTGTGACCTGCACAGGTAACTTTCTCAAGGCCTGTTGTCCTGCATCTACTGTATAAAGACCCAAGTTATTATAAGTATAGCTTATCTGCCAGCCCAGTGGCACTGAGGGTTGAGGCACTGGACGCTGCATGTCGTGCCATGCAGGTGACCCAGGTTCAGGAATGGACTCGGGTCACTCGGGGGTCGGTGGGGGTGAGGAAGGATTGAGCATCTGTAGAAAGCTTTCCTTCCTCATGGAGGGGGGGAAGTATGGTGTGCTGTTTGCCTGACACCCAGTGGTGGCTGGGTGTCAGCAAATGCACGCCATCAGAAGGGGGGCCCCACATACATGGCATACAGCTGTCTCCACAGAGTCCAGCCATCTCCACCTACTGCACATATGGGGGCCTGGGGAAAAAAGTGGTGGGAAACCCCAATAGCCAGCAGGATCTGTGATGGCCCAATGTGCCACCTCAACAGAGAGCCCTGACTCTGGATTGAACTCAGGGGTGGGGAGTAAAGTCGGTGCTCCTCTCCCTGTCCCCATCATGGGGAGTAATCCTTGGGGGAACTCCAGGGCATGGCTGGTGCAGGGCAATCAGAGCCAGAGAATGAATCCCTCCAAGGGATGGCCAGAGCCACCTGTTAAACTCCGCAGAGGTGGAGGAAAAAATGTAAATAAAAAAATAAGTATAGCGTAAAAGCTAAAATGATAGATAGTCCCTAATGTGCCATATATGCAAATTTAAAGTGAACTAGACAATATGTACCTAGGTTTTTATAATTAAGAGAAAATGCACACCAGTGTGTATGTTGTGCTAACTTAATGTCACATCTCAGGTGGTAGGGCACAAGGCTGCAGGCCGAGTGCATCCAAAACCCAAGAGATGTTACTGTAGTATGACACACATCCTGGATTTTATTATTGTTATTACTGTTATTACTGTATACAATAGCTCATTTTTATATAGAAAAACAAAAATGAGAAAAATACATTTTTACAATAGTTTTGTAAACTGACTTTTGAGTGTGCAAGCATATTGAGAAAAAAAGTTCCTGTTTTGTGTTTGTCCAGTAGGTAGAGCTGTTATATAATGGGTTTCTGTGTCACTGTCACTGAATCTCAGCCTTCCTTCTAGCTATCTTCCTCTATCTTCTTTTTGGCTATCTAGCCCCCTTCGTTTTGTTCAACTCTCTCTCTCTGTAGTTCTTTCTCTCGCCCCCCCCCTTCCCATTTGCCCTGTTTAGGTGTGTGTGGCTATGACAGATAGTTTCATTGACTTTTTTTTTAACTGTAGTTTTGAGCTCATGCTTTTCCTCCCCCCATGGTTCCATGACTGTTTCTTCTAAACCCCACCCTCGCAGTTTTACATCTGTCACTCATTACTCCTCCGTAGAGCCGCATGGGCTTAAAGTTGTTACCGGGAGAATAAATGTGTTCACACAGTAGGAACTAATTTGAAGCTACTGGGTAACTCAGTAAGTTTAGTGTACTCTAGCACATGCTCTGTTCACTTGAGCGGGGATTGTAAATGGCTTCCCATTTCTTTGAAGTGAGCCGAATGGGAGAGAGATGTTAAAAAAAATACATATCTTGTTGAAAGTCATCACAGTGATCAGCTTCATAACCACAGAAATAGAGAAATACTCTATTTCTGTTGTTGGAAGCTGCTTGCTTTGATGGCTTTCCATGAAATTTTTTTTTATATATATAACTGCATGTCCTGTTTCAGTTCTGCTGGCCAGCAGAGACAGTGAAGACAATCAAAATGATAGCTTTAGTGTAATTTGTTAAGTTAGTGGTTATGGCATAAAATAAGATTTCAGAGGGGGTTGATAATTCAGTGTGACATGGTCAAGGATGAGGTGAGAACTGGGGGAGGCTTTGAGATATACCAAAGTGATTTATTTTTCTTTCCTGAGTTCCTGTTGTTGTTGAACCTTCATACAGTGATGTTATGCTCAGATAATATCACTTGTGAAGGTGGGCAATGACCAATCAGAGAGCAAGACATGTTCTTGAGTTTGTATAATATATGAGAATCTTAATAATTCAACATTTCTGGAAGGATGCTGAGACTTCAGTTATTTAAACAGTCAAAAAGACTCATTGACAGTATAAAACACAATTAATTCTCTTAAACATCAGATGGACAGAAAGGTCAGCAAGTAATAGCTTCTGTGTAACTGCTTATTTGTCTTAATTATATTATTTACATACTTCAATACTTTTTAGTTGAAATATAAAGTAAACCAATAAAACCCTTTGTGAAAATTTTACCTGACTAAATCTCTACTCATTCTAAATGAAAATAGTCAACTTTGGCTAGTGCACCTAACCCAGTTAAAAACTAAATAAATAAATATGGCAGCCAGAAAACCTAATGTTTAAATCATCCTTCTGATAGAGACACCAATAGGATCCATTTCTTACTATCTTAAAAGTTACGTTTCATTTTTTCACTGATGACTTTAAAACGAACTCTCCTAATTGCAGCACAGTTCTGTCACATGAAATAAAGGCACTTTGTGCTGTCATATTCTTTTTGCCCAGTCAGTGCCTGATTAATGGTGGTAAGATTAATTCCATGTCTGTATCTTCACAGTACATGTCTTTATTTGCTGTGATACCATCTTTTTCTTACATAATATATTGATAATTTGTTAGGTTTTTCAGGATAAGGAATAGGGTGAGGGTAGAGGATGATGTATGAAAGTCAAATGTCCTAAATGAGTAATTTAGTTATGTATTCATAGTAAAGACGTTTGCCCTAATACCCAACAAAAAACAAATAAATAAACATTGAGGGTCCTGGAGAACAGAAACTGGAGATGTGCAGGATTTCCAGGGAGAGTGTACTCAAAGAACTGCAGAATATGAAGGTTAACTAATCCTCTGACCAGATGGGATGTACATAAGTGTGCTCGGGGAGCTGTGCCATGCTGTGGCAGCTCACTGGCAGCCCATTTCAATGAAGCCATGGATATATGTGAGGTTCTGAAGGACTGGAGGGTGGCAAACAAAGCACCACTGCATAAACATGGGGACAAACAGGTCCCTGGTACTGCAATACTGATGTGTCTGATATCCATTAGAGGTAGGTTCCTGGAGCCAGTTATTAAAGAGCAACATGTTGAAATTTTAATGGAAAAGGAACTGCCAGACACGCATGTTCAAAACAATTTTTTCTAGTTCTGTTTCTAGGAGGAAAATATTTTGAAAACTGGGTTCCAGGCTTGTTTTCAATGGTCACTGCTCATAAAATGCTTTAATTTGTTTTTAATTTTATATGCTTGTGCTGCTTGGTGTCTTTAATGAATCTCGAGACTTTGCCGCTGATGTCAGCTAGTACTCTTTGCAAATGAGAAGCTACTACTCACAGAGCACCTCTTGTAGAACAGTATGTAAAGACACACATAACAGAGTTTAAATAATCCCTAAACATACCCGGTCCATGCCTCAACTCAGAGATAAATCCCCATGTACTGTATATTTGTACATATATACAGTATATTGTATGTGCCACAACTTACTGAAACAAACTGCAGGCCTGCCTAAAACTGAACTCTGTTGAGAGCTTATGCACCTTCAAATCTATGATTAACCCCATTGTTCTGATAGCTGTACTTGCTCCCAAAATTTGCTGCTATTACTACTGCTTTAAATAATCTTTCTGAAAGAGACTTTATTTATTTATGTATGTATTTATGTTTTTGGTAGCTGGGTAAGGAACTGATCCAAAGGACCATTTTCAGTTGAGACCCGGGCCACAAAGTGGCAGAATCAATAGACACAAGTTATAATACAGTGTGTACATATAATACAGTGAGTACAGTGGTAGCAGAAACAGTGATACATAATGACACATCTTAAATATTGGTTAAGGACATAACAAGTTCAAAACAATAAAGTGATGCATCTATGCTTGCAGAGAACTAGGACATACACTTCCAGTAGTCAAGAAAGGATCCAGCCAGTCAAGGGTTTACAAAACAGTGCACATGGTATTACACTAAAGCAATCAACATTTTCAAACAATGAAGTCTAATGTGGCTAGCATTTATTTAGCGTCCAGTACTTGGGAAATAAGGCAAGTAGTGCCCTTGGCCCTTAAGGTGGATTACTGATATGGGTGTTTCCTAGGGAGCACTTACAGGTGCCCTGAGTCATAAGCCAAGCTTTTAGATTCGATTTGAAGGACTGATGAGATGGTAACATTTGGACTGTTAATGGCAGTCTATTCCAAAGGGAGGGGGCAGAGACAGAGAAAACCTTGGTCCCCATAACAGTAGGTATATGGGAAACTACCAGGGGGAGAATGGAAGAGATCCTGTGGCACTGAGGTACCACTCTGTCAGTGAGAAGCGATGAGTAAGAGAACTTTCAGTAGCTCCTGAGAGAGGTGTCAACTAGGCAGCCCACAGCATACTCAAAATGGCTCTGTAGAGTGAGCTAGCCTAGGGACTGATATAGAGAGCAGTGATGAGTGGGGAAAGGGACCTGAAGGACAAAGTGACAGATAAGAGTGGTATGTGATATTTAGATGAAAAGAAGTAAGGATGACATGGTGGAAAACAGTGGGGAGCAGTAGTCAAGTAGGGGCAGTAGACTTCCCTGAGCAATTGCAAGGCAAGGCTTTGGGGTCAGGAGTTGGTTAACATGGTAAGCTGCCCCTAACTTCTGGTGGACTTTCTTCACAGTGTTAGAAATGTGATGAGACACCAGTAGGATCCAGGGCTACTGATTGTTGTGAATGTTTTTGCTTCAGTTCTGTACCTGTATCTTTATTAAGACCTAGCTCAATATATGCTATTGTAATTTTTACTATTTCCTCGTTCTGTACATTTGTCACCATTCTTGTTTTTTCCTGTACTGCACTGTCCTAAACAGAACCTCCTTGCAAATGAACTTTATTCAATGGATCATTCTTGGTAAAACAAAACAAAATGGGATGAAATAAGTGGTAGTGCCCCTATATTTAGGGATGAGCAGGGGGTTCTATGTCAACCTCAAAATCTGAACTTTAATATCTTTGCAATTGCAACCATTCAATGGATTTGTACAACATTTTGCTTGCATGATCTTATGGGGTAGAAAATTTCATTCTGGCTGGATGTGCGGATTCAGAGAAGTGGATAGTGAAAAAAACATAATCTACTGTGTTTTGTTGTTTTTTAGTCATCACCTTGCATTCAGATGGTTTGGAATTTTGGTCTGAAATTTTTAGGGTAGAAGGGTCTTGGCCTACAGATGTGCCTTTATCCTTGTTTGGTGAAAAAAAATATTAATCCATTCCAGAATTAAATTTTAAAATGTTGGTTTCTGAGCATGCTCAGTACTGTCTTTGGGATACTGGATTGGAAGGAAAAAAGAATTTGGTTTGAAAAAAATGATCCTTTTTCATTTGGGTCCAATCCTTTTTAGTAAAGGAAAAAATCCTTTTTTGTTTGCTACTATCTTGTTTTCCATTTTTCTTACAAAAAAACCCTTACAAAACCCATAAAAATGACATCCTGCAGAGACACCAAAACATATATCTTACTGATCTGGACTCCATTAAGTAGATTATGCAGGTAACTGTTAGAGAACTGACCCCTAAATGTGTTTTTTTTTTACTTTTAAAATCTTTTTTCATGACTCGTTTCCACTTTTGCTTGATGGAATTTTTCATCCAAACGAAAAAGGTTCCCTGATATGGAAAAAAGATTTTGGATTTAGGTTTTTTTCAACTTTTTCCATGTCACCTTTTTTCGTTTGAATGAATAAGGATCCCTTCACACAGAAAAGGATTTCTACTTCATTTTTTTTCTATTTCTTTTTTCGTTTCACAGGATCCTTTTTACTTTGATATTTTTATTTAAACAAAAAAGGATAACTTCACATGGCAAAGGATTTCTGACTTCATTTTTGCCATTTTTTTTCATTTGAAGGATTCCTTTTCAGTTTTTTATTTGATATGGAAAAGGATTCCTTCAAATGAAAGATGGCTTTTCCAAGCCATCCCCATAATTGTGTGAATTTTCCCTGGTGTCTAGTGGAACCCCTCACCCTCCCATCACCATCTCCATAACTTTTTTTACTTTTCATGGTGTCTAGTGGCACCTGCCACCATTTGATTGACATCCCTGTATTTCTTACATTTTTCCATGGTGTCTAGTGGCACCCTTCACCCTCTGATAATGGTCCCTGTTGTTCTGTAATTTATCCTCATGTTCAGTGGTGCCCCCCCACCATCCAATCAATGCCCGATAATTATTAAGTATTTTGCTGGCATCTAGTGTTGCCCCACCCTCTGATCACCATCCTGGTAATATAATTTTTCCCTCATGTCCAGTGGAACCCCCAGCCCCACCCCACCATCTGATTGCTGTCTCTGCAATATTTATTTCCCTTGGTGTCCAGTAGCACCCCTCTGATCACCCCATAATTTTTTCCCCAGTGTCCAGCAGCACTACCCAGACTCCAGTTGCCATCCCCATATTTTTTTACATTTCCCCTGCTGTGCAGCGGAACCTGCCACCCTCTGATCACTGATTCTATATTTTAGTATGTGTAATAAATAAGACCTTCCCTCAATGTCTTTTTTTCCTGTAAAAAAGAAAATGGTCCATCACAGATCTGACCCCCCCACCCAGACCTTCGACTAAGCACCTGCCACCCCTGCCCCCCACTCCCCCATCACTAGCCTGAACAGGTCCCAGAGTGAAGTTCCACTCTCTGATCAGATATGCATCTTGCTGCTGGAGCTGCCGACTGCAGTGTGAGAAACTAAGGTAAGTGCGGTTCAATGTATTTCAACTGGGTTTTCAACTCTGGTTCATAACTTTGCCAGTTTGGCATATTTTGACACCAGATTTTCAACATGGCCTTTTGTAGACCACACCTCATTAACAATGTTGGTGGAATTATTCAAATTGGGCCTGAAAAATGATTTTAAGGTTACTTGGCGAAATCACTTTATAGATGGGATTTGGAAATTTTCACCACCCTTGTTCATGAGGTGGGGTCATTGGAAGGCTAGGTTGAAAATTTGGGGTCAAAATATGTAGAAATGGCAAACGTATGCACTTTCCTTGAAATTTTGCTACACTCCCTCATAACTTTGATAATTCTAAATATTTTTACACCAAATTTTCAACATCCTCATTTTTTTACAACATCTCATGAATTGACAACTGTGATTTTTCAAATCCTGGCAAAACTGTCTTTTCACACTAGTGGCGTGGTATGACGTTGCAGTGCTGTGGAATCATTTTTGCTGGGGATTTGGAAGTATTCAGTAACAGGTACATGAGGTGAGGTAATAAGAAGGCTATGCTGACAAATTTGGTTGTTGTTGTCCTACAAATAGAAGTGCAGGGCCTGATGGACCTGCACTTTCACAGCAACATACATATATGCATCCTTGGAGTGATGGGAGCACAGGGACCAGAGGACCCTGTGCTCCCACAGGCAAACAAGGATACAATTACATTATTATTTTAAAAAGTATGGATGGAAGGGCCATGTGCTAACACAGGAAAATAAGGATGCACTTATACTATCTCAAAAAGTAATTAAATTATTTGCAAAAAAAAAAAGCTTTAATGCAAGATTTAGGTTTCAGGCTAAAGTGACATAAGAAGGAAAATTTGGCTAAGGAGGTTTCCAACCCTAAAACTTCACCCCCTTCCCTAAAACAAATCAAGGGTGCAGTCTTCCTTAGCAAATGTCAACCCTAAAGCTCACCCCATTCTATACACTACAAAAACATGCACAGCTGATGGGGTGAG
Organism: Neoceratodus forsteri; assembly: GCA_016271365.2. NCBI lineage: Eukaryota > Metazoa > Chordata > Ceratodontiformes > Ceratodontidae > Neoceratodus > Neoceratodus forsteri. The sequence goes on along the minus strand of CM057458.1, from coordinate 744,574,709 downwards.
CTTTAGAGTTGACAATGCCAAGGAAGACTGCACCCTGATTTGTTTTAGGGGTAGGGGTAGGGTTTTAGAGTTGGAAATCCTAAAGCCACATTTTCCTACCTTTGTCGCTTTAGCCTGAACCCTACATGTTGCATTAATGAAATATAAATATATGATACAAGATGGGCAGGAGTGTGATATGGAAATATTCTCATTTCTGCAGAGTGAGCTCTGGATACTCATGAGTGCTGAAGGCATGAGTGAGAGTATCCGGAGCTCACTCTGCAGGAGTGAGAATATTTTCCATAGCACACGATCTGCACATTGAGTGTGCTATTTATACAACGGGGTGGGAACTTCAGACATATTGTTATGTTTTCCTGTGTTCTTTTCCTGTTTCTGTGTGCTTTCTGTTCTTTCTGTGTGTGGTCTGAGTGTGTGTGAGTTTTTTCTGACTGAGCTGGGAGTCTCAGAAACACCATGGGACACAGATGAGTGTCTTTTGCAATGCTAATGGAGTAACTTGCAGACCTCAGTGAGAAAGAGAAACTGTTTGGTAAAGCAGTTTCATTTAGAATGCAGGTTGTAGTGAGTGAGTGGTGACATCAGCACAGTATGGATAAGTGGCACTTATCATCACTGTGCTGATGTCATCTCATATATATATATATATATATATATATATATTAGGGCAAAAACTCTGTTTAATGCATTAGTTAGGGTTGTTCCACAGTGACAAAGTGAGAAATTTGATGTTAGGGTTGAAACCCCTTTGCACCCCTCCAGCCCACCCCCCCAACTGGAATCGGGGTGCGAGTAACTTTCAGAAAGTGAGGTTACAAAATATGGTTGACAAAGTGGCAAAATGGGTTAAATGCCATTGAATTACACCATACACCAAGTAAGCTGTTGGTTAACTAGGATCTTATCTGTTAGGTAGGAAAATGGGCAGACTAGGTGGGCCAAGCAGTCCTTATCTGCCATCAAATTCTATGTTTCTGTGTTTCTATTCCATGCAGTACACTGCACCATTTTGTGATATACTGCAGCATTACTGCATTCTGTTGCATCCTAGCTGGCACCACTGGGGGGGAGAGAGAGAGAGAGAGAGAGAGAGAGGTAGGTAGATAGATAGATAGATAGATAGATAGATAGATAGATAGATAGATAGATAGATATACAGACAGACATATATAGATAGCTACGTATATATATATAGATAGATTGGTCATATATATATATAGATAGTTTGGTTAGGTAACTCACTCTCAGGTATATTCTGTTGTACAAGAATACAGTTTGCTAGGACTCAAATCCCTGGCAATCAACTGGTAACTGCTGAAGCTCAGAATTAGAGATGCAACGAATTTAAAATCCACCAGCGAAGTGGCCATGTTGCATTATTACAACGCTATGCGAAGTGGGCATTGGAAAGTGCTCACTTCACCTTGTCATTATAACTTTGTGTTGTTATTCCACCTTAATGTGAAGTAAGGTGGAATTACAACAATAGGGCAGGCCCGACACACACATCACATGGCTTACAGTATTGTAAGTCACATGCTTTAGCCAGGCAGGAAGGAAGTGAGTCATACAAGTAGATACTTTCACTTTCTCCTTTGCAGAGGTAGAAGGAGGAAGCATTTTGTGTGGAGAGGAGAGTTTGGATTGTTATTAGTTTGTATCTTGAACAAATAGCAGAAAACCAAACAGCTTTTTTAAAAGCTAAATCTTTAGTTTTTTATAGTGTTTTTTCAGTTATTTTTTGTGACCGATTTCTTTGTTTTATAAGTTTTGTTCTGTGTATGTGTTTGTGTGTGACTGTGTGTGTGCATGTGTGTGAGACTGTGAGTGTGTGTGAAGAAGTCACTCGTCACATGACGCATCGGACAGGGAAAGAGTATGTTGTATGATGGACCAGGGAGAGTCTGTGGCCCTTGGGCAGGGGTAGAGGGGAGTGCAAATGTGTGGGGGTTGTAGGGTGTCATTGGACCGCTCCTGACTGTTTGGTCCTGCTTCTCCCCCAACGGAAGCAGCAGCACCACCAGTGCCACTGCCACATCCACCAAGTCCACCACCACCACCACCAGTAGCAGCTGCAGGAGCTCCAGCAGCACCACCTCCACAGCAGTAGATGGAGCCCCAGGGGTGTGACAGTGCTGCTGGCACTACATCTGCCCCTCCTGTGCCTGGTCCCCCCTGCAGCTCCTCAGTTTGGCAGTTTTTTTAACTGTGTGAGGGGGGACAGCACCATTGTGGTGTGTCAGCTATGTGGTGTGCAGGTGCACTCCCTTGGGGACACATCTGGGGACTGGTGGCCAGCACACACATATGCTGAACCACCACAAGGTGGAGTGGCAGGCTGCCACCGAACAGGCCAGGCCTCTACCGGCTAGCCCTGCTGTGGCAGTAGCAGAGGGTGCCGGTGTTGTGCCTCACCACAGTAGGAGGAGGGCCACAGCAGCAGCTGCTGTACCACTACCCCCACCACTGCCACCAGCACCACCCTCACCACCACTACCTGTTTTTTCCCCCGCACCAGCTGACCACACCACAATGCCTGCAATGCAGACAGACATAGCACTGTTGTGGGCTGCAGTGGAGGAAATTAATGACAGGGTGGGTGCTGTCCAGCAGCAGGTGGAGCAGACCAAGCAACATCAGCTGCAGACAGCATCGATGCTCCATCTGCTGCTGCAACATCATGGGATTCCCATTAGCTTATTTTTTCTGCACACTCCCCCCCCCACCCTCTGCTGTAGTGTTTTGTGTTTTTTTTTTATGTTTAATAACAGAGGGATGGCCACACAGTATTAGTTTAAAGGGAAGCAGTCAACAACAGAAGGTCCTGCCCCTGCAAAGCCTACCCTCCGGTTAAGCCTTTTAAGTATGTTGCGGCATTTTTTTTGTACCGCAACATACTTTATTTTAATAAAGAAAAGTCAATGACCCAGAAGTATGGTGAACACTATGGGGGCTCCATTATATGTAAAGGTGCAATGGCAAACATTCAGAAAGCTGCTGGCCATTCAGTATAATGAAGCGTGCCCCCGCACTCTCCCTGGCATCACGTCATAATGTTGCTGAGCGTGTGAGCGGAACTTGCGCGGCTCTTCAGAACGGGAAGTACTCTGGGACCCGGTTTAATGAAATTATGAGCGTTTTTGCCAGAAAACTATTGCACTATGTAAGGACATGTGGAGCAAGAAAGATTCCCCTGGAGGTAAGGCACCCATTTACTGGGTGCAATACCATAACTATGTAACTTGGTGAATCTCTTTAAAGCAGCAGTGCAACAATCTGTTGAAAATGTTGACCTATATTTTTTTATGCTATTTTACATAGCCACTTTACTTACATCCTGACTTGTATGATACTATTGTTTCCAGTATTTGAGTCTGTTTTACTACTTTTTTTCATGTCTGAAATAATAAAAGGAACACTCCTTTTAATACGGTGCAGCCCAGGTTTTCGTCAGTATTTTCTTCTGCTTATCTCCATCAGTTGTTATATATTACTTCTGTTGTAAAACTACAATTACACAGCAGGCAGTGTTTTATGACCTCACAGAACAATATTTAATCAAAAACAGCTGTAAATAGTGATAAAAACATGGTCAGAACAATATTAAAAGGCATGCTCCTTTTTTTTTCAGAAATGAGAAAAAGTAGTAAAGCAGACAGAAATTGTGAAAAAAGGGTATCATACAAGTCAGGAGGTAACTAGTGGCTGGCAATGTAAAATAGCATAAAAAAGTATATGTCAACATTTTCACCACATTGGTGCAATGCTGCTTTAATATATAATTTAAGTATGACATTATGTGCTCACAATCACAACAAACAAAATGCATCTGTCTTGTGTCCAGAAAACTGACAAGTGCTAAGGAAGTGAAATGGGGAGCATTACACCACATAGAAAGTCCCCCACAATTTATTGTGCAGTCACTTATGTGTGCAGTGGTCACACAGAGTCCCCAGAATTTCTCTGCATCCCCTAAATGCATCCATCTTGTGTCCAGAAAATTGACAAGTGCTAAGGAAGTGAAATGGAAGCATTACACCACGTGCAAAGTCCCATCAGAAATGATGACCGTGAGAGAACTGCTGCTGGTCCAAAGTGTGCTGTGATTCCCACAAATGCGATGCGATTACCTCAACCAGATGGAAGAGTATCCTTTGTCTGTACACTAATAGTAGCCTTGGTGAGTTGATACATATTTTGTATTTTCTAGGTGGGGGGTTGCTATATATAGACATGTACTCATTGTATTGTTTTGTATCACAGGTCACAGATGCTTTTGGTGTACACATTCCAGTGCTTGATGAGAACTTTTTGCGATGAAACTGGAAATGGGATACTTTCAAGCCAATGAAGGTTAAGTATTTTTTTTTGGGTGTGGAAAGCATATTTGCACATAGGTCTCATTAATGGTTTCTTATCTGGTTACTTCTTCACAGATTTCATCAGCATCTTTCTCGAGTCTGGTTGGTAATGATGGTCATGGTCATCGATTGAAACACTTCTGCATGTTGCATGTCTGCTCCAGCCCGGGGAGGGGAGCTGATGTTGAAGAACCTCTTTGGATAAGGCAACTATGCCACAACAAAGGATCTGCTAGTTTCCTAAAAAAAAAAGAATGAAGGACTTATTAGAACTTGATTGCAGCAGTAACACATTATGTTTAAGCCGTGGCTGTTCCACGGGTATCGGGATTAACACAGACAGCAAGCTGTCGCACTGCAATCAGTAGATCAATCACAACTTGATTTAGTACCAGACTGTGTAACAAATACACTGTGCCAGTGACCCTGGTTCTCAACTCAAGTTACATTTCAAAACCACATCTTGTCACATAACACAACCTGTGTCCACCTTTTTCAACACTGTCATGGCTCCACAGCTGCAAGTTTGGAATACAGTGCATGATATGTTTCAGAAATAGTTTTTGTGACATACACATGTCACCTAGTTTATGAATCCTCAGTCAGATTTGTTGCACTCTTCTAAAAAAAAAAAAAATGAACAGATGAAATAAAATATATATACTCACCAGTATGGATTTGAAATGGATATTCCATAGGTTCCTGTGTACAGTACTGCTGCTGTACCATTGATATTGACTTTCAGTGAAGGAGAGTTGTTGTTGTTAACCTGTGAAAAAACAAAGTAAGTTTACCGAATGTGTTTGACCATTACAGCTCAGAAAAGCAACAGAAAACAAAACACACTGCTAAAGGAAATTGAACAGCATAAAAACATTAATACACATACTCACTTTATAGTTTTAATATTAAGAAGCCTTGTGCCTGTGGCTGAAGTATGTGGTCTCCTGTTCGACTCCCTCTGCCTTGGCATGGTCAAAGTAATGGGAAAACATTGTCAGAATGACACTACTGGTGGGTGCTGGTGGTCATAGCTGCGGCACATGATGACATTCCCTCTGACATTTTCCTGCATCTGGTGGTGGTGGCAGTGGGTAACAGTGGTCTTATGGTGGTAGTCCAGGGGGGCACAGAAAATCATTCCCTATGGTGGCAGTGGCTATCAGCAGTCTTATGGTGGTGGTCCGGGGGGCACACAAAGTCATTCCCTGTTTTGGCAGTTGCTATCAGCGGTCTTATGGTGGTGGTCCGGGGGGGCACACAAAGTCATTCCCTGGGGTGGCAGTGGCTAACAATGGTCTTATGGTGGCGGTCTGGGGGGCACAAAAAGTCATTCCCTGTGGTGGCAGTTGCTATCATTGGTCTTATGGTGGTGGTCTGAGGGGGCACACAAAGTAATTCCCTGTGGTGGCAGTAGCTAACAGCAGTTTTATGGTGGTGGTACAGGGTCCAAGATATATTGTGCTCTCTGTTACAAATGTGACATGACATATGGAATTTGAGTCACACTCTAAGTGGAAAACTCATTGAAGTGTATGAAAAAGAAAACATGTATCACACAACAAATGTGATAGCCTTTTAACAACTTCAGTTAAAACCTGCCAACATTAACCTCATCATCATCCTCATAAAGAAAGCTGTCCTCACGGTCATCTATGTCTGAAGTCTGACTACTGAGAAAGTCTTTCTCCATTGTGTCATCATCTACATCAGTGATAGGCCGTTTCATGCTGCCACTGCCAGTGCCACCAGGATGCTCCATTTCTACATCATCAAAGCCATGACTAGGCCGGGGTATGAATACTGAGGTTGCAGTCTATGCTAGTATGTTCCTCTCATTCATTTTTATGAATGTTAGCAAACTGACATTTGCAGGAGAGAGGTTTGTACGATGATCCCTAACTATTGCACCTGCTGAGCCGAATACTCTCTCGACACTTACACTGGAGTGTGGGCACGTCAGGTACTTCAGTGACACTGCAGTCAGCTCTGGCCATTCACTGGACTTTCTGCTACATTATAAAAGAGGATCATCAGTTATTGACAGATGCCTGTTTTCAGACAAATATGACTCAACCATTCTCTGTGCCACACTAAATCCAGTGGTTGATGCATCACCCTGTTCTCCAGAATCATTTATTTCACAATTCCCCACTTCGGACAAAGCCTCCCAAAGTGGATTGACGTCAACCGCTTTGAATGACAGACCACCTGGAACTGCAGTCCCCTTCCCCTTCCCCTACCCCTTACAGGATATGCTTGATACTCCTCCAGGTGCACCTTCAGCCTGATTATGCTGCTGAGGTTTGCTGACCTTGGCATGTGACTTCTGTGCCCCATGAACCAAGCCCACCAGTTGCCCACAGAGATTTTTTACCTGTTCAGGCCCTCCCTCCTGTACTGAGGCAATTCCACATTTGCATCATGGGTCCAGCACTATTGCAATAAAGTTGTCACTACGTTGAATGTTCAAGATGTGACGATTTTGGTCGAATACTGTCAGCATGTGTTTCAGCAACATACTGCTAGCACTGTCTCTGGCAACATCAAGGCTATGCTGTACATTCACCAATGTCTGCCTCAGCACCCACAGCAGTGGAATTGATTGGCTAATGGAGGCAGACTTGCCACCCACTGCCTGTGTGGCATGTTCAAAAGGCCACAAAATTGTTATTACAGAGTCCATGAGGCGCCACTGTTCAGTCGTCATAGACGTGGAGGCCCCAGAACTGTCATGACTAGTGTGCATGACAAGTTATTCTGAGATAGCTTTGCAGTGTTCATACAACCTTTCTGCCATGTAAAATATGGAGTTCCACCTCATGAAAACTTCCAGCTTCAAGCGGTGCTGAGGGAGGCTGTTTCGCATCTGCAACTACCGAAGTTGGTCATGGGCCTTTGCAGATCGTGAAAAGTGAGAACAGATATGGCGTGCAACTGTCAGCATTTCCTTTACATCATGTCCTGCAGAAACTCCTGCAGCACATAATTTAAACAGTGGGCCATGCATGGAATATGAAAAAAGCAACCATTCGTGATGCATTTCACCTCCTTTGACCATTGTCACTTGCTATGAACCCAGGTCTCGGGACAGGGGATTCAGCCACTTGTCAATTTCAGTCAGTACCACGTCCAACATGTTTTCACCAGTGTGTGAACAGGTCACTTGTGCATAGCAATAGTTGCATGCTGTTGAATTCCTGGAAGATTGCTACCATGACACGCCACCCTACTGCACTGATTATTCACACTACCAACAGCACAAACAACCCTCGGCACCTGCACCCAGTGTGCAGTTATACACAAATATGAACTCCACACTGTTTTGCCACTTGTCCACATATCCATACTTATATGGATAAATGGAGAGGATGAATGTTGAAGGGCATGTCTTATTGAGTCAGACACAGTACGGTACAAGTCGGGGACAGCATGGGTTGAAAAGTATGTCCTGGATGGGACTTTCCATTTTGGACAGGCACATGCAGCAAACCACCAGAACACAGAATTCTCCACAAAGGAGAGGGGCCAAAAATCAATTGCCACCATTTCAGCTACAGCAGCATTAAGTTCACATGACACTGTATGATTGGGTGGGTACTTTAGCTTATGCGCAAAAACAATCTGTAACGTGGGCTGACTTAAATGTTTTACACTGGGTGTGATGACAAATGGTTCTGCTCTGTGAATGGCAGGGGTGGAGTGTGGACGTTTTATGAAGACGGCTGCACAGGTGATGATGACAAACCCACAAATTAAGTTATTTTGCCACATTTACCAACCGGGGTTGATGTACCACTTGCACTAGATATACTGCATTCACCACCACCACCAAAATTGCTACTCTCACCAGCACAGGACAACATTTCAGAATCATTATGCTCCTTCACCTCATCATACCTGTAGTAATCCTCTGCTCTTATTTCATCACTACTGCACACATTTAATTTCCTGCTTGATTTAACAGTCATGGAAGGGGACAACATGCTCGTTATGGTTGATGATGATGGTGAACGCCCCACTGTGGTATTAGCTGCCATCTTGTGCTGGGTCCACAGTGCCATGTGCCTGTTCTTCAGATGTGTATGCTGTACTCCTGTGCCCAGATGGCTTCCTTTTTTACCTCAACTTATACGCACATGGCAAGCCTGGTAGATTACAACTGACTCATCATTTGCATCTTGCACACAAAAAATCCCAAACAAGGGATTGTGATGCTCTACTTTTAACATGTCCCTGATGTTGCTTATTGGACTCCATTCTTTTAAGCCATGAAGTGTGTGGGGGGGGTGCTGCATGATTTTTTCAGGCAGGACACACTAGGACTGCAACTGACCACCACAACTACCTTTCATTATTACTGGTTCATCATCATCATCATCACCATAAACTGATAAATCAGAAGTTTTTACGGGGTGGGGGTTAATGCAAACAGACCCAGACACAGCCACCTTGAACTTCTTTTTCTCTGGTTCCTGACTGGGGTCAATGACATCATCATCATGTTCATCAACATCACCCACATCCACATCTTCTGATTGGATGCTGGCATGTGGACTGCATGTTGCAACCACAGCAACATCATCATCATCATCAGATTCATCATCATCATCACCACCACCACCACCTGATATTTTTTCACCACACTGTGAATCACTGCATAAAAAATGCATGACCTGAACCATGGCAGAAGAAATGTCACATTGTATGCTATCGTTGACATGATTATCAGAATCCTCATGTTCAGTTAATGGGATGTTACTGGGAAGCATGACATCATCTACACTGCTACTCACTCGCACTGTTTCGCACTCCACTATATTTTTAGACATGGTAAACTAGTTCAAAGTGGAACTTGAGGCAGAAATACTCATACCACCACCAGCAACTGAACTAACACCACCAGCTGGGACAACATCATTTCCTCCAACTATGAGTGAAGCTACCGATTGGGCTGTAAAATCATTGCAGGAGAAATACCTTTCCTCACATCAGCAATACACTTCTGCATCTGTGTGCAGCCATGCCCACAGACAATCTTACCACTGGCAGCAGTGCCATGGCGAGAAATAGCTTTGCTTGCATGTCTCTAGGGGGCATTTTGGGGGATCAACAACAATATTTTAAACAAATTTAGATTTTGGAATGTTCACTCTGGATGGGGGGGATGCTGGATGTGAAACCTGCAATTATACTGCGGCACAATAAAAGGTATATTATTTGATGTCACGCACTGCGCGCGCACACACACACATATACACATACACACATATACAATTTGTCTACAAGTAATGCTTAGCAAATTGAAAACTTCAGTAATATACCACGTATTTTAAATAACCTGAAATCATGAATTGCTGTACCAGATCCACACAACATACAATCAGCAAAAAACTTCAACAATTACTGACAATATTACTGTATGTACATTAATACAGTCAGTTATATAACAAAAATATAACCAAAAAACAAAGAACTCCCTATTTCTCCAACTTAAATCTACCTACACCACAGATATGCCCTTCCCCCAAAGCACACTTTCACTGTCTCTTACTACACAGACTCAATGTTGTACATTGATATTCAGAATCCACACACAAACAATAAATGCTTGATGATATGAGCACAGGAGGGTTTCCTATAATCGATAAACTAAAGTTTGATAAAAAAGTACTCAAAAAGGCTTTTTAAACAGCTTCTAGAAGGTTTGAATCACAGACAGCTCTCAGAGCACACTGTCTCCTACAGCTTCCTATACACACTACGCCGAACTGAGGTTGTGCAGAACAATATAGAACCCATGTGACCTGAAATCCCATGAATCACTGCAAAATTTGCCTTTGAAACTTAAAAACAAGGCGAAGGGAGGTGAAGTACATTGTTTTCAATGCACTTCGCTTTTAAAATTGGTTAAGTAGTGGTCTGGGAAGGCAGAGTAACGTGAAGTCATTGTTTTTGATGGACTTCACATTACTCCGCTTTACATTGTGGAGTACTCAATGAATTCGCCTTCACTCTGTGAATCACTTCACGGAGCAAATTGAGCCCACTTCATCCACCACTACTCGGAATGCTTTCTGATCACAGTCCAGCAAGTAAAGTAAGATGTGGCAGTAAGCAGCAGTATAGTGATTCTTCTGTGAGCTTATTCATGCAGGATTGCTTGTAATGCTAGACAGCATTCGGCACAGAAGTACTGACTCAGTAGAGGGAAAATCCCTATGCAGTGAATTAGAATTAACTGCTTTTCCTGGTGTGCTGGGATTTGCAAATGCACTACAATCATGGGTGTTCTATTTTCTGCCTCACTGAAAGCACTGGGATTCTGATTTGGGATTCAATTAACAGCAGAGAGTATCTTCATGGCGTTTAGGGAAGGCACTGTAATAGAAATCACCTTGGAAAGTCATCAGGGTTTACAAAGCATTGCATGCTTCCAGTTATGTAGGGAGGAGAAAATTCTTGTAACTCGGATAGTGCGAATGGTTCTGGGAGTAATGACGTGCAAAAGGGAAGTTTGACATTTTTGTACATTTTTCAAAATGAGGTCTCTAAAGAATCCTCAGAAAACATAACTGTTTTCAAGCTATCTTGCAGTGGCTGCATTCCAAAAGTTGCATGCTGCTGGGAATGCATCTATCTGCACAATAAGACAAGCTGCCCAGCAGACAACAGGGCTAATTAAATGCTTGTTGTGGTCAAATTGTCTCATATTTTAGAAAAAAACTAAAATGAATTCCAAATCATAGAATCTATCTAGAAAGATGGTTTATACCATTTCAATATTTATTTACATACAGTATTGCTGTCAGATAGTTCAGACACTGTGAACTGACCACAGAACTAGAATGAGTAGTGTACCATCCAAGCCCATTAACCAGACCAAATGGCTTAGACACATTTACAGTATATGGTTCACTTTCTGAGCCTTCAGATTTCCAGACAGCTCAGATAGTGTGCTATCTGTGTGATTCTAGTATAGAGACAGAAAATAAAAGCAGGTTATTTTGATTGCGCGCATGCTCAAGAAACATATTGCGGCAGCTTTCCAGAAGTGGGTTGTGGAGGTGTGGCACTGTTATGGCCAGTGCTCACAGAGCCTGTAAAGACTTGGCCCACATTCCCCAATGTCATGGCACGCTGCTGCTGACACTAGTTCAGCCAGTATACCACGACCTTGAAATGTTTCAGCCGCTGCAATCAGGGGCCGCCTCATCATTGCAGCGTCAGTGATTTGCTGCAATGAGGGAGTGACCCAGCATTGCTGGGCGGAACATTACTACTGTAATATTGTTTGTGAACATGGCAGCGCCTTACTGCCATGTTCGCACACAATATTAATCTGACCCCAGTGCCGAGGGGATGCCCAATCCCCCTCAGCAGCATGTGCCTCCCCCTCCCCACAGCAGCATGTTTTTGCCGACGGGGGCCCCAATCCACGTCGGCTTCCATCCCTGGTGCTAGCTGACTTGCCGATGGGGGAGCTCACTCCCCATCAGCATTATGGCCCCCTTCCTGTTTGATGTGCCAACAGGGGAGCCCATTCCCCATTGGCATCAGGTCCCCCCCTGAAAGAGTAGCCAGAGAGTTGTGCCGAGGGGGTGCCCAATCCCCCTCGGCTCTTGTGCCCTCCCACTTTTGTGCAGACAGGGTTTCCCAATCCCCTGTCAGCTGCACCCCTGAAAACATTAAGGTGGTATGCTGGGAGCCCACCCCAGTGAACCCAATGCCCCTGTAAAGAAAAAAAAGTCCTGCAATGTTTTTTTTTTAAACCTGTAAAAAAAAAAGGTCCCTCGCAGTCTCCCTGCCCCCCCACAACCTACGCCCACCCACTGCGCAACCTGCCTCTCCACACCCCCCACCCAATACTTACCTCCGGAGTCTGGTGCGACGATCTTCGGTGGACCGGGAACACGTCTACACTCTTCAAAGCCGACCGCGAACTGAGGAAATGCTGGTAAGCTGTATAATGGAATGAATAGGGCTTGTTCAACTTTGATGCATATCTCAGGCATTTTTTGAATTTTTTCACCAAATTTTCAACATGGGGTTTTTGGGACCCCTCCTCATGAATTCTGCCACTGTCATGGCGTTATTTGGCCCTGAAAGGAGATTTTGCGGTCACTGCATGGAATCCCCTTTTGGGACCAATTAACGAAACAACAATGCCAGTGTTCATGAGGTGGGCTCTCAAAAAGCCTATGTTGCAAATTTTGGAAAAATTAGAAAATGTTTTACTTAATGTCATTATGGTTTTTAAGCACGCTCAGAATTTCATGAATTTGAAATATTTTCACACCAGATTTTCAACATTGCCATTTTTCACACCTCCTTGTGAACAGTACAGCTGTCATTTTTCACATCTTGGCCAAAATGTGTTTTCATACTTCTGGCACGAATAGCACGGTCACTGTTGGAAATCAGTGTTTGAGACAGATTAAGAAAATGACAGTGACACTGTTCATAAGCAGAGGTCCTAAAATACCTAAGTTGAAAATTTGGTGATGATACTCCATAAAATGACTGTGTTAAGAGCGTGCGTTACGCAGTTTGCACGCATGCCCGTAACTTTGCAAATTAATAATATTTTCACTCCAGATTTTCATCATTGTCATTCTTCTGCACCTCCTTATGAACAGTATAACTGTCATTTTTCACATCCTGGTTGAAATGTGTTTTTGTGCTTCCGGTGCAGAATACCACAGTTGCTGTTGGAAATCAGTGTTTGGGACAGATTAGGATCGAGCGAGTGAGAGAGGAGAGGAGTGACCAAGCTCAACTGAGCTCTGTCAGGACTGCTGTGGATTTCTTTGTGGGCAGGAAAAGGTGCCAACGCAGGCAGAAGCCCAGTACAAAAGGGCAGCCTGCAGCGCCGAGAGACACAGAATGAGTGAGGGAGAAAGGAAGGGGGAGTGAGTGAGCTCAATGGAGCTCTCTTGGGACTGCTGCAGATTTCTTTGTGTGCAGAAAAAGGCAGCAATGCATGCAGGGGCCCAGTACAAAAGGGCAGCCTGCAGCGGTGGGACAAATAGAACATCGACTGAGAAAGGGGGAGTGAGCGAGCTCAATGGAGCTCTGTCATGACTGCTGCAGATTTCTTTGTGGGCAGAAAAGGGCAACAACACAGGCAGGAGCCCAGTACAAAAGGGCAGCTTGCATCACCAGCAGAAATGGAACAAGCGAGTGAGAGAGGGGGAGTGAGTGAGGTCAACGGAGCTCAGTTGGGACAGCTGCAGATTTCTTTGTGGGCAGAAAAAAGGTGCCAACAGAGGCAGGAGCCCCGTACAAAAGGACAGCCTGCAGCACCAGGAGAAACAGAATGAGTGAGTGAGAAGGAGGAGTGAGCGACCTCAATGGAGCTCTGTCGGGACAGCTGCGGATCTCTTTCTGGGCAGAAAAAGGTGCCAATGCAGGCAGGAGCCCAGTACAAAAGAGCAGCCTGCAGCACTGGGAGAAACAGAATGAGTGAGTGACAGAGGGGCAGTGAACGAGCTCAACGGACCAACGCAATCAGCATTCGGCATTGACAAATGCTTGTTTTCTCAAGAAATAAGTACATGAGGGAAATTAAATGACATGGAATGATAAAACTGTATGGTTGGTGGATAGCTGTGCATTTACAGAGGAGAGAATACTGAAGGGACTTGTAAATCTGGGGAACATGACAACTCGCTCCCGACAATTCTACCAGTGTCAACTCACTCCCGACAATTCACCCCAGTGCTAATTCACTCCTCCAACACTCACTGCCTTACGACAATTCACTCCCAAAATCATTAAATCAGCATTTAATGTAAAATTCTCTTACAAGTCTTAGAGTGTGACGTTGTATGGACAGCTAGCTCACACTGCCAAATTGCCTTGTTCATGTGTCCAAGTTTGTGAAATGTGTAGATGAAGTTTAAATCATCTACCAGCTTTTTGTTCCCTCTCTCAGACAAAATGAAGCGGCAAGTCATTCTGTACTGTGATTTCTGTGATTACTGAGGAGCGAATGCTGGAGCTAGCAGTAAACATTACATAAAGATTCCTAATTACCCACAATCACTGACCAGCAATTTTGAGTATTGGCAACCATCAATCAGGATTACTTACAAGATGAACTGTGATTTGAGCATACAACTTCGTGCAAGCAGTCGACTAACAGTTACGTGTATTGGCAACATACATTTTTTTAAAAGTGACAGGAACGAGTTTAGTAACAGCAGTTAGGAGTTGCATATTTTTTTAATCAGTAGAACAGCAGTTATTTGTACTCAAAATTAACATTTTAAAAGATAGAGGGAGTGAGTTGACATAGCAAGATTTGACGTAGGAGTGCCACGACAGCAGAGTGTACTGTCGGGAGCGAGTAGTCACAATATGATTTGTCGTGAGTGAATTGTCATGTACCCGTAAATCTGAACTTGGACAAAACAATGGAACCAGACGGGATACTGTATATTGTAGGGCATTCAGGGACCCCAGGGAGGTACTGGCTGCTCCTCTGATAACCCTTTTCAAACAATTCACTGGAACCAGGAGTGGTTCCAGAAGACTGGAGGAGGGCAGATGTAGTCCCATGTCATAAAACCGGCAGCATGGAGAAGGCTGGCAACTACACACCAGTCAGTGTGACATCAGTGGTGGAGCAGCAAATGAGCCACTTTTAAAGGAAAAGATTCTGGAGTATCTTGAATGCAGGGAGTTACAAGATCCAAGGCAGTATGGATTCATGGGGCAAAGGAGAGGTCATGTCAGGCAAACCTGATAGGTTTCTTTTACTGGGTGACAAAGGAAATAGATCAGGGTGGAGCAGTGGACATGGCCTAATCAGACTTCTGCAAGACCTTTGACACTGTACCTTATAGAAGGCTCATTAGGAAACTGAGCAGTTTGACAGACAGTCCTAAGGTGGTAAACTGGGTACAAAATTGGTTGATAGAAAGGAGACAAAGGCTTGGGGTAAACAAAATAAACTCAGGGGAAAGGAGAGTAACTAGTGTGGTACCTCAGGGCTGAGTACTGGGTCCAGTTCTCTTTAATATCTTTATAGGTGACATTGCAAAAGAGCTGGAAGAGATGATGTGGCTCTTTGCAAATGGCACCAAAAGCTGCAATAGGGTGGTCACCCCAGAAAGGGTGGAAACAATGTGCAGAGACCTGAGAAAACTTGAGGGGTGGTCATGGGTATGACAACTGGGTTTTAACATGAAAAAGTGAAAAATCATGCACCTAGGCCACAGTGACCCAAAGGCAGAAGACAACATGGGGGCAGAGGCATTGACAGTCATCAACAAGAAACAGAACTGGGAGTAAGCATATCTGATTCCCACTTATAACTTTGACTGGGGTCATATACTGTATGTACTTCACACTTTTTCACCTAGTCTAGATGTGGAAATTACCATCACCTTTATGATCATGATAGACAGACGGATGGATCCCTCCTACATATAATGTGGGAATGCCCGAAAATTGCTCCCCTTTTAGAAATGATTAAACAAAAGGCAGACCCTCTTTTGGGGCTGACTGATTTTTTTACCCCTGAAATATGTGTAGTGGGGGACTATTTGGGTGTGCCAGTCATGGAGCGGAGGTTCTATTTGGCCATAATCTCCCAATCAGTGAAAACAATGGTATTACTCCACTGGAAAGATCAATCAGGAATCTCCTATTCTGAGTGGCTCACTGAATTGTTCTACAACTTAAGTCTTGAGAAGATGATCGCCAGTCTGCATAACCACCCTCAGGTGTACAACAAAAAGTGGAATAAATTACATACTCTATACTCAATGGTTTCTTCCTCCTCAGTGGGTCCATGAAACCAGTTTGTCTTCTGCCGTGAGTGGGGTAATTTGAGAGGGTAAGCAGTAACCAATACAGACTGCTGATAAAACTTTCAATGGTTCCCCCTTTAAAGCTATGGATCCTCTGTTACTTTAACTCCAGCCAAATATGGGCATGACCCTCTCTAGTGACAACTGTTTGTGCTCTGCACCCTATGCCAGATACCTATAGAGTTTGGGATGCTCTATAAGAGCCTTCAACTCTTGTGGGGGGACTGGCGGGGGGAGTAGGGTTTGCTCCTAGTCTGGTTGTTTGTTAGTAATATGTAGACAGTTGTATTGTTTTGATGTTGATGTTTTGTCATTTTAAAAATGTAATAAAGTATATTAAATTTAAATTAAAAAAGCATATCTGATGACATTATGGTGATGAGGCAGTGACACAAGGCAGTAGGTAAGGCCAGTGGGATACTGAGGTGCATAGGAAGGGTCATCACCAGCAGAAGGACAGAAGTGGTTTTGCCACTCTATAGATTGTTGGTGATGGTGAGACCATATCTGGAGTGCTGTGTTCAGTTCTGGAGACTATATCTAAAGAATAATATAGACAATGTGGAGGCTGTTCAGAGGAGACAACCAAAATGGTGAGAGGGCTGCATCAGAAGCCCTTTGGGAAGAGACTAGGGGATCTCAGTATGTAAACCCTGGAAGAGAAGAGGGAGAAGGGGGATATGCTAGAGATCTATAAATACCTCACAGGGTTGATCAAGGTGCAGGAGGGGAGTATTTTTCAGAGGAGAAGGTGCACAAGAACAAGGGTCATGACATGAAGCTGGAAAGGGGAAATTTAGGAGGGATGTGAGGAAGTACTTCTTCATTGAAAGAGTGGTGGATGCTTGGAACTGTCTTCCTGTGGAGGTAGTGGAAGCAAAAACAGTGGTGGGCTTCAAGCATGCATGGGATAGGCACACAAGAATCTTATTTGGGAAATGTGGGCAGGGGGTGTAACAGGAGATCAGATAGGCTCTCTGGTGAAGATATAGTCCCAGAAAAAATGTGCAGACTAGGTGGGCCAAATGGTCCTTATCCACTGACAAATTTTATGTTTCTGTGTGAACAGTAAGCTGAAACCAAACAGGCAGTATGCTGCCACAGTCAAGAAAGAAAATGTATTTTTGGGGGATGCATTTGGAAGGGGGATGAAGCATGTCAAGAATCAATATAAAATGGGCAAGGAAATCCCTGTGCTCAGATTGCCTACGACTTGGTTCTAGTCATGGCAGTAAGACAGCACCACCAATGGCTAAAAACAAGTCATTGCCAACCAGAACAACTCACAGAAATCATAAGCCACTTACTTCCTAATTCCCATCACAAACATGGCTACAACCTTTACTCATATACGAAAAACTTCAGCTAGGCCCTAAAAGTGAAAGCCCATTACAATAAATAAAGTAAGTAAATAATGTAATGTTATTTTCACTCTTGATCCCCTCCTTATACACATACGCAAATAAAAAAAAATCTAGTACCATTCAGAGTTTCCATTGTTGGTGTCTCTTTGATGACCATGCAAATTCCCCCTCCTATCCCAACTAGATTGCCAGAGATCTCCTTGTTCCTCACCTATCAACAGATAAAAACAAGCATTTGTCAATGCTGAATGTTTGCTTGCTGGCACTGGCATTGGTAGTGTAGGAGTTACAGAGCTGTATGATAGGAATGGCAGTGAAGTATTGAACTGAAGCCAACCCCACCACCACCTTGCAGATACTGACAGGCATTGGGGTGTGCCTTTGGGTCATCAGGCATAATGGCCATGCCATTTCACCACACCCTACCCTGCAGACACCAAGTGTCACGGTGTGCCTTGGGGTCTTTGGCCCTTATGTTCACCCCATTCCATCAGGAAATATGGTGAGATGGGTGCTGTATAGGATAATGGGGTGAACTTTGGGGCTGAAGTGTCCAAGGCACACCTCTATGTCTCTCACTGGCTACAGGGTGTGGGTGGGGGTGGTATGGTATGAACATTACAGGTGACAATCCCAAGTTACACCCCTGATGCCTGTCATTCTCTACAGGGTGGGGCGTTATGGTCGGAAACCCTGACGTCTCAGATGTTCATTGGAATTTTCACTCCAAATTTTCAACATGGATTTTTTGTGACCCCCACCTCATGAACAGTGGCAATATCAGTTTGTTAGTCGGAAGCTGCTGTTGCATAGGGTACTATGCTATTTGGCATCATAGGTGCGAAACACATTTTGAACAGGATATGAAAAATGACAGCTGTACTGTTCATGGGGAGGTGTAAAAAAAGGCAATGTTGAAAATCTGCAGTAAAAATATTCAAAAAACTGGTGAAGTCATGAGCGTGCGTAGAAACTGCGCAATGCTCACCCATAACGTAATTAGTTTGGGGAATTTTTACAACAGATTGTCAACACAGGCATTTTGGGACCTCCGCTCATGAACAGTGTCATTGTGATTTTCTTAATCTGTCCTGAACAGTGATTTCTCACAGTGACCATGCATTTCTGCGCTGGAAGTGTGAAAACACATTTCAGCCATGGTGTGAAAAATGACAGCTGTACTGTTCATAAGGAAGTATAGAAAAACACCAGTGGTGAAAATCTGGACTGAAAATATTACAAATTCATGAACTTACGAGGGTGCATGGAAACTGCACAATGCTCGCTCATAACACAGTCATTTTATGGACTTTTGTCACCAAATTTTTAACACAGCCATCTGCTCATGAACTGTGTAACTGTGATTTTCTTAATCTGACCTGAACATTGATTTCGCACACAGACTGCACCATTGTGCACTACATGCGTGGAAACACATTTTGGGTGAGATGTGAAAAATGACAGCTGCGCTACTCGTAAGGAGGTGTGATAAAATGGCAATGTTGAAAATCTGGAGTGAAAATATTAAAAATTTGTGAACTTATGAGCGTGCATAGGAACTGCGCAACACACGCTTATAAATCTGTCATTTTTGGGAATTTTTCCCCAAATTTTCAACATAGGATTTTTGGGGGCTTACCTCATGAACTGTGACACTGTCATTTTATAAATCAGTCTCAAAAGGTGGTTCTGCACAGTGACTGCGAAATCACCTTTCCGGGCTGATAAACAGTGCCAGAATTCATGAGGAGGGGTCCCAAAAACCCCATGTTGAAAATTTGGTGCCAAAATTCTAAAAAATGTCTGAGATACGCATCAAAGTTGAAAAAAACTTATTTATTCCATTATACAGCTTACCGGCATTTCTTCAGTTCGCGGTCAGCTTTGAAGAGTGCAGATGTGTTCCTGGTCCAACGAAAATCGTCTTGCCGGCCTCCGGAGGTCAGTATGGGGTGAGGTGGGGGTGTGTGGAGGTGGTTGTGCAGAGGGTGGGCGGGTTGGGTGGCAAGACAATCAATGAGGGACCGTTTTTTTCTCTTCAGGTGTTTCTTTTCATTTTAGGAGGATGACGCGGGACTTGTGCCACACTGGGGTGAGCTCCCAGCATGGCAGCTGGAAGATTTTTTGGGGGGGCAGTGAAGCCAAGGCTGACAATGCAGGACTTGTGCCATGCTGGGGTGGTCTCCCAGTGTGGCAGCTGGATGATTTTTGGGGGGAGAGCACGTGGAGTCGATAGGGGATTGGACACCCCTGTCGGCCATACAGACATGTGCCACGCTGAGGTGGGCTCCCAGCGTGGTATCTGGAAGTCTGTTTGTTTTGGGGGGTTAATTGAGCTGATGGGGGATTGGGCACCAATGAAGAAAAAGAAAAGAAAAGAAAGGAAGAGAAAGCAGAGACATATACAAGCAGGACTGCCGACAATATGCTAATCAACACTATCTTATCGCTGTTCACTGAAGCAGAGCTCTCCCTTTCAACTGTATGGCACTGCATTTTCAACTGCTGTCATGGACAGGTGCAGCATTCATTGGTGAACTGTGGCCATGACTGCAAACACACTGACTGAACTGGAAGACAGGGTGCCACACCTACAAAAACTTGGATGATGGCACTATGTTTCTTGCATATGCATGCAAGCAAACATAATGAGGTTCTGGCTCCACTTGAGGCCTGTGTCTGTGTGTGTGTGTATGCCAGTGGAACTCTGAAGAATTTTAAATTCATGTATTTCAGGTTACCATTCTGTGTGAGGGGGTAGCATTCTACTACTGGAATAATGCGGAGCTTTGAATTCTTCTATTCTACAGTAAACAGTCACAGAATGTATCAAATGTGAATAAAGACAGATGACTGACAGATGAAAAACATCTGTGGAGGGACTATTTTACATTATTTAGCAACATTTTATTAATTTTTTTGTGGCTTTGAACACTTTTAAAGTGTTTGTTTTTTAACAGTTGCTCATGGGCCCAGTTTATATTAGCAAAATGGCACTCCAGGGCCATTGGTGTTACTAGGTTTCCCCCATGGTCAGAGGGCTGAAGGCATTCAGCTTCACCTTGTACCTCACTATGCCCCTGACCATGGGTAAATCTAGTACTACCAATGCCCTGTCTTGCTTTATTGCTTAATTCCCCCTTTGCAAGACTTTGGTTAGACCACACTAGAATACTGTGCCAGTTCTGGACACTGCAGTTCAGAAAACACAATGAACGGACTGAACACATGCATCACAGGGCCCCAAGCAGATCAGTGGTTTTGTAGACAAGAGTTATGATGAGAGATTAGGTATACTGAATTTATTTAGCTTTCAAAGAGACGGCTAAGAGTGGATGTGGTCATGGAGTTCAAAATACAGAATGGGATAGACAGGGTGGAGTATACACCTATGACTGAGCTGGTTAGTACAGGCAGAAATAAAGGGCATATATTCAAACTGAGAAAGTATGAGGGTAAAAGGAAACATTTGAAAGGATTCCTGCACTGGCACAGTGGTGCAGAGGGCTGAGAAACTGGATCCTCACTTGCCAGCACCAGAGCGAGCTGTTCAAGATAAGACCGAGGTTGCTCAGGAGTCAGCCAGGGGAGGAGGATAGTGCTCCCGCAAGACATCCTCCTCCTCCTCCTCTGGGGAGGGAGACCTGCTGGCTCCACTGTAATACTGCCATCTGGGGGATCACAGGTGGTAGCACAAGCAGAGCCACTAGGGTAGAATGGGCACCTCCTCACTGAGATGCACACACATGCATGCATTCACTCAGTCCTCATCCACTGGATGCCTGAGTGGAGAAAATGGTGGAAAATGAAGCTGTTGCAGGATGATGCTGCACTCCCCCCCGCAGGCTCTGCTCTAGCCACTGGGCTGCTCACTGTCGTATCCATTACCCTGTCTCCTCCTGGGCCTGGGGAACCTGGGAGGTTTCATCATGGGGGAGAATCCATGGAGCACTGCAAGGCAGTAGGATTGTAAGCCCCAGAGATGACGAGTGACAGGGTTGGGTAGAGTAGCAAGGCAGAAAAGGGCCAGCTGAGGAGAAAAGGAAAAAATGGGGAAAAAAAAGAAAGGATTACTGTACATCGAGAGAGTTTGACTTATTGGATAACCTGCTCATTAAGGTAATAGAAGCTAGCAAAGTTCAGGCTTTCAAAACTGGACTAAACAGATTTTTGAAGGAGAATGGCAGTGAAGGCCATACGTTAATAGGGTAACATTCTGGCTGGGCAGTTAGTATGTGTGTATGTATGTTAATACCACCTCCATGCCCACATTTATGGTAGTAAAAGTGGTTTCATGCACATTCTTTGGATATGAGAACCACAAACTGTAAGAGTGGTCTTGGTGGTGATATTAACATATTATTGATAGAGCTCGAGCAATAATAAATTAATTAAAAAACAAACCTTACTCGAACATGCCTGTTTCCAGAAGAGCTGCATGTGAGACAGATTTCACAGAATAATGTCTCATGTGCAGAGAAAAAGAGCACCCTGATTGGTTTGGAGCACTCCCTCGATCTATAATGTCTTTACTCAGATTGGGTATAGTTAACGTAATGCAGCAGGAAGGTGACTAAGATGTACCCTACTTTATAGCCCTTCTGTCATTACAGTACTATGGTAAAATGTCGGACAGTAGTATCTGATACAAATGTTAAGAAGAATGTGCATTGAAAATTGAATGTTGAGGAATACGTAAGGAGAAAATGGTTGACTAAAAATAACTGATATGACAGCATGTGAATAGACTTCATGGGACTTCTGTCTCATTCTATCTCTACTCTGTTACTACTAAGGTGATGTAGAAAGGGCCCCAGGAATGTATTTCCCTTTAAGAAAATGCAAGTTAAAGTCAGATACTATACTGTAAAGAAAAATGCAGTCTAGTAGGGGAAACCAATACAGAGTGAGCAATATTTATCAAGTGACAGGTTTTCCAATTTCTCAAATACTGATTTCTGACTTCTAAAACAATTTCTTTCTTGAGCCTTATATCCCATGTTTTCTGCTTTTGATTATCTCTGCAGTGAATGTAGACCCTGACAGGCATAAATTATTAAGTGAAATTTTGCAGTTATTAAAAAAACACTAAAAACTGTATGCAACAAAACATGCCTGCCTTTGAAAGACAAATAATGACTCTTGTGTATCCAGATAGAATTTCACTGTAAATGTGAGCAAATATAATGCATGGTGCCAGTTATGTCAATGGCTCATTTCCTTAAATCACAAGTCTTTTGTAATATTGCATAGACCATTTGAATTGTTTCTGATGAGGTACTTTCAACAGTGAATAAATTAACGTAAAAACATGGATAGTAGTAAGGTGAAACTAGTTTTAAAAACAGAAGAAAAAACATTGCATTTTGAAAGTAGGAAAGAAAAAAAGTACATTTCTTAACAGTTCTACATCTGAAGTCATTGTAGACGTGTCACCTTGAACAAGAGACATCACAAAGACCTGAGTGAAGCAACAAATCATAGACTTCAGGGACAAATCGTATTTCCACAAACTAAGTTTTAATTTCAAAGTGTGTTAATACGTGCATGAAAAGTTTTCAACACAGTAATATCTAAGGATGGGTTCATCCACATGATTTCATAGGAGAACATCCTGTTCCCTCTGGGGAAAGTTCTCCAGTTAAACTTTGGGGATGGAGATTTTAGGTTAGTGTGCCAATCTGGGCTGTAATGGTGTCTTCAAGTCTATCTAAAAAAATTTTATGGCAGCACCACCCCAGTAGTATCACTGAGTGCCTTGCATTGCATATGGCCTAGACTTCTTATTGTGCCTTCCCTATGGTATGGAAAGTATTTTTTTGCAACCAAGATGTACAACACTTACTATATTATGTTAAAGAGCAGCTGACACCTTCAGGAGAACTTTAACAAAACATAATATTTAAACACATTTCCGCTTGTATTTCACATTTGTTCTGTATTCCTCCTCTCCATTATTTATTACTAATGTAATTTACATGAAAAAAGCATCTTTGCTCCTGAAGATTTAATCTAATCCTGTTGCTTTCTCCTTACCTGAAGTCATAATGCACTGCTTGTGACATCACAGTTACTCTCATGGCCACAGATTTTTATGTCACAACAGAGGATTATGACATGAGGTAGGGAGTAAGCTATAGAGGCAGATGAACTCTGAGGTATAAAGATCATATATTCATGCAAATTTTCTTAGTAATAAGTAATGTGCAGGAAAAATCTATAGAATATATATGGAATGCAAGCTGAATTGTACCGCAATATCACGTTTTTCAAGGTTTCTTTGAGGTGTCAGCAGCTCTTTAACATGAGCATAAACTCTGCCATTTGCATTTTATAATCCAGTCGTGAATTAAGGCATGTGTGAAGTCTGTTTAATAACCCAGGTGTATTGTTTTCTGTGTTTTGTTTTGTTTTGTAATGACCCAATTATTTCCCTATTTATGGTTCCTGTTTGATATTTTCTTTTCCCTACCCTATATTCATTTTTTAATTACTGTACATTTCCAGAACTGAGTGACATCAGTTGAATGGAAAACCACAGTGAAGTGGAAGTCATTTGACATCAGCAGAGAAGCATCCCTTCATGAATCTTTACATGCAGTTCTTCCACTCAACTGATGTCACTCGGTTCTGGAATTCATTAATTAAAAAAAGAATACTGGGCCTGAAAGAGGCTGCATTAAAAATGGGCACTAAATAAGGAAAAATAGTGTTATGTTAGAAGAAACACTCAGGCCCCCCCCAACACAGAAAAAAAAAACAGACAGGAGTTGTTAAGCAGATTTAATACATTCCCAAATTTATAATTTATGAAACAGTATGTGTGATGTACAAGGTGTGAAGTATGCCTTTGGGCATTTTTCATGCACTTTTATCACAATTAATATGTGTATTTTTTATGAACGAATTCGTATTTTTAGTTTTTGATATGTGGTACTAATAATATAGGCACAGAACTTACTGTACTATGTAGAGTGTTTTGGTCTGATGGACTGTTAAGGCACAGTGCACAAATGTTATATGTGAGATTAGGGGCCTTTTCTGTGATGTATAATGGACATATGTTGTATGTGACACTAGTTTTCTCTTTCTGTGATGTCTGCAATGATTTCCAAATAGGTTGAAAATCTGTGTGCACTAAACTAAACTAAACTAAACATAATATTAAAAAACGTAAACAACAGGGTTCATAGTTCCATTAAGAGCTATAAAAACTAGATTGTCTTGTTGACAGACTTTATTGGTTGCTGTAAAAATCTAATAGGACACTAGATTAAGATAATCCATGTACAGTAGCACCTATAAATTGAGAATGGCACGTGTATGACTAATACATTCTCTGCAGACTGGGTGGGCCAAGCAGTCCTTTTTTGCTGACAAATTCCATGTTTCTATGTTTATTTTAGTTACTTAACCCAGGCAGCCCAACTGCAATATCTGGGTTTCAATGATGTTCTGCTTCTACGTAATATTTTGTTCTATAATATGCCTTAAACATGGTAAGGTCAAGTGACATACCCAAGGTTAACTAGTACAATGGGACTATGATGGGATCTGAACATGTGATCTCTCAGTTCAATGTTCTGTTCTCTAACCACTAAATCCAGCTGCCAAGAATGCAATTATTTTCATTATGCATTAATGCTGTATGGTGCATTGAGTCCAACAATACTGTCATGAGTGTGCAACATCCTATTCCAGCAGCAGATGCAAATCCCATCAGCTGACACCACATTTTCCGCCATCAACCTGGCCTCTGCAGAATAACTCTCACAAACTATGATCAGCCTGTGATGTCTAACCTCCCATTTTTAATACACTACACAATAGTGCACAGAGGGTTTCTTTATCCTTCTGGAACCCGACTACAGTTTGTGCACTTCTGGTGCAGTGCTCTTCTAAGCTAATTTGAGCTTTTTGGCTCTATACCAACAAAAGTAGAACAGCAGCAAAAAATGTTTTCTGTATGAAGTCACTTACTCAACAGAACTTGCATAGTTTGCAGAAATGTAAATTCTGCAATGTTGAGAAAAGTGCATAAGAGAAAACTACTGTATCCAGACACTATTTTCCCTCTATCCTGACAGCAGTGTGTACAGCACACCCCAAGACTAATGCATAATGCCCTTCAGAATTTATTTGGTACATTTAAATGCATTTCAACCAATTAAAACAACAAATGTTTTTAAAAAAATCATTGCCCAAAGCAGAAGAGGGTATCTATGTAACTGACTGTCCTCATCTACTTTTAATCACATTGTCAAAAATGTGACAGGGGCTATATGAACTGATCATCCAGCCACCTGCTCTGATCCTGACCACGTATGCTTCTGTTAGTTGATTCTCACTATTAGAACATGTTGAGTATGGTTATGTGATCATCTGCTGCTATAACTGTTGTCACACACAGAATACTATCTGCTGTGATCTAGGTGTATAAGAATGCAGCCCATGAAGTGGACCCAGCACAGCAATGAACATCAGCATGAACATCTGGGCATATGGTGTGGAAATAGCACCCAGACAGAAGCTTCAATACTGTTTGACTTGAACCCATTCAGAAGCCACAGTGCTCTGTGGTATTGTGTGAACCTTATTAGGAAAGAGGACTCAAGGGGATACATTAGATTCAGTGCTCTAATTCTTGGCTAAGTAGACCAAAGCCATTGAAATGAGTGTCTGGTTAGGTATGTGATTTCCTTTACCAGCAGGTCCTTCTTCACAAACTCAATCTTTTATGCCTATAATAACAGAATTTTGTAACCTATTAGAGATGTTGTGAAACAAAATTGCACTGGTGAAATTGTGGTGAAACTGGCAACTTTGCTGCACAAACTTTTCCCCGAAATTTCACAATATTGTCCGTGTCAAAAATTAACTCTCCCTGGTATCTAGTGGTCACCGTCTTGCCAATCACCGACCCAAAGTGAATAAAGGAAGCTCCCCCAGTTAACTCATTATTTTCCCCAATCCCCCGGACCCCCAATCCTAAAAAAATTTCAATCTCCACTCCCTGGTGTCTAATGGACCCCTTCTGGCCAATCACCAGCCCAAAGTGAATAAAGCAAGCCCACCCCATTAACTCATTATTTTCTCTGATCCCCAGACCCCCAATCTTAAAACAAATATCAATCCCCACTCTCTGGTGTCTAGTGGACCCCCCCCCACCCAGTCATCAGATAGTGCCCACCCTATTCCCCCATTGCCCCTATCGGGCCACCAGCACAGCTCTCCACTCACCTCCTTGCTGGCAGCCTAAGTGCTTCAGTGGATGAGCACATGCTTATAAGCATGCATTCATTCATAGAAGCAGTCAGTCAGGCTACTGGCTATGGAGGTAAGTGGAGAGCTGTGCCTGTGGTCTGTGCTAGGTACTTGGGGGGGGGCTGGGGCTGGTGCTATCTGATGAAAGGGTAGGGGGTCCATTAGACACCAGGGAGCAGGGGCTGACTTTGTTTTAGGATTGGGAGTCCAGGGATGGGTAAATAATGAGTTAACTGGGACGCTTGTTTATTCACTTTGGGCCAGTGATTGACTGTGGGGCACTAGACACCAGGGAGTGAGGATTGACATTTTTGGATTGGGGCTCGGGATCAGGGAAAATAATGAGTTAACTGGGGGGTTTATTTATTCACTTTGGGCCAGTGATTATCCGTGGGGGAGAGAACCACTAGACCCCAGGGAGAATTCATTTTAATGGGAATTTGGGCCAGTGAGCAGCTGGGGGAGTGGACCACTAGATACCCAAAATTTTGCCCATGGGTGTCAAACTTTCGCCGACTTGAGGGTACAATTTTGTTCACTCTGAGGGCGAAATGTCACATTTTGCCAGGTGAAATATTTCATGAAATGCACAAATTATGCAAAATATTTCACCAGGCAAAATTTTCCAGTTTCACAAAACACTATAACTGATATATTATTGTGGTAAAGCTGAAACCTGTCTTCCCCATTCATTGCACTGGCTCTCATTCTTAATAGGCCAGGATATGACAACTGGGTTCAGGTTTTCTAAAATAAAATGGAACACCTTTCATTATGAAAAGGAGAATGTTCTGTTGTTTGTCCATGCCAATGATACAGAGAAGCCCACTTATACCAGACTCCATTATAGTGGATATTTGCTTATAACAAACAGAAATGTGCTCCCAAAAACCCTTTCCTAATGCTGTAATGTTAAATGTAGCAGCTACAGCTGACTTAGCAACACCTGTGCACTAGAAGCTCATTGAAATCACTCACCTCCAGCCTCAAGCTCTAATTGGCTACTAAGAACCAGACAACCAATCAGCTGTTAGTGCTGATTACTCATGCACATACAATGCAGGTAATTAAAGCTGTCAGTCACTGGACATCTGACACAATTCACAGTTCCTGGCTTGCATCAGAAATGATGTCCCAGAAAGTTGAGAGCTGATTAAATTGAAATTGACAACATTTTTAAAATAAGCATTTCACAAAGCAGCACTTCATTATGCCACAGTCACCACAGCCCCCCCCCACTGTCACTAAACACAAGAATTATGATTTTTCACTACCACGAAGAATAACAACACCTGAATGATGCATGTGCGGTATGGGAAACGGCACCTACTGTACGTATGTGCACAGTGACTGCCACCAGTCTCAGACACTGTGCCCATATGTACAGTATGGTGCTGATGCAGACCACAGTCAGCGGCTGGCCGGGCACCAAGGGGTGGGTTGCACTAGACCACCAGGTAGTGGGCACTGCAGTGATTGGGCACATGCCGATGCCACATACAGGTGGCCAGGCAGCATCGGGGATGGGGTGGTGGCATTGGGGATGGGTGACAGGACCTGTCAGGATGGGGCTCCATCAGCGAACTGGGAGGCAACCACAGTGGTACATAGGCTGACTACCCCAGTGGAACAAATTCTAAGTCCCACTATGCCAGCGCTGGCTGGTCTAAGGGCACTTAGAATGTCTCCCACTAGTTGCTGTCTGTTAATAGCTAGCTGCAGCTTGCATTGGCACAGTCCACCTAGCACCATGTTACAGCACTGTGCAGGGTGCAGGGCTGGTGCAGGACCCTGTTTGGGGCAGGCGGCCTGCGGTCGACACAGGCCACCTTCGTGAAATGCATGGAGGCAGCCCTGGACGCAAGGTGCACCTTGCACCATCTGTTTTTGGTGCAAGCACCTTGTGTCAGATGCAGGGCTTTGAGAATCGGGCCCCAGTCTTCATGATCTTTAGCTATAAGCAAAGTCTGCCAATGCTCCCTGCTACTCCTGTCTTCATGATTGTCAGTGGTGCTATTCTCTGAAAAAGTCTGCCCACTTCATGTACCTTGGTGTGTGATTAGATCAAACCTTGACTTTTCTTCCCAGATTGACACCATGCATAAGAAGCTCCAAGCCAAGATTGCTGCACTGTACTATGATATGTCCTGCTTTGCACCCCTGCTCCACTGCAAGATTATCCTTGTGATGATCCTGACAGAGTTTGATTACATAGACATGGTCTACGATGCTGCCCCCAGATTTATACTTCTCAAAATGGACCACCTTCTTCCACTCTTTCTGCCATATTTGCTCTTAACTACCTCCCTTGCGACCGGTACTGCTCCCTTTATCTGAAGCCTTCTCTCACTCTCTCTCCCCTCTCTTAAGAATAGGGGTCATTATCACTGTTTCTATTTCCTTGCCAGATTCAGGCTGTCTTCCTTTTCATGCTACATTTTCTCACTCATCACTTCTTCCTACACACCTCCTATTCCCTCCATTCATACGATGCACATTGCTTTGCTCTTTCCCATTGCAAAACCTCTGCTGGACAATTTGCTTTCTCCTATCACCTCCCCCACCTTAAGAACTTCCTTCCACTCCCAATCAGCCCCTCATTTTCTTCTCCCTCAGTTTCCCTTAAAGTTCTCCTAAAAGATCATTTGCTCCCTCCAGTGCCTTGCAATAGCCCTTCCATCTCACTCCCAATTTTTTTCTTTCCTTTCCCCACCAGTAAGCTTTTCTGCAGGCTCACTCCCCTACCTGAATGGTTTCTGTCTCCACTATGCATTTGTTGCCCCAATCCACCAATGGGCATTACATTAGTCCCCCTCCCATGTTTCTGTAGTCCTCTTATTCATATTTGTGTCATATTTGGCAGTGTCAGTGGCTTAGTAGGTAGCACACTCGCCTCTGAGGCTGGGAGATCAGAGGGCTGTGAGTTCAGTTCCCACATCTGGCACTTGGGTTAATATCCCAGTACTGACACTGTAGTGCAGCATAAGAGGGGTGCTGCACTTCTGAGGTGCCATCTTTCGGATGAGACATTAAACCAAGGTCCCATCTGCCTGGATTGGTGGTAGTTCAGGTGGATGTTAAAGATCCCATGGCACTTATCGAAAAGAGTAGGGGAATTTCCCCGGTGTCCTGGCCAAATTCCCCTCATTCACTAAAAATACCACCAACAGCTTAATCTGGTTCAAGGTCAGTTGGCATTTTTCTGTATCCCCCTCCTCCGGGTCTAGTGCACTTACCCAGTCAACAAAAACTAAATAAAATAAATAAATAAATATTTTATGGTTACTGTAGTGCTTTCATTTTATTACAGTATATCACTACACTTTGGCATTTTTAGTTTGTTGCTGTAAATTCTATGATATACCTTACTGTTGGTTTGCATTATTTTTGTAGTTCGTATCTTACTGTTTGTCAGGAACTTTTGCTGTTCTGTAACCTCTTCCTTCAGACTGCACCTGGAAATGAGCTGCAGCTCAGTGTGCTATTCCAGGAGAACAATTTTCATTAAATAAGTTAAAGAGCTACATAGAAACATAGAAACATAGAATTTGATGGCAGATAAGGACTGCTTGGCCCACCCAGTCTGCCCATTTCCCTACCTGATGGATAAGCTGCAGATTCTAGTTAATCAACAGCTTACTTCCTCCTGCCCCCCCACTAGAATTGCCTTATGCCTGTCCCATGCATTCTTGAATTCTCCCACTGTTTCTGACTTCACAACCTCCTCAGGAAGGCTGTTCCATGCATCCACAACTCTCTCTGTGAAACAATACTTTCTAACATTACCTCTGAGCCGTCCCCCCTCTATCTTCAAATTGTGCCCCCTTGTTCATGCACATCTCTTCTTCTGAAAGATACTACCCTCTTGTACCTTGTTAATTCCATTGAGATATTTGAAAGTTTCTATCAAGGGTATACATATTAAGCTGCTTTAGTCTCTCCTCGTATGTCTTCTGGTGCAGACCTTGCACCATTTTGGTTGCCCTCCTCTGAACGGCCTCCGCTCTGTCTATATCTTTGCCGAGATGGGGTCTCCAGAATTGCATGCAGTACTCCAGATGGGGTCTCACCAACTGCCTGTAGAGGGGGATAACAACTTCCTGTTTTCTACTGTTGATGCCTCTCCCTATGCATCCCAGTATCCCCCCAGACCTCCTTACTGCCTTCTCACATTGCTTGCCCACCTTTAGGTCATCTGATGTAATTACTCCTAGGTCACTTTTGATTTTTGTTGTTGTTATTAACTCACCCCCATTGCGTACTGTTCCCCTGGGTTTTTGTTTCCCAGATGCATTACCTTGCACTTCTTTGCATTGAATCTGAGCTGCCACGTAGTTGACCATTCCTCCAACCTTGCCAAGTCCCTTTTCATTCTTTCCACCCCACCTTGTGTATCAACCCTGTCACCCTGAGCTGGTGGCATGCTCAGGAGAACTTTAACAAAACCTAATATTTATACACAGTCCCAGCTTGTATTTCCCATTAGTGCTATATTCCTCCTCTCCATTATGTATTACTGAGGTCATTTGTATGAAAACAGGATCTTTGCTCCTTAAGGGTTTATCTAGTCCTGCTGCTTTCTCCTTACCTGAAGTCATAGAGCACTGCTTGTAACCTCGCAGTTACTCCCATGGCAACATATTGTGATGTCACAACAGAGGATTATGACTTGAAGTAGGGAGTAAGCTATAGTTGCAGACTGACTCTAAAGAAACTCTAAGGGACAAAGATCATACATTCATGCAAATTTTCTTAGTAATATATAATGGGAGGAGAAATATACAAAATAAAAATGAAAGGCAGGCAGAATTGTACCTAATTATTATGTTTTTTAAAGTTTTCTTTGAGTCATCATTAGCTCTTTAATGCTTTTGATACTGTTTGTTTTTTGTGCTCTCTGAAGTGCCTTAGAATGCACTTGCATGAAAGGTCCTCTATAAATAAAGATGAATGGAATGTAAGATATTTCATTCTATTTCTGCTGTAGCCAGAATCAGACTACTCTGCTGAAGCCTCTATTCCCCTTGGTAAGAAAAACAACTATTTCCCTGCCAGACCATTGTAAATGGTCAGGGGCCTACTATTACCCAACCAATATTATTTTTGCTATGAGGTGTCACTGTATCTTATGCCATGATTTTATCATTTAAATCTTTACCACATGCTGCTTCTCTTATTTCAGTCTGACCTACTTTTTCCATACACATAGGGTTTTATCTCGATTTGAAAATGAACAATTTTAGGATCAACTGAAACATTAAGACTAACTAATATGCCTGAAATAATATTACCAAATGATTAGAATGAAGAGTTTGTTAACTGTCTGACATAAAAGGAAGGAAAATAAATTATGACTGGTATGATGGCACTATAAGCCATGCTCTTTTAATAATGATTAAACCAAAAGATTTTCTCATTGTAGATGTTCCAGTAATGGTCAGTTAAAGAGCTAGTATCTCAGTGATAGATCCAGCTGATAGTGACCATCTAACAGTGATAATTAGCTTGTATTTTGATTTCTAAAATCTATATTATGATATCATTAGAACTGCTACAAGCACACTCACAAGAACAGTAACTACAATAAATGTTGGGAGTGGAAAATACACAGTACCTTTGTGTTTCTTGGGTCAAATATGGAATTATTGTATATGTTTACCCCTTGTTATTCATGTGTTTTCATTCTAGCTACAAAGCAGTTGTACCACAGGCCAAAGGTCATAGAATGCTCTGGTAGAGCAGCCTTTTTATGTTAGAACCAAAATCTGTGCACTTACCATTTTATTTTATTTTCACACACACACACACACACACACACACACACACACACACACACACACATATCCTTCCACTAACACAAACTTTTGTTTCATCACAAAAGACAGAAACCCACCCCTCACCTGGGTAGGTTTTGAGCAGCTGGGTAAGAGTGGGTTTCTGTGTTTTTTAAAAGTAATACAAAATTAAACCAAACATTTTTTATGAAGAAAAAAACTATTTCATGTTTTAAACCATACTGACCTATAAAGTAAAACATGGGCTACCATGCACAACAAGGCTGTGTTTCCATCCAGGGGTTCCCTGATATTAGAGACCTCTCAAGGTTTGCCTTTGCAGTCCCTATGATGTTATCAGAATCCCTTAATGGAACCACTGTCTTATTTTGAATGGTTGCTCATAAATTATTTTCTATAGACTCACAGCTTTTTGGTATGGTGGGATTATTTTGTGGTGCCACCTGGGAGTCCAAGGTTAAGAGCACCATTATTGTAGAATGTGGTGACAGAACCGTTATTATGGAATGCGCTGCCCCATTATATTAGGAAGACCATCTATACACACTGGCTTTCCCTGATGAGATCCAACTGTCCTGATGTTTTGCCTCAGTGTTTATGATTTGTGGTTATTTAGTAATTGAGTTTAGTAGAGTTTGAATTGAATGGGCTGAAACTGATATAGGTATGTATATTTCTGAACACGTTCCTCTTTATCTCCTGTTTTCTTACTTTTTTCCCTTTTTTGCCTCCTTTCTTTCTTATTTTACCTCCACCTCTTTCTTTCTTTCCTTTTATTCATCTTGCATACCTTTATTATACCTTTCCCTCTTTGTGTCAGTTTTGACTTCCCGGTTTTCTCACCTCTGTCTCCCCATTTCCACATAAACCCCTCTGTTTTAGTAGTATTCCCCATGCTTATCAGTATTTGCTTCCACACAATTGTTACAGAATTTTTAAAGTTTGAGATCATAGCAGTATTATCAGTTTGATTCTGTGTAACTGCTGGGATATTGCTATCTTGAAAATAAAATTGGTAATAGCTCAGTCTGTAGACTGATATGTTATATACTGTGTGGGAATGATTATGATTAATACAATGTATGTGAACCTCAAGAGGCAATACATCAAAATCTTGAAGATTTGTTTTAAAATGAAGTGCTATACTAACAGAGGTTAAATTAGCCAGCTCAGAGTTCAGGGAATTTGCCCTTTAAATAGCTTTTGCTTGGTTAATTTGTGTTGTCTAACATGCCAGAGCCAAGTTCATTGCATCATGACATCATTATGTTTCCATATGCTATTGGACACTCTGAAGTCATTACATTGATTCTGGTCTGGTGGTGGCCTGCTATGTAAGTCTCACCGAAATCTAGTTACGCTCTCTTTGCCACCAAGGAAACAGCAGTACTACATGGTAAATGACCATTTGATTGGGTAATTAACCTTCTTAACTCTTTGAATTTAATAGAGTTTAGTATGCAAGAGTCAATTAGAGAATTACACATCTGGCCAGTGGTTAAGCAAGCAATAATGCCCAACAGGGTGGGTGGTATTGGGCAATACTAGACTGCCCAGGGGCGTAATGAGGCCCAACGCCACAGGTGGAGGGCCTTATAGCCCTGGAAGGTCCGGTATTGCCCATACCACCCACCCTGGAGGACATTATTGAGCTTAGAAAATGGGCACTGTGTCAATTTTATGTGGGATTCAAAAACTTATAAAAAAATAGTTGACAAATGTATTAATTATAATGTTGAAATGTTTGAATGATAAAGTAGTCCCTGTCTCTGTGCTGTTGCATGTGTTTCCAGATTTGTTGTCCTGCCTCCCCCACACACAGGGGATTCTCTTGTCCTTAACTCTGAACCTCACTCTCCACATGAAAAGACTGTGTCTTTCCTGTAATATTATTAACAAAAAACTGCTGGACTGTACCTGCACAGGGTCTTTGAGGTAGAGCAGTAGTTTGTGATCTGCACTGTGATTTACAGTGCCTCCCGTCATTTCTCGCACACTGTACTCTCAAATGCCTGTCACATTCAGGTGTCAAATGAGGGGCACAACTGCATTTAACAAAATTTAAATAAAAAAATAAATAGATTTCTCGATCGGTTACTTCACGGTGGTTTTCGCGTTCCAATGTTGTCACACCCGGAAGTATGTGGGAGACAGAAGAAGGGTACTGTATTAAGAAATTCTTTTTTGGGGGGAGGAAGTATGGTGTTTGCTTCTATTTATATTGTTCAGGAGGGGTGAGATATGTATTTGGCATGTTGAGAGAGTGGAGTGGACCAAGCATTACAGGTGGTGCTGAGAGGTTCATCAGCGCAGACATCTAGAGGTATTTCGAGAGCTGTACACTCCTGTGTAAGTGTGCTGTAACATTTTCTTATAGAATACTGTTCTAGTTCAAGCATTTGGTTTTGGGATGGTTTGTTTTCTGGGGCAGGCAGGTTCATTTTGGGAGCGAGTGGTGCATTTGGGGCTCGTATCTCTCACTAAGCAGCAGAAAAAAATGGCGGGATTTAAAATTAAATCGGGTTGTTTTATCCAATAGGGAAGCAAGGTGGGAACAAGGATAAAGTGTGTGGGTGAATGGGCACTGGGGCTGGTGCTTTTTATTTCCTGGGCATCTGTTGAAAGTTAATGCCCCGGCAAGGGTACTAGCCAATCAGATGCCAGGAAATAAATAGGCCATTTTCTAAATTGGAAGTGTTTAGGTGGGGGAGCTCCCCTACAGTATTTAGAGTTCTAGGTGGTGGAACTGTCATTTCTAGGTGGTAGAACTCTCTTATAGTAGTTCATGGAGAAATATGACAGAGGGGATAGAACTGTGATACAAATTTTCCTGTGGGCTCCTTCCCAATTTGACCCCTGGATATGGTTCATATTTTCTTTTTTCAACATCATATATAAGCACTTACAAATATTGATGGAATATAACTAAAAGAATAAGGAGTGAGAACACAACTTTACAGCATTTGTTCTGTGTATTCAAAAAATGGCATAAAGAGCTAACTTTGAATGAACTTGATACTGGGCTTAAATAAGAGGTTTATAAATAAGAAAATAAAAATATATTTAATTTCATGTGGCAGCCTGGATACTCCATAAAACTTATAACAGTTAGTGTATACCACAGTATTATAAGGGTGTGTGAGTCTTTTAGCATCACCATAAGATATTGGGTAAAGGTATATATCCAAGCAGGAGTCCGAGTCTGAGTCAAGTACATTGTTTAACAACTGTCTCCTGGAGATACAGAATTGGATGAGTACCAGTTGCCTGAATTTGAATCCGGGAAAAACAAAGGTATTGGTGGTGGAACTGGGGGTGATGATGTCAAGTTCATGGGCAGGAAAACCCTCAGGTTTATTTCTGAGGGAGACCCTGCTTATGGCATCTGGCCAGGTACGTAACCTTGGTGTTATATTTGATGAGGGCCTGACCCTGAGGGCGCAGGTGTCGGCCATGGTCAAATCATCCTTTTTCCATCTGAGGAATATAGCACAAGTGAAACACCTGGTTCCATCAGAGGATCTTCCTACCCTGGTCCACGCCTTTGTTGCCAGTCATCTTGATTACTGCAACGCCCTTTATCTAGGGCTGCCAGGAGTGGATATTCGCCACTTGCAGCTGGTGTAAAACGCGGTGGCTAGGTTGTTGACTGGAAGCCCAAGGTCCAATCATATAACACCTGTGCTTTGCGAGTTGCACTGGCTGCCAGTACAGTGGTGGATCACTTTCAAGATCATGTTGATGACCTATAAAGCCCTACACGGGTTGGAACCACACTACCTGGAAGAACTTCTGACTTCTTACTGCCCCTCTCGTTCCCTCCGATCCTCTGGTGAGGGATTGCTAGAGATTCCCAGGGTAACCTTAAAAACATCTGGTGGAAGAATGTTTGCCTTTATGGCTCTTACCCTGTGGAATTCTCTACCTTGCCAGATACAAAATAGCCTGACTGTGGAGGGCTTTAAAAAAAAACCTAAAGACCTTCCTTTTTAACCACGTATGTCAGTGATGTAAATTATGTTAAAGCTGTTATGTATAAAAAGTTATTTATTATTGTTGTTTTAATGCTGCTTATGGAGTTTGGTAAAGGTGCCCTGAGCTTGGGAAGGGCACCTTATAGAAATAAACTTTACTTTACTTTACACATGGAAGACTCTGTTGATCACAAAAACAAATGGGCCTATAGTTTTGTTGTCTGGGGCCAGATATTCAAAAGTTGGTGTTTGCAATGATAGAGTTTGCACCAGTACTATCTGTGTTTGCGGCTTTTTTGGGTGGCAGATATATTCAGAGGCCCCCATAGCATGCACTAAACCCATTAGTGCCCAGGTGCTAACATAATGCTGTACCCATGCAAATGAGGGAATCCCTTCCTCCATACAGGTGAAGCAGCATGTTCAGAGGTTTGCAATGGTGGTAAATGGTACCCAAAGTGATGCAATTTATCACTGCTAAAAATCTCATCTTGACCAGGTGCTAAGTAATGCCCACACCCCACTGATTGCAAGATGACTGTACTGCAGCTGCCTGCCCCAACTGCCATCACACTTGGGGGTTGCATGCCCTAGTGTCCAGTGTCACCCCAGCCCTGATCATCTATCACATATGCCTGACACATATTCCTGGTGTCTAGTGCACCTCTCACCCCCTGAACACTTGGCCGTTGTTGTTGAATATCACATTGGTGTCTAGTGGAACCCACCAACCTCCAAACACCCATCCTATGATATTATATAGCTCCCTGGTGTCTAGTGGCACTTTACACCACCTGAACACCTGGCCAATGTTCTGTATACTATCCCTGATATCCAGTGGTACCTCCACCCTCTAATTCCTGTTGACACTCCTACCAGTAGGCATTGGCATTCCAACGACCCCAACCCAACCCACCCACTCCTAGAACACCAACCATATATTACCTACCAGGAATCCAGGGATAATAGTGGAAATGTGGAATCCCAATATGGTGACTGGCACAGCGCTCCTCTCACATTCTCAGCTGGATGCCATAGAACCTAACAGTGTGTGTGTGTACAGTATACTGAAAAATACACCCTCAACCTATGGAACAAAGAAAAAAAAATAACTGAACAAATAAAAACTCCCAAAGATGTCTGTGGTCTTCCTCAGACCATAATAAAAACAGAAATGACTCCAAATCTCTCACAAAAATAAATATTTGCAAGCCTTCACAAGCCCAGAAATTCAGCTGAAAGCAGAGACACACAACAGACCAACAGTACTAATATCACCATCCATGGAGTACATATACAACAGCAGCACTCCAAATGCTGCAAAAGTCATAAAATACTTGACTAAAAGAACAAGCTTCTTTTTCTAGGACCTCAGAAGAAAGCCCAGCAACAAGCAGGATGAAGTCAACAACATTGGACCTTGCAATATACAAAATATATGCTTTGACAGTGCTCACCCGAGTCTCCACTCCCACCAATCAACAAGGTCTCTTAAGCTTGCCCTTCTCCCTTTATTGGCAAAATACACATTGCTGATACTTGTGGCCCTGACTCCTGAATCACGATTTTGGGTAATAAGCATATCCAGCCAGTCAGTTGCCTCAACCCTCCCCCCAGTGCTGCATTTGTGGCTTACACTTACACAGTGTGAAAATTCTAACAGAAGAAACTAAAGTCTTCAGTTGAAAGGGTGGCATTATACTGTCATGTGTCGTCTGCCAGGATCAAGTGCAATGTTACAGTTTTTCCTGGGATATTTTCCAGGATACCACTGGAAAACAATGCAAAATGTAATTCAATACTCCATTTCATCACACAGTAAACTGTGAAATATCATATAGTGCACTTTCGTACATAAATTAGTCTTGTTTGTTTCTGTCAAAAGTGACTAACAGTCTTAGATTTTTTTTTTCTAGCTACACCTGCCATTTATCCTTATATGTTGTCTGTCACTGCTGTGGCTAAAATGTATCAGCTGTCATTTTAAAGTTTTTTCTCAGTAAAATAATTATAATGATACTTGCAGTTCTTAACTGATTGGAGAAACAGATAGTACTGTGGATAATATACTAATCTTGTACCATCGCAAGCACTAGATTTAAGTTCCTGATCAGGTTTCTTGAGAGATGAGAGTTTTTTTTTTCCCCCAAGTATGTTCCCAATGGACAGTAGCCCAGTTTACAAATCCCCAACACATGAATCAGTATGATATAGCACCCCCCAACCCAGTCAAAGCTTGGCAGCACTGGTAGAGCAACACAGTGAAATCAAACTGTTATGTTACATCTGAGCAAATGTATTGCTTAAGTTTCAAATGTTATTGACCTCTCTGTTTAAAGATCCCTAAATACAAGCATGGAAGTGCATTAACATGGGAAAATAAATGTGATTATAAGAAAGATAGTTACTAGATCGGTGTAAGTCACAATTATGCATTAGAATTAAGTTGTGTGAGACAATAATAGGACAGGAAATTTAGTAGAGATCCCCCTTAATATTACTTATGTGTTGTACAAGATTAGTTCAATTTTCCAACAAGTTGAACTGAGCTTTTTGTGGCCTCTTTCTTTGTCAAATTTGAAACCTGACAGCTATGAATACATTATTATTATACTTAGAAGGTGGAGAGCTATTGGTATAGAATTAGACTTTGAAAATACATTGACTGTTATTTGAAATGCAGAACAATCCAGAAAGGAATGTACTATTTAAATTGGGGAATTATTTATAATATTAGTCCTGCCTTCTTTTATGATAAAACATAAAAGCCATTCCTTATCTGCAATTTATATCAATAGTATGGTAAGGGGTTGCTCTAATATCTCCCCCAACTCTGAAGATTACAGTATCTAACTCATTGTAAATCCCACTAGTATCACTCAGTTTAAAATGTTAGACAACTCTTCTAGGAATGTAATCGCTGTAGCCTATAAATATATTTATGCTTTGTGGATTAGTTGTTTTTTCTTGACAGCACAAAAACTAAACAATACTGTTTTTTAGGCTAACATATCAAAGGATTATGAAAACACTGCCTAACATGGCATCAAAATATATTTTTTGACATGAATTACAAGTAGTGTGCATTAACTTTGAAGAGGGATGGCAGAAAGCTCGGGTGCATCCGAAGGAGGATGACCAGAAAGATAGAGAAGTAATCCTTCCAGTTTACAAGGCCATGGTCAGGCCCCACTTAAAGAACTGCATGTATGGGTTTCTTAATACAAAAAAGTAATTGTGGTGGTCTAGAGGATGCAATATAGGATCACCAAAATGATTAGGGGTCTGCAGGACAAAGTCTATATGGAGAAACTCATGACCCTTAATGTGTTCATTTTGAAGACAAGGAGGCTAATAGGGAACATGACCTCACTCTTTCATTTACTCATAGGCATCAACAAGCTCAAATTTAATCACATGTTTGATCTGGTGTCCTCCAGATGGCAGTGGAAACACATTGTAAAGTTCATAGGTGGTAAACTGAGCGTAAAATTAGGAGGCACATCTCCCAGAGCATGGTGAAAAACAGCCTACATGGGAAAACAGAGTATATGTTTCCAGTCAAAAACTACATCAATACACAAATAAATAAATAAATAAATAATGAATGAAGAATGTAAAGTCTTTATGGAAAACCTGGACCAATTTCAGCTTATCACAGGAATCTTAGGGTACTCTGGGACATAGAAGGGTAGGGTACCCCTTTAATAAAGTACATGCTTACACAGCATGCTGTAATTACTCAACCCCTTCTTGTGAACCATGAGGGGGTACACATGATGAACCTGCATTCCCATCTGGCCTTAAATTACTACATTAATTGGGGTGGAGAATCAAACACATCCTGCAAACATTGAATTGGTTGAGATCTTGTGAAGTAGATATACTGATTAGCACATTGGGATTATTAAGATTACAATTGTAAATGAGCATTCATCTCAGTTGTCTTAACTTTTAAGTAATTAAAATGAGAACTGAAATTAGAAGTAATGTTCATTGCTGAAAGGAAAACACTTAATTATAAATTCAGAGCCTCCCCCAACTGTATGCTCAAATTTTATAGCTGCTACTTAAAGTCTGCCAACCAAGAATGACCATGTTCTAGTTCAAGTATAATATTTTACTTTTAATAACTTTTGGGTGTTTACATAGCTCTGCAATAGTATCTACTCTGGCTGTATGCTAGTTGTTCAAGACAGAGGGAAAGCATCATGCTGATGCCTGGCAGTAACCTAGATGATTAATACCTGAATAGCAACATTAGTGGAGTATTTATTGGTGTCCTGAAGGGCTCTATCTCAGGCCCACTCCTCTCTGGTGCTGGTGAATAGTGAGGGAATGACAGCACTGCAGTCTGAAAAACTCCAGCTACAGAACGGGTAGGTAAATCACCACCTACTCCACACTGTAAAGACAGTGGTGATGGCAGAAGGTAAGGGACTGATAGCAGTGTCATCTGAAAATCTCTGTTTATTAACATACCAGGTATAGAGTGAACAGGTATAGTGCAGGTGTCCCCACACTGTGATATATTCAGTACTAGTTAAAGGTAAGGGATTGAGTGTACTGCCTAGGTGACATGAAGTTCATTAACTCAAGTAAAAGGAAGTTATTTTTCATCCAGTGTGTCATTAATCCATGGAATTCTCTACCTACAGATATAACTACTAGTAAAATGAAGGCAGAATTCAAACATAGGCTAGACAATTTTATCACTGAATTTAATTATTACTGTGTAACTGGAGCAACATGGGCACACCAGCCTTATCACTCCTTTTCTACCTTAGTATGAACCTTGGTATGAACTCATGAACTTTCATGAACATTCATGAATGGTTCATGAATGACCATCAAAGTTCCCCAATTATTCTTTAACACATTTCATGACCCAAGTTCAAGAATGGTTCAGCAACACAAAGTTTAGGAAGTTGTTGAACCTTTAATAGACCATGACGAACACAAACATTTTATTTGCATTACTAATTTACATATCATTATAT
Source organism: Neoceratodus forsteri (assembly GCA_016271365.2). Lineage (NCBI taxonomy): Eukaryota > Metazoa > Chordata > Ceratodontiformes > Ceratodontidae > Neoceratodus > Neoceratodus forsteri. The sequence goes on along the minus strand of CM057458.1, from coordinate 744,533,129 downwards.
ACAGTTTTCCACTGTAAAAGTTATAAAGCATCACAAAAATCAGAACATTTTTGGTTGAGGAGTGGAAAATACATGTTCTGCAAGGGAAAAAACTGTTCAAGCACCAAAAAAGGATCAAAATTTTAACCCACTATATTTTAAAAGAGTTGCAGATTCTGCTGATATACAGTTAATAGCAATTGGGCCTTTCTAGTTATAAAAGGAAAGTGAGTGGTGATTCCATTTGATTTAAGAATAAAAGAAAAAAGTAAGTTACTGAGTCCAAATCTATTGTAAGGAAAGTCATTCATTAGAAAATGTTGAGTTTGTTAAAATAAACATCAATTGTCATGGTAAATTGCTTAAGTTGTGTGATAATGCAACTAAAGGGTTGAGTGGGTTTGCCTCTGGTCTGTTCAGAAAGTAAAAGTATTTTGAGAAGAGGGCTAAAATGGTTGCCTGATGAGATAACCAATATTATAAAAGAAGGGTATTTCTGGTCATCAAAAATATTGATGGACTGCTTTTATAGAAGTTCAGTGTAGGGATTTCATAAACTTTCATGGACCTTCATTAATTGTTATGTTCAAGAATGTTCATGAACACAGTTTGCCTGTTCATAGTTCTTGCATAATTCATGAACATTCATTAACATGATTAATGAACTTTGATGCATGTTAATGGACTCACTTAATGAACAGTTCACGGGTGTTCATAAACCATTCCTGATCACTTTGCCTGGGTAAAGACTGCAGCTTTATCTTTATCTAAAAAGCCAGGTACAGAACTAAGAGCAGTAACTTCAGTGTAATTCTGCATACTAGACATTGTCAACTGGTATGTCGCTTATAAAGACATTGAAGACGGTCCACTTCAATGTCTTTATAAGCGACATTGCAAAGGGACTGGAAGGAAAAGTATGTCTCTTTGCAGATGACACAAAGATCTGCAACAGAGTTGATGCACAAGGTGGGGTGGAAAGGATGAGAAGGGACTTGGCAAGGTTAGAGGAATGGTCAAATGCATGGCAGCTTAGATTCAATGCTAAGAAGTGCAAGATAATGCACCTGGGAAACAAAAACCCAGGGGAAGAGTACACAATGGGGGGTGAGATACTAACAACAACAAAAATGGAAAGAGACCTGGGGGTAGTCATATCAGATGACCTAAAGGCAGTATAGTGCAGTGGTCTAAGGCTCTGAGCTGCAAATTTGGTAACATCCAGCAGACCAGACCTGGGTTTGAATCCCACAGCTTCCACCTGCATACTGTGTGACCCTGAGCAAGTCACTTAACCTCCTTGTGCTCCCAGGTCGCTCCTGTAAAAAAGCTTTCAGCTTAGTGTGCTATACCTGGTTAAACAACTAAATAAAAAAAATAAAGTGGGTAAGCAATGTGAGAGGGCAGCAAGGAGGGCTGGGGGGATACTGGGATGCATAGGGAGAGGCATCACCAGTAGAAAACAGGAAGTTATTATCCCTCTGTACAGACAGCTGGTGAGACCCCATCTGGAGTAATGCGTGCAGTTCTGGAGATCCAATCTCCGCAAAGACATAGACAGGATGGAAGCTGTCCAGAGGAGGGCAACTAAAATGGTGCAGGGTCTGCACCAGAAGACATATGAAGAGAGACTTAAGAAGCTTAATATGTATAGCCTCAAGGAAAGAAGGGAGAGGGGGGACATGATAGAAACTTTCAAGTACCTCAAGGGAATCAACAAAGTCCAAGAGGGTAGCATCTTTCAAAAAAAGAGGTGTGCAAGAACAAGGGAGCACAAGTTGAAGATAGAGGGGGTGGCTCAGAGGTAATTTAAGGAAGTATTTTTTCTCAGAGAGGGTTGTGGATGCATGGACCGGCCTTCCGGAGGAGGTAGTGGAGTCAAAAACAGTGGTGGAATTCAAGCATGCATGGGACAGTCATAAGGCAATTCTAGGGGGTGGGGGTAGGAAGAAGTAGGCTGCTGGTTAACTAGGATCTGCAGCTTATCCATTAGGTAGGGAAATGGGCAGATTGGGTGGGCCAAGTGGTCCTTATCTGCCGTCAAATTCTATGTTTCTATGTATGAAGATAACAACACTAGCCCAGGCACTATTCCCTGGACTAGTACATTTATATTAGAATTGATCCCTGAAGGAGGAGTTTTTAGTCACCGAAGTTTTTTGAACTCAAAATAATACAGTATTATACTGTCAGTACTTTTCTTAATTTTGTGACCTGCATAATATGCACACATATTAATATTGTTTTTTTGAGGTGTCTGAAATACACAATGGGTGATAGAACATGTATGAAAAGCACTATATACATGCAAATAATTCTTCCTCTCCTCATCCTCCTCCTTCTCTTTCTCCTCACAGTTTTTTTTACTGTGTCCAGCCCAACAGTCATTATAGCGATGCCCCATGCCATGCAAGAGATATACATTACCATAGCTTTTTTGGCACAAAACTCTTTTGTTTATTCTGATATTTTTTCACATCTGAACATTATTTTCATCCTAGAAGAATTGTTAACTATGAATTTTCTATGGCAGTTCCAGTGAAGGGCACAGTCTAAGCCTTTGTCCTGTGTGTAATCACCTTCTCACCTTCCATCTCTGGTGCCCAATGTCAAGTTGAAAGCCTGCTTTTATGTTTTGAAGCACAACAGTGCAAATTAGAGTGAAATGGAGAAAATATCAGGTGGATGCCAATAAATGTCTTCTGAGATGGCTTACTGTAGTGTGCCAGCTGATGGTTCATTGTACCACTATGTGGGAGACCTAGGCTGTATAACACAAAGGCACACACACTTCAACTTAATGGGAGAAAATGTAATTTAGTAAGGAGACAGAAGTGGTTTAGCCAAAGAGTAGTACCAGTTTGGAATAGCTACCCTTGGAAGTAGTGGGGAGTTCTACCATGAAAAAATTCAAAATCAAATTAGACAAACACTTTGGAGAGAAAGCACAGGTTTATTAATTGAGCAAACAACACAGACGAAAGTCCATTTTAAGCTCAGATGGTACCTATGATGATTAAAACCTGACACCCCTAAGCCTGGGTCAGTGGAATTTCCTGTATGAAGCAGAAGCATTGCACTCTGACAATGGGGACAGGGACAGGCGCATCCTGCTGTAAGAGTATCAAAAACAATTAAACAGTGCCACATGCTCAGGGCAGCGTGTGTGTGTTGGGGGTGCACTAGAAAAAGGGATCCTATAAAAATCAAACTAAAGTACAAAGTAGGGACACTCACATAAGAAAATAAATCATGAAAGCAGTAATGGTATATCAGTTCACATAAGCTGAAAGATTTGTAATGATGTAAAATCTGGATAAAACAAATTCAAGATACTACTGGTGCAAATAAATAGAGCTGGCCAAATGCTTGGGTGCTTTTACCAGAAGATATTCATTGGTGTCACTGGCTAGTAGTGTAGTGCACCATTATGTGGGTGACTAGTGTTGATAAGCTAAGCCAGACCCCCCAGCCTGAGCTATTTGTGTCTGCTGCATGAAACAGAGGCATTGTAAGCCATCCACAGGGACAGGTGCATTCTGCTTTATGAGTGCCACCTGCAAGAAAGAAGAAAGAGCAGCACTAATGCTGTGGATAACCATGCTGACAGTGCATTGTTCAGCTGTCAGGGCCCTGATCTAAGGGAAAAGTCTTGGCGCAACAGCATGGATTGACCAGTGGATCTGGAAGAGGAGGTACTACAGATAACAAAAAAGAAAACTTGTTCTGATTTATTATTATTAAAATCGACTGGAGAAAAATGTAGGTATAGGATGGGTTCACTGAGCCTTGAAAGTTTCACTCACTAGAACATCCTGACGCCAATGTGCAACAATACTACAAAAAGCATTTAAAATATAGTATATAAAATAAAATTATTATATGTGGCAAAATAATTAAAAACAATTAAATTGAACATTTAGTTGATTGTGAAAGCAACACAAACAAATGTAACTAATCCAGGAGCCAGTTTTTCAAAGAGTGGCAGAGGACTTGCATCAAGCCTTGCATCACACCACCTTATTGTGACAGCTGCAACAATCCTGCTTGCCAGAACTGCACCCAGTTTTTCAAATTCAGGTGCAGCTGTGACAGTTTACCTGCTTTACGGCAGCTAGCGCCAAATCTTAGGCACAAGCTCCATTGAAACAGTCCCCATTACTGATGCAAGTTAGACCACAAAAATATGGTCTAGCATATGTCAGTTGCCGCAAGAGATAGTAAATCCATTTAGATTACCACAAGCCCAGTATGCCATTTCTTTGCCATACCCGGGGCAATCTCAGGTGTATAAAACTACAGCCCCAAGCTTTGGATGGAAGGGTGAAGTAAATTCTATAAGGCAGGCATCTGAAAAGAAAAAATGGCTTTTTCATATTCTATACAGAAGTTCAGGAGAATAAAGTGATGATTTACAATGTCGCACAAAGTGAATTTGTACTAACTGGTCTTAAAATGATTGACAAGATAAGGAGTGCCAAGCCGATGCACTGCCTTAAACACCACTTTGTTCTAATTTATGTCCCGATGGACTTCACAGGAGGACCATTCCAACTGGGACAGCAAATGGCAATGGTGAACTAAGCGACCACAACCCAAAATAAAATGCATCATGTGGTTATAAAAACTAATAAGTTGTTTATGCATTACGATATGCAACACCACCATATTTTGTAATCAGTAAGATAGCCAATGGCTCATTATGATAGCTATCAGGAGACAATGGAATCAGTGAGAGCTAAATTTCTCTCCAGTCTCATTCTAGCATAGAAGGACAAACTGGCTGTAGTTTTTCAGACTGTGGACAAGCTTGAACATATTTTCTGCAGAGGAAGAAGGATATCTCCTTGGAGATGTGTGACCATTTACATTTATTTTTTAAGGCCAAGATTGCCAGCATTCAGGACCAGGCCTCCTAAATTTCAAGTAGAAACAATGTAGACAGTGGTGTGGGGAGAATGGATATTTCATCAACTTGGGAGGATTATAGCTAGTTAGATGTAGATGCTGCCATCCAACTGCTCTCTAGTTTGTGCTTTACTACCTCTATGCTGGTTCCAGCTCCACCTCTTTGCTGTAGGGACCAATGGCTGTTTGATGTCCTGGTTGAAGTTAAAATAAGTGCAGATAGAGTAATTTCAGTTACAGCCATGATCCTGAGGAATTCTCTTCTGCTTTCACTGTGGAAGCTGTTGAGCTTGGACCACTTTGAAACTGAATTTTAATGAGGCTTTTTGGCTCTACCTACCCAGGCTCCATCACTTAAATTCTGCTATCATTAAATATAATGCTGCCATTTTGTGTTTAGATTGTTTGTCTGTTTTTTAGGTTTGTAAAACTATTAATCTTAATTCATATGAAGGTATTTTTGTTAGCTGTATATTTTCTAACCCACTCAGGTATTCAGAAGGACACCAAATAAATCGAAGTTCTTAACTTATCTTAGAAACATATAACATTGAAATATAGAAGTTGTCGGCAGATGGGGACCGTATGGTCCATTAAGTCTGCTCTTGGCTTCCTATCCACCTACTTAGTTGCCTGCTTGTGTATCCCACAGTGTATGTTTCATGCCCACTTGAATTCCCCCACTGTCTTGCCTCCCACCACCCCCTCCGGCAGGCTATTCCATGGTTCCACAGCATGCTTTGTGAAGAATAATTTCCTCATATTGCTTCTGAACTTTCCTCCCTTAAGTCGAAGGTTGTACCCTCTAGTTCTGCTGTAGTCCTTTACCTGAAAGAGGTTTTGCACATGCACCCTGTTGTTGGCTTTAAGGTATTTGACTGTTTCTATCATGTCCCCACAATTCCTGCATTGTTCTAGGGAGTATAATTTGAGGTCATTCAGTCTTGCCTCATATGGTTTCTGATGCAAGCCCTGCACCATCTTTGTTGCTGTTCTCTGTACTGTCTCCAGCCTATCAATGTCCTTCCTGAGGTGTGGCCTCCAGAATTGGACACAGTACTCCAGGTGAGGCCTGACCAGGGACCGATACTGGGGCATGATTACTTCATGACTTCTGCTCATGATACCCCTTCCTGTGCATCCCAGGATACCACCAGCCTTTAGTGCTGCCTTTTCACATTGTCTACTGACCTTGAGGTCATCTGATATGATCACCCCTAGGTCTCACTCCTGCCTGGTAGCCACCAGCTGCTCCCGTCCAATTAAGTACAGTTTCCCTGAGTTACACTTTCCCAGGTGCATGATCTTGCATTTTTTGGCATTGAATTTCAATTGCCAGGTTTTGGACCACTCCTCCAGTTTTTGGAGATCAGCTTCCATGCTTTGATGTTCCTCTGTTTTGTCTACCCTGTTGCCAGTTTTGGTGTCATCTGCAAACAGGCACACCTTTCCCTCCAGTTCATCCACAATGTCACTGATGAATATGTTGAAGAGGATTGGCCCCAAAACTGGACCCTGCAGGACCCCACTAGTCACTTTCCCCTCCACAGACAGAGTGCCATTTATTAATACTCTCTGAGTTCTTCTATGTAACCAGTTTCTTACCCAGTTTGTAAGCTTGGGCCCAATTCCCATCTTCTCCAGTTTTTTGACTAGTATCCTATGCGGAAGGGAGTCAAAAGCCTTGCTGAAGTCCAAGTAAATCACATCCACTGTCCCACTCTGATCCACTGTTTTGGTGAACCAATTGAAAAAATCAACCAGGTTTGTCTGGCAGGACCTCCCTGCCATGAAACTGTGTTGATTTTTGTCGAGCTGACCAGTTTGCTCCAAAAAAGCTGTTATTCTTTCCTTCACCAGGGACTCCATCAGTTTTCCCATGACTGACGTTAGACTAACTGGACGGTAGTTACCTGGCTGTTCCTTGTTTCCACTCTTGTGGAGTGGTACTACTGTTGCACTCTTCCAGTCCTCTAGCACCTCCCCGCTCCTTAATGATTTGTTGAAGAGCACTGCTAAGGGTGCTGCCAGTTCCCGCCCTAGTTCTTTCAGTATTCTTGGGTGTATCCCATCTGGCCTCATAGCTTTATCTACCTTTAACTTGTCTATTTCATCCAGGATCCTTTCATCTGTGAAGGGACCCATATATATTCCTTCAATTGGATACTCCTTTCTCTCTATTGTTGGTCTGTTATCATCTCCTTCCTGTGTGAAGACTGAGCAGAAGTACTCAATGAGTGCCTCTGCCTTCTCCCTGTCTTGTTCTGTGGTTTTTCCATCTTTTTATGTGATTCTAACAATGCCCCCATTGGTCTTTTTTTCACGTATGTACCTGTAAAAGGTTTTGTTACCCTTTTTTACCTTCCTGAGCTTTCCTAAACTCGGTTTGAGCCTTTTCATTCCTTATCACTTTCCCTGTCTCTTTAAGTTTCTGTTTATATTCTGTTTTGTCTGTCTCATTCCCTGAGTCCTTGTACTTACTGAAGGCTATGCACTTTTCTCTCACTGTGGTTGCCACCTCCTTGGAAAACCATAGTGGGTATTTCCTCATTTTGTTCTTACTAACCTGACAGGCACACTGTGATGTGACCTTGGTTATTGCATCCTTCAACCTTGTCCAATATTCCTCAACACTCCCTTCTGACAAGTTACTAAGGTTGTCTCTTAGGCAGGCCTTCATGTTTGTGAAGTCTGTCCTCCTGAAGTCAAGGACCTTCAGTTTGGAGTGTGTGGAGTCTACAGTCCTTTTAATCCTGAACCATACCGTGTTATGATCAGGTGTTATTATCAGTGTCAGTGGCTCAGTAGGTTGCACACTCGCCTCTGAGGCCGGGAGATCAGAGGGCTGTGGGTTCAGTTCCCACATCTGGCACTTGGGTTAATATCCCAGTACTGACACTGTAGCGCCGCATGAGAGGGGTGCTGCACTTCTGAGGTGCCGTCTTTCGGATGAGACGTTAAACTGAGGTCCTATCTGCCTGGATTGGTGGTAGTTCAGGTGGGCCAGATGGGTGTTATATACTGTAGATGCTGTGTTAGAGAAGGCTCTGCTACCAACGACAAGATGAGTTTCAACAGGTAGAAGGTTCAGTAGGAGGAGATACGGTAATTTGTAGTTGTTGTGACAAATTGGAGCAGACCCATAGATAGCTTTGAATCACACAAGTGTGATTTATTTTTACCATCAAGGAAACTGGGAACCAGTGGAGGTCTTTGAGGACTGCAGGGAAGTGTTGTGATCTCATTTTTGTTTGCTTGAGTGCATGCGCAAAGTGAACATATTTTTACTGGGGTGCAGCGGACTGTGTAGGTGTGTATTGTATAGGTCCATTGTACAGACATTTTTATTTATTATTTGTTGACTGGGTAAGTGCACTAGACAAATCCTGCCTATTTTCAGGCACGACTTGGGGGAGGGGGATACAGATGAATGCCAACTGACCTTGAACCAAATGAAACTGTTGGTGGTGTTTTCAGCGAATGAGGGAAATTTGGCCAGGACACCGGGGAAATTCCCCTACTCTTGCAGTAGGGGGAGCCCCTGGGGTGACTGGAATTATCTCAGTATGTCCCTGACTTCTGAGAGTGAGGATGTGTTGGTGGAGCACTCGATGGTCCCTGCCTTTGTTGCTCCCGATGGTACTGTTGTTTTAGATACGGTGGATGGAATGGCTGTCTCCTTACCTGTCGGAGTTTCTGATTTACTGCCTGAAGCTGTAGGGCTCTTATTGGAGGCTGGTATGTCTGCCTCGATTGCGGTTAAGCTTGCAGAGGATGATAAGTAAAGGAAGCTTCTGGATTGCCGTCCACCGGCACCCCCCAGGACGGCAAAGAAGAGCAATGTTGATTCTCCAGAGGACTTATTAGTCGACCCTGCAGGTATGTCAGCTTCCCTGTCGGATGGTGAGTACTTTCCCTTTTCTGTGAAGCATTCTTCCTGGTCCCCAGAGCAGGTTCTAGAGAGGGCGGGGTGGGTTAAAACCCATACCACATGGATTCCTGACCCGCGTATTCCCTTACCAGGAGAAGGGTCACCTGTGGTCCCAGAACACTCTGCATTGCCTTGTCAGCAGGGGTTTCCTGATTTGGAGCCGGACCATGTTGTTGAGTCACTTCTGGGTATTCGAGAGAGCCCTCTGCATCCTGCTCCTGCAGTCCCTGCTGCTTGTTTGGAGTCTCGATCACCGGAGACTTATTTGATTGCTTCTTCAGACTTAGTTGCCTTGCACAATGCATAACGGACCTCCGGTATACACTCTGTTTTTCCTCCTGCAGATCAGTCTTCTTCTGCTTCAGGCGATGGCCCGGTTTTGTTGTCCTGTTGGGGGTACGGTGCCACAAGGCCTATGGAATGTCCCACCTAAAAAAAAAGTCAGCTATGCCTCATTGTTTAAAAATTTGGATATGCCTGCCAGGAAGCGTTTTGTAGCTTGGATTTATTATAGAGGCGGTTTGGACCTGCCCCCCGGACCATAACTATGTGGGTAAATGACTCAGAATTGAATCTTTGAGTATTAAGCCGACTGAGGTGTATGCTTTCATCCACACCTCGGGGGACCATAACTTTGATATCTCATTTCGTTAGGCTACTTTATTGGATACATTTTGGGCTGCATATTATGCTGCCCCCTCTGACCCTATTTAGATGCCTTTTGTAGTTATTCCTATTACTAGGCCTACTGCTAAAGTGATTACTGTTCTCTTTAGAAATGAAGGGGTGAATGTTTTGCATACCCTGTATTGGTTGGAGAAACGATGTACTGTTAATGGGGTGCCTCATGCCCTAATTGATGGTAACGGATTTTGACCTGGAGGGTGGAAATTTAATGTGCAACTGAAAATGTCTGAAGATGGGATTCAGCATCTTCCTGTTTCTACCTGGGGAGGGATCATGGTATCTTGTTTTATCCAGGACAGCCTCGCTCCTGTTATAGATGTGGGTCTTTGTCCCATCTTAGCTCTAACTGTGATCAGCTTAAGTGTGCGGCCTGTGGAGTTTTGGGTCACTCAGTATTGTCTTGTACTGTTCCTCCCACTTGCAACCTTTGTGGTGAGGATGCTCATGTTTTTACAGCCTGCCAATGGGCTGCCCATAATACCACTGATTATATGGAACATGATTTTTATATTGCTAAATCTGCCTCTTCCACTAAGTCATCCCACCCAGGCTCAGGTCCTGTTCCTAAAATTGTGAATACGGACCATTCCTCTACTACCTTAGGAGGTGAACATGCTGTTCCTCGAGGGCAGGAGGCCCCTGTAGACCTCCCTCCTCCCCCTGAGTCCCCTATTCCACCTGTTTCATCTGTTTTACTTGCAACAGATCCACCCCCACTTCCGGAAGTAGTGGGTATGGGGTCTGAGGATGATGTAGGGGTTTCGCACCCTGTTGGTATGCGGCTCTGCTCAAAAAAAACGGTGGAGGACAAACAACAGTTTTCAATTCAGGTGGATAACCCCTATGAACATTTGCAGAGCTGGGGAGACATTATGGATGGGGATGATCCGGAAGGGTCACTCCCTTCTTCTTCATAAATTGAAGCTCCTACAGTTCCTGTTCCATTGTCAGATGCCCCTGGGACTAGCTTAAAGAAGAGGTCCACCAGAACTAGAAAAAAGAAATTACTATGTCCCTTTTCTTGGGTCTCTTTCTCCTCTTTGCCACCTTTGTTGTTATGTCTCTGGTACCAACCTCCCTTACGTTAGCCAGTTAAAATGTTAATAGTATTAGGTCCGTGTATAAAAGGAAGGCTACGTTTTCGGCCTGGCACTCCTTGCCTTATGATGTATATTTTTTGCAAGATGTTAGGTTTTATACTGCTATGGATGTTGATAGGGCTACTATGGACTGTGGATCTGGGCCTTCTTATTGGTCTATTGGTTAGGACCTCTGTTCTGGTCTTGGGTTTTTTTTTTCTCTACCTCTGGGTTTATATTTCAAAAAGTGGTGGATTTGGTACCTGGGAGGGCAATGATTTTGGATATTCTGTGGCATGCTTTGACTTAGAGATTCATTAACGTTTATGTTCCTCAACAAAAGGCTGCTAGGGTGCAGGTCTTTCGGATGATTAAACCTTATTTGTTAACTAGTAGGATTGTCCTATGGGGAGGAGATTTTAACTCTAGTTTAGATATTAAGACTAAAGGGAAGGTGTATTGTGATACGCATGAATTACAAGCTATTATTTCAGAATTGGATCTTGTCGATGTGTTTGCTCCAAATCCATTGCATACCTTTTCTAAAGGTAAATTGACCTCCAGGATAGATTTCTGGCTTTGCTCATGAAATGTCGGGAAATTTGAGGGTATTGTTTTGCCTATTGAAACCTCAGATCATAATTAATTAGGACTGCAGATCCATTTGGGATGTGTGACTGCTCATGGGCCTGGGGTCTGGAGGGTAAATGCACAATTATTATTGAATCCGGAGTTTCATTAGGGATTTCTGGAACTGCTCTCTGATAGGAACACTGTGCTTTTTCTTTATGATTCTATAATTGATTGGTGGGTGGATACTAAGGTATGCTTGACAGCTTACTTTAAATTGCATTCTAGACTTTTAGCTGATAGTCGGCACCAACAATCTCGACTCCTAAGGGCTGAGCTGCATGAGCTGTTTCCTGAAGTGTATTTGTCACGGTCTGATTGTGTGGATTGTATACAATATGTTAAATCAGCTCTGACATGATTTCAGTATGATAGAAAGAAGTCCTTAGATTTTGAACAGAAATTTAGGATTTCAGGGAAACAGTCAGTTTAACCCTTGTGATAATTGCAGGCGGAGGGTTTCTGATAAACATATGTTTACCCTAACTGATCAACAGGGTCAAACTGTTAGGGGGAAATCAGGTCTTTTGCAGTTTGTTGGAGATTTTGTTAAACACACCTTTAAAACTCCGGTGCCAGAATCAGAGGGAATGCATTTATTGTTACAGGCCTCAGATGTACCTACCTTGACTTTGGTTCAGCAGTAGGCTGTCTTGGCCCCCTTTTCACTTGCGGAAGTAAAGGCGGTCATAACCAATCTGAAAGATATGGTAGCACCTGGCTCGGATGGTTTATCTTCCAAAATGTATAAATCTCTATGGGGAATTATGCCTACTCAGTTGTTGGATTTCTTTAATGCTTTTTTGTCTGAAGACTGACTCTCTGAACAAATGTATGAGGGTTTAATGCCTTTTCTATTCAAAAAAGGTGATAGGTCCGATTTAGGTAATTGGTGCCCGATTACTCTGTTGAATACAGATTTTAAAATCTTTGCAAAGTTACTGGGTAATAGAATATTGAAATTATTGCCTTTTTTAATTTCTCCCTTTCAATATTGCTCTATCCCGGGTAGGTCCATCCGAGATGCCTTGATCCTGGTGAGGGAATTGTTTTCTCAAGGTCATGGTGGGACTCTTACTGGTTATTTAATTTTGACCTGTCCAAAGCTTTTGATGGTGTATCACAGGAATTTATTTGGTTAACTCTCCAGGCTTATGGTTTCCCTCAGACATTTGTCAATTGGCTTAGCCTATGTTACTCCTTGGCTTATGTCAGGCCCTATGTGAATGGTTGGATTGGGTCCCCGTGTCACATCCGTCGGGGTGTCACACAAGGATGTCCTTTAAGCCCGCTTTTATTTGTTCTGGCATTGGATCCTATTATCCGTCTACTTCAGAGGTCTCCTGGACTTCCTGGTATTTCTGGTTTAGGTCTGTATAACCAGAAAATTATCTGTTATGCTGATGATTTATGTGTTTTGTGAGTGTCCCCCTCCCCCCCCGGGAAGCAGGACTAGCACTGCCTCCTGTCCTGACTCTGAGGCAGTTGAACCACTACCACCACCAAGTCCAGGTTCTCTGGAGCAGGATGTGGCTATTCCCCCAGGCCCAGGCGTATATCCCATCCCTGTTCAGCACTTTGATCAGTCAGTTGCCAGTTCATTTGGCCATCCCCTGCCTGTGCCTGGTCCTCCCCACACCTCCATTGTTTGGCAGTTTTTTAACTGTGTTGGGGGACAGCAGTGTGGTCAAGTGCCACTTATGTGAGGTGAAGGTGCGCCGTGGCCCCTGGAGGACTCACCTGGGGACTGAGGGCCAGTGCACTCATATGCTCAATCACCAGCAGTTGGAGTGGCAGACTGCCACAGAACGGACCATGCCTGCACCTGCTGGCCATTCTGTGGCAGAGGGTGCAGCTGTGCATTGCAGCATCCCTAAGAAGAGGAGGGCCACAGTAGCACCTGCTGCCCCAACAGCACCCCCAACCCCTCACCACCACCAGCAGGTCAGCCTGCAGAATGTGTGGACCCCAGAGAACTGCATGTAACACAGGCTGACTTGGCAGTTCTCTGGACTGCTGTTGAGGATAACAACGAGAGGGTGAGTGCTGTGGAGCAGCGGCTGGATCACATAGAGGAATATCAGTTGCAACATACGTCCATGCTGGAACTGCTGCTGGATCACCATGGGATCCCACATTATTTTTTTTTCCTCACACCATATGCCCCCCCCACACATTCCTTGCTGTGTTACAAAATGTATTCCTCCACCATCCCTGACCCTTGTATGTAATTATGCCCTTTTTTTTGTTGCCTTCCGTATGTGTGACACTGTATTCTGAGCAGGGCAAGTATACTGTACTAAACTGCATGTGGGCATTCAGTCTTCTTTATACTCTGTGTATGTACTGCAGACACCGTCCAACTCCCTGACTTAAAAACAAACATTAATGAGTACAATGGTGGGGTGGTGAAGCATGGAGAGATACTACAAAATAGGCTTAAAATACATCCAAGTAACTATTAAAAAAAACTAATGTTGTGATTCATGATGTGATCATGAATTGTGATTTGTGACTGCATTTGTGACCACCATGATGAAGAAACGTGAATGCCTACCACCTATGGCTGCACTTCCCCGACGAGCTGCAGTTTAAAACTCCCAGACTTAAAAACACGTATCAATGAGTACAGTGGTGGGATGGTGAAGCCTGGAGACATACTACAAAACAGGCTTACAATACATCCAAGTAACTAGAAAAAAAATTAATGTTGTGACTCGTAATGTGAATGACCATGAATCGTGACTTGTGCTTGCATTTGTGACCGTGATGATGAAGAAACGTGAATGCCTACCGCCTACGGCTGTACTTCCCTGATGAGCTGTAGCTTAAAATTCTCAGACTTAAAAACAGGTATCAATGAGTACAATGGTGGGGTGGTGAAGCCTGGAGAGATACTACAAAACAGGCTTACAATACATCCAAGTAACTAGAAAAAAAATTAATGTTGTGATTCGTAATGTGAATGATCGTGAATTGTGATTTGTGACTGCATTTGTGACCGTGATGATGAAGAACGTGATTTATGTCACGAGTGACTCATGATGGTCCTGACTTCAAAACACATATTAATGAGTACAATGTTCATGCAGAATTAAGCACCACACCTGTCCAGTACTCTGAAGGGAAGTCAAAGAAACAACTGTGACTTAATTTACAGATGGAAATTGGGCCCTAAAGAGATGCAAATGCACAGACAGATTAAGATTGCACTGTGCACTGAAGAGATGCAGACACAAAGGCACAACACCTAACCAGTGCTCACCATCAGAAATTCAAATCTGGAAAAGAATAGCTTTGCCAGTTGAGGCGGGCCGCGGGGGGCAGTGTAATGCACTGCTGCA